>CM061747.1:183780642-184470641 GCA_030979885.1 Lolium multiflorum | reverse complement strand
CCCCTATACATGCAGAATCCCAAGTGTAGGAACCCCCTGTCCGAGAAGCCGGACACACCTGGGGGTAGCCTTGGATATAAAACCATCTCAAATCAATTTTGTGCATGCCATGTGGACACACACAAGTTCTGGGGCCATTCCCTAGATCCGACGCTCGATTTCCGACGAAACCCTAGTTCTGTTGACCGCGCGGTCTACCCCTTTGACTGCATCCCATCGGGGGTCCCCCGGTGGGCATATGCCTCCATTTGAGCTTGGTTAGGTCATAGGTACATGTGGAAACAAAAATCATCCCATATGATATCAAGTTTCTCCCGTTCACGTACGAGGGAGTTCCCTATACATGCAGAATGCCCAAGTGTAGGAACCCCCTGTGAAGCCGGACACACCTGGGGGGTAGCCTTGGATATAAAACCATCTCAAATCAATTTTGTGCATGCCATGTGGACACACACAAGTTTTGGGGCCATTCCCTAGATCGACGCTCGATTTGACGAAACCCTAGTTCCGCGCGGTCTACCCCTTTGACTGCATCCCATCGGGGGTCCCCCGGTGGGCATATGCCTCCATTTGAGCTTGGTTAGGTCATAGGTACATGTGGAAACAAAAATCATCCCATATGATATCAAGTTTCTCTCCGGTTCAACTCCGAGGGAGTTCCCCCCTATACATGCAGAATCTGCCCAAGTGTAGGAACCCCCTGTCCGAGAAGCCGGACACACCTGGGGGGTAGCCTTGGATATAGAACCATCTCAAATCAATTTTGTGCATATGCCATGTGGACACACACAAGTTCTGGGGCCATTCCCTAGATCCGATGCTCGATTTCCGACGAAACCCTAGTTCTGTTGACCGCGCGGTCTACCCCTTTGACTGCATCCCATCGGGGGTCCCCGGTGGGCATATGCCTCCATTTGAGCTTGGTTAGGTCATAGGTACATGTGGAAACAAAAATCATCCCATATGATATCAAGTTTCTCTCCGGTTCACGTACGAGGGAGTTCCCCCTATACATGCAGAATCTGCCCAAGTGTAGGAACCCCCTGTCCGAGAAGCCGGACACACCTGGGGGGTAGCCTTGGATATAAAACCATCTCAAATCAATTTTGTGCATGCCATGTGGACACACACAAGTTCTGGGGCCATTCCCTAGATCCGATGCTCGATTTCCGACGAAACCCTAGTTCTGTTGACCGCGCGGTCTACCCCTTTGACTGCATCCCATCGGGGTCCCCCGGTGGGCATATGCCTCCATTTGAGCTTGGTTAGGTCATAGGTACATGTGGAAACAAAAATCATCCCATATGATATCAAGTTTCTCTCCGGTTCACGTACGAGGGAGTTCCCCCCTATACATGCAGAATCTGCCAAGTGTAGGAACCCCCTGTCCGAGAAGCCGGACACACCTGGGGGGTAGCCTTGGATATAGAACCATCTCAAATCACTTTTGTGCATTCCATGTGGACACACACAAGTTTTGGGGCCATTCCCTAGATCCGATGCTCGATTTCCGACGAAACCCTAGTTCTGTTGACCGCGCGGTCTACCCCTTTGACTGCATCCCATCGGGGGTCCCCCGGTGGGCATATGCCTCCATTTGAGCTTGGTTAGGTCATAGGTACATGTGGAAACAAAAATCATCCCATATGATATCAAGTTTCTCTCCGGTTCACGTACGAGGGAGTTCCCCCTATACATGCAGAATCTGCCCAAGTGTAGGAACCCCCTGTCCGAGAAGCCGGACACACCTTGGGGGGTATCCTTGGATATAAAACCATCTCAAATCACTTTTGTGCATGCCATGTGGGCACACACAAGTTTTCCAGCGATTCCGACGCTCCGGTGGTCTGTAACTTGGAAAACCCTAGGGCGGGGACCCCACACATCTACCCCTATAGCTTTCTCCGTGCGAGGGTTTACCAGTGGACTTTTTTATTTATTTTGCTTTGTTTAGGACATATGTACATGGAAACCATAGGTTGGGCATACTTTACCATAAAATAGGCTCCGTTCGAGCCATGGCGGGGGTTTCCACATACAGATCCTGGATTTTACCAACTGGTAGCCCATTATGCGGAAATCGTCAACGCCGGGTACATCCAAGGTTAGCCAAACCTTACATCACACTTGTACATGTATGTTAGGGGCAGAAGCAAGTTTTCCAACAATTCTGACGCTCCGGTGATCTGTTTCTTGGGAAACCCTAGGGCGGGACCCCTAGGGTTAGGGTTTTACCAAGTGATCTGTTAGGGTTATAGTTAGGGTTAGCAATGTATGTGGAAACCCTAGGGTTAGGGTTAGAGTTAGGGTTAGGTTAGGGTTAGAGTTAGCAATGTATGTGGAAACCCTAGGGTTAGGGTTAGGGCTAGAGTTAGGGTTAGGGTTAGAGTTAGCAATGTATGTGGAAACCCTAGGGTTAGGGTTAGGGCTAGAGTTAGGGTTACGGTTAGGGTTAGAGTTAGGGTTAGAGTTAGGGTTACAGTTAGGGTTAGGGTTCGGGAAACCGTAGGGCGGGGACCCCGCGGATCTACCCATATGTACATCGATAGCAAATGTTGGGCCTAGTGGCTCCGGTTGACCCGTCTGCGAAGAGCGTCACCCATGCATGGGACCTACATATGCCATCTACGAATTCTTAAAAAATAGAACCATTTTTTACATAATTCATACTAGTAAATAAATAATGGAAACATATTATAAAGTAATATGAGAGAGGAAAAAATAAAAATAAATAAAAAAATACTATATGAGGGTGGCGTCGGCATAGGGTGTCCATGCCCTATGCCGAGGGTGGCCGTCGGCGTCTGAAAGTGAGGCGTCGACGGCGCGGGCTGGGCCGAGGCGATGCCGGTGCTACGCCCAGGGCCAGGTGGCCAGGGCCAGTCGCGTAGCCTCCTCTACGCCGACGGTGTTTGTACGCCGACGGTCGTTCGTGAGCTGCCGGCGAGGCGTACGCATAGCTCCCGATAAAAAGCCGTCGGCGTACACTCGGCCGTCGGCATGTCACCATTCTGACGAATGTCTAAGGCCGTGGAAGCGAATCTTGAGATTACGCTGCCACCTATGTTGGGTAAAAAGAGGTCCTCGTTGTGTCCTCTAACCGTGACACATCGGTAAATAGGTTAGGTAGTGTTTCTCCAACCGCTAAAGAGACATCCATGAACAGAGTAAACGGTATCGGTAGATAACCTGCATAAGAGATAAATTTTATCATTAAAACTTATCATTTCTACATAGCGAGCGCCCAAATAACTGCTAGCGCCTCATCCTAATAAGTATTTTAAACATTGATTCACTATTTATCAAATTACCAAAAAAAGCAACACTACAAGGCAATAATTAGAACCTATTTGGATGATTGTCCAAATAGATCTAGTGAACTAGCATTGGAAAAATAAGTGAATAAGTGATTTATAGTCTCTTCCTGGTAGCAAAAGACACACTTTATACCTCCCTGTCAATTGCGTTTTAGGTTTCATCGAATCTCTTCTTCCATCGTTGGATGGAATACCCGCGTGAAGCTGACCTTCACTTCTCAGAGACAGGGGCAAGCCGAGAATTTGTAGTCCCGGTTGACTTAACTTAAGGTCTTTCCATGACTCAATCAAGGATCAATATGTTTGTTTACATCGACTCCGTCTATCGAATCGTTCTCTACGTCGACTCTTGGGGCTTTTGCCTGCGGTTGTGGCCGCTTTACATCGACTCCGTCAATGTCAACTCGCCGCTTTACGTCGCCTCTCACGGCTTCTGCACACGATTCTGGCTGCCTCTCGTTGGATCCTTGTGTGGCTTGTGCACGCAATTGTGCTCATCTACGTTGACTCCCATGCGGCTACCACGGTGCTGGTGATTAATCCTCCTTGGTCGATGCTTCACCTCGACCTCTTCAAAGTTTCTTTGAGCGAGTGTAGATTACGCAACTTTGATGCATGCTTGCTACTTGGGACTCTTCACGGATAGGTTATGCTGGCTCTGCGACTAACTTTTCTGGCATTGAGAGACCACCTTCTTCTCATGCAGGTACATCCTCTTGGATTCTTGATACTAGAGCATCTTTTCAAATGTCTTGTGATTTTTCCGCTTTGAGCTATGTTTTCCCTATCAGTCTCATGTCTTTGTTCTTTGATGATTTCTACCTCCTATTGCTGAGTCGAGGCACGCTTAAGTTATGTGTTTGATGTTCCTTCTGTTGCCCATATTTCTCGACTCACCATGCATCTCTTCTCTAGTAGTCAAATTGTCGACTCTTGTTGTAGGGTCACTCTCGACTTCAAGGAAAAAAATAGCGCGCTATAACAAAATAGTGTCGGCTGAAAAATACGCTATTAGCGTGCTATAGCGCTGAAATGATGTAGCGTGGCATGTCCAAAAACGCTATAGCGTGCTATTAACGCCGAAATAGCATGCTATTTTTTCCCATGCTCGACTTTGATTCATTGTTCAAGATCGTTGCATGTGCACTCTGCTTGGTGCTAGCCCCCGCCACCATGATGGCCTCTGGGATCTTGACTAGCCTCGTCTTCCTTCCACTATCGCCACTACTTTCCCATTTCTATTGCGCATCCACCATTCTTTCAACGTGGCATCATCATCTTGGCCATTTATGTGGTTCATGTCTCTCCTCTCTCCTCTCTCCTCTCTCCTCTCTAGTTCATTGTGGTGTTCTTGGGTCTATCTCCGGTAACACATTTTTGGATGGTATGGGATGTAGGCATGGTAAGCAGATTCAGCTACCATATCCTCATAGTGACTATGTGTCTTCGCATCCTTTTGATATTGTTCATTCAGATGTCTGGGGTTCAGCTCCCTTCGCCTCAAAAGGGGGTCATCAATACAATACTCTCTTTGTTCCTAAATATAGGGTGTATAGTTTTTGGCATGGAAATTAAGAAACACACATTAAGGACAAGTTACACGAGTTTTGGGCAAGATTACCCCTGAATTATTGCTTTGAGAAAATAGAGGAGTTTGCATGAACTAAGAAAATGCAATCGAATCCGTAAAAAAAATGTACAACTAACTAGTTCTACGCAATACACCTTATATTTTTGGAGCTTTTTTCGAAAAAAACTATACACCTTATATCAAGGAACGGAGTGAGCATTATTTTTATAGATGATTTCTCCCGCTACACTTGGATTTACTTTATGTCTTCTCGTAGCGAGATTCTCTCTATTTATAAGCGCTTTGTTGCCAAGGTTCACACACAGTTCTCTAGATCTATTTGTATGTTCAATGTTGATTCTGCTAGTGAGTATATCTCCAAAATTTTGTGTGGTGTTCTTGGTGAGAGGGCACTCTTTCTTAGTTTTCTTGTCACGGTGTGCATGCTCAGAATGGCGTTGTTGAGCATACGCATCGTAATCTTCTTGAGACCATTCGTGCAATGATGATCTCTTCTTTTCTTCCGCCTCATTTCTGGGCTGAGGCTATCTCTACCTCGGCCTTTCTCATTAACATCCAGCCTTCTGCCACCCTTCAGGGTGGCATTCCTCTTGAGCGACACTATGATCACTCTCCTGGCTATTCCGTGCTTCGTCTGTTTGGTTATGTTTGCTATGTTGTCCTTGCTCCTCGTGGATGCACCAAACTATCTGCTCATTCTGTTGAGTGTGTTTTTCTTGGATATAGTGATGAGCATAAGGGATATCGTTGTTGGGATCTGGTGGCTCGCCGGATGCGCATTTCTTGGGATGTGACTTTTGACGAGTTTTGCCATTTCTAGCTGCATTTGACCTCCTCGGTCTCTATTGTGGAGGATCTCTCTTTTCTTGTTTTTCCTGATGCTCTTCCCCCGGTCCCTCATGTATCTTCTCCTTCTCCTCCCCTTGTGGCCTCTCCTCCGACATCTCTGACGCCTCCTTCTCCCCCGCCTCCTGCACCCATATCTCCTCCGACGTCCCCATCTCCTCCGATGCCTCCTTCGTATTCACCCTCCTCACTGGGATCTCCTCTTGTTGCTCCTTCTCATCCTACTTTTCCATTTCATTATACTCGTCGTCCATGTGTTGTGACCGAGTCATCTGATGCACCCTCTACTTCTAGTGCACCATCTCAGCCGACTCATATTCTCTTTGTACTTAGCCTCTTCCTTTTCCTGATTTCTGTAATCCTGCTAGCTATAGTGTATCAGTTGTCCTGGAGCCAACTACTTATCGTGAGGTTATTGTTCATCATCAATGACAACTTGCTATGGCTGAGGAGATTGTTGCACTTGAGCATACTGGTATGTGGGAGCTTATGTTCGTCCTATGACCTATAAGTGGGTCTATAAGGTTAGGACCCGCTCTGGTGGTACTCTTGAGCGTTACAAAGCTCGACTCGTTGCTCGGGGTTTCAGTAGGACCATGGTCATGAGTATGATGAGACGTTTGCTCTTGTAGCTCACATGACCAGTGTTCGGACTCTTCTTATTGTGGCATTTGTTCATCATTGGTATGTGTCTCAACTCGATGCTAAGAAAACCTTTCATGGTGAGTTGCGTGAGGAGGTATGTATGCAACCACCACCTGGTTATTATGTCATAGATGGCATGGTTTGTCGTCTTCGTTGCTCTCTCTATGGCGTGCATCAAGCCCCTCGTGCATGGTTTGAGCGCTTTGCTTCTGTGGTCGCAGTTGTTGGTTTCTCTCCCACTTTACATGATTCTGCGTTGTTTGTTCATTGTTCTCCTCGTGGTCGCACTCTTCTTCTTCTCCTTTATGTTGTTGACATGATCATCACTGGTGACGAACCTGAGTATATTGCCTTTGTCAAGGCCCATCTTAGTTAGCGTTCTTATGCCAGATATTGGTCCGCTTCGCTATTTCTTGGGATTGATGTTCATCCACCTCTGATGGTTTCTTCATATCCCAAGAACGGTATATTTAGGATCTTCTTGACCGTGCCACTCTTACTGATGATCGTACTATTGAGACTCACATCGAGCTCAATATTTCTGTACGTGCTTTGGATGGTGATCCGTTCTCTGATCTGACTCCTTATTGACACCTTGTCACGAGTCTCGTCTATCTGGTTGTTACTCGCCTAGATATTTCTTATCTTGTCCATATTCTGAGTTAGTTTATTTCTGCTCCCACTTCGGTTCACTGTAGTCACATTATTTATGTTTCACGCTATTTACGTGAAACGATCTCTCTTTGTCTCTTCTTTCCTCGTTCCATTCAGGTCTGCTCGATGGTGGACGAGTGATCCTTCGTATCGCCGGTCCCTTTACTGTGTTTTTTTGGTGGTTCTCTAATTGCCTAGAAGACGAAGAAGCAGACCGTGGTTTCCCGTTCGAGTGTAGAGGCCGAGTTGCGAGCTATATGGCTCTTCTGACAGCTGAGGTGACTTGGTACGGTGGTGATGACCCACAATAGGGGGATACTTAGCAGTCTTCGAGGAGTAACCCATTTATTGATTGACGCAAGGGGAGCCAAGAATATTTGTAAGCCTAAATTAGAGTTGTCAATTCAGCTGCACCTGGAAACAAACTTGCCGCGGTAGTTTAAGGCAATAGTTTATAGCGTGTGAGGTAAATATGTGCAGGATTAAATGTAGCATAGGGATGGATGAACGGGCGCTGCATGGATAAGATAACTCATGTAATAATCAAGGCTAGGCATTTGCAGATAATAATAAAGCGGTATCCAAGTACTAAACAATCCATAGGCATGTGTTCCATATATCGTACGTGCTCGCAATGAGAAACTTGCACAACATCTTTTGTCCTACCAGCCGGTGGCAGCCGGGCCTCTAGGGAAACTACTGGTAATTAAGGTACTCCTTTTAATAGAGTACCGGAGCAAAGCATTAACACTCCGTGAACACATGTGATCCTCATATCACAGCCTTCCCCTCCGGTTGTCCCAATTTCTGTCACTTTGGGGCCTCGGGTTCCGGACAGCAATATGTGTATACAACTTGCAGGTAAGATCATAAAACAATGAATATCAACATGAATCAATAACATGTTCAGATCTGAAATCATGGCACTCGGGCCCTAGTGACAAGCATTAAGCATAACAAGTTGCAACAATATCATAAAAGTACCAACAACGGATACTAGGCACTATGCCCTAACAATCTTATGCTATTACATGACAAATCTCATCCAATCCCTACCATCCCCTTCAGCCTACGGGGGAATTACTCACACATGGATGGGGGAATCATGGATGGTCGATGGAGAGGCGTCGGTGGTGATGATGGCGATGATCTCCTCCAATTCCCCGTCCCGCAGGGTGCAGGAGTTTCTGATCCCGAGATTGAGTTTCGCGATGGCGGCGGAGTTCGCGTCTTCGGAAAAGTGGTCGAACCCTCGCGTTTTTAGGTCGAGGCCCGAGTAGAGAGAGGAGAGCGTGGGGGCGGCTGAGGCGCCCTCACCATAAGGCGGCGCCTCCCTCCTTGGTCGCGCCGGCCTATGGTGTGGGGGCCGTGGGCCTCCGTGGCTTGCCCTTTGGCCCCGTGAGTCTTCGTGGAAAATAGGCCCTTCAATTATTTCGGGGATTTTCCGAAAGTTGATTTTCTGCACAAAAATAAGACACCAGTGCAATTCTGCTGAAAACAGCGTTAGTCCGTGTTAGTTGTATCCAAAATACACAAATTAGAGGCAAAACAATAGCAAAAGTGTTCGGGAAAGTAGATACGTTTTGGACGTATCAACTCCCCCCAAGCTTAGCTTATTTCTTGTCCTCAAGCAATTCAGTTAACAACTGAGTGCGATAAAAGAACTTTCATGAACACATTTGCTCATATGATGTAAATATTCTCATTATATGGACTAGTACTTAGGCAATTCATAATAAGATAAATGCAAATAAAGTCATCTAATAGCTGCGTCAATCATGAAAGAGATACCAACAAACTAATAACAAGCATCATGAAACACTTCTATAAGCAGGATTGCAATGTTCATAGAAAGATATGATAAAGTGGTATCTCGCTTGCCCGTATTTGTACAGCAAAACATAAATGCCCAGGCACCTCTGAAGTTCATGGGAAGACTAGAAATAGAGACTATCAAAGATAAAAGCATCAAAGTCATACCACAGTTAACTATATTCTGGGACAAGCATATTACACTAAGAATGACAATTATGCTCTCAAGAAGGTGCTCAAAGAAAGGATGGTGACTCAACATAAAAGTAAAAGATTGACCCTTCGTAGAGGGAAGCAGGGATTAACATGTGCTAGAGCTTTTCATTTTTGAAACAGAAGTAAAATTGTTTTGAGAGGTGTTTGTTGTTGTCAACGAATGATAGTGGGTACTCTAACTACCTTGTCAACCAGACTTTCAAGAGCGGCTCCCATGAAGGACGTTATCTCTACCAGCAAGGTAGATCATCCCTCTTCTCTTTTGTTTACACATGTACTTTAGTTTTATTATGGATGACACTCCCCCCAACCTTTGCTTACACAAGCCATGGCTAACCGAATCCTCGGGTGCCTTCCAACATTCACATACCATGGAGGAGTGTCTATTTGCAAGTTAAGTTGCTTACTGATAAATCAGGGCAAAACATGTGAAGAGAATTGATACGTCCAAAACGTATCTACTTTCCCAAACACTTTTGCTATTGTTTTGCCTCTAATTTGTGTATTTTGGATACAACTAACACGGACTAACGCTGTTTTCAGCAGAATTGCTCAGTGTCTCGTTTTTGTGCAGAAATCCAACTTTCGGGAAAATCCTCGGAATTTATGCGAAAGGCCCTATTTTCCCAGAATACGGCGGAGCCAGAAGGACAAGTAAGGTGGAGGCGAGGCCCCACACCATAGCCGGCGCACCTAGGGGGCCCGCGGCCCTATGGTGTGGCCCCCTCGGTCGGCCTCCGGCGCCCCTTCGGACTACTTATCGGCCTCGACCTAAAAGCGGGGAGAAGTCGAAGTCGCCGGAAACCCTCCAGAGCAGCCGCCATCGCGAAACTCCGTCTCGGGAGCAGAAGTCTCGTTACGGCACTCCGGGACGGGGGAATGGGAGGAGATCTCACCGCCATCACCGCCAACGCCTCTCCATCGACCAGCCATGTTTCCCCCATCCATGTGTGAGTAATTCCCCCGCTGTAGGCTGAAGGGGATGGTAGGGATTGGATGAGATTGGTCATGTAATAGTCATAAGATTGTTAGGGCATAGTGCCTAGTATCCGTAGATGTCACTTTTATGATATTGTTGCAACTTGTTATGCTTAATGCTTGTCACTAGGGCCCGAGTGCCATGATCTCAGATCTGAACATGTTATTGATTCATGAAGATATTCGTTGTTTATGATCTTACCTGCAAGTTGTATACACATGTCGCTGTCCGGAACCAATGGCCCCAAAGTGACAGAAATCGGGACAACCGGAGGGGATGGTAGTGATGTGAGGATCACATGTGTTCACGGAGTGTTAATGCTTTGCTCCGGTACTCTATTAAAAGGAGTACCTTAATATCCAGTAGTTTCCCTAGAGGCCCGGCTGCCACCGGTTGGTAGGACAAAAGATGTTGTGCAAGTTTCTCATTGCGAGCACGTACGACTATATATGGAACACATGCCTATTGATTGATTAGTACTTGGATACCGTTTTATTATTATCTGCAAATGCCCCTGCTTTGATTGTTATATGAGTTTCTCTCATCCATGCAACGCCCGTTAATCCGTCCCTGTGCCTACAGTATTTTAATCCTGCTGTTTACTATAATCACTACTGCTGTCTTTATTTCACCGCTGCTGTTATTTTACTATTCCTACTGCTATAAAACTGTTACTACTGATAAACTCTTGCGAGCAAGTCTGTTTCCAGGTGCAGCTGAATTGACAACTCCGCTATTAAGGCTTACAAGTATTCTTTGTCTCCCTTGTGTCGAATCAATAAATTGGGTAATACTTCCCTCGAAGACTGTTGCGATCCCCTATACTTGTGGGTCATCAAGACTATTTTCTGGCGCCGTTGCCGGGGCATAGCTTTATTTGGAAGTTCACTTGGATTGATATTGTTCGCTGCAAATTCTCCATCATGGGTAAACCTCGCGATACTAAGATCGCCATATTACCATCCACTACAAGAAAAGGTACAACTCTTAGTACCTCTGCTGCTCTTGATTCACCATCTGTGATAAGTAAACTTGTTTCACCACCACAAGCTTCAAATGCTGGTACTTCTACTGAATCTGAAAATTCCTCTCATAATTGTGATGATGCTTCTGCTGTGCTTGATAATGATGGTTCGTTAGGATCTTTTCTAGATGCTACAATTGCTAGGTCTAGGCAAATTGAAAATACTGAAACTCCTAATGAAAATGCTGCTACACCTGTTAATTCACCTGAGTCTGTTGAATATTCTAGTGATGATCTTGATGAAGATTATGTAGAGCTTGATGATGATTTTATTGAAAAATGCAATGCTACTACTGATGCAAGAAAAATTAAAAAGTTGCTTGCAGAACATGCTGTTAGATATAAATTATCTCCTGATCCTAAATTTGCCACATCTCCTATAAACATTAGGGATAAAGATTATGAATTTTCTCTTGATCTATCTCATATAGCTATTGTTGAGAAAACACCCTTTTGTGGTACTGAAAAAGAAAGTGCTGTTGAACACATGACTGAATTATCTACTCTTAGTGGCTTGTTTTCTGATGATATTAAGATGCGTACTTATTTTGTCGCTAAAATTTTTCCTTTCTCATTAAAGGATGATGCTAAAACTTGGTATAATAATTTGCCTCCTGGTTCTATTAAAAGCCCAAAAGAATTGCTTGATGTTTTCTTCCGGAAATACTTTCCTGCTAGTGCTCAACATATTGCTTTGCAGAGAATTTATAATTTTGACCAGGAAGATGGAGAGAAATTGCCTGAGGCTTGGGCGAGATTTTGCTCTCTTATTAGAGCTCAGCCTGACCATGATTTGGAAAAGCATGATTTACTTGATATATTTTATAGTGGACTAACTATTGAGTCTAGGGCATACCTGGATAGTTGTGCTGGTTGTGTTTTCAGGAAAAGAACTCCAGACGACGCTGAAGAATTATTGGCTAAAATAGGCCGGAATCATGATGATTGGTCTACACCTGAACCAACCCCGACACCGATATTGAAGAAGAGGGGTATGATTAAATTAAATGATGAAGATATGAGGGAAGCCAAGAAGTCTCTTAAAGAGAAGGGTATTAAACCTGAAGATGTGAAGAATTTACCTCCTATAGAAGATTTATGTGAGATAACTCCCCCTTCATCCATGATTGAGGTACACTCTCTTCAACGCTTTACTAGGGAAGATATTCCGTATTCAAAACCTCCTGCTCAATGCTTAGATGAGTTTGATAATTATATTGTTAAGCAAGAAAACTTTAATATGAGAGTAGAGAATCATTTAATGGAAAATTCTCGAGCTATTGGTGAATTGCATGGTATTGTGGAGAGAACCTCCAATGATGTTAAGATACTTGTTAAACATTTTCAAATGGTTCAAACTCAAATTGATCAACTTACTAAAGTGCAAAATGACTTGTTGGGAAATAATTCTAAAGAAAAACATGCTTATGAAGTAACAACTAGAGGTGGTGTTTCTACCCAGGATCCTCTATATCCTGAAGGGCATCCCAAAAGAGTTGAACAAGATTCTCAACTAACTAAAACTAGTGCTCCATCTAAGAAAAAGAAAAAGAAACATAAGAATGTTGTAGAATCCTCTGAACCTGTTAATGATCCTAATAGTATTTCTATTTCTGATGCTGAAACTGAAAGTGGTAATGAACATGATAAAGATAATGATAAGGATGATACTCCTGATAAAGAAGAAATTGAAAAAGAACCTGAAAAGCCTGCTAAAAATAAAAAGTACACTAAAGAAGATTTTATTGCTGAGAAACATGGTAATGAAAGAGAACCTTGGGTTCAAAAGCAAATGCCTTTTCCTGCTAAGAAACTAAAATCAAAGGAGGAGGAACATTATAATAAATTTTGTGATTGGATGAAACCTTTATTTTTGCAAATCCCTTTGACTGATGCTATTAAATTGCCTCCTTATTCAAAGTATATGAAAGATATTGTCTCTAACAAAAGGAAAATTCCCAATGAGGAGATTTCCACTATGCTCGCTAATTACTCCTTCAATGGTAAGGTTCCAAAGAAGCTTGGAGACCCAGGTATACCGACTATTCCTTGTTCCATCAAGAATAATTATGTTAGAACTGCTCTATGTGATTTGGGAGCAGGTGTTAGTGTAATGCCTTTTTCTCTTTACAAGAGACTTGATTTAGATAAGTTGATACCAACTGATATATCTTTGCAAATGGCTGATAAATCTACCGCTATTCCTGTTGGTGTATGTGAAAATGTTCCTGTTCAAGTTACTCAGCATTGCTTGATATTAACTGATTTTGTTGTGTTGGAAATGCCTGAAGATGATAATATGTCCATTATTCTTGGAAGACCCTTTCTTAATACTGCAGGGGCTGTTATTGATTGCAATAAAGGCATGGTTACTTTCAATGTTGATGATAAGGAACATACTGTCTATTTTCCCAAGAGGATTGATAAAGTATATGGAGTTAATACAATTTCTAATGTGAAAACTATCAAAGTGGGAACCATTGATTGTCCTATATATGAGCCTAAAGAAGAATATCAAACTCTTGTGATTGGATCCATATCAATTCAATATAAGGTAACATGATTGATTTGAGGTTTATTTCTTCTTATGTCATATAAAATTTATTTGGTAGCAAGACTTGATCAACCTTGTTAACAAGTATATTTTAATGCATAAGAGAGCTAAACAACATTTCTTTCTTTCTTTCTTTCTCCCTCCATTTGTTTTACTTGCTGTAGCACCTTTTTGTTTTGCAATATGCCTTAGTTGTTAAGATTTTGGAAATCATTTTCCTGCGCAGTAATAATTAATTTAATACCCAGAAATGTGCATTTTTCGAAGTTCTCTAAAAATTACAAAAATTACACCGTTGGTCCTATTTTTCGACGAGGCACCTGGGAGCACCAGAGGATGACCTGTGGGGCACCACAGGGTGCCACACCACAGGCCGGCGCGGCCAAGGAGGTGGGCGCGCCACCCTGTGGTGTGGGCCCCTCCTTGCCCCACTACTTCATCTCTTCCTCCCAGCATCTTCTCTCTCCCGAAAAAACTCGCACCAAGTTCCTCTCACTCGCGTTTCTGCTCAAGAACTCGCGATTTCTCGATCTCCTTGCTCAGCCCAGATTTCTGTCTGAAATTTGGCACATTTGCTCCTTGGTATGTGACTCCTTTGATTGTCCAATTAGAATTTTGTTTGGTTGAGTATATCTTGAATATTTTGCTGCTGTAGATAACATGTTTAGTGAGCTTGCATGCTTGTTCTAAGTGGTAGAAATTACTTTTGATGCATGTGTAGTACTCTAGCAAGTTCCTATAGTAGTTCCCCTCAATTATATACCTTGAAATCAAATTTTATAATGGTTGTTGAAAATTTCAGAAGAGGAAGATGAAGAAATTCAAATTTGGAGAATTGTTCAAGAAAGGAACAACCAGCACCGGTAGGCCCTCGAGGGCGTCCACTCAGATTAGGCGATCCTACAATGAGGATATCATCGCGCCTAGCTTCGCGCCCGAGGAGGACAATGGGGCTCCTAATGCTTCATCCTTCCCATGTTATGATTTTCTGACAAATGCAGGGATATTGGATGACTTCTTCACCCTTGTCAACAGGGCAGGCTTAGCCACCTACGTGGGAGATGAAAGGGAGCAATACTACAGGCTCACCAAAATTTTCGTTGAGAGCTTCAAGTTCCACAACACGCAATATGAGCCGACAGTTGCATTCAAGATCTATGATAATCCTGTTACTATGGAATTGGAAGAATTTTGTCGTGCATTGGATATTGTCCCTGTAGGTACAGCAAGGAGGATTGATGACAACCCCCGGGACCTGTTGGAGCTCTATCGAGGGATCACCGAAGATGATTGCCGCACCATTCAGCGCGGCAAGATAAGAAATATTCAACTTCCCGCCATTAAATATTTTGCATATTACATTGCTACTAGTATTCTTGGTAGGGAAAATACTAGTAATATCTCTAGCTATCATCTTGCTTTCTTGAATGCTGCACTTACTGGAGAGACATCTTATCATCTTGGTTCTCTTATTGCTCGCCGCCTGTCTAGCAGGGGGCCTATTTTTGGAGGAACTATTGCACTGCGCATTTTAACACATTTAAGACTCCCTCTTGATTCTAATGATGTGCCATTAACCCCTAGGAGACTAGATATTGCTGCTATGAAGAGCCATCATTTTGTTACTACTGACTCCACTATAGATAATATGGTCTATAGAATGTTGTTTGCTGATGGGAATGAGAAGGAAATCCCTCTTCCCCAGCCAGGTTTGTTCAATATTGACAGGCAATCATGGTCGCTCACTAAGGAGGAGGTGGAGGAACATATGAAGATACAAGAATTCCACCAGCAACATGACTCCGAGAACGCCGAGCCCTCCTACGACTGCACCGTCACATACCCCGATGTTTCCTCCAGCACATACCTGGAACCGGGTCGTTCTTCGTCGTACTACGGAGACACCACTTCATGGGGACCGTGGGAATGAACTCCACTTAGGCCAAAAGCCTAAGCTTGGGGGAGGTATACCGGCATCACTCATTCTTTGCATATTATGGTTGCTGGATACTTGTACATACTTGTTTAGTTTCTTAGAGTGGTTTTCTAATGAGAAGGAGATGATATTTGGGGAAGTGCTGTCCAAAAACAGATTCTGGGCTGTTACCAAAAAATTCGTACGCACAGCCAGAACGTTATTTTGAGTTGCCAATTTTTTAGCATGTGCCCCAGGTTGTTATCTAACTTTCATTAGTTGAACACTTTTTGGTCTGAGCAATGGAAGATTTTTGTTAATTTCGATTTCTGTACTGCTGTCAGGATTTGGCAGATTTCTGTCATCCTGCTTTTCTGTGTTTGTTAGTTTGCATTCTTTTGTTTTCGCTTTGTTTCTTTCCTAAAACACAAAAAGACCAAAAATATTTCTGTTGTTTCTCTTCACCATTTGGTTATTTGGTTCCTTGCTCTTAGTTTACTTTATTTGCTATCGTTGGTTTGCTATGAGAAAACCCAAAAAGATTTTGCTTTGTTTTCTTGTTTCTTTTGTTCTTGTTTCCAATTCGAAAACACCAAAAATATTTGCTGTTCTTCTTTGGTTTGTAAAGTTCATCATGAGTTCAATGGTCTTCGGTGGCTGGAGCGTGGTTTTCATTTCATATTATCCAAGCTACACAAGTGAAAGGCAATAATGACGATCTACGACAATCTGATTGTGGTGAGAGGCTGGTATGAACTCTATTTGTTTTCATTTTTGTACATATACTCATCTATGTGAGCATGCTTAGTTGGTTCATGTGAGGTATATGTTATTTGAGAAAGTCTAGTAGTTCATGATCTCTCATGTTTAGCTCCAATTTATTAATATGAGTAGCATGTCATGGATGTTCGCTTGCATTGTTTTATTCATAAGTAAGTATGGCATTGTGGTATCCTCCTCTGAATAATTCATTTATATCGACTTGGCACATGCTCACGCATGCATATGACTGAATAAAAAGTCAATTAAGCCTCGATGATTTATATTGCTTCAGAGTTCTTGTATCACTTTTATGCCTCCGTTAATTTATTTTGCCGCAAGCATGATTATGACAGTTATTGCTCTCTTGATTTGTCGCTCCCTAGTCTTTTGCTAGCCTTCACTTGTACTGAGCGGGAACGCCGCTCGTGCTTCCAAACACCTGAAAACCAAGTTGTTCCAAAAGTGTCCACCATAAATACCTATGCATGGCATTTCAAACCATTCCAAGTAAATTCTCATGCGCTACCTTTAAAACTTTCAAAATGCTTCTCAATTTGTGTTAATGTTTCATAGCTCATGAGGAAGTATGTGGTGTTTAGCTTTCAACCTTGTCATTTACTTTTGACGGACTCTCATATGGACTAGTGGCACATCCGCTTATCCAATAATTTTGCAAAAAGAGCTATGGGATTCCCAGTCCCGAATTAATTAACTTAAATAGACACTCCTCCATGGTTTGTGATTGTTGGGCGGCACCCGAAGGATTCGGTTAGCCATGGCTTGTGTAAGCAAAGGTTGGGGGAGTGTCATCATCATAATAAAACTTAAATAAAAAGGCACTCCTTCATGGTATGTGATTGTTGGCAGGCACCCGAGGATTCGGTTAGCCATGGTTTGTGTAAGAAAGGTTGGAAGGAGTGCCACATAAACATGCAAATAATTCATGGGAGCCGCTCTTGGGAGTCCGGTTGATGAGGTAGTTAGTGTACCCATTACCATTCGTTGACAACAACAAGCACTTCTCAAAATAATTTTACTCCTGTTTTAAAAATGAAAAGCTCTAGCGCATGTTAATCCCTGCTTCCCTCTGCGAAGGGTCAATCTTTTACTTTTATGTTGTGTCTCCATTCTTTCTTTGAGCACTATCTTGAGAGCACAACTGTCATTCTTAGTATAATATGCTTGTCTCAAAATATGATTGATTGTGGTATAACTTTGATGCTTTTATCTTTGACAATCACTACTTCTAGTCTTTCTATGAACTCCAGAGGTGCCTCGGCATTTATGTTTTGCCAATCAAATACGGGCAAGCGAGATACCACTTTATCATATTCTCTTATGAACATTGCAATCCTGCTTATATACATGATTCATGATGCTTATTATTAATTGTTGGTACCTCTCCATGATTGATATAGCTGTTGGATGATCTTATTTGCATGTATCTCATTATGAACTGCTTGAGTATTAGCCATAGCATGAGAATATATACATCATATGAGCAAATGTGTTCGTGAAAGTTCTTTTATCGCTCAGTTGTTAACTGAATTGCTTGAGGACAAGCAATAAGCTAAGCTTGGGGGAGTTGATACGTCCAAAACGTATCTACTTTCCCAAACACTTTTGCTATTGTTTTGCCTCTAATTTGTGTATTTTGGATACAACTAACACGGACTAACGCTGTTTTCAGCAGAATTGCTCTGGTGTCTCGTTTTTGTGCAGAAATCCAACTTTCGGGAAAATCCTCGGAATTTATGCAGAAGGCCCTATTTTCCCAGAATACTGACGGAGCCAGAAGGACAAGTAAGGTGGAGGCCCGAGGGCCCCACACCATAAGGCGGCGCGGCCTAGGGGGCCCGCGCGGCCCTATGGTGTGGCCCCCTCGGCCTCCGACGCCCCCCTTCGGACTACTTATCGGCCTCGACCTAAAAACGCACGGGAGAAGTCGAAGTCGCCAGAAACCCTCCAGAGAGCCGCCACATCGCGAAACTCCGTCTCGGGAGCCAGAAGTCTCCGTTCTGGCACTCCGCCGGGACGGGGAATTGGAGGAGATCTTCACCGCCATCACCGCCAACGCCTCTCCATCGACCAGCCATGTTTCCCCATCCATGTGTGAGTAATTCCCCCGCTGTAGGCTGAAGGGGATGGTAGGGATTGGATGAGATTGGTCATGTAATAGTCATAAGATTGTTAGGGCATAGTGCCTAGTATCCGTAGATGTCACTTTTATGATATTGTTGCAACTTGTTATGCTTAATGCTTGTCACTAGGGCCCGAGTGCCATGATCTCAGATCTGAACATGTTATTGATTCATGAAGATATTCGTTGTTTATGATCTTACCTGCAAGTTGTATACACATGTCGCTGTCCGGAACCAATGGCCCCGAAGTGACAGAAATCGGGACAACCGGAGGGGATGGTAGTGATGTGAGGATCACATGTGTTCACGGAGTGTTAATGCTTTGCTCCGGTACTCTATTAAAAGGAGTACCTTAATATCCAGTAGTTTCCCTAGAGGCCCGGCTGCCACCGGCTGGTAGGACAAAAGATGTTGTGCAAGTTTCTCATTGCGAGCACGTACGACTATATATGGAACACATGCCTATTGATTGATTAGTACTTGGATACCGTTTTATTATTATCTGCAAATGCCCCTGCTTTGATTGTTATATGAGTTTCTCTCATCCATGCAACGCCCGTTAATCCGTCCCTGTGCCTACAGTATTTTAATCCTGCTGTTTACTATAATCACTCACTACAAGAAAAGTTGCCATGGCCGACGAAGTTGAAGTCGCGCCGTGGTTGCTGGTGTACCATGGCCGACGATTTTGGTCCCTCCGTGGTGCATGTCAAAACTTTTTTTTTCTCGTTTTTGAGGCCACCTAGCCCGACGAAAGCGGCCAAAACGGCGTATGGTGGCCCGGGACGTGGTGCATCTCGAAATCTCGGGTTCGCCGGCCGAGTCAACGCAAATCCGCACCGCCGAGGGATGTAGGGCCCAGATGGCAGCCTCTCTGGCATTGTTTTTTTCTAGATCGCGCCATCTCGTTCAACGTTCTCCGATCGAGCCGTTTACGATGCAGGATCATGGGTCCCGCATGTCATCCTCTATGAACCAAAATTCTTTCTATTCTTGGATTTTTTGACCCCCTGATTTCTGGCTACTTCCTTTTTCTTTTGATCCCTTGCCGCCTTGGAAACGTTGAGACCGCTGCTGCTAAATGGGACCCGCATGTCATCCTCTATGTGCAATCAACTTTCTTTTCTTGGAGTTTTTTTGGCACCTCAAATTTGGTCACTTGCCTTTTCTTTCGATCCCCTGCCGCCTCTCAAACGGTGATACCGCTGCTGCTAAAGGACCCGCATGTCATCCTCTATGTACTATAAAACTTTCTTTTCTTGAATTATTTTTGGCACCTCATATTTGGTCACTTACCTTTTTCTTTCGATCCCCTGCCGCCTCTCAAACGGTGATACCGCTGCTGCTAAATGGGACCCGCATGTCATCCTCTATGTACTATAAAACTTTCTTTTCTTGGATTTTTTGGCACCTCATATTTGGTCACTTGACTTTTTCTTTCGATCTCACCGCCTCTCAAACGGTGATACGCTGCTGCTAAATGGGACCCATGTCATCCTCTATGTACTATAAAACTTTCTTTTCTTGGATTATTTTTGGCACCTCATATTTGGTCACTTGAATTTTTCTTTCGATCCCTGCCTCTCAAAGTGATACTACTGCTAAATGGGACCCGCATGTCATCCTCTATGTACTATAAAACTTTCTTTTTTTGGATTATTTTTGGCACCTCATATTTGGTCACTTGACTTTTTCTTTCGATCACCTGCTGCCTCAAACGGTGATCCGCTGCTGCTAAATGGGACCCGCATGTCATCCTCTATGTACTATAAAACTTTCTTTTTTTGGATTATTTTTGGCACCTCATATTTAGTCACTTGACTTTTTCTTTCGATCCCCTGCGCCTCTCAAACGGTGATACCGCTGCTGCTAAATGGGACCCGCATGTCATCCACTATGTACTATAAAACTTTCTTTCCTTGGATTTTTTTGGCACCTCATATTTGGTAACTTGACTTTTTCTTTCGATCTCATGCCACGTTTGAAACGTTGAGGTACCTGCTGGCTCATGGGACCCGCATGTCATCCTGTGTGCTATAAAAGTTTCCTTTGTTGGATTTTTTTTCACCCTCTAATTTTTGGCTTGCCTTTTTCTTTTGATCCCCTGCCCCCTTTGAAACGTTGAGTAAGCTGTTGGTTCAAGGGACCCGCATGTCATCCTCTATGTCCATCAACTTTCTTTTCTTGGATTTTTTTCACCCCCTAATTACTAGCTACTTTCTTTTTCTTTTGATCTCAAGCCGCATTACAAACATTGAGACCGCTGCTGCAAAATGGGACCCACATGTCATCCTCTATGTACAATAAATCTTGGATTATTTTTGGCTCCTGATATTTGGTCACTTGCCTTTTTCTTTCGATCTCATGCCGCCTTTGAAACGTTGAGTAAGCTGCTGGCTCATGGGTCCCGCATGTCATCCTCTACGAACAATAAAAGTTTCCTTTCTTGGAGTTATTTTTTACCCCTAATTTCTGGCTATTTGCCTTTTTCTTTTGATCCCCTGCCCCCTTTGAAACGATGAGGACGCTGTTGGCAGGTCGGTCCCACATGTCATCCTCTATGAACAATAAAAGTTTCCTTTGGTGGATTTATTTTTGACCCCTAATTAATTTCTGGCTATTTCCTTTATTTTTCTTTTGATCCCCTGCCGCCTTGGAATTGTTGAGAATGCTGCTGCCTCATTTTTCTTTTGGTCCTGTGCCGCCTTGGAAACGTTGAGACCGCTGCTACAAAATGGGACCCGCATGTCATCCTCTATGTACAATAAAGTTTCTTTTCTTGGATTATTTTTGGCTCCTGATATTATGTCACTTGCCTTTTTCTTTCGATCTCATGCCGACTTTGAAACGTTGAGGATGCTGCTGCCTCATGGGTCCCGCATGTCATCCTCTCAGAACGATAAATGTTTTCTTTTCTTGTATTTTTTTACCAACTGATTTTTGGCTTTTTTTATTTTCGATCCCCTGCCGCCTTTGAAACGTTGACTCCGCTGCTGGCTCATGGGTCCCCGATGTCAGCCTCCCCGTACAAGAAACATGTGATATTTTATTTTGCAGACAATAAACGTTGTATTTCGCTCTGAGCTATTGCAAACGGATAAATTAAATCTTTATATCTACATAAACAAACTTATATGTTGAATCTCCTTGTTTTTTGTTTTTGCGAAGCATAGGACTTTCCTTTTTTTTTTGAGAAAAATCCGACCTTTCCTGTTTTGGAGTGGGCTGAAATTGTACGAGTCAAAAGGCCCAGCAGGATAGTTCGAAGGCCCAGATGTCCAGATACAGCCCAATTGAAATCTTTCTTTTCTTGGATTTTTTTCACACCCTGATTTCTGGCTACTTCATTTTTCTTTCGGTCCTGTGCCGCCTTGGAAGCGTTGGGACCGCTGCTACAAAATGGGACCCGCATGTCATCCTCTATGTACAATAAAGTTTCTTTTCTTGGATTATTTTTGGCTCCTGATATTATGTCACTTGACTTTTTCTTTCAATCTCATGCCGACTTTGAAACGTTGAGGAAGCTGCTGGCTCATGGGTCCCGCATGTCATCCTCTATGAACAATAAAAGTTTTCTTTGTTGGATTTATTTTTTTCCCCTAATTTCTGGCTATTTGTCTTTTTCTTTTGATCCCCTGCCCCCTTTGAAACGATGACGACGCAGCTGGCAAGTCGGTCCCACATGTCATCCTCTATGAACAATAAAAGTTTCCTTTGATGGATTTATTTTTTACCCTAATTAATTTCTGGCTATTTCCTTTTTTATTTTGATCCCCTGCCGCCTTGAAATAGTTGAGGATGCTGCTGCCTCATGGGTCCCGCATGTCATCCTCTCAGAAAGGTAAATGTTTCTTTTCTTGAATTTGTTTACCAACTGATTTTTGGCTTATTTTTTCTTTCGATCTCCTGCCACCTTTAAAACGTTGACGACGCTGCTGGCTCATGGGTCCCCAATGTCAGCCTCCCCATACTGCAAATCCTCTTTCTGCAAAGGTTGTATTTCTAGATAGATAAGGTGGATTCGAATCTGCCATGGTTCAGGCAGCTCAGGTAAGCCTTCTTGCACTAATTAATGGAAGTAGTGTATCGCAAGGTCAAGACATGTGGCTCGGTGTAATGAATCTATATGAATCATGTTGTGGGTTCAATCTGATAGTTCTCTAACAGGTCAGCCAAAATAGAAATTAAGTTTTTTTCTAAAAGGGAAATGCAAATTAAGATGAACACAAACATTAGTTATCATAATAGCTGATCATACATACATACTTGCTAAGAGCAAAAGCTTGCCAGAGTTTTACCACCCATACAATTAATTAGCAGTTCAGATAAGATAACCTTATATAAGTATAACTACAAATGCATTTGCTAAGGGCTCATGGGACAACAGAACTAGACAACCGCGAACTTTATGACCAGCATGTCACAGCGGCATCGAAAGATCTTGACCTTCAACTTTGATCCAATGCGAAGTTTGGCACCGTCAATGAACTTTTTCCACCTGGAAGTAACAGCCAAGCGGCCATCTGTGGGACTGACAGAGTACCGTCCCTCCACGGTGAGACCTTCACTCTCCATGACGAGGGATATCTTGCCCCTTCGGCCAGCATTGAGATCCTTGGAGATACTTTTAGGCAATTTCTGATTCAAAGCAAGAGATACCACCAAAAATTAGTCAATGGCACCAATGCACTGAACCATGTGAGACTTTGAGCAGAGAAGACATCAAGATAAGAGCAGTTATGCTGTCATATACTCACGAACATAGCCTTCAGATGCGTCCTGGTCACCACACGGGTGGCCACAGCAATGAGCTGAGACCTCGGTGATCTGGCTGGGGCAGGTGCATGAGCCTGGGCTGGTACACGAGCTGGTGCTGATGCAGGAGACTGCTGGGCAGGTGCAGTAAACGGTGCCTCTAGAGGAACCGGTGCTGATGCAGGAGACTGTTGGGCAGGTGCAGTAAACGGTGCAGCTAGAGGAACCAGTGCTGATGCAGGAGCCTGCTGGGCATGTGTAGTATATGGGGCCTCTACAGGAACCAATGCTGATGTAGGGGACTGCTGGGTAGATGCAGTAAACGGAGCTGGTACAGGAACCGGTGCTGATGCAGGAGAGTGGGAAGCCGGTGCCGGTGCTGGTGTGGTTGCCCTTTGTGACATCCGCTCCTGTTCCATCAGGGGATCTGCAGCTTTGATCATGTTAAACCCAGCAAGCTAGAACAGAGGGAATGGTTTAGAACAACTGCTCAGAATGCAGTTATCAAAAGATATGAGTAGAAAAAAGTTACATATTATATATTTGGAAGTGTCTCCAACTCTGTAAGCAGTTACGTATATCTGCCCGTTTGAGTTTCTGATCCTCAGCTCGTCGCCCTTCTTCAGACCGTAGTCAAAAGCAAACTTTCTCCAATCATGTCCATACAAATATGTGATGGCCTGCGTCTTGTAGACATACACCTCATAGACCGTGTAGGTGTTCATCAATTTGCCATTGCCATGCATAGTGAAAGATCCTTCATGCGGACACATCTGGTTAATCATTGGACGAAGTTCACAAGGTACAGTCTGCATGTGAAAATTGATACAAATGTAAGAAGCAGGAAGACTAAAAACAAGACTTTACTATATGCCAATTCATGCTAAACCACTGAGAATACATACCTGTAACTCTGTGAAGGAGCTACTAGAAAGGTAGATAGAGCCATAGGAGGTGTTATATGCGGGGTATGTACATGGGCCCGCCATATTCCCGCAAGCTCGGCATCGGGATGGTGAAGGAAACATGGGAGGTACTACTGGTGCGTAGCGCTGAACGTAAGTGGAAGAATTAGGTTGTGTAAAGTGCATAGTTCAGAGCAATGCAAATGTTGACAAGCAAGTGCATAACACTATGTTACAAACTGAACAGTGAAAAATTAGTGTATGATGAATATAAGCATGCTAATTTGGTGTTTCCGAATTCCAAAAAGCATTAGACAGAGCCGGTGATAATATCAGACATAAATCATGGCATGTATATGTGGCTTAAGAAAATATACCCGAACCCTTGGATGGTTACGGCCCGGCTGATCCTTGGACTTGAGCTTATATAAGCATCCAGAAGGTGGGGCTGACAGTAACTTGGTGGCAGCCTCTGCAGATGCCTCATCAGCAGCAGTTGCAATCCTTTTGACCAATGAAGGCTTAGCAGTTTCAGTCTGCATATAAAAATTGAAGAGCAACAGACATCAGCAGTGATATATAAAATGAATCTATGAGACACTGATGCATATAGTGCTGGATGTAAGTGGAAGAATAGGTGTGTGTGTTTCTGAACTATTGGTAAGCATTAGACAAAGCCGGCAATAAACAGACAAAAATCAAATCATGTATGAGGATTAAGAAAATATACCTGCTTACTGAAAAGGGTACCACCCAGCTGGCCCGTGGCCTTGTGCTTGAGGAGGTTTTCAGAAGATGGTGGCAGCACCATCGTCTTCACAGCAGCCTCATCAGGATCATTTTTTATCCATTTGAGTAGAGGAACAGAAGTTTCATCCTGCATATGAATAGCAACAGAACTCATCATTGATATTTAATAAATCTATGAGATAGACTGATGCAAATAGTGCGGGGTGTAAGTGGAAGAATAGGGTTGTGCATAGAGAACAGTTGACAACAATGCAAATGATTACAAAAGAAGCCAATGGAAATCAACAGTTTATATACTGGATGAGACAGACTGAAAAGTGAAAAATTAGTGTATGATGATTGTAAGCAAACGCAGTGTTTCTGAACTTTTGGTAAGCATTAGACAAAGCCAACAGTAATTAAACAGATAATAATGAAATCATGTATGTGGATTAAGAAAATATACCAGATTCATTAAAAGGTCACCACCCAGCTGGCCCATGGCCTCGTGCTTGTAGAGGTTTTCGGAAGATGGTGCCGGCACCATCGTCCTCACAGTAGCCTCATTTTGCATCCACTTGAGTAAAGGCGCAGCAGTTTCAGCCTGCATAAGAATGGGAACAGATCTCAGCAGTGATATTGAATGACTCTGAGACAGACTGATGCATATAGTGCTAGATGTAAGTGGAAGGGTATGGCCGTGTATGGACAACAGTTCACAACAATGCAAGGGTGTGTTCGGTTCTGAAACAGCGTGGAATGGAATGGAATGGTTCCATTTCAGAGGAATGGAATGGTTACATTTTTGTTCGGTTGGGAAAAATGGAGAGCAGAAGAGATCGAGGTTAAACTAACCAATTGTCTCAAAATTGTAATTAACAATTGCAAATGACATTTTAATCTCAAAGTCGTAATTAACAGCGCCTAATGGTGCTCTTTTAATCTAAAAATCGAAATTAACATCATTTTATGTTGGGTTAGGGGAACTGGAGTAGATGAACATTACTGTATGATGATTGTAAGCAAACGAATTTGGTGTTTCTAAACTTTTGGCTTCGAGATCTTATGGGTTTCAACTCTAGCCTACCCCAACTTGTTTGGGACTGAAAGGCTTGGTTGTTGTTGTTGTTGTAAACTTTTGGCAAGCATAGAAAAAACCGACAATAAACAGAGAAAAATCAAGGCATGTTTTGTGGATTAAGAAAATATACCATATTCATTAAAAGATCACCACCCAGCTGGTGCGTGGCCTTGTGCTTGTAGAGGCATTTAGAAGATGGGGGCGGCATCAACATACTGGCAGCCTGATCAGCCGCAGTTTTGATCTTCCTTTTGAGTAAAGGCCCTAAAGTTTCAGTCTGCATATGAATAGCAAAACAAAAGGCAGACCTCAGCAGTGATATTGAATTACTGTATGAGATAGACTGATGCATATAGTGGATGCTCTTAGCCTTTTGCAGCGTGAACACTAGCTATGGACAGACAAAAAAACTAGTTAACTCAGCTTTGTCTAGATATGAATGTACTACCACCATCCAAAAGCTTAAGCCTTATTTATTTTTGAGAAATCAAAACAAGCAAAGTTTGACCAAAATTTTAGAACATTCTATCAACAAATATAATACTGTGTAGATACCGTAGGAAAATATATTTTATTATCTATTTAATGATATTAATTTTGTATTTTGCATGTTACTGATTTTTGGTAAAAGCTTAGTCAAACATGGTATAGTTTGACTTTCTAAAAATAATATAAGCCCAAAGCTTTGGGATGGAGGCAGTAGTATCTAGAGCTAAAACACATCTAGATACATCCGTATCTACAGATAGTTGAGTCAATTAATTTGGATCTGAGGGAGTATCAGATTCAGACTACATCATGGTAAGTTGGTTAAAAAAATTACCCCTGGGCGGTCCCTGCCCAGCTCGGCAGTGGCATTTCGCTTCTTGTGCTGCAGATCGGGCCATGCTCCTGCAGCAGGTGGGGCGCTATTCTCGTTCCCCATAGCCTCAGCACGGAACCTGGAGGTACCAACCTGATACAGAGAATATAGAGCATGGTGTCACAGAGGCTTTACGCACAAACAGCTGAAGACATGTGCTACTTTAAGCATATTCCAGAACAGGAACAGATTGAGGATGCAGAGACCAGAGAGACACTTAAAAGGTAAAGAGTGGATAAGCAAACGGAGTACCTGCTTCGCGGGGCTGGGGACGCAGCTCAGGCTCAGCCAACTGCCCACATGCGTGGTGGCCTTACGCTCCATTGCCCCCACCGCCGAGGTCTTACCTTTCCTGTACAAGCTGACAAAAGATACAGTGAGGATCAGCAGAAACTACAAAGGTTGCAAATGTCGACAAATAAAGGAAGAACACCCCAATCCAAGCAAAGGTAGCCCCCGCCCCCCACCCCCATCAATCACTCCCAGCTCGAGGGTGACCAGAAAGACACCCCTTCGCCCAGAATAGGAAAGAGATGCGCAAGATATCGAGGAGAGGAAAAAAGAACCGATCTCGAGAAAGGAGAGAACATTACTAGTCCTACCTAATCCGCTTGGGCTAGATGCAGCTTGCCCCTCCAAGCTGGATGCCTGGACGGTGGAGGCGAAAGGAGGGGATCGAGCTAGCGGCTTGCATCCGTCGGCAATCGGCACTCGATCGGGAGAGAAGGGGTGCTACATAAAGGGGAGGGGTAACATATTTTATTACACAGTGAACTTACTGATGTGACTAGTCATTACATGTCTCACTGAAACTAGGGCCCATAGTGTGGCACCCCAAATTTACTTGAAGCTGCCCGGCGGGACGCATTGGCGCGTCAAGAAACCCCCGAATTGTAGCGGGGAAATGAAACATTTCACAAAAATTCGAAATTCAAGCACACCGCCACGCGCCAAGCACGCGGCTGTTCCTTCCTCTTCCTCGGTTCCTCCTCCCCTATCCGAAAAAACCCCAAATCCCAAGCTCAAACCAAAAAAAAAACAAAAAACAAATCCCCTGGCCGCCATGCATGTCCTCGTTAACCCGCTGGAGATCGTTCCCGGACGATGCGGACCACCCGCCCTGAGATCCAGAATTCCGTCCACCTCGAGGCACTGCGTGCTGTCTCGCAGCAGCGGCTTGAGGGCGCTGAAGAGGAAGTTCCGCCGGAAAGTGCTCATGGCAACCGTGCAAGCTCACCGGCGTGCTGTATCCCGAGAGGAACTGGTCAAAGCTTTGCTATTCGCCACACAAAAAAAATTGCGGGCCAAGATCTGGTCAAAGCTTCGTCGATGGCTTGCCGCGAGAGGCTTGGAGTCCAGAGTCAATAAACTAGCTGCTCGAGGACTTGGGCGGTTTACACGGATTCATATTAACTGACTCAAGTTTGTTAGTCTAGTTAACAAATGCATCTAGATACATCCATATCTAGACAGAATTGAGTCAATTAATATGAATCAGAGGGGAGTACCTGAAAGTGTTTCATGCTACCAACTAATGCGCTGGCAGGAATCGCTGTAGAAGTAATTGTGCTACTACTCGTACGATGAACTGATTGTGTGGGTGTCGAATTTTGCAACGCGATCATCCACTGAATGCTTAATCTAGCGCCAAAGGCGTACAAATCATAACATACTACAGCACCAGAACATAAGAGTACGAATCATAAAGTAGCTCAACATTTTGCATCAGGGCTGGGTGGTCCTGAGACTACCGGGACGCCCCTGATGATCTCCGGGTGTGCATCCTCTTCAACGCAAAGCTGTGTACTCGGTCCACGGCCTCCTTCTGTAGGCTGGATAATCTCAGGTGCAGGACCTTCGTCTATGAGAGGCTCGTCATCAGTACCATCCACAGGTGCATCAGGGCTGGGTGGTCTTGAGACTACCCGGACGCCCGTGATGATCTCCGGGCGTGCATCCACTTCAACGCAAAGCTGTGTACTCGGTCCACGGCCTCCTTCTGTAGGCTGGATAATCTCAGGTGCAGGACCTTCGTCTATGAAAGGCTCGTCATCAGTACCATCCACAGGTGCATCAAACTGAGATTCATCTTCAAATCTCCCATCAAACTGAGAGACCTCTTTAACTCTATGCTTCTGCAATTAGTACATCAACCGATTAGACAAACATCTAAGGGATGCAACCTGAACAAATGCCGTTTTACATATTTACCTTCTCATCTGGCACAGCACATGTCCCAGAGCTGAAACCCGTTTCCTGAAGCAAGCGCTTTTTCTCTCCTTCCCGTCCATCCATCTGCAACAAGTTAAATTTGAGTACAGAACCTTGCACACAATGCAAACTATTGATTGAAACAGCGGCAGCATCAATATAAATAATTAACTACATATGCCAGCACACATACAGTGTGAGCAAGATCTGCTTCTCCTGCTAAAGGATCATTATATGGTTCACCATGCTAAACCCGCCTAACATATGTGCGGTCCATCCCAAAAATGTGTAAATGATCTGCCACTACAGGGTGAGGCCTCTTCTCACCATTCATACATGTGCAGCGCGGGCAATACACGTCCAGGTTGTGACCATCATGAGCTCTAATAAACCCCATAAAGGGTTGAACACCATTTATATATGAAGGGGAACATAAGTGTCCATGCAGTATCCAAGTTCTGTCCATCTGTTTAATTATGAGATACAGTGGTTGGTGATTAATTTAAGGCGAAGTAGGAAATGTATATCCATCGAGTACAAAACTATACTACATGATTATGCATTTCAGCAATCATGTCGAGTACAAAACAAAAAATGCCCATCGACATTTTAGCAAACAGATCGTGTACAAAACTCTGCCATGGCATTTCAGCAAATTAACGGATCGAGTGCAGAACTGACTCTATATGCCCACGCAAATGAACAAATTGATCGATGACAAATCGAGCGGAAAACTATAAAGTGCCAATTAGTTCGAGCATACTGACGAATTTTTTTAGCAGCATCAAGAAAATATAAATCGTTAGGCTGTCTTGCCCGATACATGATTGAGCTAGAGATAGCAGCCCTACCGTGGATCAACTTGACCGCCGGTGCGTCTCGAGAAGAACGACGGGGAGGGGAAGCTTCTTCTTCGCACGGACGGGACGGGGAGGGGAAGCTCTTCGCACGGACGGGGATAAGTTGTGTACGGGTGGGTGGGGGGTCATGCGGCCGGGCCGCCGGGGTGATAATTAAGGTCGGTAGGTGGCGTTTAATGGAGTTGCGTGTGTAATTTGCCGTGCACAAGGTTGAGGAATAGGCGGTTCCCTTTGCCGCGCGCACAATTCAAACTATCCCGCCCATGTAGTTTAAATTCGCCATATTTTCGTTAAATCGACATAAAGTCATGTGAGTGGGGGAAAATTAGCAAAGTTGCTTGAAAAATAGTAAAACTCTGGAATTATCCTTTAAATATGCTCTACTTCGTGTGAAAATCGGGGTGTGGAAGCATGTTGAGCTGTTTTATTTGTACTTTCTTCATTAAAACTCCCATTTTATGCACTTTGGATGGAAAGAAATCATTTGTACATAAATTTTGACAACGCCATTTGCAAACACTAATTGTTTACATGCCAAGATGCACCCATCCACCAAATATATATGTGGCAAAAGTTTATCACAATCTAGCAGATATGCATAATTAGTGAGGGACCCCTTTTGATTTTGTGCAATTTCCACTAATTAGGTAGAGATCGAGAAGGGTTAATTAATTAGGCCATGTTAGGGGTTATGTGTTTTAGATTAGGTTGTGTGGATTCAAATACAACTTCTTTATTTGTGTGCTATGATTAATCAAAACTAGATCGATCGACTGCGCACACATTATTAGAGGCGCATGCCTTTGCGCACAAAGTGCATGTGTGTGTTGTTGGCCACCAACGAGAGAGAGAGAGAGAGAGAGAGAGAGAGAGGTAGAGAGAGCTACATACGAGAGAGCGATTGAAATCCCCAAATTAAACACATATATATGCATGGCACATTTAATTTAATTAGAGGACCGCGAGGCACCCCTGGCCTGCTTGATGCACAATTAAGTGTCATTGGCCTATATATAGGGTTTAATTAGGGTTTAGGGTTTAGGGTTAGGAGGTTAGGGTTTAGGGTCTAGGGTTTAGGGTTTAATGTTTATGGTGTTTAGGGTTTAGGGATTAGGGATTAGGGTTTATTTAGGGTTTAAGGTTTAGGGATCATCGATCGAGTGCGCACACACACATTATTAGAGGCACACGCGCCTTTGCGCATAAAGTGCATGCGTATATGTGTGTGTTTTTTGGCCACCAACGACATATAGATGATCGAGAGAGAGAGATTGAAATCCCCCAAGAATATGTTCAAATATATATTAAAATATATGCACGAATGCATGCATGGTAGGCCATGCATGCACACTAATTATATATATATTATGAGGAAACTTAATCAAATGTGTTTTCATTCGAGAGAACTTGTCAAAATTCAAGTTAATTAATTTATCATCGATAATTATATAATTAATTAATGAATCTCAGGGAGATGTTATACAACATATGATCGATATAGGCCATGTATATATTAATTGGTTTTAATCTACCGTTTAATTTGCTAGCTAGCTGCATGCTATATATAGAGCATGTTTTTATTAGATCGGGTTATAGCTAGTATAGTTTAGGGTTATGTGTTTTAATTAACTAGGGTTTGATTAGCTAGGGGTTAGTTATATATATATGGTTTAGGGTTAATGCATGGCACATTTAATTTAACTAGAGGACCGCGAGGCACCCCTGGCCTGCTTGATGCACAATTAAGTGTCGTTGGCCTATATATAGGGTTTAATTAGGGTTTAGGGTTAGCTAGCTGGGTTTAGGGTTTAGTGTTTTGGGTGTTTAGCTAGGGTCTAGGGTTTAGGGTTTAGTGTTTACGGTGTTTAGAGGGTCTAGGGTTTAGTGTTTAGGGTCTAGGGTTTAGGGTCTAGTGTTTAGGGTCTATGGTTTAGGGTTTAATTAGTGTTTAGGGTGTTTAGGGTTTAGGGTTTAGTGTTTAGTGTTTAGGGTCTATGGTTTAGGGTCTAGTGTTTAGGGTCTATGGTTTAGGGTTTAATTAGTGTTTAGGGTGTTTAGGGTTTAGGGTTTAGTGTTTACGGTGTTTAGGGTCTAGGGTTTAGGGTTTAGTGTTTAGGGTCTAGGGTTTAGGGTTTAATTAGTGTTTAGGGTGTTTAGGGTTTAGGGTTTAATGTTTATGGTGTTTAGGGTCTAGGGTTTAGGGTTTAGTGTTTAGGGTGTTTAGGGTCTAGGGTTTAGTGTGTTTAGGGTGTTTAGGGTTTAGGGATTAGGGATTAGGGTTTTAGGGTTGTTTAAGGTTTAGGGATCATCGATCGAGTGCGCACACACATTATTAGAGGCACCCCGCGCCTTTGCGCATAAAGTGCATGCGTATATATATGTGTATTTTTTTGCCACCAACAACGATATATAGATGATCGAGAGAGAGAGATTGAAATCCCCAAGAATATGCATGTTCAAATATATATATATCAAAATATATGCACGAATGCATGGTAGGCCATGCATGCACACTAATTATATATATATTATGAGCTAGGCAACTTGATCAAATGTGTTTTCATACGAGAGAACTTGTCAAAATTCAAGTTAATTAATTTATCATCGATAATTATATATATAATTAATTAATGAATCACAGGGAGATCGATAATTAATTTAGGGTTTTAGGGTTGTACGTTTAAGGTTTAGGGATCATCGATCGAGTGCGCACACACATTATTAGAGGCACCCGCGTTTTCGCATCGAGAGAACTTGTCAAAATTAAAGTTAATTAATTTATCAAGATAATTATATAATTAATTAATGAATCTGAGGGATATGTTATACAACATGATCGATATAATAGGCCATGTATATTTTAATTGGTGTTAATCTACGGTTTGCTAGCTAGCTGTTATATATATAGAGCATGCTTTTATTAGATCGGGTTATATCTAGTATAGTTTAGGGTTATGTGTTTTAATTAAGTAGGGTTGATTAGCTAGGGTTAGTTACATATATATGGTTTAGGGTTAATGCATGTCACATTTAATTTAATTAGAGGACCGCGAGGCACCCCTGGCCTGCTCGATGCACACAATTAAGTGTCGTTGGCCTATACATAGGGTTTAATTAGGGTTTAGGGTTAGCTAGGGTTTAGGGTTAGGGTTAGGGTTAGGGTTAGGGTCTAGGGTCTAGGGTTTAGTGTTTAGGGTGTTTAGGGTTTAGGGATTAGGGATTAGGGATTTAAGGTTTTAGGGGTTGTTTAAGGTTTAGGGATCATCGATCGAGTGCGCACACACATTATTAGAGGCACCCGCGCCTTTACGCATAAATTGCATGCGTATATATATATGTGTGTGTTTTTTGGCCACCAACGATATATTGATGATCGAGAGAGAGATTGAAATCCCTAAGAATATGTTCAAATATACATTAAAATATATGCACGAATGCATGGTAGGCCATGCATGTACACTAATTAATTATATATATATTATGAGGCAACTTAATCAAATGTGTTTTCATTCGAGAGAACTTGTCAAAATTCAAGTTAATTAATTTATCACGATAATTATATAATTAATTAATGAATCTGAGGGATATGTTATACAACATGATCGATATATATAGGCCATGTATATTTTAATTGGTGTTAATCTACGGTTTGCTAGCTAGCTGCTATATATAGAGCATGTTTTTATTAGATCGGGTTATATCTAGTATAGTTTAGGGTTATGTGTTTTAATTAAGTAGGGTTAATTAGCTAGGGTTAGTTACATATATATGGTTTAGGGTTAATGCATGGCACAATTAATTTAATTAGAGGACCGCGAGGCACCCCTGGGCTGCTCGATGCACAATTAAGTGACGTTGGCCTATACATAGGGTTTAATTAGGGTTTAGGGTTAGCTAGGGTAGAGGGTTAGGGTTAGGGTTTAGGGTTTAGGGTTTAGTGTTTAGGGTGTTTAGGGTTTAGGGATTAGGGATTTAGGGGTTTTAGGGTTGTTTAAGGTTTAGGGATCATCGATCGAGTGCGCACACACATTATTAGAGGCACCCGCGCCTTTACGCATCAAGTGCATGCGTATATATGTGTGTTTTTTGGGCCACCAACGATATATAGATGATCGAGAGAGAGAGAGAGAGATTGAAATCCCCAAGAATATGTTCAAATATACATTAAAATATATGCACGAATGCATTCTAGGCCATGCATGCACACTAATTATATATATATTATGAGGCAACTTAATCAAATGTGTTTTCATTCGAGAGAACTTGTCAAAATTCAAGTTAATTAATTTATCACGATAATTATATAATTAATTAATGAATCTCAGGGATATGTTATACAACATGATCGATATAGGCCATGTATATTTTAATTGGTGTTAATCTACGTTTGCTAGCTAGCTGCTATATATAGAGCATGTTTTTATTAGATCGGGTTATAGCTAGCTAGTATAGTTTAGGGTTATGTGTTTTAATTAAGTAGGGTTGATTAGCTAGGGTTAGTTACATATATATGGTTTAGGGTTAATGCATGGCACATTTAATTTTATTAGAGGATCACGAGGCACCCATGACCCGCTCGATCGATGCACAATTAAGTGTCGTTGGCCTATACATAGGGTTTAATTGGGGTTTAGGATTAGCTAGGGTTTAGGGTTAGGGTTAGGGTTAGGGTTAGGGTACGTTTAGGGTCTAGGGTTTAGGGTTTAGTGTTTAGGGTGTTTAGGGTTTAGGGATTAGGGATTTAAGGTTTTAGGGTTGTTTAAGGTTTAGGGATCATCGATCGAGTGCGCACACACATTATTAGAGGCACCCGCGCCTTTACGCATAAATTGCATGCATATATATGTGTGTTTTTTGGGCCACCAACGATATATAGAGAGAGAGAGAGAGAGAGAGATTGAAATCCCCAAGAATATGTTCAAATATACATTAAAATATATGCATGAATGCATTGTAGGCCATGCATGCACACTAATTATATATATATTATGAGGCAACTTAATCAAATGTGTTTTCATTCGAGAGAACTTGTCAAAGTTCAAGTTAATTAATTTATCACGATAATTATATAATTAATTAATGAATCTCAGGGATATGTTATACAACATGATCGATATAGGCCATGTATATTTTAATTGGTGTTAATCTACGGTTTGCTAGCTAGCTGCTATATATAGAGCATGTTTTTATTAGATCGGGTTATAGCTAGCTAGTATAGTTTAGGGTTATGTGTTTTAATTAAGTAGGGTTGATTAGCTAGGGTTAGTTACATATATATGGTTTAGGGTTAATGCATGGCACATTTAATTTTATTAGAGGATCGCGAGGCACCCATGACCCGCTCGATCGATGCACAATTAAGTGTCGTTGGCCTATACATAGGGTTTAATTGGGGTTTAGGATTAGCTAGGGTTTAGGGTTAGGGTTAGGGTTAGGGTACGTTTAGGGTCTAGGGTTTAGGGTTTAGTGTTTAGGGTGTTTAGGGTTTAGGGATTAGGGATTTAAGGTTTTAGGGTTGTTTAAGGTTTAGGGATCATCGATCGAGTGCGCACACACATTATTAGAGGCACCCGCGCCTTTACGCATAAATTGCATGCATATATATATATGTGTGTTTTTTGGCCACCAACGATATATAGATGATCGAGAGAGAGAGATTGAAATCCCCAAGAATATGTTCAAATATACATTAAAATATATGCACGAATGCATGGTAGGCCATGCATGCACACTAATATATATATATATATTATGAGGCAACTTAATCAAATGTGTTTTCATTCGAGAGAACTTGTCAAAATTAAAGTTAATTAATTTATCACGATAATTATATAATTAATTAATGAATCTCAGGGATATGTTATACAACATGATCGATATAGGCCATGTATATATTAATTGGTGTTAATCTACGGTTTGCTAGCTAGCTGCTATATATAGAGCATGTTTTTATTAGATCGGGTTATAGCTAGTATAGTTTAGGGTTATGTGTTTTCATTAAGTAGGGTTGATTAGCTATGGTTAGTTACATATATATGGTTTAGGGTTAATGCATGGCACATTTAATTTAATTAGAGGACCGCGAGGCACCCCTGGCCTGCTTGATGCACAATTAAGTGTCGTTGGCCTATATATAGGGTTTAATTAGGGTTTAGGGTTAGGGTTAGGGTTTAGGGTCTAGGGTTTAGTGTTTAGGGTGTTTAGGGTTTAGGGATTAGGGATTAGGGTTTCAGGGTTGTATAAGGTTTAGGGATCATCGATCGAGTGCGCACACACATTATTAGAGGCACCCGCGCCTTTGCGCATAAAGTGCATGCGTATAGTTTAGGGTTATTTGTTTTAATTAAGTAGGGTTTGATCAGCTAGGGTTAGTTACATATATATGGTTTAGGGTTAATGCATGGCACATTACATATAGTTTAAATCTCAAGAATGTTTATACATGATAGGCCATATGTGCAAAGGAATTTTTTTCCCCGTGAACTTGTCAAAATTCAAGTTTATCAGTGCCAATGGAAACTAGTCCAAAAAATTACATAGAGGACCAAAAGTACTAGACAATAACTAATAGAACCTGCAACTTTACAAAAAGGACCCCAAAACATATAGAAGAAAATCAATCGAGTCCTTCTCGACCGCACATCAGATCTCTGCTCCGCATCCTTTCCAGCAACTCCGTCGCCGGGGACGCACCACTTGGGACGGTGTCGCCGGTAGTCGCCAGGACGAAGGAGAAGAAGGGCCTCAGCAACGGCATATTGGCTCTGAGAAGGGCCGCTGAAAGTCCAAGATGTGCACGGGCAAGACGGATGACGCCGTCGTATGCCCCGAGCTTGTGAACTTTAGCAGCTTGACTTCCCCATTGGCCAGATCTGAAGCACTGACCAAAGCAAGCCTCACCGTTAGCGCCATCACATTGATGGCACCAGATCGGGGTTTGGCCGGCAAGATCCGCCAGATTCACCATAGGCCAGATCTGAAGCCGATGACGAGATCCCCGACTCCATTGCGCCATTCTGCTCATGGGAAACACTGGATCTAAGCTTACAACAACACTAACTCCCTCGGATCCAAATTAGCTGACTCAACTTTGCTTATCTAAATATGGATGTATCCACACATGTTTTTACTCTAGATACATACACGTCTAAGGAAAGTTGAATCAATTAATTTAGTTCGGAGGGTGTACAATATACAGAGAGAAGTCGGCCTCGTCTCCGGCCGGCGAGGCCGCCGGAGAGAAGGGGGAGAGGAGCCGGGGGAGTGGGAGAGACTCGAGAGAGAAAGAGAAGAGGAAGAAATGAGAGCTCCCTGGGGAAGAACATTATTTTTGTCGTTCTGCTCGTACTGTAGCTTGAAACTGAAAATTTCGGCCACGCGCCAAATCATCCCGCCGCATCCATTCGAAAATCCCGTGACCAGTTTTACCCTTTTAACCCTGGTCCGGAAGCTACAACCCACCGACCATGGAGGGCTCATTCGGTAACAATGAAATATCTTGCCTAGATCCCGAACCCTCCCCACAGGCCCACACCCACCCACCAACCATTCGCCCCATTAGCTCAAAAATACTCTCACACGCCAAAGCTCTGACTCTCTACAGTACTAGATCTGCTTCGCCGCCGGCATACTCCTCCACAGCGTAGCCTTGATCGTGTTGGCTGTCCACCCACCTGATCCGCTCCCCCGCCGCCCTCGTCACCGACGGATCTGCTTCACCGCCGACCTCGCCACCGACGGATCTGCTTCACCGCCGACCTCGCCACCGACGGATCTGCTTCACCGCCGACCTCGCCACCGACTACCTCGCCGCAGCGGCTGTATCAACTTCACCGAATACCTTGCCAGCCAACCAGATCTGCTTCACTAACGCCCGCTTCTACTGAAACAGGGTCGATTCATCGTCTCCCGCGTTCGCCGCCGCTGGAATGCAAGTTGCCGCCCCCGTCCACCCCGCCGCAGCTTGGTTAGTACGCTGGCCCGTTAGATCGCGGTGTTTCTTTAGCCATGTTTTGTGTAGTTATTTGCAGATCTCATATGCCGTTAACTTTCTTGATGTGTTGCTTCGCATGAAGTTTGTTTAAATATTGTACAGTACAAAAGCATTATCCGGTCGCTACCATCCTGTTCATTCTACTGACACCTGTGTGCATCCACATATTTATAGCCTTGTACCCATTCATTTGCTGCCAACTGTTTTTGTACTGCATGCTATTGTCGCACTGCTTTTATAGTCGTGCTATGGGCATTTCCAATCTGCTTGTTCTTATACCACGTCATTAGCTCACCGCTAGCTGTTTTCTCGTGTCTGCTATTCTCACACTGCTTTTATAATCATGCTATGTGCATTTCCAATCTGCTTGCTCTTATACCTCGTCTTTAGCTTATATAGTTATTGCTGCGTGCATGTCTGGTCTTTGTATTATCGTAGACTGACTTGTCAATGTTATTTTTCCTAGGGATTGATCATGCGAACCACTTATTAGAACATCCAACATTAACAGCGGGGACGCTAGGTAAGGTTGGAATCTGAGTTCGTGGTTGGTAATTTTGGCAGTTTACTTCCGTTATTATCTATAACCTATATGCATTGTTCCTTATGCAAGAGATTAACACTTGGAACCCTGCCATAGCAATGCCATTCATGCTTTACTATGTTTCTGCCTATTTGATATGCTTGTCTTGGAGAAACTTCGAGGGTGATTTGAACCTGACATTTGGTCATTCTTAATGCCAGTTTACTTTATGTGTAAAACCTTGGCATTACCCTACTCTAAATCTGAATGTCTGAAATTCGTATCTCATGCAAAGCAACATCTAGTTGGTTTTAATCTGATATCTGGTAAATATTGGCTTATTCATTTGGCAGCTCAAGTTTTTTGTTATTTGAAACCAGCTGACTTGGTCTTAAATGTGATATCTAAACACAGATTAAGGACAATGGAGCAGGAGGATTAGCATTTCACTTGATGGCTGAACCTAAAATGATAGGCATGTTGACCACGACTAGTGCACGCAAGAGAAGGACCTGCAGTGAGCCAGTATGTGCTTAGTACATGCATCTTATCTTATCTTGTGCTTATTTCTGCTACATGCTGTTATCTGATCTCTACATTGCGTAATACATGTTTGAATAGTTAATTGTTGTAACTATGTTTACAATGTTACCAGAATGCAGTTTTAATGAAGCAGTCATCATTAGAAGATAGTCGCCAAAAAAGGATCTGTAGCGACCCTGTGCAACATTATGATGTAAGTTTGTGCTTAGTACAAGTTCCATACATGTCTTATTTATGCAACTTGTTATTATCTTATATCTACATTGCATAATAAATGTTTGCATAGTTCATCGTTTAACTCTTTTTGCATTATTATCAGAATGCAGTTGTGATGAAGCAATCTTCATTACCAGTGAGGCCCACAAAAAGTTCTGATCTTTCTTCTGATGCATCTTCTCATAGCCGTCAACCTAGACCATTTCTTTCATCAGACAGTAAATATCTCAAGGCTGTACTTTATAAAAGACATGGTATTGCTGCTTTAAGATCTGTAGCTGATATGTTGACAAAGAGTACACAAGATTCAATCAAGGCGATTGCCAAATGTCAACGTGTTATTGATGATGCTAATAGAAGTCCTCAATGATTCTATGTAATTTTTTTATTTGGGCACATTAATTGCCTTGTAATTTTCCTATTTGTTTTATTTGTGTATGTACTTGTGTGTATCATTGAAATCAGATTTTAGGCTCATGAAATTTAATGCAAGTTGACTAGTCAAACAAGTAGGGCCCTACAACAGATTGGGCCGGCCCACTTACAGTAGTGTGGGACCCACTTTCATTTTGGGCCGGCCCACTTCTTTAGTAGGCCGGCCCGGTTACACGATAATGGGCTCCACATGCTTATTGGGCCGGCCCACTTGCTCTATGGTGGTCCCACATGGTAAATGGGCCGGCCCTTTAATAGGAAGGTGGGACCCACTTTGTGTTTTGGCCGGCCCACTATCTTGTTGGGCCGGCCCACTTTCTATATGGTGGACCCCACACCAAATGGGCCGGCCCTTTAATAGGAAGGTGGGACCCACTGTGTTTTTGGCCGGCCCACTATCTTGTTGGGCCGGCCCACTTTCTATATGGTGGACCCCACATACCAAATGGGCGGCCCATTAACGGGAATGTGGGACCCACCTGTTTTTGGCCCGCCCACTATCTTGGTGGGCCCATTTGCTATATGGTGGGCCCCACATACTAAATGGGCCGGCCCTTTAACAGGAAAGTGGGACCCACTGTTTTTGGCGGCCCACTATTTTGTTGGGCCGGCCCACTTGCTATATGGTGGACCCCACAAACTAAACGGGCCGACCCTTTAGCGGAAAGTGGGACCTGTGTTTTTGGCGACCCACTGCTTGTTGGTGGCCCACTTGCTATACGGTGGACCCCACACACTAAATGGGCCGGCCTTTTAACGGGAATGTGGGACCCACTGTGTTTTTGGCCGGCCCACTTGCTTCTTGGGTCGGCCCGATTCTGTGGGTGGACCCCACATGTTAAATGGGCCGGCCCATTTAAGTTTTGACCCGATCAACCTTAGAGGTTAGGCCGGCCCACGTAACTAATGGACCAGCCCAGCTATATAGTTGACGGTCAAACTATGTCATCTGGCCCGGCCCGCTTAAGACGTGGCAGGCCTCGTGTGGGCCTACCATCTACCACGGGGTTTCAGCCGGTTACGTTAAGCGGCGTTAACGGCGTCGCCACGTGTCGGTTGCATGACGTCGGCGTCAACGGGCTCCCGAAAACACTTCCGCAACGGTCCGATTTTCCGTGGTGGAAGGGCGCCAAGCGCGACGGCGAAAAAAATCGTCGTTGGACTTTGCCTGACGCAGTTTCGACAACGGAACCCATATCGTCGGGTTAGGCCCATAGGCGACGAAAAATGCCCCTTAGTTGACGATTTTGGGACGTTGTCTATCAGAACTTTTCTTGTAGTGACTACTGCTGTCTTTATTTCATCGCTGCTGTTATTTTACTATTCCTCTGCTATAAAGCTGTTGCTCTTGATAAACTCTTGCGAGCAAGTCTGTTTCCAGTGCAGCTGAATTGACAACTCCGCTGTTAAGGCTTACAAGTATTCTTTGTCTCCCCTTGTGTCGAATCAATAAATTGGGTAATACTTCCCTCGAAGACTGTTGCGATCCCCTATACTTGTGGGTCATCAAGAATTATTAATGAAAGTTAATTAATTGGGGCTGGGCACCCCGTTGCCAGCTCTTTTTGCAAAATTATTGGATGAGCGGATGTATATGCCACTAGTCCATTGGTGAAAGTCCGACTGACAAGATTGAAAGGTAAAACACCACATATTTCCTCATGAGCTATAAAACATTGATACAAATTGAGAAATAGTTTGAAGGTTTTAAAGGTAGCACATGAAAATTTACTTGGAATGGTTTGAAATGCCATGCATAGGTATTTATGGTGGACACTTTGGAATAACTTGGTTTTCAGGGATTTGGAAGCACGAGCAGCATTCCCGCTCAGTACAAGTGAAGGCTAGCAATAGACTGGGAAGCGACAATCAAGAGAGCAATAACTGTCATAATCATGCTTGCGACAAAATAAAATTAACGGAGGCATAAAAGTGATACAAGAACTCTGAAGCAAAGTAAATCATCGAGGCTTAATTGACTTTTGTTTTTCAGTCATATGCATGCGTGAGCATGTGCCAAGTCAATTCAAATGAATTATTCAGAGGAGGATACCACAATGTCATATCTATCTATGAATAAAACAATGCAAGCAGATATTCATGACATGCTACTCATTATTAATAAATTGGAGCTAAACATGAGAGATCATGAACTACTAGACTTCCATTAAATGACATATACCTCACATGAACCAACTAAGCATGCTCACATGGATGAGTATATGTACAAAAATGAAAACAAATAGAGTTCATACCAGCCTCTCACCACAGTCGAGTTGTCGTAGATCGTCATTATTGCCTTTCACTTGTGTGGCTTGAATAATATGGAATGAAAACCAAGCTCCAACCACCGGAGACCGCTGAACTCCCTAATAAACTTTACAAAACCAAAGAAGAACAACAAATATTTTTGGCGTTTTCGATATTAGAGTCACCGAATGAAAGTAAAATCTTTTTGGATTTTCTCATAGCAAACCAACGATAGCAAATAAAGCAAAATAAAAACAAGGAATCAAATAAACAAATGATAAAGAGAAACAACAGAAATATTTTTGGTCTTTTTGTGTTTTAGGAAAGAAACAAAGCAAAAACAAGAGAATGAAAACTAAAAGAATCACAGAAAAGCAAAGTGGCAGAAATCTGCCAAAACTTGACAGCAGTACAGTAATCAATTTTCGGAAAATCTTCTGCTGCTCAACTCGAAAAGTGCTCAACTAATGAAAGTTTGATAATAACCTGGGGAACATGCACAAAAATTGGCAGCTCAAAATAACGTTCCGGCTACGCACAGCAATTTTTTCAGTATCAGTCCAGAATCTGTTTTTTAGACAGCACTTCCCCAAATATCATCTTCCTCATATTAGAGGCACCCATCGGCACACAAATGAAATAGAAAAGTAAAAGTAAAGATTACTACAGTAGTAACAACCTTCAAAAACTAAAATAAGAACCTACTGAAATAAACATAACCGAAAGAGAAACAACCGAAAGAAGTGAAACAAGTATATACACATGACCGGCAATTGTAATATGCAATGAATGAGTGATGCCGGCATACCTCCCCCCAAGCTTAGGCTTTTGGCCTAAGTGGAGGTCAATCCCACGGTGCCCATGAGGTGGCGCCTCCGTAATATGATGAAGGAGGATCATGTCCTTGTCTGCTGGAGGACACCAGGATATGTGACGTGTACCCGTCGAGGCTCGGCGTCCTCGGAGTCGTGCTGCTGGTGAAAGCCAAGTATCATCAGCTGATCATCCACATCCTCCTTGGAGCGCGACCACGGCCTCCTGCGAACACTGAACAAGTCGCCCTGCGGCAAAGGGATTTCTCTCTCATCCCCGTCAATAAACAACATTCTATAGACAATATTTTCTAAATTAGAGTCAGTTGTGACAAATTGGTGACTCTTCATGGCAGCAATATCAAGCCTAACAGGGGTTAGTATCTCATCATTTGGATCAATAGAAAGACCTAGATGTGCAACAATACGTGAAGCAATAATTCCTCCATAGATAGGTCCCTTACTAGATAAGCGACGAGCAATGAGAGCACCAAGATGATAAGGTGTACTCCCAGTCAGTGCAGCAACCAGAAAAGCAAGATGATAACTAGAAATGTTGCTAGTGTTCTCCCTACCAAGAATGCTAGTAGCAAGATAGTAAGCGAAATATCTAATGGCAGGGAGCTGAATGTTCCTTATCTTGCCGCGCTGAATGGTACGGTCATCATCGTTGGTAACTTCCCGATAGAGTTCCGTCAAAGCCTTGGGGCGGTTCTCGATCTTGTTCGATGTACCTAGAGGAGTAATATCCAATGCAGCACATAAATCACACAATTTCATAGTAACAGGCCTATCATAAATCTTGAATTTAACTGATGGGGTGAAATCTGAGTTGCTAAATTTGAAACTTTCAACAAAGATTTTTGTTAGCCTATAATATGAGCACTCTCATCCTCCATATAGGTAGATAAGCCCACTCGATTAATAAGAAACAAGAAATCATCAAGTAGCCCTGCATTACGCAAAAAGTCAAAGCATGGAAAGGATGAAGCATTAGGAACCCCATTATCCTCTTCAGCTTCAAAGCTCGGCGCAATGACATCCTCATCTTAGGATCGCCTAATACGAGTAGCTTCCCTCGAAGGCCTTGTCATTCTTGGCATATCCCTCTCAAACACCTCTCCAAAGGTGTGGTTGTTCATTTTCCTTTTCTGAAATTTTTCAACAATCATTATAAAATTTGATTTCAAGACATATAATTGAGGGAAACTACTATAGAAGCTTGCTAGAGTACTAAACATGCATCAAAACTCATTTCTACAACTTGAATCAAGCATGCAAGCTCACTTAACATGTCACCTACAGCAGCAATTTACTCAAGATATACTCAACCATTCAAAATTATAATTGGATAATCGAAGGAGTCACATACCGGAGAACAAATGCTCCAAATTTCAGCAGCAAAGATGGGCTGAGCAAGGAGATCGAAAAATCCTGAGCTCTTGGGCGAAAACGCGAGTGAGAACGAACTGGTACGAGTTTTTTCGGGAGAGAGAGTGGAATGAGTGGAAGGGATGACGAAGTGGGGCCAGGAGGGGCCCTCACCACAGGGTGGCGCGCCCTCCTCCAGGCCGCGCCAGCACATGGGGTGCCGCCCTGGGGTGCCCCACTGGTCAACCCCAGGCTCCCAGGTTGCATTTTGAAAAATAGGACAAACGGTATAATTTTTGTAATTTTTTGAAAATTTCGAAAAATGCACATTTCTGGGTGTTAAAATAATTATTTCAGGGCAGGAAAAAGATTTCCAAAATTTTAAACAACTAAAGCATCTTGCAAAACAAATAGTACTACAGCAAGTAAAACAAGTGGAGAAGGAAAGAAATGTTGTTTAGCTCTTCCATGCATTTAAAATATACTTGTTAACAAGGTTGATCAAGTCTTGCTACCAAATAAATTTTACATGACATAAGAAGAAATAAACCTCAAATCAATCATGTTACCTTGTATTGAATTGATATGGATCCAATCACAATAGTTTGATATCCTTCTTTAGGCTCATATATAGGACAATCAATAGTTCCCACCTTGATAGTTCTCAAATTAGAAATTGTATTAACTCCATATACTTTATCAATCCTCTTGGGAAAATAAACAGTATGTTCCTTGTCATCAACATTGAAAGTGACTTTTCCTTTATTGCAATCAATAACAGCCCCTGCAGTGTTAAGAAAAGGTCTTCCAAGAATAATAGACATATTATCATCTTCAGGCATTTCCAACACAACAAAATCAGTTAATATTAAGCAATTTTGAGTAACTTGAACAGGAACATCTTCACATATACCAACAGGAACAGCAGTAGATTTATCAGCCATTTGCAAAGATATATCAGTTGGTATCAACTTATCTAAATCAAGTCTCTTGTAAAGGGAAAAAGGCATCACACTAACTCCTGCTCCCAAATCACATAGAGCAGTTCTAACATAATTATTCTTGATGGAACAAGGGATAGTTGGTATACCTGGGTCTCCCAGCTTCTTTGGAACCTTGCCATTGAAAGAGTAATTAGCGAGCATAGTGGAAATCTCCTCATTAGGAATTTTCCTTTTGTTAGAGACAATATCTTTCATATACTTTGAATAAGGAGGAAATTTAATAGCATCAGTCAAAGGGATTTGCAAAAACAAAGGTTTCATCCAATCACAAAATTTATTATAGTGTTCCTCCTCCTTTGATTTTAGTTTCTTAACAGGAAAAGGCATTTGCTTTTGAACCCAAGGTTCTCTTTCATTACCATGTTTCTTAGCAATAAAATCTTCTTTAGTGTACTTTTTATTTTTAGCATGCTTTTCAGGTTCATTTTCAATCTCTTCTTTATCAGAAACATCATTCTTATCATTATCTTTATCATGTTCATTACCACTTTCAGTTTCAGCATCAGAAATAGAAATACTATTAGGATCATTAACAGGTTCAGAGGATTCTACAACAGTTTTATGTTTCTTCTTCTTTTTCTTAGAAGGACCACTAGTTTCTTTAGTTCGTTGAGAATCTTGTTCAACTCTTTTGGGATGCCCTTCAGGATATAGAGGATCCTGAGTAGAAACACCACCTCTAGTTGTTACTTCATAAGCATGTTTTTCTTTATGAGTATTTTTTAACAAGTCATTTTGCACTTTAGTAAGTTGATCAATTTGAGTTTGAACCATATGAAAATGTTTAACAAGCATCTTAACATCATTGGAGGTTCTCTCCACAATATCATGCAATTTACTAATAGCTTGAGAGTTTTCCATTAGATGATTCTCTACTCTCATATTAAAGTTATCTTGCTTAACAACATAATTATCAAATTCATCTAAACATTGATCAGGAGGTTTTGAGTAAGGAATGTCTCCTTTATCAAAGCGTTGAAGAGAATGTACCTCAATCGTGGATGAAGGGGGAGTTATCTTACATAAATCTTCTATGGGAGGTAAATTCTTCACATCTTCAGATTTAATACCTTTCTCCATAAGAGATTTCTTGGCTTCCCTCATATCTTCATCATTTAATTCAATCATACCCCTCTTCTTCAATATTGGTGTTGGGGTTGGTTCAGGTGTAGACCAATCATCATGATTTTGGCTTATTCTAGCCAATAATTCTTCAGCTTCGTCTGGAGTTCTTTTCCTGAAAACACAACCAGCACAACTATCCAGGTATGCCCTAGACTCAATGGTTAGTCCACTATAAAATATATCAAGTAAGTCATGCTTTTCCAATTCATGTCCAGGCCGAGCTCTAATAAGAGAGCAAAACCTTGCCCAAGCTTCAGGCAATTTCTCTCCATCTTCCTGGTCAAAACTATAAATTTTCTGCAGAGCAATATGTTGAGCACTAGCAGGAAAATATTTTCGAAAGAAAACATCAAGCAAACAACTTGGACTATCAATAGAATCAGGAGGCAAACTATTATACCAAATCTTAGCATCATCCTTTAATGAGAAAGGAAAAATTTTAGCAACAAAATAAGTACGCATCTTAATATCATCAGAAAACAAGCTACTTAAAGTAGAAAGCTCATTCATGTGCTCTACAGCACTTTCTTTTTCAGTACCACAGAAAGGTGTTTTCTCAACAATAGATATATGAGATAAATCAAGAGAAAAATCATAATCCTTATCCTTAATGTTTATAGGAGATGTGGCAAATTTAGGATCAGGAGACAGTTTATATCTAACAGCATGTTGTGCAAGAAGCTTTTTAAGGTTACTTGTACCAGTAGTAGCATTACATTTATCAATAAAATCATCATCAAGTTCCACATAATCTTCATCAGGATCATCAGACTCAGGTGAATTAACAGGTGTAACAGTATTTTCATTAGGAATTTCAGTATTTTCAATTTGTCTAGACCTAGCAATTGTAGCATCTAGAAAAGGACCTAATGAACCATTTTCATCAAGCACAGTAGAAGCATCATCAAAATTATCAGAGGAATTTTCAGATTCAGCAGAAATACCAACACGTGAAGCTTGTGGTGGTGAAACAAGTTGACTTATTATGGCTATTAGGCACTATGCCCTAACAATCTTATGGCTATTACATGAACAATCTCATCCAATCCCTACCATCCCCTTCAGCCTACAGCGGGGGAATTACTCACACATGGATGGGGGAATCATGGATGGTCGATGGAGAGGCGTCGGTGGTGATGATGGCGATGATCTCCTCCAATTCCCCGTCCCGGCAGGGTGCCAGAACGGAGTTTCTGATCCCGAGATTGAGTTTCGCGATGGCGGCGGAGTTCTGGACGTCTTCTGGAAAAGTGGTCGAACCCCTCGCGTTTTTAGGTCAGAGGCCTTATGTAGTCCAGAGGAGAGCGTCGGGGCGGCCGAGGCGCCCTCACCATAAGGCGGCGCGCCCCTCCTTGGCCGCGCCGGCCTATGGTGTGGGGGCCGTGGGCCTCCCCCTGGCTTGCCCTTTTGGCCCCGTGAGTCTTCTGTGAAAAGGAAAAAAGGCCCTTCGCAATTATTTCCGGGGATTTTCTTGAAAGTTGATTTTCTGCACAAAAATAAGACACCGGTGCAATTCTGCTGAAAACAGCGTTAGTCCGTGTTAGTTGTATCCAAAATACACAAATTAGAGGCAAAACAATAGCAAAAGTGTTCGGGAAAGTAGATACTTTTTGGACGTATCAGGTGGTTACTTGCAGATTTTTTTGTTTCCGTTACGACACACACTACTCTCTTGCCGGCCGTATGGGTGCTATCAGTATTGCACGTGACCCTGTGAAGCATGATCTTACCAAGCATATTTGTGTTGATGCTTCTTATGTCCGTGCCAGTGTGCAGGATTAGATTATTACGCTCCAGCATGTGCCATTAGAGTTGCAGTTGGCGGACTTCTTTACGAAGGCCGAGACTAGAGTGCAACTTACCTTTCTAGTCTCCAAACTCAGACTCATTGTTGTTGATCCACCATGAGTTAGAGGGTGTGGGGGGAGGTTGAAAGTGCATGGAGCCCCCGTGTGTGGTTTTGGTAATTAATGACAATCCCTATAGACTAATGTTTGCATTGAGTTATTGATGTCTACGTTCCCCCTCCTTTCCTGTAGACAGTGTTGGGCCTCCAAGTGCAGAGGTTTGTAGAACAGCAACAAGTTTTCCCTTAAGTGGATCACCCAAGGTTTATCGAACTCAGGGAGGAAGAGGTCAAAGATATCCCTCTCATGCAACCTGCAACCACAAAGCAAGAAGTCTCTTGTGTCCCCAACACACCAAATAGGTGCACTAGTTCGGCGAAGAGATAGTGAAATACAGGTGGTATGAATATATATGAGCAGTAGCAACGGTGCCAGAAAATAGCTTGCTGGCGTGTAGTTGATGGTGGTAGTATTGCAGCAGTAGTAACACAGTAAACAAGCAGTAACTCAGCAGTATTTAGGAACAAGGCCTAGGGATTACACTTTCACTAGTGGACACTCTCAACATTGATCACATAACAGAATAGATAAATGCATACTCTACACTTTTGTTGGATGATGAACACATTGCGTAGGATTACACGAACCCTCAATGCCGGAGTTAACAAGCTCCACAATAATGCTCATGTTTAAGTAACCTTAAGTGTAAGATAGATCAAAACGACTAAACCAAGTACTAGCATAGCATGCACACTGTCACCTTCATGCATATGTAGGAGGAATAGATCACATCAATATTATCATAGCAATAGTTAACTTCGCAATCTACAAGAGATCATGATCATAGCATAAACCAAGTACTAACACGGTGCACGCACTGTCACCTTTGCACACATGCAGGAGGAATAAAACTACTTTAATAACACATTGCTAGAGTAGCACATAGATAGTAGTGATACAAAACTCATATGAATCTCAATCATGTAAGGCAGCTCATGAGATCATTGTATTGAAGTACATAGGCGAGAGATTAACCACATAGCTACCGGTACAGCCCCGAGCCTTAATGGAGAACTACTCCCTCTTCATGGGAGCAGCAGCGGTGATGAAGATGGCGGTGGAGATGGCAGCGGTGTCGATGGAGAAGCCTTCCGGGGGCACTTCCCGCTCGGCGGGGTGCGGAACAGAGACTCCTGTCCCCAGATCTTGGCTTCGCGATGACGGCGGCTCTGGAACTTTTCTCGTATCGTGGCTTCCTCGTAAGGGTTTTCGATGCAGGGGCTTTAAATAGGCGCGCGGGGAGGGAGGCGGCCGGGGGTAAGGCGGCGCGGGCCAACCCTGGCCGCGCCGGCCACCCTCTGGTGGGCCTGTGGCCCCCTGGTCCTTCCGGGTGTTCTGGAAGCTTCGTGGAAAAATAGGAACCTGGGCGTTGATTTCGTCCGATTCGAGAATATTTCGTTACTAGGATTTCGAAACCAAAAACAGAAAACAGAACTGGCACTTCGGCATCTTGTTAATAGGTTAGTTCCAGAAAATGCACGAATATGACATAAAGTGTGCATAAAACATGTAGGTATCATCAATAAAGTGGCATGGAACATAAGAAATTATCGATACGTTGGAGACGTATCAGCATCCCCAAGCTTAGTTCTGCTCGTCCCGAGCAGGTAAAACGATAACAAAGATAATTTCTTAAGTGACATGCCATCATAAACTTGATCATATTGTAAACATATGTAATGAATGCAGCGATCAAAACAATGGTAATGACATGAGTAAACAACTGAATCATAAAGCAATGACTTTTCATGAATAGCACTTTCAAGACAGGCATCAATAAGTCTTGCATAAGAGTTAACTCATAAAGCAATAATTTAAAGTATAGACATTGAAGCAACACAATGGAAGATTAAGTTTCAGCGGTTGCTTTCAACTTGTAACATGTATATCTCGTGGATAATTGTCAACATAGAGTAATATAACAAGTGCAATATGCAAGTATGTAGGAATCAATGCACAGTTCACACAAGTGTTTGCTTCTTAAGGTGGAAGGAGATAGGTAAACTGACTCAACAATAAAAGTAAAAGAAAGGTCCTTCAAAGAGGAAAGCATCGATTGCTGTATTTGTGCTAGAGCTTTTATTTTGAAAACATGAAACAATTTTGTCAACGGTAGTAATAAAGCATATGAGTTATGAAAATTATATCTTACAAGTTGCAAGCCTCACGCATAGTATACTAATAGTGCCCGCACCTCGTCCTACTTAACTTGGACTACCGGATCTTTGCATGCCATGTTTCAACCAAGTGTCACAAAGGGGTACCTCCATGCCGCCTGTACAAAGGTCCAAGGAGAATGCTCGCATTTCGGATTTCTCGCTTTTGATTATTCTCAACTTAGACATCCATACCGGGACAACATGGACAACAGATAATGGACTCCTCTTTAATGCATAAGCATGTAGCAAAGTTATTATTCTCATATGAGGTTGAGGATATATGTCCAAAACTGAAACTTCCACCATGATTCATGGCTTTAGTTAGCGGCCCAATGTTCTTCTCTAACAATTTTGCATGCTCCAACCACTAAAATGATAGACCTTCAGACAAGACGGACATGCATAGCAACTCACATGATATTCAACAATAGTTGATGGCGTTCCCCAGAAACATGGTTATCGCACAACAAGCAACTTAATAAAATATAAAGTGCATAAGTACATATTCAATACTACGATAGTTTTTAAGGCTATTTTGTCCCATGAGCTATATATTGCAAAGGTGAATGATGGAATTTTAAAGGTAGCACTCAAGCAATTTACTTTGGAATGGCGGAGAAATACCATGTAGTAGGTAGGTATGGTGGACACAAATGGCATAGTAGTTGGCTCAAGGATTTTGGATGCATGAGAAGTATTCCCTCTCGATACAAGGTTTAGGCTAGCAAGGTTATTTGAAGCAAACTCAAGGATGAACAAGTGCAGCAAAACTCACATAAAAGACATATTGTAAACATTATAAGACTCTACACTGTCTTCCTTGTTGTTCAAACTCAATACTAGAAATTATCTAGACCTTAGAGAGACCAATTATGCAAACCAAATTTTAGCATGCTCTATGTATTTCTTCACTAATAGGTGCAAAGTATATGATGCAAGAGCTTAAACATGAGCACAACAATTGCCAAGTATCACATTACCCAAGACATTATAGCAATTACTACATGTAGCATTTTCCAATTCCAACCATATAACAATTTAACGAAGAAGAAACTTCGCCATGAATATTATGAGCTAAGAACACATGTGTTCATACGAACCAGCGGAGCGTGTCTCTCTCCCACACAAGGATGAACTTATTCAGAGAACTAAGATAACAAAACAAAAACAAAAATAAAAGCACACAGACGCTCCAAGTAAAATACATAGGATGTGATGGAATAAAAATATAGTTTCACTAGAAGAAACCTGATAAGTTGTCGATGAAGAAGGGGATGCCTTGGGCATCCCCAAGCTTAGATGCTTGAGTCTTCTTAAAATATGCAGGGATGAACCACGGGGGCATCCCCAAGCTTAGAGCTTTCACTCCTCTTGATCTTAGTATATCATTCTCCTCTCTTGACCCTTGAAAACTTCCTTCACACCAAACTTCAAGCAAACTCATTAGAGGGTTAGTGCATCATTAATAATTCACACATTCAGAGGTGACACAATCATTCTTTTCACTTCTGGACATTGCATAATGCTACTGGACATTAATGGATCAAAGAAATAAATCCAACATAGCAAAAGAGGCAATGCGAAATAAAAGGCAGAATCTGTCAAAAACAGAACAGTCCGTAAAGACGAATTTATAAATGGCACCAGACTTACTCAAATGGAAAAACTCAAAACTAATGAAAGTTGCGTACATATCTGAGGATCACGCTCGTAAATTGGCAGATTTTTTCGAATTTTCTACAGAGAAATAGGCCCAGATTCGTGACAGACAGCAATGCTGTTTCTGCGCAGCAATCCCAAATATAACATCAACTTTGACATAGAAACTTTACTTGGCACAACAAAACACAAAACTAAGATAAGGAGAGGTTGCTACAGTAGTAAACAACTTCCAAGACACAAATATAAAACAAAGTACTGTAGCAAAATAACACATGGGTTATCTCCCAAGAAGTTCTTTTCTTTATAGCCATTAAGATGGGCTCAGCAGTTTTAATGATGCACTCGCAAGAAATAGAAGTTGAAGCAAAAGAGAGCATCAAGAGGCAAATTCAAAACACATTTAAGTCTAACATGCTTCCTATGCATAGGAATCTTGTAAATAAACAAGTTCATGAAGAGCAAAGTAACAAGCATAGGAAGATAAAACAAGTGTAGCTTCAAAAATTTCAGCACATAGAGAGGCATTTTAGTAACATGAAAATTTCTACAACCATATTTTCCTCTCTCATAATAACTTTTAGTAGCAACATGAGCAAACTCAACAATATAACTATCACATAAAGCATTCTTATCATGAGTCTCATGCATAAAATTATTACTCTCCACATAGGCATAATCAATTTTATTAGTTGTAGTGGGAGCAAATTCAACAAAGTAGCTATCATTATTATTCTCATCATCAAATATAGGAGGCATAGTATCATCAAAGTAAATTTTCTCCTCAATGCTTGGGGGACTAAAAATATCATGCTCATCAAAGCCAGCTTCCCCAAGCTTAGAATTTTCCATAGCATTAGCAACAATGGTGTTCAAAGCATTCATAGTAATAACATTCCCATTAGCATGCATATAAAGTTCCATGGGTTTCTTAATTCTTTCTTCAAACACATCATGTCCTAATTCAAGATAAAGTTCATAAAGATCTCTCATATTTTTGTTGTTTTCCATTATGCCTAACTAGTGTAAACAAGAAACCAAATGTCGCAATTGCAGAGTCTAAAGGAAATAGCTTCGAGTACTTGGCGCCGGGAAAATAGCTTAGTAGCCGAGATCCGGAGTGTGAGTACCTTTTACCTTTCCTCCCGGCAACGGCGCAGAAAAGTGCTTGATGTCTACGTTCCCCCTCCTTTCCTGTAGACAGTGTTGGGCCTCCAAGTGCAGAGGTTTGTAGAACAGCGACAAGTTTTCCCTTAAGTGGATCACCCAAGGTTTATCGAACTCGGGGAGGAAGAGGTCAAAGATATCCCTCTCATGCAACCCTGCAACCACAAAGCAAGAAGTCTCTTGTGTCCCCAACACACCAAATAGGTGCACTAGTTCGGCGAAGAGATAGTGAAATACAGGTGGTATGAATATATATGAGCAGTAGGCTGGAAAATAGCTTGTTGGCGTGTAGTTGATGGTGGTAGTATTGCAGCAGTAGTAACACAGTAAAACAGTAAACAAGCAGTAGTAACTCAGCAGTATTTAGGAACAAGGCCTAGGGATTACACTTTCACTAGTGGACACTCTCAACATTGATCACATAACAGAATAGATAAATGCATACTCTACACTTTTGTTGGATGATGAACACATTGCGTAGGATTACACGAACCCTCAATGCCGGAGTTAACAAGCTCCACAATAATGCTCATGTTTAAGTAACCTTAAGTGTAAGATAGATCAAAACGACTAAACCAAGTACTAGCATAGCATGCACACTGTCACCTTCATGCATATGTAGGAGGAATAGATCACATCAATATTATCATAGCAATAGTTAACTTCGCAATCTACAAGAGATCATGATCATAGCATAAACCAAGTACTAACACGGTGCACGCACTGTCACCTTTGCACACATGCAGGAGGAATAAAACTACTTTAATAACACATAGCTAGAGTAGCACATAGATAGTAGTGATACAAAACTCATATGAATCTCAATCATGTAAGGCAGCTCATGAGATCATTGTATTGAAGTACATAGGCGAGAGATTAACCACATAGCTACCGGTACAGCCCCGAGCCTTAATGGAGAACTACTCCCTCTTCATGGGAGCAGCAGCGGTGATGAAGATGGCGGTGGAGATGGCAGCGGTGTCGATGGAGAAGCCTTCGGGGGCACTTCCCCGCTCCGGGTGCCGGAACAGAGACTCCTGTCCCCGAGATCTTGGCTTCGCGATGACGGCGGCTCTGGAACTTTTCTCGTATCGTGGCTTCCTCCGTAAGGGTTTCGATGCAGGGGCTTTAAATAGGCGAAGAGGCGCGGGAGGGCGGCGAGGCGGCCGGGGGTAGGCGGCGCGGGCCAACCCTAGGCCGCGCCGGCCACCCTGGTGGGCTGTGGCCCCCTCTGGTCCTTCCGGGTGTTGGAAGCTTCGTGGAAAAATAGGAACCTGGGCGTTGATTTCGTCCGATTCGAGAATATTTCGTTACTAGGATTTACGAAACCAAAAACAGCGGGAGCTGGCACTTCGGCATCTTGTTAATAGGTTAGTTCCAGAAAATGCACGAATATGACATAAAGTGTGCATAAAACATGTAGGTATCATCAATAAAGTGGCATGGAACATAAGAAATTATCGATACGTTGGAGACGTATCAGTTATATTTATAGGTGTTATCCATAGGCAAGGCTTGAACCATATGTTGGTTTCAAGGTTGCAATAAGAACAAATTGACGAAGATCTAGTAACAGGTATGTATTGAAGAAGAAGATTAAGTGAGCTCTCATGTGCATCATCAAGACATCAACATAATGAAGAAAGAAGAAATGATGTGCAAGTTCAAGATGAGACATATCGAACAGATCATATGCTTGAAGCTTTCCATCCATATGGTGATCATGAATATGTGAAGATGCGCCGAATGAGAAGCTCTCCCATAGTGGATTATGGGGGAGAACTTGCAAGACTTCATCAAGCAAGCACAATCAAGAAAGGTGTTCCACCTTGTTGCGGTCAAGATCGTCATCATCGAGCTCAAGTGTAATGCGCAAAGTCAATGTTTTCTCTTGATAGGGTTTCTTTCTTACCGGTCTCGTGATTTAGTTGGGAGACCGGTTTATAGGATAGTGGCCGTACTATCAAGAGGGCTCTCGGGTGAGTAACTCGATCGTATCGTTTGGAGAGAGCTCAAACTGTTGCATCCTTTCATCATCTTTCTTGGTTGTTATTTGGATCTTATCCATGAGGTGTTTTAGAGCTTGTGCTTATTCTCATGACAAGATCTAGTTCATCGAAAACGGATTTCGCATGAAATACTTGTTGCGTTTTTTATATTGGAGTTTTTCCTAGTTCTTTGTATTGAGAGGTTTCACCTCTAAATTCTTGGAAAAATCTACCAGACTCGTTCTTAAGATTTGTACTCTTCGTGGGGTAGCTCTTGTCATTCTCTTTACAACAAAATTGGTTTCACCTAAATCCGAGTTTCCTAACTCAACTTGTTGTGTTTTCCATATTGGAGGTGTTACTGGTTTGTCTCTTATAGATAGGTTAAACATTTCCCCATTTGTTTCTATCCTTCCTTGTTGGACTATGATGGTTCCCTGCAAGATCTTGTAGAGCTTGTTCAAAACGAGTCTAAGATCATCAAAATCGGAGTACGGATGCTCAAGTTATGCTCATTCTCGTGTTGACGTTTTTGCCAGTTTTCTCGGGGAGGGGTGATACGTCTCCGACGTATCGATAATTTCTTATGTTCCATGCTACTTTATTGACAATACCTACATGTTTTATACATACTTTATATCGTTTTGATGCATTTTCCGGACAACAAGCCGGTGCCAGTTCCTGTTTTCTGTTGTTTTTGGTTCCAGAAAGGCTGTTCGGGCAATATTCTCGGAATTCGACGAAACGAAGACCAAACATCATAATTCACCGAGACGGACCAGGACACCGAAGGGGAGACGGAGAGGAGGCCCGGGCCCCCAGACCATAGGGCCGCGCGGTGCCCCCCTGGCGCGCCGGCCTATGGGGAGGGCCCTGGCCCCACCGGGCCGCCTCTTCGCCTATAAGACCCCTCGTGACCTAAAACTTCGAGACCTCTTCACGAAAACTCCAGAAAACATCCAGGGCGCCACCACATCGCGAAACTCCAATTCGGGGGACAGAAGTCTCTGTTCCGGCACCCTGCCGGGACGGGGAATTGCCCCCGAGTCATCTCCACCGCCGTCTTCACCGCCATCTTCACCGCCATCGCTGCCTCCATGATGAGGAGGAGTAATTCACCTGGGGCTGAGGGCTCTACCGTAGCTATGTGGTTAATCTCTCTCTCTGTACTCCAATACAATGATCTCATGAGCTGCTTTACATGATTGAGATCCATATGATGATCTTTGTATCGCTACTAGTTGTGTGCTACTCATGTGATGTTATTAAAGTAGTCTATTCCTCCTGCATGGTGTAAAGGTGATTAGTGCGTGCACCGTGTGGTTCTTGTCGTAGGCTATGATCATGATCTCTTGTAGATCGTGGAGTTAATTGTCATTATGATAGTATTGATGTGATCTATTCCTCCTTCATAGTGTAATGTGGACAGTGCGTGCACTATGTTAGTTCTTGGTTTATTTTGCAATGATCTATTATGCTCTAAGGTTACTTAAACATGAATATCGAATGTTGTGGAGCTTGTTAACTCCGGCATTGAGGGTTCGTGTAATCCTACGCAACGAATGATGTTCATTATCAAACAAGAGTGTATGTAGCACATATGAGAAGAAGTATTTATTATGCGATCAATGTTGAGAGTGTCCACTAGTGAAAGTATGATCCCTAGGCCTTGTTTCCAATACTGCAAACACCGTTTATTTACTGTTCTGTTGCATGTTTACTCGCTGCCATATTTTATTCAGATTACTATTACCACTCATATACATCCATACTACTTGTATTTCACTATCTCTTCGCCGAACTAGTGCACCTATACATCTGACAAGTGTATTAGGTGTGTTGGGGACACAAGAGACTTCTTGCTTTGTGGTTGCAGGGTTGCTTGAGAGATCTTTGACCTCTTCTTCCCTGAGTTCGATAAACCTTGGGTAATCCACTTAAGGGAAACTTGTTGTTCTACAAACCTCTGCTCTTGGAGGCCCAACATCTACAAGAATAGAAGCACCCGTAGACATCAAGCACTTTTAGCGCCGTTGCCGGGAGGGAAGGTAAACGGCACTCACACATTGGCAAGCCCGGCAACTAAGCACTTTTCCTCCCTCGTCAACTACGCGCCAAGTACTTTTCTGGTGCCGGGGAGGAAAGGTAAAAGGCACTCATACTTCGGTTCCAAAGTACTTTTCTGGCGCCATTGTGTGTGTGCTCGAAGCTATTTCCTTTAGACTCTGCAATTACATCTTTTTGTTTCTTGTTTTTATTTTTCACTAGTTAGGCATAATGGAAAACAACAAAAATATTGTGAGCTTTTAATCTTTTTCCTGATTTAGAATTGTTTGATACAAAAATTAAAAAACCTATGGAACCTTATTTACATGATAATAGCAATGTTATTAGTATGAATGCAATTACTGCTAATGCTATGAAGAAGTCTAAGCTTGGGGAAGCTAGTTTACATAAAAATAATCTTTTTTGCTCCTCAACTTTGGAAGAAATATTTTGCTCTGATAATGCTTTATCTCCCATATGCAATAACTCTAATGATGCTTCTGATATTTTAAATCCACCTGCTGAAAGTATTCCGTATAAAATCCCTATGAAAATTATTGAACGTGTTATGGATAACCGCTATGAAGGGGATGGAACTGTCCATCCTGGAGATCATTTACTGTTTTTGCATGAATTATGCGGGTTATTCAAGTGTGCAGGTATCTCTATGGATGAAGTGAAGAAGAAACTATTCTCTATGTCGCTATCTGGTAAAGCGGCGCATTGGTATAAACTGCTGAAGGACGGGCGCTCTCTTGATTGGAAGGATATTATGCCTCTATTTTGTTCTAAGTTCTATCCTCCAAGTGAAATTCACAAAGATCGAAACCATATATATAATTTTTGGCCTCATGATGGAGAGAGTATTGCCCAAGCATGGGAGAGATTGAAGACTTTAATGCTCAAATGCCCCAATCATGAGCTTCCAGGTAATATCATCATTGATAATTTCTATGCAAGACTTTCTTTTCAAGATAAGACCTTGCTGGATACTACTTGTTCTGGATCATTCACGAGCAATAAAGAAGAGTTTAAAAGGGACCTTCTTGATCGGATTAAGGAGAACGCTGAAGATTGGGAGAACGACAAAGGTAAAGAGTCAGGTATAAACTATGATTATGAATACATTGAAACTTTTATGAATACCGATAAATTTCGAAATATGAGTGCTACTTATGGTCTTGACTCTCAAGTTGCTGCAAATCTTTATAAAGCCTTTGCTTCTCATTTAGAATTGCCTAAAAAGAATTTTGATAAGTATCATGAACCTTTTAAAGAGGCTTGCATGAAGAATGACATTGTTGTTAATGATTGCAATAAGCATGCTCAAACTCCTAAGAATGTTATTTCCTATAAGCATGTTAATTTTTGTGGAATACATAGACCTTGTGGAATTAATCAAATAGAAGATGAATATTGTATCCATCACAGAAATGAAAAAACTAGAAAGTGGTCTAGAGCTCTAGATGATCTTGGAGAAAAAGTGTGTGCCCTCTATCCTTTTATTTGTGAACTTTGCCATAGAGTTGGTCATTTTAATTTTCAATGTTCCTCCAATGATAATTCAAACCCCATGAGTGCTGCAAATTTGTATTGTGATGATGAAATTATTCCTAATCAGCATGATGAACTTACCTTATTTTTGAAGTGTGAAGAGTTATCAAGAAAAATTTCTTTGTTAAATATTAACGATCTTGATATTGATGATGTCCTGCATGGTTGTCTTTCTTATTGCATTGATAATAGCCATACAAATACTTACATACAAAATATTTTAGAAGATGACACCTTGCCAAAATATGATAGGACCGCTGTGTGTTTTCAACTAATTAATGAAAAGGAGGGATCCTCCCAAGTTTCTTCTATTGTTTCTAAAAGTAAATCAGGTTATGCGGACAAGCCACCCTTCAAGCCTCTTCCTCCTAAAGAAGGGAATGAGGAGAAGGAAGAGAAGAAGAAGAAGAAGGAAGAAGAAGAAGGAACGAAGAAGAAGAAGAAGGAGAATAAAAAGAAAGAGGTAACGGCGTATCCCCGCGTGAACGAGATAACGCTAGGTAACCGTAAGTATGTTGCTCCTAATGATTATTGTGATAATGAATCTGAATACGATGATCTTCCTATGCCCTTTACATACATTAGCGATCATGATTTGAATGAGCACACTACCTTTGATATTGGAAATCTCTTTGGTACTGATTATGAAAGTAATGATGATAGCATTATTCATGTCCCCTTAAACGATGATATTGAAAGCCCTAAGCTTGGGGATGTTGTGCTTGAAGATCCTATATTTGAGACTTCTACTTTTAGTGAAAATGATGATATTACATATTCTGGTTTAGATAATTGCTATAGAGATGTATATGACACATGTTACAATCATCCTTATGAAACTTGTCATAGTTATGATGGGCTTGCTAAAAACCATTCCCTTAGTATGCAACTTGTTTACCATGTTCAAATTCTTGATAATAATCTTGCTCCAATTACTATTAATGAGAATAACTCTTCTTATGCCAAAATTAATGATACTTCTATACATATGAACCATGATAAGAATGTTTTAAGTGACGGGTATATTGTGGATTTCATCAATGATGCTACTGAAAGTTATTATGAGAGAGGGAAATATGTTTATATGTATCTTAATAATATTAAGTTTCCCCTCTTTATGTTGAGAATCTTTAAGTTACTCGTGTTTTATCCTCTTATGCTTGCCACTTTGCTCTTCATAAATTCATTTGTGTATAAGATTCTTTTGCATAGGAAGCATGTTAGACTCAAATGTGTTTTGCATTGCCTCTTGAAGCTCTCTTTTGCTTCAAATACTATTTCTTGCGGGTGCATCACCAAAATTGCTGAGCCCATCTTAATGGCTATAAAGAAAGAACTTCTTGGGAGATAACCCATGTGTTATTTTGCTACAGTACTTTGTTTTATATTTGTGTCTTGGAAGTTGTTTACTACTGTAGCAACCTCTCCTTATCATGTTTTTGTGCCAAGTAAAGTTTCTATGTCAAAGTTGATGTTATATTTGGGATCGCTGCGCAGAAACAGCATTGCTGTCTGTCACGAATATGGGCACAGTTTTCTGTAGAAAATTCGAAAAAATCTGCCAATTTACGAGCGTGATCCTCAGATATGTACGCAACTTTCATTACTTTTGAGTTTTTCCATTTGAGCAAGTCTTGTGCCAGCTTTAAATTCGTCTTTACGGACTGTTCTGTTTTTGACAGATTCTGCCTTTTATTTCGCATTGCCTCTTTTGCTATGTTGGATTCATTTCTTTGATCCATTAATGTCCAGTAGCTTTATGCAATGTCCAGAAGTGAAAAGAATGTTTGTGTCACCTCTGAACATGTGAATTTTTGATTATGCACTAACCCTCTAATGAGTTTGCTTGAAGTTTGGTGTGAAGGAAGTTTTCAAGGGTCAAGAGAGGAGGATGATATACTACGATCAAGAAGAATGAAAAGTCTAAGCTTGGGGATGCCCCGGTGGTTCATCCCTGCATATTTCAAGAAGACTCAAGCATCTAAGCTTGGGGATGCCCAAGGCATCCCCTTCTTCATCGACAAAGTATCGGTTCCTTCTCTTGAAACTATATTTTTATTCTGTCACATCTTATATACTTTACTTGGAGCGTCTGTATGCTTTTGTTTTTGTTTTTGTTTGAATAAATGATTGTTTGGGAGAGAGACACGCTCCGCTGGTTCGTATGAACACATGTGTTCTTAGCTTTTAATTTTCATGGCGAAGGTTGAAACTGCTTCGTTAATTGTTATATGGTTGGAAACGGGAAATGTTACATGTAGTAATTGGTATAATGTCTTGAATAATGTGAAACTTGGCAATTGTTGTGCTCATATAGATCTTGTTTAAGCTCTTGCATCATGTACCTTGTACCCATTAATGAATAATTACATAGAGCTTGTTAAAATTTGGTTTGCATGATTGGTCTCTCTAAGTCTAGATATTTTCTGGTTGAGGTGTTTGAACAACAAGGAGACAATGTAAAGTCTTATAATGCTTACAATATGTTTATATGTGAGTCTTGCTGCACCATTTTATACTTGAGTTTGCTTCAAATAACCTTGCTAGCCTAAACCTTGTATCGAGAGGGAATACTTCTCATGCATCCAAATACTTGAGCCAATATTCATGCCATTTGCGTCCACCATTCCTACCTACTACATGGTATTTCTCCGCCATTCCAAAGTAAATTGCTTGAGTGCTACCTTTAAACAATTCAAAAGTTATTACCTCTGATTTGTGTCAATGTTTTATAGCTCATGAGGAAGTATGTGGTGTTTATCTTTCAATCTTGTTGGGCAACTTTCACCAATGGACTAGTGGCTTCATCCGCTTATCCAATAATTTTGCAAAAAGAGCTGGCAATGGGATTCCCAGTCCCAAATTAATTAACAAAAATAGACACTCCTCCATGGTATGTGATTGTTGGACGGCACCGAAGGATTCGGTTAGCCATGGCTTGAGAAAGCAAAGGTGGGGAGGAGTGTCATCATAATAAAACTAAAATAAAAAGGCACTCCTTCATGGTATGAGATTGTTGGCAGGCACCCGAGGATTCGGTTAGCCATGGTTTGTGAAAGAAAGGTTGGAAGGAGTGCCACCCAAAAAATAAAATAAAATGGGAGCCGCTCTTTGAAGGTTTGTCTGGCAAGGGGGTTAGAGTGCCCATTACCATTCGTTGACAACAACAAACACCTCTCAAAACTTTATTTTTATGCTCTCTATATGTTTTCAAAATCAAAGCTCTAGCACAAATATAGCAATCGATGCTTTCCTCTTTGAAGGACCATTCTTTTACTTTATTGTTGAGTCAGTTTACCTATTCTTTCTATCTTAGAAGCAAACACTTGTGTAAATTGTGTGCATTGATTCTTACATGTTTACCTATTGCACTTGTTATATTACTTTGTGTTGACAATTATCCATGAGATATACATGTTAAAGTTGAAAGCAACCGCTGAAACTTATATCTTCCTTTGTGTTGTTTCAAAGCTTTCTACTAAGAATTTATTGCTTATGAGTTAACTCTTATGCAAGACTCATTGATGCTTGTCTTGAAAGTATTATTCATGAAAAGTCTTTGTTATGTGATTCATTTGTTTACTCATTATCTTCATCATTGCTTCGAATTTCTGCATTTATCTCATGAGCTTTACAATAGTATGATCAAGGTTATGATGGCATGTCACTTTAGAAATTATCTTTGTTATCGTTTTACCTCGGGACGAGCGAACTAAGCTTGGGGATGCTGATACGTCTCGACGTATCGATAATTTCTTATGTTCCATGCTACTTTATTGACAATACCTACATGTTTTATACATACTTTATATCGTTTTGATGCATTTTCGGAACTAACCTATTAACAAGATGCCGAAGTGCCTTTTCTGTTGTTTTTGGTTCCGAGAAAGGCTGTTCGGGCAATATTCTCGGAATTCGACGAAACGAAGACCAAACATCATAATTCACCGAGACGGACCAGGACACGAAGGGGAGACGGAGAGGAGGCCCAGGCCCCCGGACCATAGGGGCGGCGCGTGGTCGGCCGCGCCGGCCTATGGGGAGGGCGCCCTGGTGCCCCACCGACGCCGCCTCTTCGCCTATAAGACCCCTCGTGACCTAAAACTTTGAGACCTCTTCACGAAAACTCCAGAAAACATCCGGGCGCCGCCACGAAACTCATTCGGGACGAGAGTCTCTGTTCGGCACCTGCGGGACGGGGAATTGCCCGAGTCATCTCCACCGCCGTCTTCACCGCCATCTTCACCGCCATCGCTGCCTCCATGATGAGGAGGGAGTAATTCACCCCGGGGCTGAGGGCTCTACCGTAGCTATGTGGTTAATCTCTCTCTCTGTACTCCAATACAATGATCTCATGAGCTGCTTTACATGATTGAGATCCATATGATGATCTTTGTATCGCTACTAGTTGTGTGCTACTCATGTGATGTTATTAAAGTAGTCTATTCCTCCTGCATGGTGTAAAGGTGATTAGTGCGTGCACCGTGTGGTTCTTGTCGTAGGCTATGATCATGATCTCTTGTAGATCGTGGAGTTAATTGTCATTATGATAGTATTGATGTGATCTATTCCTCCTTCATAGTGTAATGTGGACAGTGCGTGCACTATGTTAGTTCTTGGTTTATTTTGCAATGATCTATTATGCTCTAAGGTTACTTAAACATGAATATCGAATGTTGTGGAGCTTGTTAACTCCGGCATTGAGGGTTCGTGTAATCCTACGCAACGAATGATGTTCATTATCAAACAAGAGTGTATGTAGCACATATGAGAAGAAGTATTTATTATGCGATCAATGTTGAGAGTGTCCACTAGTGAAAGTATGATCCCTAGGCCTTGTTTCCAATACTGAAACACCGTTTATTTACTGTTCTGTTGCATGTTTACTCGCTGCCATATTTTATTCAGATTACTATTACCACTCATATACATCCATACTACTTGTATTTCACTATCTCTTCGCCGAACTAGTGCACCTATACATCGACAAGTGTATTAGGTGTGTTGGGGACACAAGAGACTTCTTGCTTTGTGGTTGCGGGGTTGCTTGAGAGGGATATCTTTGACCTCTTCTTCCTGAGTTCGATAAACCTTGGGTAATCCACTTAAGGGAAACTTGCTGTTCTACAAACCTGCTGGAGGCCCAACCCAAGAATAGAAGCACCCGTAGACATCAAGGGGGCAATCCGACCTAGATACAAAATATCCGGGGGCCTTACTGCGAGCAGTTTTCTTAAGTCCTTAGCCGTTTTTGGGGACCGGATTTTCGCAATAATCCGCCCCTGAATAATCCGGCCTGAGAGGACCCAAACGGTCATACTTTGATGGGAGGGTGTATTTAAGACCCCCTTCTTCCTCCTTGGGCTGGTGGTCTTTCCTATCTCCCCCCTCCATTGTTGAGCTTAAAAGCTTGCCCTAGTTCTTGTTTCCTTCTATGATTCTTGCATATTCTTGAGGGAAAAAAGAGAGGAGATCTAGATCTATATTTCCACCAATCAATATCCTCTCTAAGTGAGGAGAACATACTAGATTTAGATCTTGGAGTTCTTTGTGGATTTCCTTTGTTTTTCCTCTCTTATTCCCCCAATAGCTTTTGTAGATTTGCTGGAATTTGAGAGTGAGAGACTTGCCATTGCATTTGGTGCATCGGTTTGAGTTTTCCCTGGTGATTCGTGGAAGTGAAAGTGAGGAGCTTGTTACTCTTGGGTTCTTGGAAACCCATACGGCTTTGAATTCTTTGTGGCAATTTCTTGGGAGCCTCCAATTAAGTTGTGGATGTGTGCCCCAAGCTTTGTGTAAGCCTCAGTTTCCGCTTCGAAGGAAATCCCTTAGTGGAACCGTGACCTAGGCCTTTGTGGCAAGGGTCACCATGGAATAAGGTGAGGCCTTTGTGGCGCTCGGTGTGTGGTGTGACTACCGCATCTTGGGGTGAGGCCTTTGTGGTATTGGTGTGCATCGAGCAACCACACCTCAAGGTGAGGCCTCTTGTGGCGTTCGGGAGCACCAAGCCACCGCGCCTCTCCAACAGATATTAGCACTCGCAAGACTGTGAATTTCGGGATAAATCATCGTGTCCCGCGTGCCTCGGTTATCTCTATACTCGATCTCTTTACTTATGCACTTTAGTTTGTGATAGCCTTCGTGCTTGAAGTTATATATATATCTTGCTATCACATAGTTGTCTATCTTGCTTAGCATAAGTTGTTGGTGCACATAGGTGAACTATAGTATATAGGTTTTGGGCTTGACAAAGTAAACTCTAGCTTTCGGGAGTGGCGTTTTGGCACCCGGGAGCATATGCTCCCGGTTTTTAAACTTCATTTTAAATGCACTTTTAAAATGTTGAAAAATTTGAACACGAAATTTAGTAGATACATCTCGAAATTCTACACGTTCACAAAGTGATTGCACAGAAAACCGACATTTTGAGTGTCATCTGTAAAAAAGACAAATTTTTCTGTAAAAAATGGTTGTGTATGAGACGTTTTGTTTATCTTTTTCGCACAAGTCACAAAAAATGTCGTTTTCACTTGGTTGCGCACGTAAAATGTTGATACGTAAGCAAGAAATTTTTTGTTCGAATTTTTTGAGCATTTAAATAGGTTTTGGGCTTGACAAAGTAAACTCTAGTTTTTTCCATATTTGTTAAGCCCATCTCGGAAAAGTTTGTAACCGCCTATTCACCCCCTCCCCCCTCCAGGCGACATCCGTGTCCTTTCAGAGGTGTTAGATTGATATGTGTATATTGTAGTTTACCTAGTATTTAGGGGTTCCCGGCTTATTTTACACCTATATATGTACTATATATTGTGGCATTTTGCCCCCGTGAAATACAAGTTGCTTATTCCTAACAGAATTAAAGACAATGACCAACATTGTCGGTACTTCCACACAGTTCATTCACTATACTATAAATGCAAACAAACGCCATAAAGTGTCATCATTCCATGCCAAGTGTCAAATATAGATCAAAATTTCCGGCGCATTCACAGATGCTACCAAAATGTAAACAAGATTGTATTATTACCGTTGATAACTCCAATTCATAGTCGTGGTTAAACCCAAATTTGTCGTACACATACTTGATGAATTCCAAGATGCCCTTAACTTCATTCTTATCTGCAAAAAAAATAACTTCTATAAAACATCGGTAGTGATACATGCTGAAGGAAACATCTAATCCAAATCCAAGCCACGGTCTGTGAAAAAAGGAATTCATAACAAACACTTGTGTGTTAGTAATATCAAAAAAAAAAACTGAAACTTGTTGAAACACCATACAGGGAACAATCTTTTCTAAGAAAAGTAAATCCCTTTCTGAAACAATATAAAATGGACGAAATTGCACTGTCTATATATAATTCAAACTTACTTGGCTCTCTCTACAAAAAAAATATGTGCATCATCCTGCAGGAAAGATATCAAGAGATTAATTAACCAATTGAGGAAATAAATTTGTAAAGAACTTATCAACTAACAACTCAAAAACGGGTAGCATTAGCCTTACCTGTTGGAATCTTCTAATGCGTGTCAAACCTGTAAGTGCACCGCTAGCCTCATTTCTGTTTTTTTTTTTTAACTGTGGGGCAAAAGCTTTGATCCAACCATTTATTAAGAAGGAAGTGCCAAGTTTATTAATGGAAGAAATCGGGCGAAAACCATACAACAAACACCAACAACATGAGGCAACACAACCACAAAGGACAACACCTAAGACCAGCAACTCACGAAGCGACAACCCCACTCTAGCTAAGCAACCGCAGACTGACGACTACCCTAGGACCACACAGCTGCCGTTAAGCAGTCGCGGGCGCCTTACCAATGGCGCCACCCTTCTTGCCTATGCTCCTAAGAGCCTTTTTCACCTTTTTTATTTTGCCGGTAGAAGCCTCCTCAGCTATATATGAGGCAAGCAATCGCCTCGCCAGATCCAGGGCTAGCTGCCTCCAAGCAAGCGAGCAAGCCACCAAGCTTTTTCACGAAGACCGCCTGTTCAATACGTGCCAACATAGCTTCACGGTCAAAGAGGGGCAACCGGATGAACGTACCTCCACTATCCACAGAGGAGGCAACTCGCAGGACTCGGACGGAGATGGGGATGGCGCGATGTCCACCGCCAAAGGCTCCAAAAGGCCTAGCTCAACTGGAAGCACCACAGATGGTTCCCCACAATGATCCTGCAACTCAGGCAAGTTCTCCACAACTGGAGCCACAACCTCGGTGGCGACAACCGTCGTAAGGACAGACGACGAGGCATGTAGAGCACGGGGAGAAAATTCTCCAAAGCAGCACTCGAACCCCTCATCAACAGAACCAGTCTGTATCTCAGGTGGTAGAGGCACAACCGACGCAACCTGAAGCTTGGCAAGAGTGTCCTGAACCTAAGAGGGAAGCAACTCAAACTTCTGAAGGACCTCCATGCGTAGCAGGGCAAACTGGGACTCCACAGAAGAGACTGAATCCTTGCAACATGGCTGCACCATAGGACGCAACGACGAGTGGCCCAAAACCCCAGCCCAACTCAGAGGCGACGAGGGGCGACGAGGCTGAGCGGACGGAGAGCGGCTCCGCTGGCAAGGAGCACGAGCGACCGGAGAACGAGCCCGAGCCTCCGGAGAGCGAGAACGAGCAGCAGGAGAGCGCGCACGGCAGAAATGCTCCCGATGACCAGGACGACGACATCGGATGCATCTGAATGACCCACGACATGAGCTGACCTGGTGTCCACGCTCAAGGCACCGAAAACACCTCCCTCGAGCCCAGCGCTTGAAGGCGAGGCTATGGTCGAGACATTCACGAAGCGGAGACAATGGCGCCCGGCTGGGACGGCAGCCCCGACCCACCTGGGTCCATCCTTCCTCATCATCAAAAGCGGCGGCAACAGCAGAGAGGCCACGGCATGGCTCCGCAATCACCTGCTCCGAGTCGGAAACAGTGCCTTTGGAAGAGGCCAACGGTGAAGCAAACTCCTCACCATCGTGGTCCTCGACAGAGCACACCCCCGCAGAGATCGGGCCTCCCGAGGCAGCAGGCGGTAGCGACAAGAACCCGAGGCCCTCTATCAACACGGCAGGGTCAGACGAAGCGTCGAAGGTCTTGGTGGCAGCTGGCGGCGTGCAGGGGGCCAACAGCTCTTCCTCATCATCGAACTCATCGTCATCAACAGTAGAGGACCACGAAACAGGGCGCGGCGCGGTGAGGTGCTGGGGGCGCTGCTCTTGTATGGAAGACACGGGGACGAGCTTGTCGACGTTCGAACGCGGAGGCGGCACATGAACTTCTGCCAGCAGGGTTGTTGCAGCCGGAGCAAGGGCGGCGGACGACGCTGGAGTGTCCACCCCCGCCGCCAACGCAGCCACGGGATGCGCCTTAGAACTCGAGGCAGCGTTGACACTGAGCGTTGGGCCTAGAGCGGCTGTCGTCGCAGGCTTGGGGACGACCACTCCTCTGTTCTCCTTGCGAAACCTCCCAGCTGGAGGCAGCCGCGACGTGCGAGGGGGGGGCCAAGGGCGAGCCCATCTCGCCTAAAGAGGCAGGGCGACGATGTGGCTCGAGGCGGAGCGCGGAGGAGCCGGAGTGCGCAGGGGAGCTGGCCGGGAGATGGCGCGCGGCAGCCCCGACACGCAGGCGAAGGTGCCGGACTGCCGGCCGGGGGAACACCGCTGGAGCTGGGCGTCAGCAGCGTGGCCGGGCTGACCACGCGAGGAATCCACGGACGGAGGAGGGAGGCGGCACGCGGCGGCCGGCGTGAGCGCGGTGGAACCCGAGCCCGTCACATGTCGAGCTCTGCGACGACCCTGGCGACGGCGGCCCCGGACTCCGAGATGGGCGGAAAGAGGGGGCCGAGAGGACTCCGGATCTGGCCGGGGTGGACGCAGAGGAGGCCGGAGCTGGGAGATCAGCGAGGCGGAGCGCCGCCGTCCCTGGACACGGCCATGGTCACGCGAGGCTCCGATTGGGCTTATTCAGAACTATGTGTAGCCTCATTTCTGTGAAGAACACCAAATTCAGGCGCAGTGGCAACTCTGCAGATTTTATTGAACACATTTGATAAGATTAAGCACGATATTTTCAAAATCCAAGTGAGAACCGCAGTAGCAAATAGGATTCCCTCAAAGGATAATATATCATACAAAACTTATTTATTGCAGTGACAACAAGTATCTGAAATTGTGCATAAAGATTGTTCACTTGATTTTGGTAATAAAAATCCACCAGACATGAAACTAACTCTCATAATTCAGAAGTGAAGTACTTTTACTTAGAAACAGTTTGCTTAATGCACCGCTAAGAACTTGTATCTGTTGTGTGTAGAGATTTTCCATAAAACAGTTCAGTTCACTGAAATGAAAATGACAATGAGACAACGCGCCATATGTGCAAGACGCTGTAAATAGAAAGATACTCCAGAGCATAATCTATTGCGGGGAAAATTAGTTTGATGAAAGAAGCTTTAATATTCATTATCAGTTTATAACCATGGCGGTATTCAGTTGGCCATGATTTCAATCAGCATACCAACGGAGTAATATACAATATAACTGAAATTAGAAAGAAGCTCACCTCGTCTCTCCTCTCAGCCGCCGCCTCAAGCCTAGCCTCCAGTTCATCCTCCTCCATAGATTGGTTCCCTCTCCTCCGGTCGGCTTCGCCGGCGTCAGGAGGAGTGGGGAACCCGATCTATGCGTGGAGTTTCGAATAAAAGTATTGTTTTCATTAGATTATGTTAGGATTTTGGTAGCCGCCTTCTTGTTGGTTTCCCCTCAATGGAGATGGCATCGTCTGCAATAAGTGATCTTCGTTCGGCGACGAGATTTTCTTCCCGGCGTCAATGGTGGTGTTGAACAATCACAATTTTCTAGGTATGGGCCTTCGGATCTTGCTTCGCCAGATCGATTTTGGATCTTTTGTCGTTGTTGCCGCGAGGAGGATTATTCTCGCAGTTTTTGTCCCGGCTGCTACGTCCTCGACAATGGTGATTCGTACTCTCGGCTCATCGACGACGACAAAGCTAGTCGGTTATTATTCCCTGATATACTGGTGTTGGTACTCTTGCCGATGTTGTATGACTGCTTTAATGGTTGCGCGTGCACGCAGCCTTGGCATTGCGGCTCAAAAAATATGGGAGAACTTTCGTATCTACAGGTCTATGGTTCGTTATCTATCTTTGGCTGCCTTCAAGAGTACAAGATTGTGTTCTGAAGAAGAAAGAAATTGAAGACCTCGAAGATTTGTTACTATCTTTTAGACTTTATTTTGTAATCGTTGGAGTCAGTTCATATATCTCTACCATGTACTATTTGTTGCTATGAATATATGTGGTATTGATTGTCAAAAAAGAAAGAAGCTCACCTCTGTCAGAACGAGTGCCGAGACTTTGGCGTACCAGTGTTTTATTTGCTCTCTGTCTTTTTGGCAGAGCAATTGGTTGGAAATGTTACCAAACGTTGGCCAAATTAGAGGAATTGCTAGTCAATATTACCAAAAGATGGCAGCAAAGCAAGCACATCTTTATTCCTCGGTTATAGTAAGATGTAGCCTAGTTTCTCTCGAGGAAGAAGGAAAAAACGTGTAGTGTCTCTAAAAATACATATTGCAGCCTTTCAGAGTCACGAACTCTTTATGTCTACGATGATTTCCTCGCGCTTGATTAGTCCTCCCGTATGCTTGAACATCTTCATGCTCATCCAGTGCAGGTACACAACCACGATTATCACGGGGACTGTCAGTGGCACAAACAAGCAGTAGTAGCTGAAATGAAAATGCACAGCAGTTTAGATGGACCGATAAACGTGCTCTGATCCCAAACGAAAGGTGCCAGAAGGTCTACTGCATGGTGCTCCAGCCTCCAGGAGAGGTGAGGTATCCGGACGATGCAAACATGTCGTTTGGAACGGCAAGCAGGAACCAGTTTTTTTTTTTGCGAAAAGGAGCAAATACTATTAAGCCATAGTTCTTACAGAAAGATCCAGAACAAAGATGAAAATTACAACTGAGTCCTCCTGGATCCCGTCTTCGTCAACGGCGAACAAGACGTGCCGATGGCGCGCCGCCGCTACACCTCCCTTCAAGCCTTGGATCGGAGGTGCCCCTCTGCGGACGGGAAGTCGTCGATCCTCGACTCCGGAGAGCCTCCACCTTGCTCCGTCGACTCGGACGCCATGGTCAAAAGTAGCCGCACCTTGAGCTTCTACACACTGCCGGATCCGCCGCACCTCGGCCTCCGGCGAGGGGAAGCCACGCACCGCAGGTCCGGAGAGCCGCGGCCGTAGAGAGGACGGACGATCCACAACGGAGCTCCACCGAAGCCCGCCGCGAAAGGGGAAGATCGCCGCCCCAAAAAGCCACTCCGACTTCGCCGCCGCCTCCTCGACGCCGCCGGCTGGCCACCTACTCAAGCCTACACTATGTACACGGCAAGATCCGGGGTTCCCCCACCCTCCCGCCGCCGCAGCGGCCGGCGGAGGGAGAGGGAACCGGCGGATCGACGCCGGCGAGGTGGCTCGACTAGAAGGTTTCAGAAATCGCTTCTCTGCACTGTGCGGGAGAGAAGAGACGTCCAGGGTCGTCTTTCTTTCGCAAGCAGGAACCAGTTGTCCGGCGGTGGAAGCGCCTAGGACAGGACAACGGCGTAAAGGAAACCGGCGAGGAGCGTGACGCCGAACACAACCAGGGCGAATCCCATGGCACGGTTGGCAGCGAGAGGCATGACGGACCGGTCTGAACCCTGCTTGATTTGACGTAATCTGAAGAAGTAAGAATGTGAAGACTGAAGAGGGATATGCATAAGGAAAATGGTGACGAAGGGCGCATTTGGTAGGCTGAGCCGAAATCCTGCATGACTAGCGCAATGAGATGGGCGCCCCTGCGTGTTGCGAACAGGCCGCGGGCCACTTTTAGCCAATCGTTTGATAGCATGTGCTGCACCGGCCCGAACAGAAGTGCACATTGTTTGGACGTCTGGATACAGCGCTCCATCTTTGTTCAGCCACAGCACATGTGTTTGGTTGCCATTTTGGGTACCCTGACAACAGCTTCTCCTCACCACATTTAAATATAGTGACCTTAACATCATATAACGGCACGCAAACAGCTCAAACACGACCATAAGCACAGCAAACACTTATACACAACGAACAAAGTATATAACAGTTCCTAATCTAGCGTCAGAGTGGTAAGACGCTTGCCTAAACCTGGGGGCAGACTACCCAGGTCCAAAAGCAGTGTTCAACAGCCTCCTAGAGGCCAACACAACAGTGAGATATGCACAAAAGATGTGTTTAACAGCCTCCTAGAGGCCAGCACAACTACAGGATCAGACATAAACAGAGGCAGCGATGGAGCAGCAGCACCTTAACGGCGAGGATCGGCAAAAGGGCCCTCGCGGTGCCTCTTGCAGCCGAAGACGCTAGAGCGGGATGTCTCCTTCCTGAAGACGTCGACCTTGAAGCCGTCGTCCTGAGGGGTGAAGACGAGCGTGTCGTCGACGTGCAGCAAAATCATGGCGGTGAATTCGCTCCAGGACTTGATGAACCCGACGCGCTGGCATGTCCACTGCAGCTGCACCTTCCACTCGCAACACTGGCCCATGTACAAGCATACCTTTACCGGGAGGTCATTGTTCTTGAGCTTGTACTTGGTGATCAGGGGTTGCTCCATGTACGGCGGGACGGCGAGGGCACGGAGGTCGTGGCTCTCCACCTGCACGAAGAACGTCGGCAGACGCTACCTGGCAGCATGCCCCAGGTCAGCAGGACGGCCGGCGTGAACCCTCGGCGCTGTGATCTAGTGGTGGGCTTCCATGAACGCTACGTTGGGGTTACGCAGCTGGACGCAGACGGCCATGTCGATAGCGTCCAATATGGGCCCTTCCGAGAACACTTCCAGGAAGGGCCAGTTCTGCACAAGCACAAGAAAGCAATGTCAAGCTCAAGCGCAAGCAATGTCATGTACAAGCACAAGCACAAGCACAAGAAAGCAATGTCATTGCCAAGCACAAGCACAAGCACAAGCATGCAGAAGCAGAAGCAGCAATGCCATGGACAAGCGTGCAGAAGCACAAGCAAGCAAAGCCATGGACAAGCATGCACAATCAGAAGCAAGCAATGCCATGACAAGCATGCACAAGCACAAGCAAGCAATATCATGGACAAGCACAATCACAAGCAAGCAATGCCAAGCTCAAGCGCAAGCAATGTCATGGATTTGACATTGTGCCAATGCCAAGCACAAGCACTGTCAAGCCAATCATGGTGCTTTAGATTGGCATTGACATGTGCTTGAGCTTGGCATTGCCAGGTGCTTGAGCTTGGCATTGCCAAGCACAAGCAATATCATGGACAATGGCAACGCCAATCTCAAACACTGTCATGGACTTGACATTGTGAAGTCCATGATGGTGATTGACAATGCCATGGGCAAGCATAAGTATTGTCAAGAACACGCATGCACATTGCCATGAATCATATCTACATTCCTATCTACATTCACATGTACAATGTGATCTAGTCGATGTAAACAAGGGAGAAGTAGTCGATTGAAGGTACGATTGGGTGGAGGGACAGCGGCCCAGTCTGAGGAGGAACAGGACGTGCGCAGACGCCGGTTGGTCCTCAAGGAGGTCGCACTCCAAATCCGGGTGGAGGAGGAGGCGGACCAGGAGCGTAGGTCCTCAGCGACGGTGGCGGTGCAGCGGTCGGGAAGCGGGGCGCCGATGGTGCTGTCGTCTGCCGACGAGCACGAGGCCGACTGAACCCCGGCGGCGCGACAGGAGGCGCGCCATTGGGTGCAGGCGGACGCGGCGTGCCCCATGGCATCGACGCGTGCATCGGGGTCGACGCGAACCCCGACGGGGGCTCCATCTCCCTGCTGGAGCCTGGTGCACCGGTCGCCATTGTGGCCGCCCTCGCCGTCGGAAACCCTAGTGGGGAGGGGGCAAAAAACCCCGCCCCCGACCGATCCGCCAGTCGAATCCCGGCGGCTTGAAGAGGCCAGGACGGCGGCGCTCCGGGTTGCCACGCCGGCCGGCCTCGTGCTCGCGAACGGCGACGGTCGATTCAACACCGGCACGCGGCCAACATCGATCTGCGCCGCGGACGAGGCGCAGGAGCCCGCCTCACTGGACCTGGTGGACGTTGGCCTGACGGCTGGATCTGTCGACACTGGAGAGGATGGCGGAGGAGGAGATGGAGGAGGCGAGGAGGCCATGGCGGCGGTTGATGGGACAGGGCGGTGCTATCTGTGCCAGAAGTGAATGAGGAGAGAGAAGGAGCGAACCGGTGAGGGAAAGTGGGGAGCGAGGACCAAGACAACGCGATGTCTTCCTTCTCCACTCGTGCCGGGACAACAACGGGACAGACCTGCTGGAAACTGCCGATTCGGACGTTCCTCCAGACCTATCCTAGAAGTGCTTTGAGAACTGGTTCAGCCAGAACATGAACCACTTATAGGCAACCAAACGGACTGTTTTTTGCTGGACCGATGTGAGCCAAAGGTCACAGCCTACCAAACGCGTCTGAAGGTAATGGGCGCGCGATCTGGCCGACTTGGAGTAATGGATCAGTGCGCATTCTGGCATTTGGCCGAACGGTTTGTGTGCGTGTATACAGGGAAGGACGCGCCCAACAACCCTGGGCGGCGGAGAGCAGTAGCAGGGCAACTCGCCGATCTGACGCCGGAATGAACGTCACGCCGAACGGATTCGGAGTGGATCCTCAATCGCCGAGAGCAGCAAGCAGCAACTCGTTGATCTGACGCTCTAAGCGGGAAATACTCCTACCTTGACCCCCCTCAGCAGCAGACTTCCCCCCACCAAATCTGTCGCCGCCGTGGTCACTCCGGCTAAGCTCCGTGAAACCCACTGCCCATAAAACTATCTTCAGCTAACGCTGCAGCTCAGCTCGGCTGAAACTGGCACAGCACACCACACACTTGTCGTAGAAAATGCTGCACACCACATAAATGATGCTCAATCCATCACATGTCGAGGCTCATGCATTCGGCACACAAGAAATTAAGGATCTACTAGAGCTTCATAATTTAAATTCCCCGCGGTTCAAACTTCAAACACCAACAATCCAGCTGCATCCAAATCTCCTACATACACAAATAGCTTGCGCTTGGCTTGGTACTACTCAATATGCATGAATCGAGCCCAAGCTCGGAGCTTCTCTGGCAACCCTATCTGTAAGCTGCCACTTCGTCCCTAAGACGTGCGATGACGTTGTCAATGCTCACTGGAGGTCGTTCGGGTTCGCGGCTGCCTCTTAGCCTCACGCTGACCTGCAATAACATGAGCCATCCACATTACTTAGAATTTCATATAAACCAGTGCGCTAAATTTATATGGCTTTTTTGCAGTTTAAGTATAATATATGTTGAATTATCTCAAGCTGATATTTAAAAAAAAAAAATCTCAAGCTGATAGAAAAAAAAAAACTACTAGGGGGTATGTCAACGGTACATGATTAAATTAAATCTCATTAAATCATGTAATTAAGCAACCGTCTGTACTATCATGACTAGTATTATTTTTTCAAAAGAAAAGGTCGCACACAAGCTAATTTAATCTGTGAAAAGAAGTCAAACCGTTTCAGATTTTGCCTCTCTTTCACCTACGACAAGAATATAGTTAAACTGGGCGCCTTGAGCTTGAGCTTCAGCAACCTGCAAAGAAAATCAGCCATAATGAATCCTCATATTATATGCTTTGAGATCTCACAAGCCCAAACGCATGCGGCTGCGCAGTAAATGCCCAAAAGAGACTGGGCAGTACTAAGAAACAAACTGTGCCAAAAGGCAAGTAGTATAACCTTTTTGTCAATTTTTTTGTCACTTGTGTCCATGTCAACATCAAAACCAGCTTTATATATCTTAGCATGAACCTGAGTATCAGAAGTAGATTATTATTTAACTTTAAAGAAAAAGAAACTCTCTGGCTGATTGATTAGCACCGCCAAGAGACTTTCAAACTGCTACAGACCGGATGGAAAAATAGTCACTAGTACAACATTTAAAACAGTGGTCACCAGAGAAGAGCTACCAAGTAATTTCTACTTGAACACGAGGGTCAATTACCTGCTTTGCATATTCTACTGATTTGGGCGATATAGAGCAAACAATGGCTTGACGAGGGCTTAGCCACAACGGCCATTTACCATTGTAATGCTCCAAAAGAATAGCAAACATCCTTTCAAAACTTCCTAGGATTGCCCTATGTATCATCACAGGCTTCTCAGTTCCTTCCTCTGTAGAGTAAGTAAGATCGAAGCATATAGGCAGCTGAAAGTCTAGCTGCAACAGACATCAAATGTTAGAAAATAAAATATTGTCTACAGTTTATGTTGTTAACGTGTGTATTTTTTTTAAAAAGGAGGATAAGAACTAGAGAACCTGAATTGTCGCACACTGATGTTTCCTTTTGAGGGCATCGAACACACCAACATCGATTTTTGGGCCATAGAAAGCACCATCTCCTTCATTAATCTGCATGTAGACATCTAAGTAAGTGATCTGATTCAAGGTCAGACAAACGGCCAGTTCCAGTAGTTTCTTGACAAAGCAATAAGAAAATTGATGTCAACTATTGGCTAGGCAGTGTGCTATCAGCACAGATATTCAAATTAGTAACCATGAAGCTAAAACATGTATGCCAGAGTAAAATATGTTGATGCTAATCAGTTACCAATCATCGTTTGTATAAACTATATCATCATTCAATTATATTCTATGACTGGAGATCATCATAGTGTATACATTCAACTGAGTTTAAAAGATGATATGTTTCTACTTTCTACGTTGGCAAGTCAAAGCAAAATAAATGTGATCACACAAAAAAAATTGGGACATTAAAGCACTGCAGAACGCAAGTACAATTAGAAATGGTAGAATAATGTAGTGAAAAAGGACAGAGATTCGGTGTACACATGAGCACCAGTGATCTCATTTTTTAAATAAATCAAATAATCGTATTTTTGAGTTTCAAAAAATTCTGAAAACAAATCTGCACATAGCCAATAATGTATCCCACAAACGTGTAAAATATAAATTTCAAATACTTTATATTTTAAGCTACAAAAAAAATGACAAAAAGTGCAGATCTGAGTAGTCATTTTCAAATCTCCAAAAACATATCAGATTTTGTTATTTTTGTCTATCACAAAATAAAAAGAATTTTGGGTTGAGATTTTGCATGATTGTGGATGTATCACTGACAATATCCAGAATTATTTTCATATTTTTTGATAACTTACAAATATTATTTTTAATTTTTTTAAAATAGCGAGAGCACCGGAGCTCGGGAGCCAAAAGCACTTTTCGAGTGAAAACTCCCCTTTACTATACTGAAAGTACTAGATGCTGAACATCCAGGAGCACAAGATGATGCAAACATTAAGGGAAAAATGACGAGTAAAGGTACCTCAAATGGCTTCCCAAACTCAAGCAAGGCTTCTCTGAGTTGTTGCTCTGCTTTGTTCCAGGTTTCAATGTCACCTAAATACTTCTCAGGTCTCTGAAAACAAAATGCAAGATGACAAGACTATGGGACCAAGTACCAATCAATAACTGTTTGTTAGATGTAAATGGTGTATATGTTAAGTTGTTAGTAACTAGATAAATGCAGCACTACGATAGGCCATGACTTCGGAAATCATCAATCCAAAAATTTCTGAAACTTTGGGATGGCAACAGGTTGGAAAAAAACTGCAGTCCCACTGTTCAACCATTTCAAAGTTTAATTTTATTTAAGAACTCCATAGACGTAGTACATAGTACAACATATGCACTAGCAAACTTTCAGGCAAAAGTTACCATTTATTTATGAGCTCTATAAAAGGTTAAAATTTGTGCATATAGAGTTTCTATACTAGTCCTTCAAATTTATCATTAAAAATGTCTGGTTTGTGCATAAATTTCTAAAGTGTGACCTTCCAATTACTACGACTATGATTGTTGTTCAAGAAAAAAAAACTCTGAGATTGTCAAATAGCAACGGTGTGCACGCCCACAACGGGTTGCAGTGTTACTTTCCCAAAACACAACCATAAATCCATTGAAGTGTACACAAGCTAAGGATTTAGTAGATGCTTCCCTAGCAACAATACTAATATATCAACTTATTTGCGATTCAACTCGATCGTGGTTACCATATATGTGAAACCAAAGGCAGTGACCAATGCTATCGGTACTTCCACACGGTTCATTCACTATACTATAAATGCAAACAAACACCATAAAATGTCATCATTCCATGCCAACTGTCAAATATAGATCAAAATTTGCAGCGCGTTCATAGATGCTACCAAAATATAAACAAGATTGCATTATTACCGTTGATAACTCCAATTCATAGTCATGGTTAAACCCAAATTTGTCGTAGACATACTTAATAAATTCCAAAACGCTCTTAACTTCATCCTTGATCTGCAACAAAAATAACTTCTATAAAACATCGGCAGTGATACAAGCTGAGGAAACATCTAATCCAAATACAAAACACAGTGAACCTACTGTTGAAAAAGGAATTCATAACAAACACATTCGTGCTAGGAATATCAAAAAACTAAAAAACTGAAACTTGTTGGAAACACCACACACGGTACAATCTTTCCTAAGAAAAGTAAATCCCTTTCTGAAACAATACAAAATGGAAAAAATTGCACTGTCTATATAATTCAAACTTACTTGGCTCTCTCTACAAAAAATATGTGCATCATCCTGCAGGAAAGATATCAAGAGATTAATTAACCGATGGAGGAAATAAATTTGTAAAGAAATTATCAAACATTGAAACTAACAACTCAAAAACGGGTAGCATTAGCCTTACCTGTTGGAATCTTCTAACGCGTGTCAAACCTGTAAGTGCACCACTAGCCTCATTTCTGTGAAGAACGCCAAATTCAGCAATGCGCAGTGGCAACTCTGTAGATTTCATTAAACACATTTGATAAGATTAAGTACGATATTTTCAAAATTCACGTGAGAACCGCAGTGGCAAATAGAATTCCCTCAACGGATAATGTATTGTAAAAGACTTATTAATTGCAGTGACAACACAGTATCTGAAATTGTGCATAAAGATCGTTTACTTGATTTTGGTAATAAAAATCCACCAGACACAAAACTAACTCTCATAATTCAGGAGTGAGGTAATTTTACTTGAAACAGCTTTCTTAATGCACCACTAAGAACTTGTATCTGTTGTGTGTAGAGATTTTCCATAAAACAGTCCAGTTCACTGAAATGACAATGAGACAACGTTCCATATGTGCCAAGACGCATATCATGGAAATAGATTGTGGGGAAATTATTTTTGATGAAAGAAGCTTTAATATTCATGATCAATTTATAACCATGGCGGTATTCAGTTGGCCATGGTTTCAATCAGGATAATAACGGGGTAAATATACAGTATAACTGAAATTAGAAAGAAGCTCACCTCTGTAAGAATGAGTCCCGTGCTTAAATATTATGCAATGCCCAGGACAATTCATTGGCTTAAGACCAAACTCCCTTTTGTCGATCTGCACAATAATGAAATCAACAAGTGTCCTTAGATACCACAAATGCCCCTAAAACACACCCACTGTTTAGGCACCCGACTGTATGAGGTGGTAACCGAATGATTAAGGGTAAGTACCCAAAGGTATGAGGGTAGTGTCTGTTATCTCGGGCACAATATATAATTTCTTCTGGGAAAGAGTCAACAGAAGTCATAGTTGCATAACTAATGTCTCTAACTCACGATTATGGGATATGTATAACAAATGTCCTCCCACACTTACGCCTAGGCGTGGACACAGAATAATTGCGGGTCGCAGGTCGAGCTGGAGATAAGCCACGCCTGCTATATCCAGACGCTTCTTTCAGTTATTATTGTGATAGTTACCCTCTTATTGAATATTTCAAAAAGTTTCCTCTTATTGATATCGTTTCCTGACTGTTAGGATCTGATTTTGACACCTCAGCTTATAAAGGGACTTGGCCAGATGACTAAAGCAAGCAAGAAAACCCAAGTATCTATGTCCTTGTTCCTTCTGTTACCTGACCTGCAAGGCGCAAAGGCAACAAGGCAACAAGGCACCGCCTCCGGTCGAGCAACTACAATCCTATGTTCATACCAGATGCTTACCTCAAAAGTAAACATGTTCTCCTTGTAGTTCATAGCATGCCCAGATTTTTCCCAAATCTCCATGTTGTAAACATTCGGACTCTCAACCTACCAAACACATAAAAATGGAAGCAAATGAAACATTGTAACTAGTCTGAGATGTCATTTATTACTACATAACAAATGAACACTCACCTCTTGGTAGCCTCTATCCCTGTATTCTTGTCGCAAGAAACTGAACAATTTGTTTTTTATTTTAATACCATGTGGAAGGAAGTTGGGACTTCCTGGACTGCATAGGTGTGAAGCTAATCAGTGATCTAGCACATGACAAGTACCCAAAGTTGCAGGAAAAAAATGGAAAAATAGTATACAAAAAAAGGATAAAATCTAATAGAAAAAGCTAAGGTACCTAAGTGGATTGAAAAAGAAGAGTTTCTGGGACTCCCCCAATATCCTATGATTGCGCTCCTCGGCAGCCTCTATCCTAGCTTCATATTCCTGCAGATTATCATGCAATAAATTGTACGTAAGGCATAACAGATTTTTAAAAATGAGATCATAGCATAATTCTATGAATTTATAATTAGCACTCAAAGGAATAAGTTCAGTTTGCTCCCTCAATTCGGGTGCTGTACACACACTTATCCAACTAAACTACTAAACTGGGTATCTTGCACCATCAACATCTAAAACCAGACCCAATAACTGGCTACAGTGGTTTTGGAATAAGTTTCAGCTTTTGTTACCATGCATGGTGACATGGTTCCACAAAAGAAACAAGAGAAAAGAGATTGCAGATGTTTGATATGTTCGAGGTATGTATTTTGTGTCTATAATTACATATCATATCTCTGGTCAGCAACACTTTCCATATCAACGATAGTTGTGGAAATTATAAGACGTACCTTAAGACGTTCAGAATCAGGGAAAGAAATTCCATGTACTCTCTGCAGGCTCTCGCGGTTTGCTTTTCCTCTCCAGTATGAAGATGAAGCCTAAAAAATTTACATGTAAATTCAAATCTGAAACACTAAATTCCATCAAGAAAAATGACTTAAATAGAGATCAGTGTTTAACAAAAGAAGGGATTACCTTGAGGCAAGCAAAAGCTTTCACAAAGGAAGTATTCGGGATGTGTGGTCCAGGGCACAGGTCAACTAAAGAACCACATCTATATAATGTAATGGCTTTGTCAGGCAACTCACTAATGATTTCAAACTTAAATTTGTTTTCAGCGAAGCATTCCAGAGCTTCGGCCCTGGAGACTACAATACGTTCAAATGGCTGCTTCGCGGCGACCGCTTTTCGAGCTTTATCTTGGATGCGACCGAAATCCGACTCGTTCAGAGTGATATCATTGTAGTAGGCATCACAGTAGAAACCTTCCGCACTTGTAGTACAAGGGGAGAGACTACACAGATTGCAGCCGTACAAACTCTCCAGAGCCTGCATATGTGTGCGTACATCTTCAGTTAGAAAAACTTGAATTGTAAACGAAAACGAGCTGTGTTTATTATGCTCAAAAGATTCCTTTTTTTTTGCAAGCTTTGAACTCACTTCTCCAAGAATAAGAGCACTCGAGCGCCAAAAGGTGGCACGCCCTTCCACGGTGTCAAAGTCGAGCAACTTGAGTTCACAGTTATCTTCGAGTGGTCTTGTCATATCCCAGGGTTCTCCATTCACTTGAGCAATCAAACAGCTAGCCGCTAGCTTGCTTGATAGTATCTCCTTAGCAATGTCCATCGGGGTCGACATCCACTTCTTGCCTTCCTTCACGGTGCCATTGTGATCAGGCAAAGTTATCCTGAAGCATTGCACAGGTAATTAATGAAAAATCCATTGCGGTCATGTGAAGAAGCTGATGATTGCACGCACAATTCAAAGTTCAACACGTAATAAGCGGTACAATGCCAAGGAGTTTCAGGATGTGTTACAGTATGAAGCAGTACCTGATGGGATCGCCGCCGATTGCGATGCGCTCACGGGCCTGCCTGTCCTTGAACTGCTCGAACAAGCGGATCCGATTCTGCTTCAAGGCCAAGTAGGCCTCGTCGGGCACGACGGCCGGGGGCCGGACCTGTGCCTTCTCTTTCCCGCCCATCGCCGGCAGAGGCAGAGGCAGGCGGCGCGCGGCCGGCGAGCAGGAGTTTTTTTCCTTGAGATGATGCTGCCTGAGTTGGTGCGTGGATGAGTCTTCGCAGTCAATTTTTATGGAGCAACCAAGGACAAGCTGCCTTTAATATCTTCTCGCACGTCGAGGGCTCAAGACATGTGGGCTACTCTGACTCTCCCAAGCAAACTTGGGCGCTACTCTGCCTAGCTAAACCGCGCGGGCGCGTTTATTCCATGTCTGATCCGGCAAATCCTTGCCAACACGTAACTATACTTACTTTGCATCGTTAGCCTTAGCCACTCCTTTTTTTTTATATGCATCGTTGAAACTATAACTATATCTTAAATTGAAATTATGAACGTTTGTTCCGGGTAGAGAGGCTGCAGGTCTCAGCGCTCCGCGTGTTCTTGCATGCCCAGGTCCGGTTCATGACTGAAAGAGCTACGGCGGTAATCCACGACATGAATGGTAGCAGAAGAAATAACTTCTTCTAGTTGTAAATATTTGTCGTAGATTTAGGTAAAATATAGACTAAAATATATCTAAAATCTTTAATTTTATTTAAATCATTATAATCATTAAGATTTTTTTAAACATAAGGCCCTTGGCCCGGCTTTATATATAAAGCCATCATGGCGAACAGTAGAGTCGATACAACGCACACCACAGAACTGAAACCTCCATAAGTCTAATGTCTCCATACAAGTACCCGAGTCTGAAACATATAGATAGAAAACAGCAAGGAGCTAGCGTGGAGCCGCTCACAGGAAGCTGGGGAACATCTCGTCGCTCCAACCAGGATGTCGATGTCGATGACGTCAGTGTCCTCCGGCCCGGATCCTCGCGTGTAGCCTCCTAACCTCGTCCAGCGCCACGTCCAGCAGTGGTCGGTCCCTCAGTCTGACCAGTACCCTCCAGCTCTGCATATAGATAGACATTTTGAAGATGGCATCAGCCGGGCTGGAAATCAGGGAGCCTTCAATAGCAAGCTTGTTGCGGATGTTCCAAAGCGCCCAACTCTGGGCCGCGAAGGTGTACCAAGCTATCCTACGAAGTCTACCCGTCAAACCGTTGGCAATGGCTACGAAGTCCGCAGCCCCTGCTGGGTTCCAAGAGCAGGCAAGGAGATCCCTAATCCCTACCCACATAAATCTCGCAATGTGGCAGGTGAAGAAGATATGATCACATGTTTCCCACTCTCCACAGAGGGCGCATCGCCCATTCGATGGCCCTTTCCGCTTGAGCAATTGGTCCCCGGAGGGAAGTCTACCCCGGATCAGTTGCCATAAGAAAACCCGGATCTTCGGCGGAACCCTAGTGCGCCAAATCTCCTTAAAGTGGGTAATCGTCCCCCCTCGGGACAGTTTGGAGTACATCGAGCTGGTGGAGTACTCCCCGGAAGGCTCCAGAGCCCAACGGACGACGTCATCTCCCTCAGAAGTAGGCGAGAGGTCGAAAATCCTGCAGAGGTTGTCCCATTCAACCCGTTCAGCTAAGCCGAAGGTGCGACGGAACCTAATCCGCCAGCCCTCATTGGTCCTGACCCCCTGGACAGTAGCAAAGTGGTTGTCGCAGCAAGCAAACAGCCGTGGAAAGGTGAAGCGGAGGGGCCCAGCACCCGTCAATCATTAAGATGGGAGGGAGTAGTATTTTGTACTAATTCCAAAGAACAATTAAGCCACAAGCAATTAAGGTATGGTGGGGCTAAATGAACTAGCTTTGTTGGCTCATGACCGAAAGAGCTACGGCGGTAATCCACGACATGAATGGTAGCACAAAAAAACCTTCTTCTAGCCGTAAATATTTATCGTAGATTTAGGTAAAATATACACTAAAATATATCTAAAATCGTTAATTTTACTTAAATCATTATAATCATTAAGATGGGATGGAGTAACTCACGTTTGTTTGTTCTGTCGAATTTATCTAAATTATGGAGTATTTTTGTAATAATTCCAACGAACAATTAAGCCACAAGAAGTTGAGGTATGGTGGCCTTAAATGAACTAGCTTTGTGTATTATTTATTTTTGTTGCATTTTTCTAAACTATTTGTATTTTTCAAAACCAATCCAGCAGGATTTGACTAATAGATTTCAAAATGTGCGATTAACACGGTCAACTTTTGTTTCCTTGGATCAATTCTACGGTAAGTTCGGTTAGTCATAGCAGACCTGGATATAGCAATATTATTGTGACTTTTTGGTTGCATTGTTTCATGTTCAGAAAGTAAGTGGTGTATTTTTCTTTAACGCCAGAGGATTACAAAGTTAAGTGAAACCCAACATACTTGTAATGATATACAGCAATACATCAAATATCAAGGTATATTTCAACGGTTTTGCTATGTCTCAGTCAACTGAGATTTTCTTAAGTCTAAGTCAATTACAAGAATGTGCTTTGAGTTGCACTTTTCTCTTAAAAAAGTGCAATTGCACTTTTCTGGTAGAAATGTGAAACTGAACCGAGTTGCACTTTTTTTTAAACTGTAGTTGCACTTTTCTGAGTTGACTGAGACTTAAGAAAATCTCAGTCAACTTAGACATAGGCACACCCATATTTCAAACCTAAAAATATTCGGTTTATATTTTATTTTCGTTGCAACGCACGGACACTTTGCTAGTATTTCTTTAGGGCGCGTTTGGTTGCATCGGCCAGATTTGGTGATGAGTGTGCCAGCTGCGCATTACAATGCGCATTACAAATGGGCCACGGGCCAAGATTGTTGTGTCGTTTGGTTGCTCGCGGAGAGTTTTTCGCTCCCGTGAAGATTTGGACTTTGACTGATTGGTTGGCAGGTTCTAAGGCTACCTGTAGCAGCCCAAAATGAGAATGTTGTTGTTTGGTTGTAAGCCAAAATCATCTCTTCCCCCCTTGATTGGTGAGGTTACCACTAATCTATTAGTAGAGAACAAGCAAGCACAGAAGGCAAGATCACACTACGAAGTTCATAGACGATACGAATAGGTTTAGTCGACTTGACACGACAATTGTTTAGCAATACCGACACAGACCAGAGTTCAAACACAACACGCTACGACAGTTCAGTCAACTCACATACCGGTAGAGTTTCAAACTGCTTCATCCACGATGATACACATGATGGCAACACCATTATCCGGGCACCTGGTTATCACCTCAGTGCAGGTGTGGTTGAAGATGACCACACGAAAGACGTCAGTGCACTCCTTGAAGGTGAGGAACTGACCTATCTTCAGCTGATGGGTGATGGCGAAGCCTGCCCACCCTTGGTCGATGAATGCATCGTTGCCGACTTTCTTGGTAGTCATCCTCCAACTGCAACCAGCATTGCTACGAACGATGATGTTGGAAGGGATGGGACCGAACCATTTGATGAACTCGGAAGGGATTGGGAGCTGCCCAAAGGTCGGCTTGAAGATGATCCTCAGGAAGTGTTCTGGCCCTACGTCGTCGTGGAAGTGGCCGACGGTAGCCGGCCTTCCTCGACGCTTCTTGGCCGAACCCTCGCCGGGAATCTCCGCAGGTGCCCCTAGGTCGATCTGCTTACCCTGCACAAAAAACACAAGCCATTAGAGGTGGTGCTCATAACAAGCACGCGCACAATAGATGAACAAGGACATCAAAAACATTAGCGAGCATTCATACATTGGGTTACAAGGCGGGCAAATAGACTATCTGCAAACTAAGTCTAGTATGCAAGAAATGTGGTTACACATACGACTAGGTTTGGGCCCAAGCCCTTGCCTTCCATAGTGCCATATTTGAATCATTGGCCAATGCAGAAGAAAAAACAAAATAAGCCTCATGTCTTCTGTAGCGCAATTGATGCACACAGTTGATAGCATCATTGAAGAAGCAGAAATATGCAAAATACCAAAGCAAGGTAGCATAGACCTCATAGTATCATAACATATGGAAGAGGCGTTTGATCAGAACCTATGTCATGCTCATGTTCACTCACTCCATAGGTTCTGATCAATCATCCCATCCATAGTATGATCCCTGGATATAATCATCAGCCTAGTTCACTCACAAACAACACAAATACCAGTTCAAATAGAGGGCTACTTAGTTCAAACATTATCAGAATCTCCCAATAGTGTAAGTTACAAATGCTACTTAGTGTACATTACAAATGTTACTTAATTTAACCATTAGCAGAATCTCCTACATTACATCTCTAACACATTATCGTCATCACTCATAACAAATGCTATCAGTATTGCACGTGACCCTGTGAAGCATGAGCGTACCAAGCATATTTGTGTTGATGCTTCTTTTGTCACTGCTAGTGTGCAGGATCGGATTATTACGCTCGAGCACGTGCCATTAGAGTTGCAGTTGGCGGACTTCTTTACGAAGGCCCAGACTAGAGCGCAGCATGGCTTTCTAGTCTCCAAACTCAAACTCAGTGTTGTGGATCCACTATGAGTTTGAGGGTGGGGTAGTTAGGGGGTTCCCGACATATTTTACACCTATACATGTACTATATATTGTGGCCTTTGGCCCCCATGAAATACAAGTTGCTTATTCCTAACAAAACTAATGACAATGACCAACGTTGTCGGTACTTCCACACAGTTCATTCACTATACTATAAATGCAAACAAACACCATAAAGTGTCATCATTCCATGCCAAGTTTCAAATATAGATCAAAATTTCCGGCGTGTTCATAGATGCTACCAAAATATAAACAAGATTGTATTATTACCGTTGATAACTCCAATTCATAGTCATGGTTAAATCCAAATTTGTCGTAGACATACTTAATGAATTCCATGATGCCCTTAACTTCATTCTTGATCTGCAAAAAAAATAACTTCTATAAAACATCGGTAGTGATACATGCTGAAGGAAACATCTAATCCAAATCCAAGCCACGGTCTGTGAAAAAAGGAATTCATAACAAACACTTGTGTGTTAGTAATATCCAAAAAAAAAAAAAACTGAAACTTGTTGGAAACACCATACAGGGTACAAGCTTTCCTAAGAAAAGTAAATCCCTTTCTAAAACAATACAAAATAGATGAAATTGCACTGTCTTTATAATTCAAACTTACTTGGCTCTCTCTACAAAAATATGTGCATCATCCTGCAGGAAAGATATTAAGAGATTAATTAACAGATGGAGGAAATAAATTTGTAAAGAACTTAACAACTAACAACTCAAAAACGGGTAGCATTAGCCTTACCTGTTGGAATCTTCTAATGCGTGTCAAACCTGTAAGTGCACTACTAGCCTCATTTCTGTGAAGAACACCAAACTCAGCGATGCGCACTGGCAACTCTGCAGATTTCATTAAACACATTTGATAAGATTAAGCACGATATTTTCAAAATCCACGTGAGAACCGCAGTAGCAAATAGGATTCCCTCAAAGGATAATGTATCATACAAAACTTATTTATTTCAGTGACAACAAGTATCTGAAATTGTGCATAAAGATTGTTTACTTGATTTTGGTAATAAAAATCCACCAGACAGGAAACTAACTCTCATAATCAAAAGTGAAGTACTTTTACATAGAAACAGTTTGCTTAATGCACCACTAAGAACTTGTATCTGTTGTGTGTAGAGATTTTCCATAAAACAGAGTTCAGTTCACTGAAATGAAAATGGCAATGAGACAACGTGCCATATGTGCAAGACACTGGAAATAGAAAGATACTTCAGAGCATAATCTATTGTGGGGAAAATTGGTTTGGATGAAAGAAGCTTTAATATTCATTATCAATTTATAACCATGGCGGTATTCAGTTGGCCATGATTTCAATCAGGATGCCAACGGAGTAACTATACAATATAACTGAAATTAGAAAGCTCACCTCTGTAAGAACGAGTCCCGTGACTTTGGCGTACCAGTGTTTATTTTGCTCTCTGCGTTTTTGGCAGAGCAATTGGTTGGAAATGTTACCAAACGTTGGCCAAATTAGAGGAATTGCTAGTCAATGTTACCAAATGATGGCAGCAAAGTGAGTACACATTTACACCTCGGTGTTATAGTAAGATGTAGCCTAGTTTCTCTCAAGGAAGAAGGGGAAAAAAACGTCTAGTGTCTCTAAAAATACATATTGCAGCCTTTCAGAGTCATGAACTCTTTATGTCTAGGATGATTTCCTTGCGCTTGATTAGTCCTCAGGCATGCTTGAACATCTTCATGCTCATCCAGTGCAGGTACACGGCCACGATTATCATGGGGAGCGTCAGCGGCACAAGCAAGCAGTAGTACCTGAAAATTGTCAGCAGTTTAGATGGATATAATAAACGTGCGCTGATCCCAAATGAAAGGTGCCAGAAGGACTATTGGTGCTCCAGCCTCCAGGAGAGGTGAGGTATCTTTAGATGCAAACCTGTCATCCCTCAAAAAAAAAAGAGATGCAAACCTGTCATTTCGAACGGCAAGCAAGAACCAGTTGTCCGGTGGTGGAAGCATCTTGGACAGGACGGCGGCGTAAAGGAAACAGGCGAGGAGCGTGACGCCGCCCGCAACCAGGGCGAATCTCATGCCACGGTTCGCAGCGAGAGCCATGACGGACCGGTCTGAGCCCTGCTTGATTTGACGTAATCTGAAGAAGTAAGAATGTGAAGAGGGATATGCATAAGGAAAATGGTGACGAAGGGAATGGGCGCGCGATCTGGCCGACTTGGAGTAATCGATCAGTGCCCATTCTGGCTGTGGCATTTCGCCGAACGGTTTGCGTGCGTTATACAGGGAAGGACGCGCGCAACAAACCTGGACGGGGCCGGTCGGCTCTCGCGGAGAGCAGCAGCAGGGCAACTCGCCGATCTAACACCGGAATGAACGTCACGCCGAACGGATTCGGAGTGGATCCTCAATCGCCGAGAGCAGCAAGCAGCAACTCGTTGATCTAACGCTCTAAGCGGGAAATACCTTGACCCGCCTCAGCAGCAGACTTTCCCCCACAAAATCTGTTTCGCCGCCGTGGTTACTCCGGCTAGCTCGGTGAAACCCACTACCCCTGTATATAGGCTCCCTATAAAACTATCTTCAGCTACCGCTGCAGCTCAGCTCGGCTGTAACTGGCACACCACATCTCACACTTCTCGTAGAAAACGCTGCACGGACAGATGCACACCACATAAATGATGCTCAATCCATCACATCACACATTCGGCACACAAGAAATTAAGGATCTACTAGAGCATCATAATTTAAATTCCCCGCGGTTCAAACTTCAAACACCAACAATCCAGCCATTGTTTGCCCTGTATCGTCCAAATCACTAGAATATGCAGAACAGGTGTCAATTATGTTACATTTGTTTTGCTAAGTTATTAATGAAAAACAAATTCATGTGAGTTCATGAATGGCAAAATTTTGTTAAAATATTTAGAGCATCTCCAACATGCGTCAAAAAAGCCTCTGGGCGCTTTTTAGGGCGTGGGAGGTGACAATCGGTGCTCGTGCCCTAAAAACCAGCGTGCGGTAAAAAAAAATCAGCCCACAGGATAAAACGGCATTGTGCGCGGCATATTTGGCACTTGTGCGGCAAACCGACTCGTCACGCGCGAAACACAACCGTCAACATGTTCCTCTCCCACACGCTCCCGTCGGCGTCATCGCTGCTTCCTCCGCCCCCTCCCCTCCGACGACCCCATTGCCCGAATCCTACTGTCGACGTTGCGCCAAGGTCGATTCGCAGACGTCGACGCTTTGCAGCGGCCGAATCGCCGCCGCTCCCCCATTAGAAATCGACCGTGTCGTCGCTGCGTCGAGGTTGATTCGTTGCCGCTGATGCCTCCTCCCGTGTGCAAGGTGCCCGCATCGCCGCCTCCGCAGCGGCGCCCGCAAGTTGCTCGAAGGTATGGCGCGCGGTCGACCTACGCTTTTAATTTTTGCATTGCCGTTTGTTTGTTTGTTGAATGTAGTCCGATTTTCATTGTTTATAGATGAATTAGCCGTATGATTCATCCGATGAGGAGTGAGATTTTTTTTCGAACCATGCAGAAGCTCTGCATGTATATAGTAGTATTAAGAAAGGAAGGAAAACCCCATAGATTGAGGACAATACCGGTGAGTACAAATATTAACACACGACCCGACCCGACCTGACCTGAAAGAAACACCCCGTTCAAAGACGCGGATACTGACATTGAAGCAAACACCTAGAGAGTAAAGTGACCCTTGCTTGCTATCGGCCTATCGCCCACAACCTAGCTTCCGATTGGATATGATCAATAAGCTGAAGCATAGCTAGTTTTTGTCAAACACCCGGCTGTTCCTTTCCCTCCAGATCGACCAGGAGATTAGGATGACCAGGGTGTTCAGCTTCTTCATGTCGGTGCTCTGAAGATTAGCAGCCGCTTGTTGCCACCATAATTTATGGCTTAGATTACTCAGAGGGATAACTTGGGTGAAACCAGCCCACCTCATGAGTTCCAAACGATGTTGACCACTACGCAGCCGATGAACAGATGGAGGGGCTCTTCTTCAGCGGAGTTGCAGAAGACGCATCGCTCGTTGCGGGAAGGCCTCGTTTTGCAAGTCTGTTAGCTGTCCATACACGTTCTCTGACGAATAACCTGCCCAAAATCTCCATATTTCTATGGCCATGTAGCAACGAGTCGCAGCCGCGTAGTGGGCCATGTAGGCCGATTTAGATGTGAAGGACCCATTGATGTTCCATGTCCAGGTCCATACATCATCAGTATCTGGGTTTAGGTGCATATTAGTGAGTTCTTCTGAAATTGCAACGACCATAAATACCTGAATGTTGATTGGGTTTTTAATGTCACCGATGAGGAATGGGATCTTCAAGAAGAAGAATACATATCCATATTGTTGACTATGCACGTAAATAAAAGGACGAAGCTTGATGGTTTCGTTTTCGGTCCACAAAAGTTGTGGCTGAAAAGGATAGAAGGCCACAACAAGTTGATGTGGAGATATTTTGTGGAGAATCCAACATTTCCGGAGAGCTATTTTCGTTGCCCTTTTCGGATGAGCATCAATTTGTTCAAGCATATCGTAGAGGAGCTAACGAAGTATGACAAATTTTGTGAGCAGAGGAGAAATGTCGTTGAAAAACTTGGGTATAGCACTTACCGAAAGATCACTGACTCTTTGCGTATGTTGTCATATGGAATTCCGGTGGATCTAGTTGATCACAACTTGGTGATGGGTGAGAGTCCAGCTATCAAGTGTGGCAAGCCCTTTGTCGTAGGAATTGTGAGAGTGTTTGGCAAGGTATACATGAGAGCCCCCAATGCTCAAGACACGGAAAGGCTACTGGAGTTCAACAAAAATTGGGGAGTTCCAAGTACACTTGGTTCAATTGATTGAATGCATTCGAGTAGAAAGAACTGTCCTGCAGCATGGCATAGACAGTTCAAATGCCACAAAAAAGATTCCACTATAATGTAGTTGTGGATGATTATGAGACTTGGATTTGGCATGTTTTCGTCGAAATTCCCGGTTCGTGCAATGACATCAACGTTCTCCAACGACCACCACTGATGAACAAAATTGCATTGGGAGAAACTCCACCAGTGGAGTTTGTAGCAAACGGCCGCACTTACAACTACGACTACTTCCTAGCCGATAGCATCTACCCAAGGTGGCAAATATTTGTGAAGCCGGTTCAGAAACCATCAGGTAAGAAAAAACTTCGGTTTCATAATGCACAAGTGGCAGCTAGGAAAGACGTGGAGAGAGCATTTGGAATTTTGTAAGTCTAATTTGCTATTGTGAGAGAGCCGTCTAGATCTTAGAATCAAGAGATCATGCATAACATGATTATCGAAAATGAGCGAAAATAAGACAACGACTACTTGCACTATAAGTTGATGGGACGGTCATGTGCAAGTGCGTATGACGGTAGGAGAGAAGAGAGGGTAGCCCGCTTCATTTCCTCCTACAAAGCTATTTGAGACGACAATGTGCATGACCAACTTGTTAGGATTTAATTAAATAGGTTTAATTAAAGGGATAATCCTCCCTCATGTAATTCTCTGTGTTGGTTGGTTTGTCAACAGACACAACTCTTCCTCACACCTCCTTGAACAGACGCGACTCTTATTTGTGTCCCTTCCCAGTGTATATATACTCAGAATCATCAATGGAAAGTAATAGTTGAATCATTTGTTGTCTCTCTTCTTTGCCTCTCAACTTTACTTTTAACACGTTATCAGCACGCTCTACCGAGAGCGATTTCATGAACAAATGAAGAACAGAGAAGAACAGAAGGGAAAGAACAGGCAAACCGCAAGAGAATTATCTAACACATTCTATCGCTGTTTTCATTACACCTTCACCAGGACATCAAGAACAAAAGTACATACTGTAGGCATACATATGCTACTACTTGGTAAGCGACAGAGAATTGAGGACCTCAACCAACAAAGGTAACCACCGAAGTGCTCTTCGATTTGAGATGTTCTTACCAACTCTTGATGACACCGGACGATGGACGATCTCCTCGGCCTCCACGCGTGTCCCTTCGACCACCTACGCGCGCGTCCATGGCGGCGGCGGTTCGCTCGGTCTTCACGATCGGCCCTCGCGGCGCTCACGCTCGTGCGGAGCAACCGGCGCGACGCCCCCACGGCGCCTGGTCTTCGCGACAGTCGGTTGGCCGACGCGCGCAGCCCAAGAACCGCCCTCGGCGGCGGCGGCGGCCGGCCACCTCCAGCGTGGATTGCGGGAGAGCCCTCCGGCGTGACCCCCTGCAGCACGAAGGCATCGCCCGTTCCCGCAGCCACCCGACGCTGCCGCGCCTGTGCCCGCGGCCTCCCGACGCCGCCGCAGCGGCGCCTGCATGAGCGTCCCGGCGAGGCTCCCAATGCCCCGTGGCGTCCAGCCCACGGGAGCCTCCTCGCCTCGGCTCCGCCTGTGCCGAGCCTCCATGGCGGCGGCGACGATAAGCGAGTCTGGCGCCCGGCCTTGACTCCACGGTGGCGCGGCCTTTTTGCTCCCTCGACGTCGGCATCTTCGGGCGTGGCGGCCGTGACCACCAGCGCGTTCCGACGAGGCGGCGCGGCCCTCCCGCGGCGGTGGCGTCTGGCGACCGCTCGTGGCCAACTTGAGCCGAACCAATCGCTCGATTGGTTAACATCCAGTGGATGGGAAATCTTATCCCTTCACCAGTTTTGCATCAGGTTCCCTGCACTTCGTAGGATTGGCAAAGCAACCTGAAACGGTGGTTCATGTCAATGTTGCATTACAACCGAATATTTTTGGGAATTTGCAGATTGTCATGTTAACAATACTATTTACTAGTATTTCATCAGTTTTAGACCCAGTATTTTCACAATACTATTTCTGTTGAGTACAATGTATTCCAGAACCTATATGTGACGTAATATATTTCCATGGTCCAACATGTTGAGATTTATTATATCCATTGTTTGCAATTGAGATTTTTAAATTTTCTTGCAAATAAGAACCAGTTGATTCTCTTAATTGAGCCTTCGGCTTAATACGAGCACGAATTGACAAATGCAAAATTCTAAGTGATTTCTTCAAATTGATGTTTTGGGATCATAGGTAGTGTCCGGATCTACCGCATTGCAGATTATCCTCACTACCATGATTACTTTATAAAGTAATCTCCCATACATTTTATTAAGTTATGACATAAGGCACTAGAAATCTGAGTATCTACTGATTTCATCAGACTATACTCTCTAATACTGCGAGACGGACTCCAAAATTTCTTTTGGAGATTATCTACAAAGTGTCAAACTTAACAATTTGAGGTTCACACTAATGATTTCAAGCCAATGCCTTGAAACTTTTATTAATTTTGCAAAGCTCTTTACAACATAACCATGATGGTTTTTGATTTACCAATTGTAAATTAATAATCTCTGGTTCACCCATGTAAGTAAACGATGGCGAAAAAGGATTTGAGGCATTTGCCCTCAATGGCCACAAGTACACTACATGGAACATGACCATCAAGATCACTCTTGCGTTTCATGGGACAAGGCGTGCAATCCAAGCCCCACAGGATTCACCTCCGACTGGAGCCACGCTACTGACAGAAGAGTAAAAGTATGTTGTCATGTACATCACAAGGCAACATACATCCAGATCGAGTGTGAATGCTATACGCATATTACAGAGGAATGCCACACCAACAACATCTGGTTATTCTGTATTAACAATCCCTAGCATGCAAAGGACCCCAGGGAAAAAGATTGAAGCTCACTTCAACCTTCATCCAGATTGCAGTAATAGAGATGGTTGTTCGCGAGATGTTCCTCTTCAACATTGCAACACCATGACTCTCTAGCGGCCACAGGACCCTATGGGCACGGAGAACATGATCATTGAGTATGCCTCAACCGACATGTTTGGAGACTTGAACTAGTCTCATTATCTCCTTAGTGATTGATTTATTCATATCTATTTTTTTGTTGTAATAGAACATATATATTGTATTTCACAATATATTATATCAGCACTCTGGTATGAATAAGATTGAATGTCTTCTATATATTTGATAAAAATTTCCATAATGGAAACTCTTCAATTCGATATATAGATTTCTACGGGAGTCAATCCGATGGACGAGGAACAATTATTTGAAAAGATACCCTCTCTATTGTTTGGATTGTACTACACGTACATCCATCCCGTAGCACTTGTTGCATACAAATCAATTCCATTGGTCATGATTTGCATGAAGCTAAGTTTCCTCGATCATCGGATATTATAGCTCATTTTGAGGTTCACATATACCTCAAGATCAAAGCTGGATCACTTAAGTCCCTCGATTAAATGCATTCGAGGTGATATTTGTAGTCTCACCCAACCATTGTATGGACTGAAAAACGAATTGTAATCAATTCGAATGGACAATGATGCAAAATTCTCTTCATGTGCCTCCAATAATTGTTGCATGGCTTTCGAAGATTGGAGTTCAGCAATTTGTCACATATGTCCATACACAAAAGGTTTGGTTGAATATCTGAGCAAGAGGATCGGGCTCATTGCACGACCTTTGTTAATGAGTTGAAATTTTACCAACTTCACGTTGGAGTCATGCGGCTTTACACACCCTTGACTAACTAATTGCATACTGCAGAACTTCCCCTCTGCAATTAATACGTGGAAATCCTCTGAGCATTTCCCATCTGCGTAAGTTTGGAATCGCTTCACGCGTACCGATCTCACCACCGCAGCGTACATCATAGGCCCACAAATTAGGGATCTATGTGGGGTACAGATCTCCGTCGATCACTAAGTACCTTGAACTCCTCATAAGGGATCTGTTCATAGCCTCGTACGTTGATTGCAAATATTGAAGGATGGATATTTCCAGGCATTAGGGGGAGATTTCAAGTACCAAATAGAATGCCAGGAAATTATTTGGAACTTCACGTTCCTCCTCATGTCCACGTACTCAAGAATATAGACTATACGTCTAGGATTCACAAATTTGCAACAGTTCGCAAATAACCTGCCATATTCATTTACTGGACTCAAAGGTGTTATATAATCCTTTAATCCGGCTAGAAATGCGCCCGAAAGAGTGGAGGTACCAATAAAAACCACTCAACTCCCTATCTCTGAAAAGAGGAGGAGTAGTACGGCCTCTAACCAGGATCAAGCTTCCTAGAAGCAACAAGGTAAAACGAGGAGAAATCCTCTGAATCAGTAAATGCATATCAACCTAGCGTTGATTAACACCTTATGGGTAGTATACACCCAGCGGAAGGGAAACCTCCACAACCCAGCTTCAGCTTGCACACACTGGCTGGGACATCGGAACATCCAGACTCACGCGTATTGGGAAATCACGAAGAGTCATCATGGGTGCTTGGGATATTTCCTCCAACTATATTGATTCTGGAGAATCATATGATTAAAGCCTACAAATGTCGACAATATTTCTCTTGTATGATTGCAAACATCCTTCATAATGATTCAGATCCAAAGACCATGGCCATGGCAGAGTGTAAACCACTTGCTTGGACTGAAACAATTGAAGGGTGCAATCCAAGCAGAATTAGCCTCGCTCCTCTAAATGATTCCCTATGCGGTTCAATATGTTCTCTTCCAGCAACGGAATGAGATAACAAGGTGGTGAGAAAGCAAGGCTTGTAGCACAAGGTCGGATTTACGCAGAGATCCGAGACCTAATCTCCAGATGCGAGTGAAATCCTATTTCCGATACATTATATCATTGGCAGTACAAAATCATCTATCTATGCAGTTGATAGATGTAGTGACTACATATCCATGTGGATCACTAGATTTGGACATGTATGGTTCCCGATGGAATCACAATCGAATCGAAATGAAATGCAACATGTATTGTGTAAACTTAATAAGTCACAACATGGCTTATTGTTGTCGGTATATTTTGGTACAACCGATGTAGTGAGTTCCTTATACACAAGGATTACTCCTACAATGATGATTACCCATTTGTGTTTGTCATACACAAGGATTACTCTTGAAATGACGAAGCGTGTGATCATCTAAAAGACGGAATTTGAGATGAAGGATTTGGTGAAACCCAAACAGTGCTTGACATTACAAGTCGAGCTACTTCACTCAAGTATTATGGTACACCAAGTTGCCTATATTATAAATATTGGAGAAACTTAAAAATGGACAAGTCATATCCATCTCTCATGCCGGTTGTTCGATCTCTAGACGTAGAGAAAGATTCACTCAAACCACGGGATGATGTAGAACGGATGTTGGGACTTGAAGTTCCATAACTCAGTGCCATTGGACCCACCAACACAATTGGTTGGGAATCAAGAATATCTTTCGATATCTCCAAGGCACCACACATTACTTGACATATTATTGTAATTTCAGAGCAATCTGAACTCCAATATCATCAGGATCACTGATGTTGGCTACTTGAATGATCCCCACAATGTGTATCAACATGGTAGAATTGTCACTCCGTAGATGTCTTCGGACTCTTGTGACAACACCTACCAACATTCTGAAATACAAAGCCGCGTCAACACGTGTAGCTTTACGGAATGATAAACCACATACATAAGTCATGTGGTATTGGTTCTCTTGAATCATCAACCATTATCTACACAGATAATGTCTCTTGTGTTGCATGGATGCAAACATGATAGATCAAGAGCAATATCATAAAGCATATTGCCCCTAAATATTTTATCTCCATGAACTCCGGAAGAGTTGGGGAATAAATATCTTGCAAGTCAAATAATGCGATAATCTCGTTGGTTTGTTCACGAAGTCTCTACCAACTTCAGTATTCCATAAGTATTTTATGGAATTGGTATGTGACGGCTTCCAAATTTGCAAGAATCAGGGGGAGTATCTTCCTGAATCAATCATGTTCAAAACATCATATTACACTCTTTTTCCCTTTATGAGTTTACTATACAGGTTCTCATCAAGGTTTTTAATGAGGTAATATCAACACAAGATGATATGTCATATTTTCTGTTTTCCCCACCGGGTTTTTAGGAAAGTATATACGACATATATTGTTCTCTAAACTCTATGGGTTTTTCCCTTTTACAAGGTTTTTCTCATATTGAGTTAACAAAGAGACAATACCAATTATATGCTGTGTTATTTTCTCCTCATTTTCCCACTGGGTTTTTGAAGGAGTTTTAACAGCATATCCAAGCATTATATGTTGCACCATTTTCTCCTTATTTTTCCCACTGGGTTTTTAAGGAGTTTTAGCAACATATCATACACACTACTCTCTCATATTTTTCCCACAGGGTTTTTGGAGGAGATGATTCCAAAGATGATTCTAGAGATAACCAAGCACAAGGACAAGGAAGGATTAGGGGGAGTGTTAGGATTTAATTAAATAGGTTTAATTAAAGGGATAATCCTCCCTCATGTAATTCTCTGTGTTGGTTGGTTTGTCAACAGACACAACTCTTCCTCACACCTCCTTGAACAGACGCGACTCTTATTCGTGTCCCTTCCCAGTGTATATATACTCAGAATCATCAATGGAAAGTAATAGTTGAATCATTTGTTGTCTCTCTTCTTTGCCTCTCAACTTTACTTTTAACACAACTGTTGTGGTTGTGGAATAGCCAACAAACTCATATGTATGTTTGTATATTGTTGAAAAACTAACTCTTGCATTGTTAGTGAGATCTGTTTGTTGTATTGTTGATGAACTATATATTGTATTGACAATAAACTATTTGTTTATGTTGTAATACTAATTAAATTATTTATTGTTGTTTCTTGGGTTCAGCTTGATTTTCATTGTTCTATATTTGTCATTGTTGGGTGTTTGTGAAGATGTCTGTGCGCTGCATTTTACATGCATTTTACAGCCTCTGAAAAAAGTGATGCTACACTTCCGCGATACTTTTAAACGTACCATGAAGCAAGTTTCGCACACAGAACAGCCAAAACATACTTTTGAACGTCCGATGAAGCAATCTAGTTCCACGCGCAAAACAGACGCTGCTGCGGAGGCAGTGGGGCAACGATTACAGTGGCGTTAGGTGGTAGCAGCCACAACAACTAGCATAGATTACCTACAGCAGTATGGGCATTTGCCATATTCATTGACCAATCTAAGAATTCAACAGTTTACTTAAGCTAAACATGGCACATAGAATTAACACTACAAGCAACAAAGATGAAAATGACGGACTCCACAAACTATCCAACATAAATAAAAATAAAAAAGTGGACGACAACAGACATAAATGATGATTCAAAATACAATCATCATGATAAACCGTAAGATCCTGAAACAGTTCCAGCGATAGAAAGCCACTTCCTGATTCCCAGCTCAAAGATGCATAGTTTCAATTCTCAAACATATCAAATCTCAGTACACTTCAACAAGTTCTACCACTTTAGGCCAAAGTCCATCGACAACTTAGGAGTACTATACATTGCTTCATTACAGTTTGTCAGCTCATTTGGCAGGCAAATGTTGCTCCTTCCTCTTCAGCGCGCTTCATATTGAACAACTGCCCAAGTGAGAAGACTGTTCGATCAGAAATTGCATATAGCATCCAAAAGAAACAAATATTGCAAACAAATAATTTCTACTAGATAACTAGGAAACTAATCCCCCAGAGGCATCATTGAGAGCAAATTCTCCATGAAAGAACCCATGAGAGCAAATTCTGAAAAACAATTAAACCACAGACGTTTGTTAATGGAGAGCAAGGTTATTATGTTGCAAAGTAAAGTCAATCCCACAGAGTTGAGTCAGCATGCAGAATGTCACCGATTAGGCATTGGGTGAAAATAATATATTTTTTAGTGTACAAAATATGAAATTATACAAATATGCATCAAATTCCCATCATATGAGACAATTCGGCCCAAAAGACATACTAGAGAGCCAGCCAACTAGGCCTAACAACCTGGACGATATATGAGAACAGAAAACCTACAGCTCCCAAACTCTCTCATCAGACTATCCTTTCTACCGCAGCCCCTACTTCCCAGACCTGTAACCCCACCTCTATTGCTGCTTCAGTAGCCCTGGACGGGGATGGCAAGATCCAGCAGCCCCATGGCCAGCAAGCCACGGCAAGCTCCAGCAGCTGCCCAGCTCCGTATCTCCATCTCCTCTGTCCACGAGCAAATAAGCCACCTCCAGATCTAAAGTTTATACCATTCTTATGCAAAAACTAAAGCTTATCCCGCCGATTTCCCCCTGGTCGATGCAGTTAGCAGCAACAGCCACCATTTTTTCTGGGTGCCCACTTAACTGAGAAATCCTGGGCGTCGCTCCCAGTCGTCCACCTCAGAGCACTTGGACAAAATAGCGACGTTTAGGCAATGACTTAACAACCTTGATGGAGGGATAGGTGATCAGTTTCCAGCTTTCAAACTAAAACATCCCGTTTTTGTTGCAACCCATCAATTTATCATCAAACACCCCAACGCCTCAGTAAAGTAACAAGATCGTGACTGTATCCCTTCACAAGTCAACTTATTTAGCTTTATTAGCAACAATATCCACAACAATTGTTTTGGAGGCACAAAAAGAGGGAAGTTCCAGAGGGCCATGTACATCTACCAAACAGAGAAATATTATTACAACACAAACTCCAATGGTTTCCTCCCTCAATTTAGTTAAGTAACAGAAAATATATGAAAAAGAACTTCACAAAAAATGACAGTGATGGGCCACATGAATTTTCAACAATATCTATTATATTTTGAAGTTCTTATAACAAAAACTAGATCCACTTGAACATTAGAGAAAAAATCCACATAGCCTCATAAACTTCAAACCATATATTTTACCACAAAAATGTGTCTGCAAAAAAATTTGGGTTATAAAATTTGGTTTCCCAATTTAATGGTGTTATGCAGCTTTGCACCAAGGTTCAAGAGGCTACATAGAATATACCGCACATACTTGCATCCAATGTGCACTAGTGAATAGAGTACTAAATTGGGGAAAATACATCAATGCTCATGGGTGCCAAGCACCCTGTACATCCAAAAAAATCGTGGTAATTTAAATAAAGGTTTAAAAAATCTGATTTTTTTTTGGAAACCGAAGATGATTAAGTATTGTACTTATATAAAAATATTTCGCGAGAATGCTATCATTGTACCCAGGGTAAAAAGGACAAAATCGAACAAACCCTATGTCCATGTACTATTCACACTATATTCGTCAAAAACTTGTCTTTTTTGCCCATGATACCATGAGAATCATTTCCAGTCCAAATAATTTATACGAGTACAATACTTGATCATCTTTTGTTTCCAGGAGGATTCGATTTTTTTTCAATATTTCAAATTACCAAGAATTTTGAGGTTTATGCGGTGCATAGCATCCATGTGCCAAAAATCTGTGACCACTAAATTAGGCAATAACAAAGATGACATGATGAACGTGTATTTTCAACGATATATTTTATATTTCAAAGTTTCTAAAGAAAACTAGTAGATACCCACTTGAACCTTAGAGGGAAATCCGCATGATCTCATAAATTTAAACCATATATTTTACCCCAGAAATTGTATCTGCAAGCATATTTGGGATAGAAAATTGGTTCTCAATTTAATGTTGTTATGCTGCTTTTCACCAAAGGTTCAAGAGGTTACGCAGACTTTTTAAAACTTCCTATTTCAATATGGTTTTTCATTCCGACTTACAAACTATTGCACAAGTAAATGGAAGTATGCACAAGGTTCATATAAAATCAAGTGATCATATATAACTGGCACATGCTTGCATCAAATGTGCACTAGTGCATATTATACTAAATTAAGCAATAGCAAAAACAGCGTACTGATGAACCAGGTGTATCTCGAAGTTCCTATAAAAAAAAATCTAGATAACCACTTGAACCTTAGAGAAAAATCCGCATAACCTCATAAACTTCAAACCATATATTTTACCCCAGAAATTGTGTCTCCAAGCAATTTTAGGATAAAAAATGTGGTCTTCAATTTAATGGTGTTATGCGGCTTTTCTCCAAGGTTCAAGAGGTTACGTAGACTTTTTTGAACTTCCTATTTCAATATGGTTCTTCATTCTATCTTGGATAAGTCTGAAACCATTGCATATGTAAACGAAAGCATGAACAAAGTTCACTCGTGTATCCATATACCAGGCACACACTTGCATCTGATGTGCATTAGCACAAATAGTACAAAATTCAGCAAAGCCTAACATGATCTAGTGATGGTCAAAAGTTTCCTTAATTATATATATTTCAATGTTTCTATAAAACTCTAGATAACAACTTGACCCCAAAAATTGTGCTAGCTGGCAACGTTGGGATAGAAAATGTGGTTTCCAATTTAATGGTGGGCTTTTTCCCACGGTTCAAGAAGTTACGAAGACTTCTTCGAACTCCAAATTTCGTTACAGTTCTTCATCCTATTTTGAGCAAGACAGAAACTATTGCGCGGGTAAATAAAATCATATAGACAGTTTATGAATTTCAGTGTAACACATATAACTGGTACGTACTTAAATCCAACGTGCATCGGTACATACGGTACTTGATAAGCAATGATAAATGTGTAGCGATCAAATATTTTTATCGGTAAAGCAGCATGGAGAACACTTGTTATTGAGACTATTATGTGATGTTATAGATGAATTTCAATGTTTTAGATGCAAAACGTAGCTTGTCTTTTTCTTTTCTAATAGTAACTGCAGATCACTGTTTTTTATATGAGGAGGTTGTTAGGAACCCAGTTCGGCTAGCTTACTGGCAGTAATAACATTGAAATAGCACAAGCAATTGTGAACCTACGGAACAAGTGCAAACAAGCAGCCGCCAATGTAAAATGAAACCACCAACGCAATAGTTAAGATATTTGTAAGAGATCGAGAAGATAAAATCGATGTGGCCGTACTCCGGGTGGTGCGCTTCTTGTACAGGATGCGGTAGCCACACTCACGGCACTGGATCACGTCTCCTGCCTTCAGCGTGTTCTCCGCTCCGCAATCTGAAGAAGCACATACTAGTTTAAAATATGAAGGAGAAAACTAATTATTTGTACTTCATAAACAGCGAGAAATCCAGCGGACAGCGAATCGCATGTTGTGCTTCTCGTCGTGCCCAGCAAATCGAATCAAAACAAGAGGACCGACCAACCGATTGAAAGCAAGGCGCTCAAGAAAATAAACCGCCAGCGAACAATCGGGGGAAAGAGAGATAGATCACCTCCGCAGAGATAGCTGACCGGCTCCGGCTGCTGCGGATCCATCGGGATCGGGGGGAAGCTCGTGCGGGGGCTGGACTAGGGTTTAGAAGGGTTAGGGTTGGTGAGACCAGAGGCAGCGCCCGTGCAGGGATTAAAAGGGGAAACGGGAAGGCAAAGCTTGACGGGCTGGATCTCTTGCTGTGCTTTAATGGGCCGTCAAATCAGTAGCTCGTCCGGTCTGGACCGATCCATTCCGAGACCATTCTCTCCCTCTCTTCTGCTTCTCCCCTTACAAAACTGACAGTCCCTCTCTGAAAAAAAAAATTCTCTCTCCGAATCTTAACATGAAAAAATAATTGTAAAATTTAAAATAATAATATTATAAATACAGATTATATTCAAAGTTTTGGGCGCCTTATATTTTGGTATGGAGGATGTAAGTGTAAGTTGTAACTAGCGCCGCCTAAAAAGATACTACTTCTGTTTCAATGTATACAAGGCACCCGTGAACTTTGATAATAGAAAAAAATTAGTATCAAAATCTTGATTATATTATACTTGCTGCATTCTAAAATAACCTACATTCTAGTTCTAAAATTTGTTCTAAAATAATCTACAATGTAGCTTTTAGTCAATAATAACACTAAAAACGAAGCAATAAAAACGAAGCGGTTTTGCTCTCTTTGTTGAATGTTGTTGTCTTCAGCTTGGATTGATTGTTCACGTATCTAAGTAGTACTAATATAAATGTAACATTAGTTTATCTCGTTCCTTCTAGAACAGAGTAAATCAAAACTGAGGGGGTACCTAATTTATATCGTTGGATACTTGGATTCTTATTGAAAAACACTGATAATAATAGTATTTATAACAACAGTCTTTATATATTTGAGTAATTCTTGTTCAAAGAGAAAACACGGAATGGAGGGAGTATCACAAACTGTCACTCCAAAAAAAAATGCTGCTACGAGTAGTGAAGGTGCAAGAGATGCTGCCTTAGAGCATCTCTAACAGAGCCCGTATTTGTCGGAACCGAATAAACGGAGTTCAGTCTCCCGAAAAACGAATTGAGAGCGCATTTGGGCACGACGCAGAACAGAAACTGTGAACCCAAACCGAACTCGCGAAAATCAAACGCCGCGGGAAATCGATTTTCGTGATTGCAGGCGATTTCATCCGATCAAGCTTAATTCGATTATAATTCACAATTAATAAAATACAACCGCATTGGACCTAAATTAGGTACTACGGACCTAATTAGACTAGAAATTAAGCTTCCCGGAGACTATACTGTCATCGGGCGTCGGCGGAGGGTTTTTGGTCGCCGGCGGTTGCTACGCGACGACGAGGGCCGCCAGCTCGATGGCCGCCGCGCCGGAGGCGCTCCCGCAGAGCAGAGGCGGTCCGTCTGCGTCGTCGTCGTCGCCGCTCGGGGGCGGCAGCGGCGCGGCACCGCACCCGGGTCGCCGGGGGGGCCGTGCAGCCGCCCGCCTCCGCGTGCGCTTGAAGGTGGCGCGCCATTAGGGCCGGCCACTTGCGGGCGGCCCGCTTCCATGCGGCGTCGGAGCGTGACCGCCTGCCGCGCTCCGTCTCCGCTCGTACGCCCGGCGGACGGCGACTTGCCCTTCCGGCGCCGGGTCCGCCGCCCTACCCACCGGTCTGAAACGCGTCATGTCGGACGGCGGGGTGGTGGCCGTAGCGGCGGAGCGGCGTCCGAGTGACCGGGATTGCTCGTCGGAGCGGCGGCGGACTACGGCGGCAGGAGAGGAGCGGCGGGAGGGGAGTAGAGTTTCCGAACCGAACTCCCCTCCGCGAACCCTTTTAATATGGGCCATGCGGTGAGTTTCTCGGGCCCCTGAACTTCCAGTTCGGGCCGGCCCATGTGTACGGGCTCTGATCTCCGCGCATTTCCGTTAGAGATGCTTTTACACAATGGGCTTGCAAATCCGGTGCTGTAAAACATAGTTCTCCCGCCTCTCGAGAAGGGAAGGTCAGGGAGGGAAGGTTGAACACCAACATGCATTCAGTGATAGAACCTTAGCGGTGCCGACGGTGAGAGGCACCGTGCTGATATTGTGTCTTTCGACATTGTAGCTTTCAGATATCCATATATTGTCAAACATACGCACAGTGTGAGTTTTTCCTATCCAAAACACGTCCAGATGATTGCAAGAGAACACCGCAATGAATTTCAAGTCGATATCACCCAGTCTAATGGTCGATGCATTCTTGAACGTCTTCATTCTCTGCCAATGTGGTCAGCTATATCCTACCAACAGTGAGACAAATGCAAAAAAAGCTTGATAAGGAATCTTCACCTGCCCCAGATTGCAAAGATAAATATAGAGAAACCAACCCAGGATTTGTTCCAATGCATGAAAAAGAAGCCTCTTTCCACATTGCTTCCAGTCTTGCTTAATACATAGCAGCTCAAAGTGCGCACACATGACAACAGGACCGTTACAACTCATGTATTCCCATGGAAACAAGGTAAGGCTGACCGTAATATCATAGGTTGGGCACAGCTAGTTCGTCAGCTCCATAATCGCACTGACTATGTCACCGTTAGCAGCCTTGAGTGACCTCACAGCCTTCGCCCTCGGCACACCAGCCTGGGTCATCACCAGCTCAATGTCCTTTGGCTCTACCCCTTCCTCGTCACAATCCTCGTCATCATCCTGAGCTGCTGCTGAAGCACCAGGGTTTGAGATGACGCTGCTCAGATCAGGCGCCTTGAATTGCTCCGCAGCCTGTGACTGCAGCTGTGAGCTCAGATCCTCGATCTTAGCCTCACCGAAGATGACATAGGTGTCAGAAGCGGGGCTCTTGAAGACATCTGGCTTGGAGATGACAAACAGGATCTGAAAAGGAAACAGAAGTTAGCAGCAAGAAAATAACAAAGATACTTGTGGAAAGATAACAGCACTCAGAAACTCACATTCTTGCTCTTCTTCACAGTTACACGGCTCACACCAGTGATGGACTTCATGCCAAGCTTCAGCATAGCTTTCCTGCTCTTTTTCTCACTCCGACTCTGCTTAGATCTTCCACTTGCATCAGCTCCTGGTTACCAGAGCATATAGAAGGTTAAAGTTGAGAACAAAGACCAGTTTACACTTTTAAGTTCCCAGCAAATAAAAAGATAGCATGCAAATGAACAGCTTCATAACAACAAACATAGCCCAATTACCAATTGGTCATGCTACAGAGTAAAAAGACATGTACATTAAGAGCTCCCATTACACCATCTTATGTATTGGCCAAGTTACAAATACAACTCATCAGTATATTTGTCAACCAAGATAAAAAAATGGAAAAGGTATCAGTTGGTGGTAACCAGAAATCTTGGGTGGATATAGAAACACATATTATAATAGAACATCCTAAAAGATACTAAGCAAATATTTCGGCCAAGTAGGTAAAGTACTACTGTGTGCAGTAAAAAAATGTACCTATATGTTGAGATCATTTCAGATGTCAACGAAAAGATATGATGAATGCATATAGCAGCATAGCACTAACATGGACCTAGCACACATACTCCCACTATCCAAAGCTAGGAGAAAAGTGCAGCAAATACTTAAGACAAATATGCCGGTTTTGAATCGTTTATCAGAAACAAAAATTATAGCTCTGAATTCTCAGCCTTACTGTCAATTTGTAAATTCCTTCATACAATAACAAACTAAACCAAATACTTGATTTAGCCAACAATGGATAAAAACGACTAGAGCATCATACCCTCAGCATCATCGTCATCTTTGTCATCCTCATCATCATCGTCGTCATCCTCATCATCATCGTCCTCAACTACCGGCTCATCTCCTCCCTGAACATACAAAGGATTTTTACAAGTTCAAATTACTGACAGGTAATGGCAACTAGAGAAACAAAAATATCGAATAGAATCAACATATGCTTATAATCTGAAAGCACAAGACCAAAATCAAATAAACAATGCTTCTAAATTCACCATTTATCAGTTAGTTTGACATGACTGCAAGAATACTAGTGAGTCACAAATAGAGTTAAAGTAGTTACTTCTTCTAGTCAAGATTTATGAAGAATCGTATATCGAACAGAAATGGAGTTCATGGTTGACACATAAGTATGAATGATAGATGTGCGTGTTCAAAACGATGTTGTGTAGTTCTCGTGACAGAATATCAACTAATTTGGGTCATGGTACAATATAACCAAAGAACTATCAATATTGTAGATAAGCCACCATGAGCAAGCTTCAAACATGTACTCCATTTTGGGGTTTTGTTGCTCACTACCAACATCCAAAACATCAATGGCTGCCTTCTCAGGCCTACTTCCTACCCCAGCATGGAGTGTTGCCTATAAGACTTAAATTAGATGGCCGTGCTGAGCCTCTGAAAGGTCCTATTATTTGTGACGACAGTATGAGAGTAGTAACTTATACACAGAACAAAAGTTTTCCAACGGAAAACTTCACCAACCTTGCGAAACAGAGCAACCACTACCTAGCCACTGAAACAGTAGCGCGTGCGAGATCTAACCGAATACGACCCCAAACATGCAAAAAAAGCAACAAAATAAGCATTCCCCCGCAGCACGCAGGCGCGATCCGGCCGCGCGGATCGCAGAGGAGGCAAGGAGTGAGGTGGGGAGGGCTAGATCCTCACCGCCGCGGCCGCGTTCTTCTGCTCTTCCAAGACGGCGCGGAGGAGCTCCTCCTGTGCGGCGGTCTCTGCCGTCATGGTGGGGTGCGGGGAGGAGGCGCCGGCGCGGCTGGCTGGCAGAAACCCTAGAACCCTAAGCTGGGAGTGCGGAGGTGTGGAGGCGCAAGGAAGGGAGTCACTGCGACGGAGACGGCGCAAAGACTCGTGGCATTTTATACAGGTGACGGTAGGCATGAATGGGCCGGTAGGTCTGGAGTTCTCGGCCCAGTATACATGATGAGGTTGCCTGGAGGACGAAGTTCAGATGGGCCCAGTATCACTCTCAGAAAACTAATGGGCCCAATATCAAGGAGACATCAGCAAACAATTCACACAGCTCATCTCCGGTACAACAAGAACCTAGCTTAAGCTATAAAAAAAAAAAAACAAGAACCTAGCTTGAGTTGAAGAACAAACGTGTGCATCACGCACACAACGAACCGCAACCCCCGTGGAACGTGAACAGTTCCCTTGAGAGTGTCGGCTCCCCTCTCCCAATCACTCCGGCCGGAGTGATTGGGAGAGGGGAGGCCGGTCCCTCCTTGTAGATAGTAGTCTAGGTTTAGTTGTTGTTCCCTCAGTGGAGTCTGGCATCATGCCATCGGATTGTGAGCTCTTCGTGTCATCGAGTGACATCTGGGGGCAATGGATGGAGGCCTTGGTGGTGTTGGCGGAATGGTGTCGGCGGCTGCTGCTCAAGATCTTCTCCTCTCAATCCAAAAATAAGCTCGAGGTCACTGGCTCTGGATCCAGATCTAGAAGCCATGGCCGGTTCGGTCTGCAACTCTATGCCGGTTACCCAAGATCTGAGCCTCCTTTTCGTTGCTCGTCATAGTGGTGAGAACGGGATGGGACTCTTGGTCTTGGTGCTCCTGCTTGCAGATATGCGCCAAGGGAGTACTGAAGCTGCTCCTGGCAGTTCTTCCCAAGCGGTCCTTCATCGACAACCGTAAAAAATGGTCGTTCAGCGACCACTCCCTTCTCCTTCGTCGCTGACGATTTTCTTCGGTCGGCGACTGCGAGTGTACACCGGCCTCCATGCCAAGACGGAGGTCCTTCTACACCACCAGTGCAGTTGGCTCTCGGTGCCTCGCCCTAAGTGGCTCTATCCTCGGTGGCGTGGTACCTGGCTGCGTTGAGATGCAGCGGCACGGCGGCGAAGGAGCCGGACCCGATTGCTTTTCCAGATTTATCTTTAGGGTTCTTTGTGGAATTTTTTTGGATTGGATTGTAATTTCCCTTTTCTTTTGGTCCTTGATGTACTTTCCCATGACACCATTGAAATGAAAACTTCTCGGTCCCTTTGGGACCATCCCTTGTTCAGGGAAAAAAGTTGGAGAAGAAGCGTGTGAAACTAGGCATGCCATCGAAGAAAGATCATGCCTTTCGTAGCTCTGAGTGTGAAAGGATCGTATGCCGCACCTAGAGGAGGGGTGATTAGGTGCTACCCAATTTTTAGTTATTTTTCAATCTAGGCTTGACACGAAGGTAAATTCTCTAATATGCAACTATCTGAATTTCCCAAGATGACAAGGTATACAACTAAGCAAGATATAACTAGACAAGATATAATAGTGCAGTCAAGGATAGAGGTAACCGAGAGTGGAGCACGCGGAGACACAAGGATGATTCATGTAGTTCCTTCCTTTTAAGGGGAAGTACGTCTACGTTTGGAGGGGTGTGTGAAAGGATCGTATGCCGCACCTAGAGGGGGTGAATAGGTGCTAACCAATTTTTAGTTCTTTTTCAATTTAGGTTTGACACAAAGGTAAATTCTCTAGATATGCAACTAAGTGAATTTACCTATATGACAAGGTTATCAACTAAGCAAGATATAGCTACGCAATATATAGGAGATAGAGTGGGATAGAGGTAACCGAGAGTGGAGCACGCGATGACACGGAGATGATTCACGTAGTTCCCTTCCTTTGCAAGAAGGTACGTCTACGTTTGGAGGAGTGTGGTTGCTACGCAAGCCAAACCAACAGCCACGAAGGCTTCACTCAGATCTCATGTGAGCAACGCCACGAAGGCCTAGCCCACTTCCACTAAGGGATTTCCTCGAGGCGGAAAACCTTTCTTGGGGCACACATCCACAACTGAATTGGAGGCTCCCAAATCTATAACAATACAACAATCAACAACAACACATCAACACAAATCAACTAGGGAACCAAATAGGAACACTAGCATGAGATCCCTCAAACAAATGAGGGGGAAATGAAAAATGAGGATGTAGATCGGTGGCTTCTCCTTCGAATCTCCAAAGATCAAGAGCTTTGGTTGGGGGAGGAAGGAGATCTTGCAAATCTTGTGTTTCTTGAGGTGGCTCTAATGGTGGTGAAGCTTGGCAGATTTCTTGTGCAATAATTGAGCAACTTGTCCCTTTGGAGGAGAGAGCTATTTATATGATTGGAGCTCTCGATCTGACCGTTTGAACCATTTCTCGTAACACCGAAGTTCGGCCGGGAGGGCCGGAAGTTCGGCACCGGAAGTGCGGCCAAGAGAGCGGAACTTCCGCAGGAAAATCTTCGCAACTGTCCGAAAAGATGGGGGGAACTAGGGCGGAACTTCCGGTGACGGAAGAGGTTCCGCCAAGTTCCAATAGCGAAAACCACTGGATGTTATGAGCCACAATCGCGACTTCTGAACTTGTCCTTGGGCGGAAGTTCCGTGACCGGAACTTCCCGCGAGATGAAAAACTGTAATCAACAACGCTGAAGGGCTACCGCAGGGAGGCGGAACTTCCCCGGGCCGGAACTTCCGCCATAACCAAAAAGGCCTTCAGAACTCCAGAAGCCATACCATTTCACCGATCGAATATGTTTATCGAAAACTTGTACCTGTCTACATCAACACACATAAATATATAACTAGTGTTGACATCAAACACGCAAAACCCAAAAGAGCGGGAAATGTTCTTTCAATCTCCCCCTTTTTGGTGTTTGATGACAACACAAGTATTTGCAAGGAATGAAAAATGTAAACCAACAATGTGAAAGATATAGAGGAGCTCCCCCTAGATATGAGCATTGGTACATACGAAGCTCCCCCTAAATCTTGCACCCGTCTTCCATGGGTTAGCAATATAACATAGTGATAATCATATAGATAAAAAGATCATGCACACATAGATAACCATGGAAGACTCACATACGGAGTTTACCATCCACATAGATAAGGTTCCAAACACATAGATAGAGTTTACAAGCCAAATAAACTAAGAACATAGTTCAACCACATAGATAAATGACGACACCACAAGGATAAATGAAGTCACAAGCGATAAAAATCAAAGCCAACACGAGCTTGTGACTTCCCCATGCAAATACCCAATGGAGAGCAACCTAATAAGGTCTCACTCTCCCCCTTTGGCACCAAGGCACCAAAAAGGGAAAGGAGAAACTACACGCCCCAAGGGTCGGCGTTAGCCCAGCCGGGAGGAAGATCCGATGGAGCGTCGGGGTAGGGTAGTGTGAGGAGGAGAGTCGATCTCAAGCCCATCCGGAGGAAGAGGAACACCATGCTGAGACACCCATTCAGCCTCCGGAGTGATATTCTCCTCGGATCCGGGAGGAGACACTTCCACCGCAAGAGCCCTCATGATGCTCTTCTGACGAACCCGAGACTTCTTGGCTTCTGCATGCTGCTGATACTGACGGTGGTTGACTGCAGCGGTGAGGCAAAAAATCTGTCTCATGCGGCGAGCAAGCTTAGAATCCCAGCTAGGTGGCTTCTCATCCATGAGGGGGACATCTTCTATGGGGGAGTTGTGGCGCTTGGTCCTCAGAACCTTCACGTCATGCATTGTGATGTTGAGAGGAATAGAGTGAATGAGGGAAGTGTTACACGAATCAATCCAAGTGTCCTCAATGAGCTTCATAATGTAGTCCATCACACATGACCACATCTCATTGTAGATGTAGTCCATCACATCAAGCTACTCACCGGTGCCCTTCTTAGCAAAGGAGTTTGCCATGAGATCGACTTCATATAAATGCAACTCATCAAGGTTGCCACCCTTTGGTCCAATGGTTTCCCGGTAGACTCTAAGCATAATGTCCCAAGTAGGGAGAAGATCCGCACTCTTGCCCGGGACACCCCAACCTTTGATGTAGAGGTTCTCCAAGACTTCCCTTGGTTGAGAGAAAGGGCTATCATGGCACCTCCAACCATTTTCATCTACGCCCGGGAGGCGAGGGTATCCAAGGGCACTTCCGAACTTTGCCAAGTTAGACTCAAGGAGTCTTTCATGAGACATCCACCGGAAAGTTTTAGCTTCATCTGAATCAAAGTGGACGGTGGCATAGAATTGGTGGATCAACCCGACATCATAATCCTTGTTGAGCTCCATAATGGGATAGAGCCCAAACTCACCACACATCGCATAAGCTTCTGCAAAGTACCTTGAAGCGGCCATCTTGCCGGTGTCAATAGCATGTTGAGGGGCTACCCCTTTCTTGAATGGCACATACACCTCATAGAAGATCTCTTCTTGAGTCTTGTTGTGGAAGCGCTTATCCGTAACCCGATTGTTCCGAGGAGTGAGGTAAGGGTTCAAGTCACGGATCTCCTTGTACTCAAGATATTGCATGTTCTTCACGGATACATGGATATTCTTGCCACGAACAGCGGGTGTCTTTTGCCTTTGAGATGACTGCTGACGAGCGGTGAGCTTGGAAGGCCTAGTTTGCTCAAGTTCTTCCTCAATCTCGTCCACCGGAGTTTTGTTCCTCTTCTTGGAAGTACCTGGGATGGAATCAACAGGATAGTAATGATAAATGAGTGCACACAAGAAAGGAAGCCAAGAACCAGAGCCTACACAGGATATAGAGTAATAGCAGAAAAATGTGCCAGGCCGGAAGTTCCGGTGAGAATCGGCGGAAGTTCCGCCCGGCGGTTCCGGCGTGTAGGGCCGGAACTTCCGGCTGTTCGAACACAGCGGCAGTTTCTCACCAGATCTGTGGCAATGGCTCGTTTAACCGCAATACTACAACATCCTATGCAAGATCTAGTAAGGGAAAGGCATCTAGAGATGTTCTACCATAGCTTTGCCTAGAGTATGCCCTATAGTTCATCTAGTGAGGTCTACCCACACATAGAGAGGGAGAGGGCACAAACCGGGGGGAGCCATGGAGGAGAAGAAGGAGGGGATGCCGATCCACGGAGCCGATCCGGTGGGGGTCGCCGAAGAAGAGAGATCCGGCCGGAGGAAGCTCCAGTCGCCTTACGGGAGAAAGAGAGAGAAACTAGATCTTGGATGGAGATAAGTGGGAGGCAGAAACTGCCCCCTCCTCGTCCCCGGACAGATATGGGAAAAATCGTAAGGGCGGAAGTTCCGCTCGTTGGAGCCGGAACTTCTGACCCCCCCAAAATTTTCACCAACAGGAATAGCGACAGCAGACAGGTGCTGCCCAGAAGGATCAGGTCGGAACTTCCGGTCAGAACGGCCGGAACTTCCGGTCGGACTGAAAACAAGGCCAGAACACGATTTTTGACAGAGAATGTGGTGCACTCGGAGAGGGAAAAGGATATGGCTTAGATGAGACAGGCTTAGGACAGATGCGCCAAACTGTGAGATGGTACATGATCACTCATTTTTGCAAATAATGCAAATGAAGACCAAAAATGAGTGATTTCCCATAAAAACAAGGAGAGGTCAAATAAAAATCAATTAAGATCCACATAACTCCAACTCTTCACAAAGAAGAGTGTGGTGGCCTAGACCACCATATGTGAGTGTTATGGCATGGCACCGCGAAGATATATCTTGGGCCCAAAACCACTACTCATCATTGAAGCTCACATATCATTATATGATATAAAGAGAATGATTTCTTTTAATGTTGGCATTATGGGGGGAGGGATAGCTCAATAGTTTTAAACCGCACTCCCCTATCTCCATGCCCACATCAAAACCAAATAAAGTTTTGAGACAAAGGTGTGTTTGCAAGATGGTCAAGCTATACTCCTTGAATCAATGATATTTAGCTCATTCCTCAAATAAGAGAACCTTGCTTCATCAAGAGGCTTCGTGAATATATCGGCAAGTTGATCTTTGGTAGGAACATAGATAAGCTCAATATCACCACGGGCAACATGATCCCTAATGAAATGATTCCGGATCTCAATATGCTTCGTTCTTGAATGTTGCACCGGATTATAGGCAATCTTGATAGCACTTTCATTGTCACATAATAGAGGCACTTTGTCACAAATGACACCGTATTCCTTTAAAGTTTGCCTCATCCATGACAATTGAGTGCATCCACTTGCGGCGGCAACATATTCGGCTTCGGCGGTGGAGAGAGATATACAATTTTGCTTCTTAGAAGACCAACACACCAAGGACCTACCAAGAAATTGGCAAGCCCCGGAAGTTGATTTCCTATCATCCTTGTCCCCCGCCCAATCCGCATCGGTGTATCCATTGAGAATAAAACTTGAGCCTTTGGGGTACCAAATACCATATCTTGGGGTATCAACCAAATATCGAAAGATTCTTTTGAGAGCCATCATGTGACTCTCTTTAGGAGAAGCTTGATACCTTGCACACACACCAACACTCAACACTATGTCCGGTCTAGATGCACAAAGGTAAAGCAAGGATCCAATCATGGAGCGATATACCTTTTGATCCACCTCTTTACCATTGGGATCTAGTGCAAGATGACATTTGGTAACCATAGGAGTGGCCACACCCTTCAACTCGGTCATCTTGAACCTCTTGAGCATGTCTTGGAGATATTTTGCTTGATTGATGAAGGTTCCTTCTCTCAATTGCTTGGTCTCAAAGCCAAGGAAGAACTTCATCTCTCCCATCATAGACATCTCAAACCTATCGGTCATAAGCTTTGAAAATTCATCATTGAAAGCTTGGTTAGTACACTACTAGAAAAAAGCCTACCGCCGGCGTCCTGAAATGGCCTACCGCCGTTTTGCATTCGCCGGCGATCATCGCCGTGGTAACGTCATCACCGGCGCCTACCAATTCGCCGGGGGTAAGTGCAGTTACCGCCGGCGTTTCACCAATTCGCCGGTAAGTCTTGTCAATTCGCCGGGGGTTAGTCTTACCGCCGGCGTCTTGTCATTTCGCCAGGGGAATCAGGTCGTAGTGCTGGCGATTGCAAAACGCCAGGGATACATGTGCATTTCGCCAGCGTTAACATTAACAGGAGTAAAAAAATAAAACTCGAATTTCACAGTATATACACCAGAATTCATAGCATATACACAGAATATATAGGCAATTACCAGAATGACAGCAAAATAGACATCATTAGCAAGATACACATCATTGGCAATGATACATATTAGAAAGTCCCGAAATGTCCATAACATGCATGCATATGTATCAATAACACAAGTGTCGACCATAGTTCAAACATCACGACTCGAAGTAGCACATGTTACAGAAATACATATAAGTCCAGTGTCGATGACCTAGCTAAACAACAATGACATAATAAACTAGAGAGGCGGTGGCGGCAAGCATCATCACGATGAAAGGGGTCCTCCACATCTCCCTCCTCTGTCCCGCTCGAAAGTTGGCGTATCGAGTTTCCGCCTCCTCCAAAGTGGTGTACCCCTTGTAGTGTTGCCGCTGAAACGGTGGACCTGCCTCCTACAGTCTTCCCAGTCCTCGTAGACTCCAGGAACCCTGCCGTGGTAGACGACATAGTACGTCATCTATGCAAACACACAACAAAGAAATGTAAGTTGTTAGTACATCCATAGAGAGAGATATAACATATAGGTGTGCAAAAGAACAAACATAAAAAATACTTAAGTAATTTTATGACTAACATTTGCAAAGGACAAAAGTTTTTGAGTCAAGTCGGCTTCGGCGGGAAGGGAAGGATGCCCTCGAGCGTGTTGAATGTTCTCTCGTCACATCCATCTTCTAATCGGCCTTCTATCTCGAAATTAGAAAGTGCGGGGCCATAGTTGAACAAGCCACCATTCATGACGACATCCCTCCATAGTATTGTGCAAATGGTCCGCTGGATGGCACGGAACTCGGCTCTCACGTTTTCATCGGTGGTGTCCGACATGTTGACGAAATTCCCTTGAAGACCAGATGGCAACAAGAGATCGTTCTGAGACCTTACAACCGCCCTCATCTGTAGGATGGCAAACCATGCCTCCATCCCATTGTCATCCGCCGATTGCTTGAGGCAGGGGAACTTGGTTATGTGGTTGCACACATAGCAACCTTTAACTTTCTTCTCATGCCTGAGTTTGTCGACGCCAATCTCAGCTATGAAGCCGTTGAGGGCTTTATCAAGTGTAGACTTAACGTCGGTGAAGTCTTTCTCCTTATCAAGCCCGGAGTCGAGATAAGTGACATGGGAATGATATGGGTGAAAGAGGAGGAGGGTGCAGTACTTGAGTCTGCGCAAAATGGAAATAAACCATCATACTCAGCTATTAAGGAAATTCATGAAAGAATGTAATATAGGGTACTTTAGTAACCAAATACTTACTCGCGGAAATATGGTATGACAAAGCATTTTTTATCCTTGTTTAACACCAAGAAATCCTTGATATACTTCGCGAGAAACGCTTGTTCGTTCTGGGTGGTAGCTGGAGTCATGTAGAAGGGGTCCATGATAGCGATGTGCGCTGTGTTCTCCATGGCGATATCGTGCGCCATACTGAGCGATACGAGGCGGACCAAGTTTCGGTCTAGCTGTTGCATGTGCAAGAGCCTGAAGATGTCTTCGTACCGAATGAACATCAAGTCCGCAGGGTATGTGTTGACAAAGCCAAAGCCAGTGGGCACCTTGGCTATCACAATCGGGTACGAGGGATTTCTTTCTTTAAGAAGTAGCTTCTCCTTCATTAGAATACTATCATGCACGTTCCTCATATCCGGCGTCAACTTGTCTACAACGTGTGCCGGCAGCATCGGCTGGCCTATGTGATGCAACTTCCTCCACGGGGTCGGCAACTTGTCATTAACCACTATCTTGCTTTTGGCAACATCTCCCGACTTCTTCCGCTTCCTGCCCTTCTTCTTACTGCAACTGGGAGTGGCGTTTTGTTTCATACCCTCCGTGGTCGCACCAAGGAGTGTCCTCGGGGTAAGCCCAACTCGGGGCGGAGCGGTGAAGGCGGTAGTGTCCTCCTGCTCGGGCGTTTCTTGTGAAAGGAACAACTTCTTCTTTAGGATATGACCGGCGGGTGGCTTGTAAGGAGAAACCGCGTCGGCGTCGAGCTCGGCGATGAACGTATCAATGGGAGCTTGATCGATGTCCAACGCCTTGTCGTGCTGACTCTCGTGCTGACTATCGGGCTGACTATCGGGCTCAAAATGATCATAAGCCGGTGGAGGACTGGCCCTGCCTTTGCCTGCCGTCAAAGCAGTCGTTGGAGCTGGGACCTTGGCTTGGCTCGGGGCAGCCGTCGCATCCTGAGGAGTGACCATGCCATAGCTTGCCTCCGAACCTGAGGCGGCGGTGTTCAGCCGAATTAGGGCTTTCGGCCATAGAAGGATGTGATTCTTGAGGTCCCCGAGAGTGAGCGGGGTTTCCGTTTCCGGGGGTTGATAAGGAGGATGGAGGTCTTGGCATCCCGGTAACGACCGGTTCACGCGAACCCGGCTCATGCTATCATCCATCCTGACGCAGTGGAAAATCCGCTGTGTTGGCAGGATGACACTGCCGCTCGCTACAGCCTTCAACTTGTTGTCCACATTCAGTAGCAAGGTGCAAGGAGTCGCGTTCGCCTGTGAAAACATGTGTAGGTCAGAGAGGGGCGACGACAAAGTAACTAATTTGTAGAGCTTGAGAAACTAAATTAATTACCGTGAGGGCGTCGAGCTCGGCTCGCGTTGAAGGACCGAGGCCAGGCGTGCAGGTGACTGAGGGGCTAGTACTGGGGCCCCCCAGGTCCGGCGAATCCTCTCTAGCGCCGACATTGCCGGCGGGTGGAGTCACCAAGTTGGGTGTGCATTGAGCGTGTCTAGTTGGAGGCCGGTTGTCCGAGTTGCTGGCGCCTAGGCTGATAACCGGCATCGGTCCCTTACCGCCGGCGTCGAAGTAATTCTTCATCGACAGCACAAGATCAGGGATGATTTCATTGACCCTGTTGGCCAGCGCGTCATCGACCTTGCTAGCAACCTCGGCAGTGACGCGTTGCTGAACCTCGGCACTGACGCGTTGCTCCATGGTTGTTTCCAAGTCGGCCACCTTTTTCAGAAGAGCCTCGTGCTCCCGGTCCTTCTGCGCCTGCCGCGACTCCCTAGTGCTTGCGGGCACGTCCAAGCCATAGTCGGCAAGCTTGCGACCTCCTCCGGCGCCGGGGACACGGTGGGGCTTGTCCAAAAGCGGCCGCGCCTTCACGGTGTTCAGACCCCTGATAAAAGGCGTGTCCCACGGGACTTTGCCCGTCGACGTCTGGGACGAGGAGCCAGCTGATTCGGCGGCTGCTTGTTCCGTCAACTGCCAGAAGTAACATGAACAATTTTAGAATGTAATGGACTTGGTGAGCAGTATCAAATTAATAAGCTGGTAAATTGCTTACCACTGCTTTCTCAAGTGCCATCACCTTCGCGTCGGCGACCAACTCAACTCCCACCACCACATCAGGTTTCGTGACACGTTTCCCACCCAATTCTCTATGGTATCGGGACCTGAGATATGCCCTGAAGAGTGGGTCTTTGTACTTGGCAAAAGGGGGCTCGAGGCCAGCATTTATGTAGGCCTGGTCCTCCTTGTCCCATACCGGCTGCTTGCCTTCGAAGCCACGGCAACCGAGATTGTGGTGACCGATGTTCTTTCCGCCAGCTCCTTCCCCCAGGTCGATTGTTGTTTGGTGTACTCGAGCTCCTCGTTTTCCAAGAATTTATTATACTGCTCCAGCGTCATCCGCGGGAAGTGGCGCTGGATCTCTTCCCAAGTCTCATTGTCACCAAGCATCCCCCTCAGCATGGTTTTATAACCGCTGAGGTTCTTGGAGAACTTAGAGAGGGCTCGTCTGTTCACGATGTTATCCTTGGGATCCTCGTTCCTGTATTCCACAGGGAACTCATACCGTGCGTGCAGCCGCGCAAGGAGTTGGGCCTGCAGATGCTGCTTCTTCTTGGTTCGGAGTTTCGTCTCGTTGACGTCGACGACGTCCCGAAGGATTGCTCCCAGTTGGAGGCCGTACCCCTTCGCCAGGTGCTTGGGCTCAGTAGGAAGACCGGTCTTGGCGTCCACCGCGGTGATTATCTCGCGAGTGGTGCCGACCCTGTTTGGGCGCCGCTGCTTCCGTTTCCTCTTGGCCTCGGTAGTAGTATCCGAGCTACCCCCGGCAACGCCACTGTCGGTGGTCTCGTCGGCAGCGGCCCTCTCATCCTCACCATCGTTGTCCATCTCATCATCCCCCTCCTCCGAGGACTCGTCATCGCTGCCCCTTGGAAGGTCCTCCAGCTGATCCGAGACCATGAGCCTGTAGTGCTCATCCAACTTCCGCTGAGAAGACCCGTCAACGTCTTCGTTGGGGTCTGCAGAAGACGACATCGCTAGCTATACCTTCTGTAAGTGCACAAGCTACTGTAAGTGCACAAGCTATTGTAAGTGCAAAAGCTACTGTAAGTGTTCATTTTAAAAATATACTCAGAAATTCATGTACTGTAACTATCACTTGACAAATTCAGAAATTCATATAAAGTAGCACAGTAGGATGGTTAGTCACTAGTGATGTTCAGTTGATCCAAAAACCTATTGTTCAATGTAGGTTACAAGTTGGAGTACAGTAGCACAGTCATCAATTCAGGTTTCAGACATAAACTACTCCACATATGTTTCAGTCATCAATTCAGGTTAAACTACTCCACATATGTTCCAGTCATCAATTCAGGTTTCAGATCATATAGGTGCACAAGATTTGGATATGGGTGCCTACACTATCCATCACAAAGAAGGATGCATATAAATACACAATAAAAAAGAAAGATTTATCAAAGAGGTCATAATGAAACCATACATATATATGTATGCAAAAATCTCTTTATTTTTCCTGGACTTTCGTAGTTCACAAGTTTTATCAGCATAGCATAGCATGCTTTATTCACAGGGTGGAAATCCACTACTAGTTACTACCCCTAGCTCTGTTAAGCTTATGCTTTTCATTTAATTGCAATCTCTCTGCCTACAGCGAAAATTCGGCATGACCTTTGCTAAAAATGGTCATGCCGGAGTGCCAGAAATTCGCCGGAACGGAAGTTAATCGACATTCCGGCGAAACATTGGCACTCAATGTACCTGCAGACACATTTCACACAACTTTTCCTTCCAGACATATCAATATAGCAATGACCTGAGCCTCCAGCATATGCTCAGGTCTAGCACCACCACATCAGGTCCAGCATATTCTCAGGTCTAGCCATTTCACAGCTATGCCATTTCACATTCATATCCTTATTCTAATTACCTTGAGCTTCTGGAGGAGTGAGCGGTGAAGACGAGGTTGGAGAGGCGGGCAGCTTATTCCTGCTGCGGTTCCTGCAATTCAGAAAATTAAACACTTAGTCTCCACATATAGAAATGAGACATATGCATATTGATTCCAAATAAGCATCTTAAATGCTACAGCCAGTAAATTATGTGCTATGTGAATTGTTAAGGATGGACCCTGTTTTTACTTCCTTATATGAATATATGTGTTTTATATCTTAACTATTCTTCACCATATTAGCTCACAGGGAAAGAGTATTAAACTAAAAATTCATCCTGTTTCACTGTTGCAAGGTAAAATTATTTTTTTTTTATTGAGAGCAGACCCTGTCATACTTCAGGACAAACAATCACAGCCAAAAAGAAGACCCCAAATGCTTGCCTACCAACTTTGATTTACCAGTAAAGCAACAAACAACCACAACCTATTTACTTATGTTGCCTGCTTATAGCTTGATCTGCTTGCACACATGTACTGTATTCCCTATTCTAGCATTGAGTTAAAAAATGGTTACATTCTTCATCTAGGTATAGTCATTCTGCAAGTAGTAGTAGGACACATACTGAGGTAATGTAGTAGGATAGATGAACTAAAGTAGTAAATGTAGTAACCATGGCATTGTTCATGGCGCAATGTTAACAAGCAATCATCGATTACCATGGCATCAATTATAGCAATGCAGTGATGTGCAGACTATACTAGCGTACTGGCATGAACACACACAACAAGCAATCATAGACAAGCAAGCAATCGGGGGAGATCCGGGGAACGGACCTTGATCGAGCTTCTGGACGAGTGAGCGCTGAAGACGGGCTTGAGCTGATCTGCACCTGGTCGGCGTGCTGGAGAGGCGGTCCCTGCGGTGGTTGGCGATCGATCTGCACCTGGTCGGCGTGCTAGAGAGGCGGGATTGAGCTGCTGGAGGCTGGAGGCCATCACGGAGAGGTGAGGAAGAGTGATAAGAACAGGAGCATAGGGAGGCAGGGGAGAGGCTCACCTTGTTGTTGCTGAGGCGGGAGGCGACGGCGATGGCGACAGATCGAGGGAGACGGCGACGGATCGAGGGCAATGGAGGGCGATGGATCGAGGGCGACGGCGATGGATCGACGACGGCAGCAGGCAAGAGATGCGTGCGGTGGGGGATTTGGGGGAGGCGCGCGGCGATGGCGGATCGACGACGGCGGATCCAGGACGGCGGCAGGGGATTTGGGGGAGGCGGCGACGGCGGCAGGTCGATTTGGGGGTAAACGCGCGGCCACCAAAAACGACTAAGTCGTGCACGCGTGACCCCCGGCGTTTTGCCGTAAACGCCGGCGGTAACGTTTGAGCCACTAACAGGTGGGCCAACGTGCATTTACCACCGGCGAAATCGACCTATTCGCCGGGGATAACATGTACACCATTAATGCTGTAAACCAGGTTCATTATACAAAAACGATCCTCTACTGCAGTGGTTGCAGTCTGTTCTGCACAGCCGAAGCACCCAGGGTTCGAATCCCTGTGGGTGCAAAAATGGCACCCTTTTTTTCTTTTCTTTAAGTTTTTTTATTGTTTCTAGTTATTTAGATAAATTGTAAAGTCCTTTGGCAACATCCGATAAAATAAATCAATGAAGGATAAATTGCAAGACATAAATTGATGATTTTAATTCTTGAATGACTTCAAAGTCCTTTCGAGGATATCCGATAAAAAACCGAGACATAAATTCAGGATACACTTGAGACGGACAAATGGTTGTTCGAGAGATAATTATTAGAAATACACAAATGACTTCAAAGTCCCTTCCGCTTGGTCCTTGTGACCCCACCGGTATCGTCGCGACTCCTTGTGTACGGAGGAACACTTGACCTAGGTAGCGTCGTCCTTCTTCTTCTTAGTGTGTAGGTTCTATCGTCTTCATCGGGTTCTTCCATCATTGGGTCTCCGACGAGGCCGTCGAAGTCTTGCTCGTCGGCCACTCCATCCATTCCGACGAGGGCCCTTTTTCCTCTCCTTACGACAACACGGCTGGGCCTTGACGGGTCAGTTATGAAGAAGCATTGCTCGACGTGCTTAGCCAATACCCAAGGCTCATTTTGCGCGGTGGGGTTCTTGGTCTTGGATTTGGGGGGCAGTCGCATGGTGGTGACATACGCATCTTCTTTTGTGACGTCCGTAGCCCATCTGACACGAAACATCGGTAGCTTCTCCCCGACGTAGTCGAGCTCCCAGATTTCCTCGATCCTTCCGTAGTACCTTTTCTTCTCTTCACCCGTGTACGATTCCATCGTCACACCCGAGTTCTGGTAGTCGCTTTTTTTGTCTCTCTCCTCTGTGGAGAATGTGTAACCGTTGATGTCGTACTTCTGATAAGTCATGAGGTTGGGGGCGGGCCCATAAGACAAGGCCAATATCATTTTGTCTACGTCGCTTGCCATTGGTGGGGGATTGGCATCAATCTGGTCTTTGAACCAGCTCGCGAAAGAGGAGTTGTGCGCTCTAAATACCTCTTCTTCCGTCATCGGCTTGTCAGCCCTGCTCTTGATCATGTTTATGTGCTGATCCACCCAAGGCTCTACCTCGTTCATGTGTTGTAGTGCTACTAAGTGGGCCCTGTTAAAGTCTGTTCTCCTATCATCTTGATCGGCGTCGAGTTCCCTCCTGCCAGCGTTGTGGCCTACTCCCTCGAATCTGCCGAGGTGCTTGTTGGCGGGCAATCCAACCGGACGTGGGTCGTCCTCGTTTAAATAATTCTTGCAGAAAGAGATGCACTCCTCGGTGAGAAAGCCCTGGACGATGCTTCCATCCGGATGTGCCCTGTTACGAACATATCCTTTGATGAAGCCGTTCATTCTTTCTAACGCCATCATGTTGTGAAGGAACGCGGGCCCAAGATCCTCGATATCGTCCACTATATGCACCAGCAGATGGACCATGATGTCAAAGAATGCGGGCGGGAAGTACATCTCCATCTCGCATAGGATGGTGACGATCTCTTCCTGCAGCCTCCCGAGTTTCTTGACGGTTATCGACTTTCGAGTGATGACGTCAAAGACGTTACACAGGTCAGTCAGCGTCGCACGAACGTGCGGTTCCATTATCCCTCGGATAGCAACCGGAAGTATCTGCGTCATCATGACATGACAGTCATGAGACTTCATCCCGCTGAAGATTTTTTTCGTCGGGTCCAGCCATCTTCGTATCAGCCCCGCGTAGCCTAGGGGAAATTTGACTTCTAGTAGGCACTTGAAGAATTGTTCGAGCTCATCGGGATTTAGAGTGAAGCAGGAGGGGCGAGGAGTTTCGCGCTGCTTGGCCACCCTTTTGCGTTTGCGACCATCCGTCTCCTCCTCCTCGGTTTCCTGGTCAACCTGCGCAAAATGAAGCTCTTTTCTGATATGAAGGGCCATCAGGTCGTGTCTTGCTTTCGATCCGTCTTTGGTCCTCTCCGGCATGTTGAGCACAGTGCCAAGCAAGCTCTCGCACACGTTCTTCGTGATATGCATGACATCAAGGCTATGAGGCGTACCGAGGATCTTCCAGTACGGCAAGTCCCAAAACACGGACCTCCTTTTCCATACCCCCAAGAGCGGCCCGGGTTCCTTTTTCTTTCTCTTGTCTCCTTTCTTCCGCTTCTGGATCTTTATCTTACCCGCCGGAGGGCAGTCTTTCCAGTTTTTCAACAGAGTATCTATCTCTTCGCCGCTTCGCCTAGGTGGAGGTCCCTCGACCTCATCCTTCCCATTGAACAGGTCTCCACGCTTCCTCCACGGGTCATTCTTGGGAAGCCACATTCGATGCCTCATGTAGACGGTTTTTGAAGACCCGGGATCCTTACCCAGCTGTAAAAACGGCGTCTTTTCCATGCATCTCACACATGCCTTGTGTCCGTGGCACACCTGGCACGCGATATATCCGTATCCAAGATAGTCCTGCACCGTCGTCAACAGTGCGGCTTTCATACGGAAAGTTTCTTGTCCGTAGGCGTCCCAAGTTTCTATCCCTTCCTCCCACAGAGTGACTAGCTCCTCCTTCAATAGCTCCAGATACAGGTTGATATCGCTCCCTGGCTGCGTCGGCCCTTGGATTAGCATACTCATGTGTATGTACTTCTTCTTCAGGCATAGCCATGGAGGGAGGTTGTACATCCATACAAACACGGGCCAGGTGCTGTGCTTGCTGCTTTGGTTCCCAAACGGATTGAGTCCGTCGGTGCTCGCACCCAACCTGATGTTCCTTGGTTCTTTCCCGAATTCTTCGTAATACTCATCGTCTAATGTTTTCCACTGGCTTGCATCCGAAGGGTGTGTTAGCACTGGGTTTTCAACCCGTTCTACATCACGCATCACCGCCTCCTTTCTTTCCGCGTGCCAGCGCATGAGCTTTGCTTCCTTGGGGTCCACGAAGTACCGCTGCAGACGGGGCGTGAGCGGGAAGTACCACACAACTTTTCGAGGAGATTTTTTTGTCCCTCTCTTGTATCGAGATTCGCCACATTGTGGGCATGTATCGAGATTGGCATGCTCGTTCCGATATATTACGCAGTCACTAATGCATGCGTGGTATTTCTGGTGCGGTAAATCGAGAGGGCACACGATTTTCTTGGCCTCCTGTAGGCTACCGGCACACGTGTTATCTTTAGGAAAGTGGATCTTCAAGTATCCGAAGAGTTCGTCCACGCTTGTGTCCGTCCATTTGTGCTTTGCCTTCATCTCCATAATATCGAGAGCGTATCTCAGACGGCTCTCCTCCGTCCCACGAGCTGCATCGTACAACGGAGTTCTCGAGTCTACCTCGAGTTGATCCAGCTTAGCCTTCCGTCTACCAGCGATTTTGGGGTCGGTCGATGTGTTGCTGAGAAGAAGTTCTTGAACATGACGGTCCTGCACGGCCGCGGTTAGCGGGGTATTTCTACTCATGTCCTCGTCGGCCGCATGCTCTTCCCGGCCTTCTTGATCACCATCAACGTGTGCGCCATCCTCTTCAACCTCGTCTCCATTGTCGTGTGGGGCATCCTCTCCATCACCTTCGTTATCATCATCTCCACCATCATCATCTCCATCACCATCGATATCATCATCTCCATCATCACTCATCCACTGAGTATGCCCCTCCATGAAACTATACCTGAGCAGGTGTTGATTCACTATGCCTGACAAGGGGTCAAACAACGATCCTAGCTTGCATCTTCGACAAGGACACATTATATCCTTTCGCTTTTTTAGATACATGTCGGCCGTCGCGCGTTCCACGTATCTATCCACGACGCTTTCCCTCATCTCGATGACCATCGCCGCCTACAAGACAAGATAATTGATTACACCGCCGTCTCGGTTTTCACGGAAAAAATTCGGCATGACCTTTGCTAAATATTGTCATGCTGGAGTTCCAAAATTCGCCGGAACGGAAGTTAATCAACATTCCGGCAAAACATTGGCAACTCAATGTTCCTGCACGCGTAAACAAATGCAAAACAATGCATTTACATATATGGAACCGCGCCTTTTGCCACCACTAGTACTAGTGATATAACCGCGCAATGTCGCCAACACATGAACATTCCACTCATTTAGTTATGTACCTATTAGTTGACGCGACGTCCAAAAGCACCGGAGAGACGCCACACGTCGACTTTAATGCTTGAGAGATCTAGAGATCTAAGAAATGGAGAGATCTAGCTAGATCTAGTGCAAAAGGTGGTGGGAGGAGATAGATCTAGATCTAGATTATGCAAATCATGCAAGAGGGGCTAGGTAGTGCATGATTTGCTCAAATACATCATATTTTAGTGGTTGAAATAGCTAAAATGGGTGGGGGAATGAGCTAACTAGTGCTTGGGTTGATTTGCCATCACATATGAGTGTGTGTGGGTGGTGGTAGGTGGCTGGTCGTCCTAAATGGACATGCCCAGGTTACCGCCGGCGCCTATAACATAAAATGCCAGCGGTAGGGCACGTTACCGCCGGCATCTGCTGGCCGAAAACGCCGGCGGTAACTTAAGGCCAGGTGGCCCACCCTGGCTTGGCTATACCGCCGGCATCTACTGCGCGCGTTCGCCGGCGGTAGAGCCCACTATCCCTGGCGCTTCGGCCCGAAGACGCCGGCGGTAAGGCTAGGCCCAATTGGGACCCCGGGGCCCATTGCACCCCCGGCGCCTCGATTTCGCCGGCGGTAAAAGCTACCCCCGGCGCCGTCCTTCATTCGCCCATGTTAGACCCCTCAAACCTATCGGTCATAAGCTTTGAGAATTAATCATTGATAAGCCTTTGTTAGTAGAGCCAAAGATAATATCATCAACATATAATTGGCAAACGAAAAGCTCCCCATTAACCCTCTTAGTAAAAAGAGTGGGATCGATTAGCCCAACATCAAACCCACGGTCTACCAACAATTCTTTAAGGTGCTCGTACCAAGCTCTAGGAGCTTGTTTGAGACCATAAAGTGCTTTATCAAGCTTGTAGACATGGTTAGGAAAGTTGAGATCCTCAAACCCCGGGGGTTGCTTAACATAAACCTCTTCATGCAAAGGACCATTAAGAAATGCACTTTTAACATCCATTTGTTGTAACTTAAAGTTATGATGCGATGCATAAGCAAGAAGGATACGGATGGACTCAAGACGAGCCACGGGAGCATAGGTCTCTCCAAAGTCAATTCCTTCAACTTGAGAGAAACCTTGAGCCACCAATCTTGCCTTGTTCCTCACAATATTTCCAAACTCATCTTGCTTGTTCTTGAATATCCATTTAGTGCCTATAACATTGCGGCACTCCTTTGGCTTCTCTACTAAGGTCCACACTTTGTTGCGCTTGAAGTTGTTGAGTTCCTCGTGCATGGCTTCCACCCAATCCGAATCTTCAAGGGCTTCAAATACTTTCTTGGGTTCCACTACGGAGATATAAGCATGATGATTGCTAAAGTTAGCCAATTGCCTTCTTGTGGAGACCTTTGCTCGAACATCACCAAGGACCTTGTCATGAGTGTGTCCACGAATTTCAAGGATCCTATCTCTTCTTGCTAGACGACGGGCCTCGATCTCCTCCTTGGTTCTTTTAGGCCTTGGAGGTGTCACTTGATCAACTTGATCATTTGGGTCCCCGTCTTGACCTTCAATTGGAGCTTCCTCAATTTCTTGAGAATGCTCAACCTCATGTGCTTGATCTTGGACAATATTTGGTGAAGTGCAAACATCAAATGGAAACTCATCGGAGCCATCATGAATCCTTGATTGATCTTGTCCTTGATCTTGTACATGAGAGGGAGGGTTTTCTTCTTGTTCTTGGGTTGGTGCATCATTAGCTTCAAGAGATGGGGTTTGTTGATGTTGAGAGGATGAGGGCTCCACCGTGGTAGAGCATAGTTCTTCCCGAGACGCCACACCGTGTCCCTCAATGGGGCGGAAAAATCCCACACCCATTCTTACTATGGCATCTTGAGGTATTTCATCACCTGCACATACATCAACTTGCCCCACTTGGGAGCCATCATTTTCTTCGAACCTCACACTACAAGATTCGATGATAATCCCGGAGGCTATATCAAAGACTCTATAAGTGTGAGATTCGGCACCGTAACCAACAAATATACCCTCCAAAGCTTTAGGAGCGAATTTAGACAAACGAACTCCTTTGATTTTGTAGAAACACTTACAACCGAACACCTTGAAGTATGAGATATTAGGCTTGTTGCCGGTGAGTATTTCATATGGAGTCTTGTTCAATCCCTTGCGGAGATAGAGCCGGTTAGAAGAGTGGCAAGCGGTGGAGATGGCTTCGGCCCAAAAGTTATAGCGGGATTTATACTCCGCCATCATAGATCTTGCCATATCCATAAGAGTCCGGTTCTTCCTCTCCGCAACACCATTTTGTTGAGGGGTGTAAGCAGCGGAATATTGATGACGAATCCCCTCATCACTAAGAAAATCATTGAGTGTATAGTTCTTGAACTCGGAGCCGTTGTCACTTCTTATTGCCATAATGAGGAGGTTGTGTTGGCGTTGCACCTCGGTAGCAAAGTCAATGAAGATTTGTTGAGTCTCATCTTTCGTCTTGAGAAAGTAGACCCAAGTGTATCTTGAGTAATCATCAACAATCACCAAGCAATGTTTCTTCGCACCAAGACTTGCATGAGTAACGGGACCAAAGAGATCCACATGAAGGAGCTCCAAGATCCTCTTGGAAGAGATGATGGTCTTGCTTGGATGCGGAGAGTCATGCATTTTGCCTTCAACACAAGCCCTACAAACACGATCTTTGGCAAAAGAAACATTTTCCATTAGTCCCACAATATGGTTCCCCTTGTGAAGACTTTGCAAAGTTCTCATGTTGACATGGGCTAAGCGGCGATGCCACAACCAACCCACATCCGCCTTTCCGAATAGGCACATCGCACTTGAAGTGGTGGTCCCCGAAAAGTCCACCACATACAAGTTATGTTCGCGATACCCAACGAAAGCGACTTTTAGAGTCTTGCTCCACAAGAGGACCACAATATCTTTATCAATAAAGACGGCGAAACCCATCTTGCCAAGGGCGGAAACGGAAAGCAAATTGTAACCAAGGGTTTTGACAAGCATGACATCCACAAGTGTTATGTTGTGTGCAACCACAACCTTGCCAAAACCCAATACCTCGGATGTAGAATTATCGCCAAAGGAGACGGTGATATTGTTTATGTTGGGCCTCAACTCCTTGACGAGGTTCTTGCCGCCGGTCATATGACTTGTACATCCACTATCAAGTACCCATTTTGAACCTCCGGCGGCATAGTCCTACATGAGATCAATTCTTGGATTTAGGTACCCATTTCTCAATGGGTCCTCTTTTGTTAGCAACAAGGGTCTTTGGGACCCAAATAGACCAAGCAACATAACCATCATATGGGCCAACATATTTAGCATAAACATCACCATAATAATCTTTAAATAGAACATAGTGAGGGTTAGCATTTCCCGCATCATCATCATTAATGGTGTTGCCCTTAGGGGCTTCACCATTGGTGATAGCTTTCTTCTTCTCTTGTGCGGGCTTGGCCTTTTGCTTGTTTGCCTTCTTTGCCTTGGCATTAAAACCTAGGCCCTCCTTCCCATTGTTTGATCTTTGCTTACTCAAAAGATCATCCAAAGAAAGTTTACTTTGGGGAGAGGAGGCCTTAGGATGTCGCCTAGAGGGGGGGGGGGTGAATAGGCGATTTAAAACTTTTACGAGATGGGCTTAACAAATGCGGAATAAAACTAGCGTTTACTTTGTCAAGCCCAAAGCCTATATACTATTGTTCACCTATGTGCACCAACAACTTATTCTAAGCAATACAAGCAACTATGTGATAGCAAGATATACAAACTTATGCTAAGCAATACAAGCAACTATGTGATAGCAAGATATATAACTTCAAGCACGATGGCTATCACAAGGTAAAGTGCATAAGTAAAGAGCTCGGGTATAGAGATAACCGAGGCACGCGGGAGACGATGATTTATCCCGGAGTTCACACTCTTGCGAGTGCTAATCTCCGGTGGAGAGGTGCGGTTGCTTAGTGCTCCCGAACGCCACAAGAGGCTCACCTTGAGGTGTGGTTGCTCGATGCACACCAACGCCACAAAGGCCTCACCCCAAGATGCGGTACTCACACCACAAACCGAACGCCACGAAGGCGCCTCACCTAAATCTCCGGTGACCCTCGCCACAAAGGCCTAGGTCACGGTTCCACTAAGGGATTTCCTTCGAGGCGGAAACCGGGCCTTACACAAAGGTTGGGGCACACATCCACAACTTAATCGGAGGCTCCCAACAAATCGCCACAAAGGCCTCAAATCCGTCTAGGGTTCCAAGAACCCAAGAGTAACAACTTTCTTGCTTTCACTTCCACGAATCACCGTGGAGAACTCAAACCGATGCACCAAATGCAATGGCAAGAACACCACAAAGATGCTCAAGTACTTCTCTCTCAAATTCCAACAAAGCTACAAAAGCTATTGGGGGAATAAGAGAGGAAGAACAAAGGAATTCACAAAGAACACCAAGATCAAGATCTAGAGAGTTCCACTCACAAAGAGATGGATTTGATTGGTAGAAGTGTAGATCTAGATCTCCTCTCTCTTTTCCCTCAAATGGGGGCAAGAATCATGGAGGGATAGAGAGATAGGGCAAGCTTCTCAAGAACAACAATGGAGGAGAGAGAGAGTAGGAGAAGCAACAGCCCAAGGAGGAAGAAGGGGGGTATTTATACCCCCCAAGAGAATCGAGCCGTTGGGCAGAACCAGGGCCGGATATTCCGGCCTAAGTGAGGGCCGGATAATCCGCCCCCCCGGATAATCCGGCCTCAGGGACAAAACCTGGTCAAAATCCGGCCAAATATCCGCCCCCTATCCAGAGCTGCTTTTCGTCTGGTCCTTAGCCAATTTCGGGGGGGCCGGATATTTCCGAAATATCCGGCCCGGATAATCCGGCCCGGATATTTCCGAAATATCCGGCCAAAGCAAACTGCAGAAACACCAAAACTAAAACGGGCATAACTTTTGCATCCGGACTCCGATTTCGATGATCTTGGGCTCGTTGAAATCACAACAACGAGCTCTACAACAATATGCATAGAAACATCATAGTCCAGCAAAGGAGGATAGAAACAAATGATGAAAGGTTTGACCTATCTCAAAGAGACATACCGGTAAAACCTTCAATCTTGAAAATGCAACAAGTTGTCTATGCAAAAACCATTCTCAATGAACTAGAGCTTGTCATGAGAATAAGCACAAGCTCTAAAACATCACATGGATAAGGTCCAAATAACGCCAATAAAGATGATGAACCAAACTCGAAAACGCAACAAGTGATCTATGCGAAATCCGTTTTCGATGAACTAGAGCTTGTCATGAGAATAAGCACAAGCTCTAAAACATCACATGGATAAGGTCCAAATAACAACCAAGAAAGATGATGCAAGGATGCAAAGGTTTGAGCTCTCTCCGAACGATACGATCGAGTTACTCACTCGAGAGCCCTCTTGATAGTACGGCAACTAAACTATAAACCGGTCTCCAACTACACTATGAGACCGGTGAGAAAGAAACCCTATCAAGAGCAAACCTTATACTTGCGCATTCCACTTGAGCTTGATGACGACGATCTTGACCTCAACAAGATGGAACGCCTTTCTTGCTTGTGTTTGCTTGACGAAGTCTTGAGGATTGCTCCCCCATAATCAACCATGGGAGAGCTTCTTCTTCGGCGCATCTTCACATAACCATGACCACCATGTGGATTGCTCCCCCATAATCCACCATGGGAGAGCTTCTTCTTCGGCGCATCTTCACATATCCATGATCACCATATGGATGGCAAGACTCAAGCAAAGGACCTCTTCGAGATGGCTCATCTTGAACTTGCACTCCATTTCTTCATTCTTCATCATGTTGATGTCTTGAAGTAACTCTAGGGCTCACTTCATCTTCATCTTCAAGACATACTTGACACTTGATATCCTTCATCAATTTCTTCTTATTGCAACCTTGAAGCCAACATATGGTTCAAGAATTGCCTATGGACAACTCCTACAAATATAACTCAATGCAAACATTAGTCCATAGGGATTGTCATTAATTACCAAAACCACACATGGGGGCTCCATGCACTTTCAATCTCCCCCATTTTGGTAATTGATGACAATCTCTTTGAGAGGGTTTATATAAGGAATTTAAGTAACAAATAAGTTGAATCTATAGAGCAAACTCCCCCATAATATATGCATGTGTGAATGATCTTGACTTTCATTGCATATATTGGCATTCAAAGCCTAGTGGAGTTTCCTCTAAATATTCAACTATGCAAAGCAACAAGATGCAATGCAATAAAGGCACATGCTTAAGCACAAAGCAAAGACATAACCAAATTCCCTTAAACCCTCCAAACTTCTCCCCCATTGGCACCAATTGCCGAAATGGGTGAAAAATTTAGAAGGCCAATATAGTGAGAGTTCCTCCATAGCGTGTGCATTTCTCATAATTTGAGTGGAATCAAATGCACATATCCAATTACGAATATTCGGAAGGAGTCACACCATAGATAGGATCAAAGATTGCAAAAAGATAACAAAGTCAAGAAGCTTCAACAAATGAAGCAAGCAACCAAATGAACCACAAAGAAGATACCAAAAGAAAGAAAGATATTATGATAAGATCAAGAAGATTGCTCTAAATAATATGAGGAAGCTCCCCAAGGTTTGTGCACAAAACAAGACAATTTGCATTGGAGTATAAAGTGCACAAACATGGAATCATCACTCCCATAATATCATTCAAAAACAAAATATACCAAGTGAATCAAACTCTAATGATCACCAAAAGATAGTGCTCTAAATTAAATGAGGAAGCTCCCCAAGGTACATGCATAAATTAAAATGTTGTATTTGAATACAATATGCATAACATGGAATCCTCACTCCCTCATTACCATTTAAAACACAAACATTTGCAATAGATCATAGATAGAAAATTAAGCTTAACACTTGCAACAAACAAATGGTTGAGCAACAAGTAGGAGGCACCATAATAAAAGGCTCAACCAAGAGGATATGTGAAAGGCATGATAAAGCATATTATAAGACTATTACAAGGATGAGCAAAAAGCATCATCATAGTCTTCAATGAATTATATTGCTTAGCATGACCAATCAACACGCAATAAATAAATAAGATATCAAAAGGAGATGTATCATCTCTTATGTGTATAAGTTTCTCTAAGTGAGCAATATCACAAAGATATTTATCCACAAAGAAACATGCACACATAAAATAGATACACAAGAAAAATAGTATGATATCCAAGACGAAGTCATGCAATATACCAATAAGAATTTTTGCTTAATAGCATGGCCAAAGGCTCAATTTTATCTTATTGTACATTCATGAACTTCAACCACAAACAACTAAAATACATCACAAATATCAACAAGGGATAGAAGATAGTTGGGATGCATTTGAGAAAGGCAACAAGTATCACAAACGAGGATACCAAAAGAAATAACTAAATTTGCACTTTCATCTATATTGCACATGTGAGAGCCTTGAGGAATTGATATGCAACAAAATTGCTAGATAGGCATAGTTGGGATGGATGAATCATGAGCATGATTTAAAATACTTCCCAACAAATGCACTCATCTCAAATTACTCTCATTCACAATAAAGAGGTTTCATTAAGACTTTTGCAAGAAGCACAACATTTGCAAATCAAGAGATTCATGCCAAGATGCAACCATAAGGTTGGATACAAGAAAAGTATGCATGAGAAGATACTTGTTACCAAGATAGCATTGGTGTGGATGTAGTAGATATGTGTTCGTTGACCATCCTAGCTTGCCTCAAGTTACCATTGAGTCACCACTTCTCCCCAAGAGTGAGACAAGCATCCAATGCATATCCATTGTACCTAACACAAAGGTAAGTACAAAATGGTCCCCAAACTAATTGGGTCCGAAGTAGTTAGACACACTACAACATATAGGACAAACTCCACAATTCTATGTGCATATAGATATGAAATTGAATTTCATGCACATCTTAGTCAAATTAGGATTTGATGGAGTTTACCCTATATATTGGATCAAAGAAAGTGACACATGCCATAAGATATACATATATTAAATATGCATGCACAATACTTTCAAGAACCAAAGGAAGATACAATTTGGACAAAACACCAAATAAACCAAGAGACAATGGTTGTCCAAATTATATCAAAGAATCAAATCAACACAAGATTGACTCCAAAGACTTATCTCATTATAAGAAGCTAATTAAACCTAAGCACAAAGGAATGAGATAACCAACTCCCAAGAGAGCAAGGTTCCAACAAATAAACCAAACCCTCGACATTTTTTATGATGGCACAAAGTACCAAAAAGAAAATTTTATGTCTCCCAAAACCCAATTTTTGATAAAGATCAAGAGATGTTAAGCATTCTAATAATATAGAAGAGCTCCCCCAAGTTTGGTGCATTATCAAGGATTTTTTATATGAATACAAAATGCACAAAACTAGGATCATCACGCTACCTATATCTTCTAACAATGCTAAGAAAGTTTGAATAGACAACTTAGATCCATAAGATGCAAGGAAGACACATGGGAGTCAAAGCACAACAAATTCATGGCAATAAATAAGGCAAAATAAATACAAGAGCCAATGTAGATATGATCAATAAATATCTACCTCATAATTGATTACCAATTGTCCTAGGACAAGAGGTATTAGGAAATATTTCCCGGTGGTAGTTTGTAAGTATACATAAGATCATATTTACAACGAACAAAGCATATGGTAAAAGATAAGAGTTAACCATCATGCAAAGATAGTTTCTTGATAGCTTCATTTAGTCATACCAACATGCAAGACAATTAATAGTATTCATACCAACATGCAAAGCAATTAATAGTATTCATACCAACATGCAAAGCAATTAATAGTATTCATACCAACATGCAAAGCAATTAATAGTATGACTTGAAGCACATGGTTTTCCAAAAAGGTATTGAGGGACACGTTGTGAAAAACCATGCCAAGAAGAACTTTCACAAATAAGATCCACAAAGATATTAGCAATGAAGCCATTTAAGCAAATTGGAGCTTGTTTGAGCAAACATGCCACATAGGAGAGAGATAATTTACGGTATCAATTCTATGTGACACAACCTCAAATGTTCACATTTTCTAGGCTTGTAATATGCACAAAGCTTATTACTCCCCCATAATGTGATAAGGAATTTATTTTCACAAGAGGCAAATAAGATCCAACTAGAGATATTAATGGACATTGGAATTTGAATTTCTCATGAAGATGACATACCACATAGAGACTAGATAATCTTGCAATATCAATTCTAAGTGATATTCCTCATGTACACACATTGTTAGGATCATGAAATTCCCAAAGGAATATCACTCCCCCAAAATGGGATAGTCCATTAATCGCTCATAAGAGCCATATAAGATACAACAAGATGCAAAGTGGCTCCAACACAAACACAAATACATGGTGTGCAACCCAACATACATAGACTTGATTTCTCAAGAAAAGCAAGTAGGAAGCACAACATATACAAACACATGCTAGGAACAAAACTAACACATGCAAAGGGGCGAGTAACTTTCAATATAAATGAGTTGAGAACATGTTACCGCAAGGAGGAACATTGGATATATGATAGTAGCAAGATAATCAAAAGACTTGGCTTGATATAATATAAATGATGAAGATCCCTTAATTCTTCATGATGTAGCCAAGTCTCCAATGCCCTCCAACAAGCACCTATTGATCAAATTTTGGATTGTTGGTCCCCAACTAAGTTGGGTCCTAAGAGGTTAGTCACAATAGGCTTGGCAACCCAAATGGTTCTTTTCTTGACACCACTTTGAGCACCAACAAATTTGGCAAACACATTGCCACCCTCATCCTTACGAAGAGAATAAACATCATCAATGGTGATAGAGTTGGATGAGGTACCAATAGTGCACAAGGAGGAGATGTGGCCCTTCTCACGACATATGTAGCAAGTTCTTTTCTTCTCCTTCTTCTCACTAGGTTTCTCCACAATGGGAGCATTGGCTTGTTTCTTCTTGGGAAGTGGCATTTCTTCAACTTGAGGTTGAATATGAGTTTGAGCTTGAGGCCGCTTCCCTTTTTGCTTCTTCTTCAAAGGGCAAGATCTAACATGGTGCCCTTCAATATTGCACTTGAAGCAAACAATCTTGGCCGGGTCTTTGACTTGTACTTGGCCCTTCTTCTTGTTGTTGTTCATGGACTTGTTCTTGTTGTTGGATTTGAATCCAAGTCCACTCTTGTCATTGGGGGATTGTTGCATACTCAACATCGTGTCAAGTTTGCATTTCCCTTCATGACCCTTTACCAAGTCATTCTTCAAAGAAGTGACTTGGGCCTTGAGCTCTTTGATTTCCTCTACATGGTTAGTAACAACACAAGTACTAGAGGAAGTAGAATCTTCATTGTTAGAGCAACAAGGCAAGGAAGATAATTCATCACAAGATTTAGCAATATTATGAGTGGATGAATTACTAGGACTAGCACATGGCAATATAGCATTTTGAGTAGTAGTGCTAGTATCCACATGAGGCTCACAAGGTGTTGCCTTAGATATGATAGCCTCATGAGCTAACTTTAGCCTATCATGAGAGGCTAGAAGATCCTCATGGGAGCGAGAAAGCTTTCCATGATTTTCTTCCAATTTCCCATAATTGCAAGTTAGCAATTCAAGTTGAGCCCTTAGCTCAACATTCTCCTTCAAGATAGATGCTTCACAAGAAGTAGAGTTAGTAGCACAAGCATCATCACAAGACATATTAAGAAGAGTGGGTAACATATCATGCTCTTTTAAATAAGAAGCTTGGAGTTGCTCATGTGACTTGGTGAGGATAGAGTGTTCGCTCTCCAAGGCCTTGTGGGCCTTGTCTAGATCATCTAGATCCTTAACAAGTTTATCATGACCAACGCCAACTTTGGAATTTTCCTTTTTAAGCATTTTTACTTGAGCTTTAGCATGGTCTCTTTCCTTAGTGAGTTTAGAAACTATTTCATTTTGAGACACTTCAAGGGTTTCAAGTTGCTCTTCAAGAGAGGCTACGGTCTCTTGTTCTTCTTCAAGATCATTCTTTAGTGATGCTACATCATCGGCATACTCTCGTTCAAGAGCACCCTTTTTATCAATGGTGTTCTCATGCATCCAAATAAGTTTTTGGCTCTCAATAGCGGTAGTCAAGATTTCAAAGAAGTGAGTGCTAGCAATTTTATCTTTGCAAATAACCTTGAATACGCTCTCACCCTTATCGCGTAGAGAGACAACCCAATCCTCTTCTTCATATTCATCCTCATCCTTATCACCACGAGACATATTAGGTTCCATGGTAGGAGGTACCGTGGAACCCTTGGCCATAAGGCATATATGAGGACCGTGAGATAAAGATGAGGAGTTACTTGAGGCTCCTTTCAAGATCTTGTCTTGACCAATAGAATCTTTGGTTTCCTCTACAATGTTAGTCACACAACAACTAGAGGAAATATAAGCATTTTTATCATGGCCACAAGACAAAGCAAGCATATCATCATTAGATTTATTCAAGCAACTTACACATGATATGCAAGGACTATCAACACAAGCATGTAAATCATTTCTAGTGCTAGATGTGTTTAAGTCCAAAGATGAAGCATTGCAATGAGATAGAGATGAAGAATCATCAATAGTAAGCTCAATATCAACATTGCAATTTTCATCACCACTCACCATATCATTACCTTGTGTCTTACCACACTTTGGTGAAGTGGATGAAGATGAGAACTCATCACGGCCGGAAGTGGAAGCAATACAATCATCCTCAATAATATTGGACACATCATATTTATCTTGAAGCTTTGTCCATAATTCATGAGCGCTCCCAAAAGGCATGATTGAAGAAGTAACTACATTGCTCACAACAATGGAAAACACATGAGAAGCAAGAGCATCGAGACAAGAGTTTTTCTCCTCCTCAAGAGATAAATTTTGAGGATCCTTAGGAGAAGAAAAACCCATGTCAAGAAATCGCTCCATGTCCGGAGACATACGCCGCAAAATATTAAGCACATAAATTTTCCATAGATCATAATTTGTGCCATCAAATATAACCAAGTTATTGTGCGCTAATCCCCTAACCGACATCTTTACTCTCAAGGCGGTGAAGCCTAAGAATGAGAGACCTTGCTCTGATACCAATTGAAAGGACACGGATGTCGCCTAGAGGGGGGGTGAATAGGCGATTTAAAACTTTTACGAGATGGGCTTAACAAATGCGGAATAAAACTAGCGTTTACTTTGTCAAGCCCAAAGCCTATATACTATTGTTCACCTATGTGCACCAACAACTTATTCTAAGCAATACAAGCAACTATGTGATAGCAAGATATACAAACTTATGCTAAGCAATACAAGCAACTATGTGATAGCAAGATATATAACTTCAAGCACGATGGCTATCACAAGGTAAAGTGCATAAGTAAAGAGCTCGGGTATAGAGATAACCGAGGCACGCGGGAGACGATGATTTATCCCGGAGTTCACACTCTTGCGAGTGCTAATCTCCGGTGGAGAGGTGCGGTTGCTTAGTGCTCCCGAACGCCACAAGAGGCTCACCTTGAGGTGTGGTTGCTCGATGCACACCAACGCCACAAAGGCCTCACCCCAAGATGCGGTACTCACACCACAAACCGAACGCCACGAAGGCGCCTCACCTAAATCTCCGGTGACCCTCGCCACAAAGGCCTAGGTCACGGTTCCACTAAGGGATTTCCTTCGAGGCGGAAACCGGGCCTTACACAAAGGTTGGGGCACACATCCACAACTTAATCGGAGGCTCCCAACAAATCGCCACAAAGGCCTCAAATCCGTCTAGGGTTCCAAGAACCCAAGAGTAACAACTTTCTTGCTTTCACTTCCACGAATCACCGTGGAGAACTCAAACCGATGCACCAAATGCAATGGCAAGAACACCACAAAGATGCTCAAGTACTTCTCTCTCAAATTCCAACAAAGCTACAAAAGCTATTGGGGGAATAAGAGAGGAAGAACAAAGGAATTCACAAAGAACACCAAGATCAAGATCTAGAGAGTTCCACTCACAAAGAGATGGATTTGATTGGTAGAAGTGTAGATCTAGATCTCCTCTCTCTTTTCCCTCAAATGGGGGCAAGAATCATGGAGGGATAGAGAGATAGGGCAAGCTTCTCAAGAACAACAATGGAGGAGAGAGAGAGTAGGAGAAGCAACAGCCCAAGGAGGAAGAAGGGGGTATTTATACCCCCCAAGAGAATCGAGCCGTTGGGCAGAACCAGGGCCGGATATTCCGGCCTAAGTGAGGGCCGGATAATCCGCCCCGATAATCCGGCCTCGGGACAAAACCTGGTCAAAATCCGGCCAAATATCCGCCCCCTATCCAGAGCTGCTTTTCGTATGGTCCTTAGCCAATTTGGGGGCCGGATATTTCCGAAATATCCGGCCCGGATAATCCGGCCCGGATATTTCCGAAATATCCGGCCAAAGCAAACTGCAGAAACACCAAAACTAAAACGGGCATAACTTTTGCATCCGGACTCCGATTTCGATGATCTTGGGCTCGTTGAAATCACAACAACGAGCTCTACAACAATATGCATAGAAACATCATAGTCCAGCAAAGGAGGATAGAAACAAATGATGAAAGGTTTGACCTATCTCAAAGAGACATACCGGTAAAACCTTCAATCTTGAAAATGCAACAAGTTGTCTATGCAAAAACCATTCTCAATGAACTAGAGCTTGTCATGAGAATAAGCACAAGCTCTAAAACATCACATGGATAAGGTCCAAATAACGCCAATAAAGATGATGAACCAAACTCGAAAACGCAACAGGTGATCTATGCGAAATCCGTTTTCGATGAACTAGAGCTTGTCATGAGAATAAGCACAAGCTCTAAAACATCACATGGATAAGGTCCAAATAACAACCAAGAAAGATGATGCAAGGATGCAAAGGTTTGAGCTCTCTCCGAACGATACGATCGAGTTACTCACTCGAGAGCCCTCTTGATAGTACGGCAACTAAACTATAAACCGGTCTCCAACTACACTATGAGACCGGTGAGAAAGAAACCCTATCAAGAGCAAACCTTATACTTGCGCATTCCACTTGAGCTTGATGACGACGATCTTGACCTCAACAAGATGGAACGCCTTTCTTGCTTGTGTTTGCTTGACGAAGTCTTGAGGATTGCTCCCCCATAATCAACCATGGGAGAGCTTCTTCTTCGGCGCATCTTCACATAACCATGACCACCATGTGGATTGCTCCCCCATAATCCACCATGGGAGAGCTTCTTCTTCGGCGCATCTTCACATATCCATGATCACCATATGGATGGCAAGACTCAAGCAAAGGACCTCTTCGAGATGGCTCATCTTGAACTTGCACTCCATTTCTTCATTCTTCATCATGTTGATGTCTTGAAGTAACTCTAGGGCTCACTTCATCTTCATCTTCAAGACATACTTGACACTTGATATCCTTCATCAATTTCTTCTTATTGCAACCTTGAAGCCAACATATGGTTCAAGAATTGCCTATGGACAACTCCTACAAATATAACTCAATGCAAACATTAGTCCATAGGGATTGTCATTAATTACCAAAACCACACATGGGGGCTCCATGCACTTTCAGAGAGGAGGCCTTAGCAAGTTCATCCTTCAACCTAGCATTTTCCTCAATAATATTTGCATGATCACATGAAGGAGTAGAGGAACTAGGCACATCATATGAAGCAAGCCTAATTTGAAGTTGCTCATTTGACTTGGATAGGAGAGTGTATTCACTCTTCAAAGCTTTGTGAGCTTTGTCTAGTTCATCTAGATCCTTGATACGTCCAATTTGCATCACTATTTTGTATCATAATTTGCTGTTATTCATTGATATATTTCATATTGGGACACAATACTTATGTTATTTCATCTATTTTGCATGTTTCATCATCATGGGAGGATCAAGCACCGGAGCCAGGATTCTGCTGGAAAAAGCACCGTCAGAACGCAATATTTCGGAAGATCAACTGTGGAAGGGAATTTCACGTAAATTCCTATTTTTCCAGATGACGGAGGGAGCCAGAAGGGGAGCAGAGAGGAGCCCTGTGGGCCCAGACCCTAGGGCGGCGCGGCCCGGGCCTGGCCGCGCCACCTGTGGTGGGGGCCCCACGCCCCTTTCGCCTCCTTTTCTTCGCGTACTCCTTCGTCCCGAAAACCTAAGCCACGAGAGGACCTCATGAAGGGTTACAGCCGCCTCTGGGCGGAGAACACCAGAGAGAAAAAAGCTCTTCGCGGGCAGGAATCCGCCGGGGAAATTCCCTCCCGGAGGGGGAAATCGACGCCATCGCCATCGTCATCGAGCGGGACATCATCATCATCATCATCATCATCATCATCATCTCCACCATCTACACCGCCATCACCACCGCTGCACCTCGTCATCGCTGTAGCAATTCGGGTTAAATCTTGATTGTTTGATAGGGGAAACTCTCCCGGTGTTATTCTATACTTGTTGTAGATGCTATTGAGTGAAACCATTGAACCAAGGTTTATGTTCAGATTGTTATTCATCATCATATCACCTCTGATTGTATTCCATATGATGTCTCGTGAGTAGTTCGTTTAGTTCTTGAGGACATGGGTGAAGTCTAAATGCTAGTAGTGAATTATGGTTGAGTAATATTCAATGTTATGATATTTAAGTTGTGGTGTCATTCTTCTAGTGGTGTCGTGTGAACGTCGACTACACGACACTTCACCATTTATGGGCCTAGGGGAGTGCATCTTGTATTCGGTTGCTAATTGCGGGGTTGCCGGAGTGACAGAAACCTGAGCCCCCGTTAGTATATCGATGCAGGAGGGATCGCAGGATCTCAGAGTTTAAGGCTGTGGTTAGATTTATCTTAATTACTTTCTTGTAGTTGCGGATGCTTGCAAGGGGTATAATCACAAGTATGTATTAGTCCTAGGAAGGGCGGTGCATTAGCATAGGTTCACCCACACAACACTTATCAAAACAATGAAGATTATTTAGCCACTTGAAGCGAAAGTACTAGACTAAAATCCCCATGTGTCCTCAAGAACGTTTGGTCATTATAAGTAAACAAACCGGCTTGTCCTTTGTGCTAAAAAGGATTGGGCCACTCGCTGCAATTATTTCTCTCGCATTTTATTTACTTGTACTTTATTTATCTGCAATATCAAAACCCCCTGAATACTTGTGTGAGCATTTACAGTGAATCCTTCATCGAAACGCTGCCAACACCTTCTGCTCCTCGTTGGGATCGACATTCTTACTTATCGAAGATACTACGATACACCCCCTATACTTGTGGGTCATCAAGACTATTTTCTGGCGCCGTTGCCGGGGAGTGAAGCGCTATTGGTAAGTGGAATTGGTAAGGAAAACCTTTACTGTTTGTGCTGATTTTATTTCTGCCTGCTGCTATAAATCATTATGGAGAGATCTTCTCTTCAATTTCTATTTGGGAAATCTACTACTACTGCAACGGTAGTGGATGAAGCGCCAGGTGAGGAAGTAGTACCATATAAAATACCTATGAAAATTATTGAACGTGTTATGGATAACCGCTATGAAGGGGATGGAACTGTCCATCCTGGTGATCATTTATTGTTTTTGCATGAATTATGCGGGTTATTCAAATGTGCAGGTATTTCTATGAATGAAGTTAGAAAGAAACTATTCACTATATCGCTGTCTGGTAAAGCGGCGCACTGGTATAAATTGCTGAAGAATGGTGATTCTATTGATTGGGAGGACATTGTGCCTTTATTTTATTCCAAATTTTATCCTCCAAGTGAAATTCACAAAGATCGGAACCGCATATATAATTTCTGGCCTCATGATGGAGAGAGTATTGCCCAAGCTTGGGGGAGATTGAAGTCTTTAATGCTCAAATGCCCCATTCATGAGCTTCCTGGTAATGTTATTATTGATAATTTCTATGCAAGACTTTCTTTTCAAGACAAGACCTTGCTGGATACTTCTTGTTCTGGATCATTTACACGCAACAAAGAAGAGTTTAAAAGGGACCTTCTTGATCGGATCCAAGAAAATACTGAAGGATGGGAGAACGACAAAGATAGAGAATCAGGTATAATTTATGATTATAAATGCATTGAAGCTTTTATGGATACTGATAAATTTCGTAATATGAGTGCTACATATGGTCTTGATTCCCAAGTTGTTGCAAATCTTTATAAAGCTTTTGCCTCTCATTATGAACTGCCTAAGAAGAATTTTGATAAGTATCATGAACCGTATAAAGATAAAGTTGATTCATCTGTAAACAAATGTGTAGTGATTGAAACTGTTGATAATGTTATTCCTGAAGCTTATATTGAAAAAACTCCTTTCCCTGCTAAAATGAAGGAGTACTCTGTCATATCTAGTGCGGTTAATAAAAGTGAAAAGAAACCTAAAGAACCTGAAGAACAAATTAAAATTGAACCTGCTGTTGCAATAGTTAAAGATCTTGTGACTGAAAATGTGGAGGATGGTCATATTATTTTCTGTGAAGATGCTTCTAATATTGTTTCACATCCTAATAAATCCAAACAAGTTAGTGTTCCTATGCTATCTGTTAGAATTGGTGATCATTGCTATTATGGTTTATGTGATATTGGTGCAAGTGTTAGTGCTATTCCTTATGAGCTTTACACGGAGATTATGCACGAAATTGGTTCTTGTGAACTTGAAGATATTGATGTGGTTATTCATTTGGCTAATAGAGAAACTATTTCTCCAATTGGTATTGTTCGGGATGTGGAAGTTCTATGTGGTAAGATTAAATATCCTGCTGACTTTTTGGTACTTGGTTCTGCTGCTAGTGATCATTGTCCTATCATTTTTGGTAGACCTTTTCTAAATACTTGTGGAGCTATTATAGATTGTAAGAAAGAGAAAATTTTGACTAGATTTGCTGGTGAACCTTATGAATTTAACTTTTCTAAATTTACCAAAACTCCTTATAAAGTTGACTTGCCTAGTAATGATTTTAAAATGGAGCAGTGTGCATCTATTGTTCTTGTTCCTAATAATCCTTTGCAGCAACATTTGGAGAATAGTGAAAGTGAAGCTTTTAGGAAAGAAAGAGATGAGCTTGAGGAAATTTTTCTTCGCCAACCTATTCTCAAGCATGATTTACCGGTGGAAGATTTGGGTACAACACCGCCACCAAAGGAAGATCCTGTTTTTGATTTAAAGCCTTTACCTGATAATCTTAAATATGCTCATATTGATGATAAGAAAATATATCCTGTTATTATTAGTTCTAAGCTTTCAGAGATTGAGGAAGAAAGGTTATTGGAAATATTGAAGAAACACCGAGGAGCTATTGGCTATACTCTTGATGATTTGAAAGGGATTTCTCCTTCTATTTGCCAACATGCTATTAATATGGAAGAAGATGCAAAGCCTGTTGTTGAACATCAACGTCGTCTAATTCCGAAGATGAAAGAAGTGGTAAGGAACGAGGTATTAAAACTTCTTGAAGCTGGTATTATATATCCTATTGCTGATAGTAGATGGGTTAGTCCTGTGCATTGTGTTCCTAAGAAAGGAGGAATGACTGTTGTGCCTAATGATAATGATGAGCTTATTCCTCAAAGAATAGTTGTAGGTTATAGAATGTGCATTGATTTTCGAAAAGTTAATAAAGTTACTAAGAAAGATCATTACCCTTTACCCTTTATTGATCAAATGCTAGAAAGGTTATCTAAAAATACTCATTTTTGCTTTCTTGATGGTTATTCTGGGTTTTCACAAATTGCTGTTAAAGCTAAAGATCAAGAGAAAACCACGTTTACTTGTCCTTATGGAACTTATGCTTATAGGCGTATGCCTTTTGGTTTATGTAATGCTCCTGCTACTTTTCAAAGATGCATGTCTGCTATTTTTCATGGTTTTTGCGAAAGTATTGTAGAGGTGTTCATGGATGATTTTTCTGTCTATGGGAATTCTTTTGATAATTGCTTGCGAAACCTCGATAAAGTTTTGCAGAGATGTGAAGAAACTAACCTTGTTCTTAATTGGGAGAAATGCCACTTTATGGTTAATGAAGGAATTGTATTGGGACATAAAATTTCCGAGAGAGGTATTGAAGTTGATAGAGCTAAAGTTGAAGCAATTGAGAAGATGCCCTATCCGAGGGATGTTAAAGGTATTCGTAGTGTTCTTGGTCATGCTGGGTTTTATAGGAGATTTATTAAAGATTTCTCTAAAATTTCAAAGCCTCTTACTAATCTTCTTCAAAAAGATGTACCTTTTGTTTTTGATGATGATTGTAAGGAAGCTTTTGAAACTCTAAAGAAAGCCTTAACAACTGCTCCTGTAGTTGAACCTCCTGATTGGAATTTGCCTTTTGAAATTATGTGTGATGCTAGTGATTTTGCTGTAGGCGCTGTTCTTGGACAGCGGGTAGATAAAAAATTAAATGTTATTCATTATGCTAGTAAGACTCTTGATGCTGCTCAAAGAAATTATGCTACAACTGAAAAGGAATTGTTAGCTGTAGTCTTTGCTTGTGACAAGTTTAGACCCTATATTGTTGATTCAAAAGTTACAATTCATACTGATCATGCTGCAATTAGATACCTTATGACAAAGAAAGATGCTAAGCCAAGGCTTATTAGATGGGTGCTTCTGTTGCAAGAATTTGATTTACATATTATAGATAGGAAAGGTGCTGATAATCCTGTTGCTGATAATTTGTCTAGATTGGAAAATATTGCTTATGATCCTGTTCCTGTTAATGATAGTTTTCCAAATGAACAATTGGCTGTAATAAAGGTGAGCTCGCGAGAGAGCCCTTGGTATGCAGATTATGCTAACTTTATTGTTTCGAAGTATTTGCCTCCAACCTTTTCAGCTCAGCAAAGGAGGAAATTCTTTTATGACTTGAGGCATTATTTTTGGGATGACCCACACTTATATAAAGAAGGAGTAGATGGTATTATGCGAAGATGTGTTCCTGAATATGAACAACAGGAGATATTGAATAAATGTCATGGTAGTGTTTATGGAGGACATCACGCTGGAGATAGAACCGCGCAAAAGGTTCTACAATCAGGTTTTTATTGGCCAACACTCTTCAAAGATGCAAGGAAATTTATTTTATCTTGTGATGAATGTCAAAGAGTTGGTAATATCTCTAGACGCAATGAAATGCCTATGAATTATACTCTTGTTATTGAACCATTCGATTGTTGGGGATTCGACTTCATGGGTCCTTTCCCTTCTTCAGAAGGTAACACTCATATACTTGTCGCTGTTGATTATGTTACTAAATGGGTAGAAGCTATACCTACAAAAAGTGCTGATGGTGAGACCTCTATAAAAATGCTTGTAGATGTTATATTTCCTAGATTTGGAGTACCTAGATATATTATGACTGATGGAGGTTCTCATTTTATTCATGGAGGTTTTAGAAAAACTCTTGCTAAGTATGGTATTAATCATAGAATTGCTTCTGCTTATCACCCTCAAACTAGTGGTCAAGTAGAATTATCAAATAGAGAGATTAAAGCTATCTTAGGAAAGACTGTTAATAAATCTAGAAAGAATTGGGCTAGCAAATTGAAAGAAGCACTATGGGCTTATAGAACTGCTTATAAAAATCCTATGGGAATGTCACCTTATAAAATGGTTTATGGAAAAGCTTGTCATTTACCTTTAGAACTAGAGCACAAAGCTTATTGGGCTGTTAGAGAACTAAATAAAGATCCTAAATTAGCCGGTAATAAGAGGTTGTTGCAATTAAGTTCTCTAGATGAATGGAGAAGTGAAGCTTATGAAAATGCTAAACTCTTTAAAGAAAAAGTTAAGAAGTGGCATGATAGAAGGATCATTAAAAGAGAATTTAATGTTGGAGATCAAGTTCTATTGTATCGGTCTCGTCTCAGATTCTTTGCAGGGAAATTACTCTCGAAGTGGGAAGGACCATATGTTGTTGAGGAGGTGTATCGTTCAGGAGCAATTAAAATTAGCTCTCTCCAAGGCAATGCCACACAAGTGGTGAATGGACAAAGACTCAAGCATTATATCTCGGGTGATTCTTATAATGTTGATGTTGATATTATTCAAGTGGAAACACCGGAGGCTTTCATCAAAGGACAAATTGACAGTCCGCCAGAACTGGACTTTGAATAGGTAACAGTACAGGTAATAAAAAGTCCGCGTTTACCTTTCCGAACATTATTTCTGCTGTTTTTAGAAAATATGAAAAATTACGGAATCGAAACGGAGTGGAAAAGACGCGCGAGGGCCCGTCACCACAGGCCGGCGCGGGCCCCACCCTGGCCGCGCCGACCTATGGTGACGGCACCTCGGCGTCCCGTTTCCACTCGTTTTCGGCCTGGAACCTTCCTTTTGTCGTAAAAATATTTGCTATATAATCCCCCGGACCCCTGGAGGTCCGTAATATCGTTTTCTCGTCGTGTTTTGTTTCGAGCTGTTTTCTGCCAGATTTGTTTTGATCTAGAAGCACCATGGTCTCCAACAACAAAGACAAGGGGCCTTGGAGGGAAGAGATGGATGAAAGGATCAATAAGGAGAAGGAGAAGATAGCATCAGCAAAAGGAGAGTGGGAAACTACGAGGAGTAAGCCAATTTTGGTGGGATCGGTTAATACTGGGCGTTCTTTTTCTCATAACTTGCAGGGAGCTCTTCCGCCTGCTCTGGACCTCGACTCTTTCCCTTGTGTGGAGGAAGCAATACGGGTTGCTGATGAGTTTTGTGATCAATATCGTGCTCTAAGAAGGGAAGTGGAGATACTTCAGGAGGAGAACCAGCGACTTCGCAGAATGCTGGAATATTACTCAAATCCCAGCACAAGGCCGTCACCGCCACACTCGGGTAACAATGAGTCTCTTCAGGTTTTGGTGCAGAATTACAAAATTGAGAAGCTGAAGCTGAAGGAGATCCTTATGAAGCGCGAGAAGAATCCATCACCATCATCACCGAAGGAGTAATTCATCATCGGTATTGGCATCCCCTTGGTTTATTCCAAGCTTGGGGGAGTGCCGCGGTATCACATCATCACCACCTTTATCTTTTACTATCAAGTAGTGTCATATCATGAGTAGGGAAGTTATCATATGGAATAGTATGCAATGTGGAAGTATCTCTCTTAGTTAGTTATCTATGTATCCGTTGGTGTGAGTTATCGTTATGGAATATTAATGAGAAGTCTTATCATTTACTTTTTGCACACCTTATTTTAGTTTGCAATCTCCATTATATGATTACTCTTGACATGAGTATTGATATCACTTTGGGAGCATCAAGTAAATCTATTTGGTTTTGGCAAACTTAGCATTGGTCAATAGCAACAACACCCTGATGTTTAAATAAAAGAGAGAAATACACTTAGATATACTACTCTATTATCTCTATGCTAATGAGTTTAGTATTCTTAAGTTAAAATTGCTTGTGCTTATGAGAAAGATGCATGATTGTTTCTATCATATGTATATTTGTTTGTTTCCCTCAACCTTTATGCTTGCTATCAAACCTTGCTAGCCAAAGACCTGTATCGAGAGGGAATGCTTCTCATACATCCATAACCTTAGACCAAACCTATGCCATTTGTGTCCACCATACCTACCTACTACATGGTATTTTCTGCCATTCCAAGTAAATACTTCATGTGCTACCTTTAAATTATTCAAACTATTACTCCTTATTTGTGTCAATGTTTTATAGCTCATGAGGAAGTATGTGGTGTTTTATCTTTCAATCTTGTTGGGCGGACTTTCACCAATGGACTAGCGGCACATCCGCTTATCCAATAATTTTGCAATAAGAGCTGGCAACGGGGTTCCCAGCCCCAATTAATAACTTTCATTAATAATTCTCTTCACATGTTTTGCTCTGATTTATCAGTAAGCAACTTAATTTTGCAATAGACACTCCTCCATGGTATGTGAATGTTGGAAGGCACCCGAGGATTCGGTTAGCCATGGATTGAGAAAGCCAAGGTTGGGGGGAGTGTCATCTTTAATAAAACTAAAATACATGTGTAAACAAAAGAGAAGGGGGATGATCTACCTTGCTGGTAGAGATGCCGTCCCTCATGGGAGCCGCTCTTGAAAGGTTCGTTTGGCAAGGGGGTTAGAGTGCCCGCTACCATTCGTTGACAACAACAAACACCGCTCAAAATCTTACTTTTATGCTCTTTATATGATTTCAAAACTTGAAAAGCTCTAGCACATGATTTAATCCCTGCTTCCCTCTGCGAAGGGCCTATCTTTTACTTTTATGTTGAGTCAGTAAACCTATTTCCTTCTATCTCAAGCAAGCAATTGAGTTGTTGTGAACCAATCATTTATGCTATGATTCAGTTAATCATGTCTTTTATACTTTCTTGTTTAGTACCAATTTTATCTGAATGAATATGACTTTGAAGTTATCAATGATTATGAAGAGATTGTCATGCTTAAATATGAAGGCTCAGCTATAAATTCTAATATGAAAGCTTTGCTTAGAAGTACAATCCGTTAGTAGTTCTCTGACCAAGAACAAAGTTTGCCATCACCAATTATGATTTCTTATGCACCTTTACTTGTGATTTCTCTTTACCTATTTCGAGATGAGTTATATGAGGAAGTTGTTTACTAGAATGTCTTGTGTGAATGAATATGATGCTTCTTGTCCGTATTTTATTTATCGACTTTTCACTCCATAAACATGTGGTCTTGTTTATCGAGCTCAGTTTCGCTTGGGGACAAGCGAGGTCTAAGCTTGGGGGAGTTGATACGTCCAATTTGCATCACTATTTTGTATCATAATTTGCTGTTATTCATTGATATATTTCATATTTGGACACAATACTTATGTTATTTCATCTATTTTGCATGTTTCATCATCATGGGAGGATCAAGCACCGGAGCCAGGATTCTGCTGGAAAAAGCACCGTCAGAACGCAATATTTCGGAAGATCAACTGTGGAAGGAATTTCACGTAAATTCCTATTTTTCCAGATGACGGAGGGAGCCAGAAGGGGAGCAGAGAGGAGCCACTGTGGGCCCAGACCCTAGGGCGGCGCGGCCCAGGGCCTGGCCGTGCCACCCGTGGTGGGGGGCCCCACCCTTTCGCCTCCTTTCTTCGCGTACTCCTTCGTCCCGAAAACCTAAGCCACAGAGAGGACCTCACGAAGGGTTACAGCCGCCTCTGCGGGGCGGAGAACACCAGAGAGAAAAGAGCTCTCCGCGGGCAGGAATCCGGGGAAATTCCCTCCCGGAGGGGGAAATCGACGCCATCGCCATCGTCATCGAGCGGGACATCATCATCATCATCATCATCATCTCCACCATCTACACCGCCATCACCACCGCTGCACCTCGTCATCGCTGTAGCAATTCGGGTTAAATCTTGATTGTTTGATAGGGGAAACTCTCCCGGTGTTATTCTATACTTGTTGTAGATGCTATTGAGTGAAACCATTGAACCAAGGTTTATGTTCAGATTGTTATTCATCATCATATCACCTCTGATTGTATTCCATATGATGTCTCATGAGTAGTTCGTTTAGTTCTTGAGGACATGGGTGAAGTCTAAATGCTAGTAGTGAATTATGGTTGAGTAATATTCAATGTTATGATATTTAAGTTGTGGTGTCATTCTTCTAGTGGTGTCGTGTGAACGTCGACTACACGACACTTCACCATTTATGGGCCTAGGGGAGTGCATCTTGTATTCGGTTGCTAATTGCGGGGTTGCCGGAGTGACAGAAACCTGAGCCCCCGTTAGTATATCGATGCAGGAGGGATCGCAGGATCTCAGAGTTTAAGGTTGTGGTTAGATTTATCTTAATTACTTTCTTGTAGTTGCGGATGCTTGCAAGGGGTATAATCACAAGTATGTATTAGTCCTAGGAAGGGCGGTGCATTAGCATAGGTTCACCCACACAACACTTATCAAAACAATGAAGATTATTTAGCCACTTGAAGCGAAAGTACTAGACTAAAATCCCCATGTGTCCTCAGGAACGTTTGGTCATTATAAGTAAACAAACCGGCTTGTCCTTTGTGCTAAAAAGGATTGGGCCACTCGCTGCAATTATTTCTCTCGCATTTTATTTACTTGTACTTTATTTATCTGCAATATCAAACCCCTGAATACTTGTCTGCGAGCATTTACAGTGAATCCTTCATCGAAACTGTAACACCTTCTGCTCCTCGTTGGGATCGACATTCTTACTTATCGAAGATACTACGATACACCCCCTATACTTGTGGGTCATCAATCCTTCACAAGTTTCTCATGATCAACACCAAATTGGGCCATTTCCTTTTTAAGCAATTTAGTCTTAGCCCTAGCATGATCTCTAGCTTTAGTGAGCTTGTTAATTTCATCTTGAGGCTCTTCAAGATTTTCTAGCCTCTCCTCAAGAGAAGCTATAGTTTCTTGACTTTCCTCAAGAGCATTTTTAAGAGCATGGATTTCAAGAGAGTCTTCTCTCTCTATTTGTGTAATATCCCAGGTATTGGGGTTACAAATATAGAGGAAACAGATGTGTGCATTGCATTCATGCATAGAAAATCTGGGGAATTTTCGCGCTTTAAAGTAAAACAGTCACAGTAACTGAAGTTTCACTTGACCTTGATGGAATTGAAGTAGATCATCAAGCCAAGTGCTATAAACCTCAATGTGACTTTGTTAAAACCTTGTTTTGGGAAAAGATGATTTGATCTAAGGGGTTAGATCAAATGGAATTAAAACCAACACAAGAACATATGAATCAAGGATCAACTACTTGATCTTATTTAAGATCACAACATGGTATTCTTTGCCATAACATATGAACATCCATTTAATTGGAAATCAAGTAACAATAAATGAAGAAACTATTCTTCACTTATCTTTTCCATGTCTTAAACCAGATCCATGATCCTACCATGAATATCATGGTAATCATTCCACCTCACTCTTGGATTCATGACAAGGAGATCAACTCTAGAAATATAGATTATTCTCTATTCCAAACATAATATACATCAAACCTATAGAAGTGAGAGTTCTATTATAATTATTAGAGAAGTAAATAACAAACCTTGAGCTAAACCTTGGATATACATCCAAGTATTCAAATCATCATCTTTAGAGAGAACCCTAGGATATTATTCAAGATATTTCCTAGAGAGAGAAACCATCTATGATAATTAGAGATATTGATGATCACATCATTCTCTATGGAGTCTAACCTTAGGTTAGTACTAAAGTCATTCCCAAATGAGAGATCATTCATACCAATCATAAATTTACCTATTTAAGAATAGATGACAACTTTTGAACTAAAGTAGTAGGAGATAAACCATTCCATTTGGAGTGGTGTGATAACCAAATACCAAACGAAATAAGATCATATCCCTGAGTTGATGAAATAAGGATAAGACTAACCCAATTATACTAGACAAGTGGAACTTGAGCCTAGATACCTAAGGAGATATTAGGAGAACACCCTAAACCCTAGAATAACTATTCCTATATGAGAGAACTCAAGCTATGGTGTTACACCCAAGTTAGTTGAGGCAACACTTGTACTTGAGGGAGAGAACTATCCATATATCCAGATGAGTAAATCATCATTCCTTGAGAAGAACTCTAAGTGGATATCTCAGGCATTCTCCTGGGATATTAACTATAGAGGCAACCATAGCCATGTCCACCCAAGAAAATATAATAGAAGGATTATACCCTAGTTGGTCAAGACAATGCTTGATCATGGAAGTGAGAAACCCATTTAATGAGAGATCCTTAGGAAGCCAAACCTTGATCATTATAAATTGAGTGATGATCATAAACCCTAAGAACTTGAGGTAGAGATATTAAGAACAAGTTGATCATGCCTAATCCATGATCATGCTCTTGAGGTATGTGAGGATAAGTTAAATCCTAATAGGATAAGTAGATATCATTCACCACATGAAATCATAGGGAGGTAACTAGTAAGCAACCCTAAGCTTATATCCCAACCTTAACTTGTGAATCACTTGGTGATCATAAGTAGAATCCTACCACATTTACATTCCACCTATTCTTCACTTAAGAACCACAAGAAAACATTTAGAGTCAAACTCTATACTTTATATGGTGAGAAACCATCCATCCATATGACCAAAGTTAACTATAAAAAGAACTATAACCACTGTAGTTACTTTAATGATTAATTGAGGATAATAATAGAAGTTAATTGGTAGAAGATAAAACCAATTCTCAAATCCTTAGTAATTAGAGAAGCACATGAAATATTAAGCAAGTAACCATTTTATCATGCATTGGGGAGATTAAACCTAGCACATGTAATATGATGTCATTCCAATTCTATAAATTATAATTGTATCTCAACCCTAGTTTACACACCACTATGGAGATTGCAATATAAACCTAGACCATAATTGTGAATCAAACCCATGGCCAGTAGGTAAACATCATTACAACCCTAGCATTGCACTCTCATGCTCAATTACTAAACAAAAGAGATATCTAATGATAAGTCCTATAGTTAAAACCCACACATGGTGATCAACTATTTATCTTTGTAACCAAGATCAACCATGATGGAACAATGCCTACCTTAGATACTTTCAAATATAATAATAGTGTTAACTTTACAAGGGGGTTGTAATAGAAATCATAAAACCCTAATAGTTGATGCTCACATAAAATCATATGTGAACAACCAACTTCTCAAACAAGATAACAAGCCCTAATGATAACTCCTGAAATACCTTGAGCTGGAATTATCAATTCTAATAATAATAAACAAAGTTGATTACACAAGAAAAAGAAAATTAAAATGAGTGCATAAAATCATGATTAATAAAAATTTGCAATGTAGCTCACATACATTAAATGTTTATCCCAAAAACAATGCAGGAAAGTATTCACCCTTTAATAGTCCTACTGAAATTCAAATTATTTGATACCTGCAAGGTATCACATGATTTAAATTAGAATTAAAACAAGAATTAAAAAACCAGAATTGAAAACAGAAAATAAAACAAAGAAGAGAGGAGGGAAAAACCTACGGACCTTACGCACCGCAGCCCAACCAAGCCGTAGCAACCCAGCAGCCCACCAACGCGGCCCAAGCACCAGCCCATGAGCAGCCTGGATAACCTTTCATTAAAAATAATGGGAGGGGTCGTCCTCATCCCCTCCGTGCGGGAGGCCACGACGCCGTGCTCGTCTTCCCGTCGTGCGTCGACCTCCCCTTGCTCCAAACGGTGACGAGGCTCGCTGGAGCCCTATAAGTAACGGTCGACAAATGAGCTCCGTTTCCTTCCTCCTCCGCTCGAATTCCTCACGACGGAAAACCTAGCTCGCCGGTCGTGTTCGTCGCCGTCGATTGAAGCATCGCCGAGCCACACCGAGAAGCCCGGAGCTCCGCCAAGCCCCCGCAACCTCCTCGTCGACGCACGCTTGCCGGAAGCCCCGAGGACCTCGAATTGCGACCTCACGCCCCGCCGGTCACCATCAGCGCCGTTCGCCGTCGCCATAGACCTCCCTCGCCTCGCCGACCTCACCGCGTTCCTGGTGAGCTCACGAGCCTCCCGGTACCCTTGCTTCGTTTGATTACGCCTGCATCGTCGCTACGCCGCTGTCCGTGTCCGCCGCCGCGAACCTCGCCGTTGAGCTTGCTCCGGCGACCAAATAGGGGCGCGCTAGTACCATATTGCTCACGGTGGTGTGCTCGTTCGATTGGTGCTAGTGAATCGTCCGCCCGAGCCGGAGCGCGCGCCGTCAATCCCGCCGGCCGAGCTTCCCGTCATCTCACCTATTTTGACCGTTAGCCACACGTGGCAACCGACACAGACCACCGATCGTGGAGGTGGGTAGGTTAGCCGGGTGTATTTAGTTATTTCCTTTTAAATTTCAATCCAATAATTACTACACCTTTGCAAATTTATATAAAATTCATATTAAGTCGAAAAATATAAATAAGATATTAAAATTCTTAGAAAAGAAAACTCTATTCAATAAAAATATAAAATGAAATTTTTATTTTTAATAAAAATTTAATTATTTAATACTTGTTATTTAAGCCTTTAATTTTAATTCTAAATTCAATTAAAATTCAATAATTAGGAAAACTTCATAAAATAAATAAAAACCAGTAAATAAATAAGGAAAACATTAAAAGTAATTTTCCTTTTCTATTAATTTATTAAATCCTTATTAGGAGGATTTAAAACCCTAAATAATAATTACCTTAATTATTAATTGTTTAAAAATAATAAATACCAAATTCAATATTCTTTAAAAACTCATTAAATGTTTAAAAATAATAAAATGCCAAATTCAATATTATTTTTATTTCCAAGTTACTTATAACTTCAACTTAAAAATGAAGTTATTAATCATAGAACTATATGGTAAATAGCAAACCCTAATTCCATATGGAATGATATTACAACCCTATCATTTCATGTGAAACCCAAAACCCTAATTCAATTAGAAACCCTAGTTCCATTGATACGTCTCCGACGTATCGATCATTTCTTATGTTCCATGCTACATTATTGATGATATCTACATGTTTTATACACATTATATGTCGTATTTACGCATTTTCTGGAACTAACCTATTAACAAGATGCCGAAGAGCCATTCTGTTTTCTGGTTTTGGTTTAAATCCTAGTAAAGAAATATTCTCGGAATTGGACGAAATCAACGCCCGGGTCCTATTTTTGCACGAAGCTTCCAAGTCCGAAGAGGAGACGAAGTGGGGCCACGAGGTGGGGACACACCATGGCGGCGCGGCCCCGCCCTGGCGCGCCGCCTAGTGTGTGGGCCCCCGTGACGCCTTTTGACCTGCCCTTTCGCCTACTTAAAGCCTTCATCGCGAAACCCCCAGTACCGAGAGCCACGATACGGAAAACCTTCCAGATACGCCGCCGCGAATCCCATCTCGGGGATTCAGGAGATCGCCTCCGGCACCCTGCCGGAGAGGGGAATCATCTCCCGGAGGACTCTTCATCGCCATGATCGCCTTCGGAGTGATGAGTGAGTAGTTCACCCCTGGACTATGGGTCCATAGCAGTAGCTAGATGGTCGTCTTCTCCTTATGTGCTTCATTGTTGGATCTTGTGAGCTGCCTAACATGATCAAGATCATCTATCTGTAATACTTTATGTTGTGTTTGTCGGGATCCGATGGATAGAGAATACTATGTTATGGTGATTATCAATCTATTACTTATGTGTTGTTTATGATCTTGCATGCTCTCCGTTATTAGTAGAGGCTCTGGCCAAGTTTTTGCTTTTAACTCCAAGAGGGAGTATTTATGCTCGATAGTGGGTTCATGCCTCCATTGATACCTGGGACAGTGACAGAAAGTTCTAAGGTTGTGGATGTGCTGTTGCTACTAGGGATAAAACATTGATGCTATGTCTAAGGATGTAGTTGTTGATTACATTACGCACCATACTTAATGCAATTGTCTGTTTCTTGCAACTTAATACTGGAAGGGGTTCGGATGATAACCTGAAGGTGGACTTTTTAGGCATAGATGCATGCTGGATGGCGGTCTATGTACTTTGTCGTAATGCCTGATTAAATCTCATTATATTTATCATATCATGTATATGCATTGTTATGCCCTTTTCTATTTGTCAATTGCCCGACTGTAATTTGTTCACCCAACATGCTTTAATCTTATGGGAGAGACACCTCTAGTGAACTGTGGACCCCGGTCCTATTCTTTACATAGCATACAATCTACTGCAATACTTGTTTTACTATTTTCTTCGCAAACAATCATCTTCCACACAATACGGTTAATCCTTTGTTACAACAAGCCGGTGAGATTGACAACCTCAGCTTCGTTGGGGCAAAGTACTTTGTTGTGTTGTGCAGGTTCCACGTTGGCAGGAATCCCGGTGTTGCGCCGCATCACATTTCGCCACCATCAACCTTCAACGTGCTTCTTGGCTCCTCCTGGTTCGATTAAACCTTGGTTTCTTTCTGAGGGAAAACTTGCTACTGTGCGCATCATACCTTCCTCTTGGGGTTCCCAACGAACGTGTGAGTTACACGCCATCAAGCTCTTTTTCTGGCGCCGTTGCCGGGAGATCAAGACACGCTGCAAGGGGAGTCTCCACTTCCCAATCTCTTTACTTTGTTTTTGTCTTGCTTTATTTTATTTACTACTTTGTTTGCTGCACCTAAACAAAACACAAAAAATTAGTTTCTAGCTTTACTTTATTTACTGTCTTGCTCTCTATATCAAAAACACACAAAAATTAGTTACTTGCATTTACTTTATCTAGTTTGCTTTATTTACTATTGCTAAAATGAATACCCCTGAAAATACTAAGTTGTGTGACTTCACAAACACAAATAATAATGATTTCCTATGCACACCTATTGCTCCACCTGCTACTACAGCAGAATTCTTTGAAATTAAACCTGCTTTACTGAACCTTGTTATGAGAGATCAATTTTCTGGTGTTAGTTCTGATGATGCTGCTGCCCATCTTAATAATTTTGTTGAACTTTGTGAAATGCAAAAGTATAAGGATGTAGATGGTGATATTATTAAATTGAAATTGTTTCCTTTCTCATTAAGAGGAAGAGCTAAAGATTGGTTGCTATCCTTGCCTAAGAATAGTATTGATTCATGGACTAAATGTAAGGATGCTTTTATTGGTAGATATTATCCTCCCGCTAAAATTATATCTTTGAGAAGTAGCATAATGAATTTTAAGCAATTAGATACTGAACATGTTGCTCAAGCATGGGAGAGAATGAAAACTTTGGTAAAGAATTGCCCAACCCATGGACTGACTACTTGGATGATCATCCAAACCATCTATGCAGGACTAAATTTTTCTTCGCGGAATTTATTGGATTCAGCTGCTGGAGGTACCTTTATGTCCATCACTTTGGGGGCGGCTACAAAGCTTCTTGATGATATGATGATAAATTACTCTGAATGGCACACGGAAAGAGCTCCACAAGGTAAGAAGGTAAATTCTGTTGAAGAAACCTCTTCCTTGAGTGATAAGATTGATGTGATTATGTCTATGCTTGTGAATGGTAGATCTAATGTTGATCCAAATAATGTTCCTTTAGCTTCATTGGTTGCTCAAGAAGAAAATGTTGATGTGAATTTCATTAAAAATAATAATTTCAACAACAATGCTTATAGGAACAACTCTGGTAATAACTATAGGCCATATCCTTCTGCTAATGGTAATGGTTATGGTAATTCTTATGGGAATTCTTACAACAATAATAGGAGTGTACCCCCTGGTCTTGAAGCCATGCTTAAAGAATTTATTAGTACACAAACTGCTTTTAACAAATCTGTTGAGAAAAAGCTTGATAAAATTGATATTATTGCTTCTAGAGTTGATAGACTTGCCTCCGATGTTGATCTATTAAAATTGAAAGTTATGCCTAATGAGGATATTGATAATAAGATTACTACTACAGCAAATGCCATCCAAGTTAGAATTAATGAAAATATAAGATTAATGGCTGAATTGCGTGCTAGGTGGGATAGAGAAGAAAATGAAAAACTAGCTAAAGAGAATAATATAGCTAAAGTTTGGACTATTACCACCATTAGTAATGATAATGATTCACATGTTGCTGCACCTCCTACTATCAATGGTAAAATAATTGGTGTTGGCAATGTTTCTACTCCTAGTGCAAAGCGTACAAAACTGCCTGAAATTGCTAAAACTGCTGAAATCACTTGTGATAAAACTGCTGAATTTTTTTCCAACCTTGGGGACAATGATCCCATTGCTGTAGCTCATAATGATTTAGATTTTGATGATTGCCATATCTCTGAAGTTATAAAGTTCTTACAAAAACTTGCTAAAAGTCCTAATGCTAGTGCTATAAATTTGGCCTTTACAAAACATATTACAAATGCTCTCATAAAAGCTAGAGAAGAGAAACTAAAACTTGAAACTTCTATTCCTAGAAAGTTAGAAGATGGTTGGGAGCCCATCATTAAAATGAAATTCAATGACTTTGAATGTAATGCTTTATGTGATCTTGGTGCAAATATTTCTGTTATGCCTAAAAAGATTTATGATATGCTTGACTTGCCACCATTGAAGAATTGTTATTTGGATGTTAATCTTGCCGATAATGTTAAAAAGAAACCTTTGGGGAGGATTGATAATGTGCGCATTACGGTTAACAATAACCTTGTCCCCATTGATTTTGTTGTCTTGGATATCGAATGCAATGCATCTTGTCCTATTGTGTTGGGAAGACCTTTTCTTCGAACCGTTGGTGCTGTTATTGATATGAGGGAAGGTAATATTAAATATCAATTTCCTCTCAAGAAAGGTATGGAACACTTCCCTAGAAAGAGAATGAAGTTACCTTTTGATTCTATTATTAGAACAAGTTATGATGTTGATGCTTCTACTCTTGATGTTACTTGATTTGCACTTTCTGCGCCTAGCTGAAAGGCGTTAAAGAAAAGCGCTTATGGGAGACAACCCATGTTTTTACTACAGTACTTTGTTTTATATTTGAGTCTTGGAAGTTGTTTACTACTGTAGCAACCTCTCCTTATCATGTTTTTGTGCCAAGTAAAGTTTCTATGCTAAAGTTGATGTTATATTTGGGATCGCTGCGCAGAAACAGCATTGCTGTCTGTCACGAATTCTGGCATAAGTCTCTGTAAAAAATTCGAAAAAATCTGCAAAATTACGAGCGTGATCCTCAGATATGTACGCAACTTTCATTAGTTTTGAGTTTTTCCATTTGAGCAAGTCTAGTGCCCCTTTCAGGTTCGTCTTTACGGACTGTTCTGTTTTTGACAGATTCTGCCTTTTATTTCGCATTGCCGTATTTGCTATGTTGGATGAATTTCTTTGATCCATTAATGTCCAGTAGCTTTGTGCAATGTCCAGAAGTGTTAAGAATGATTGTGTCACCTCTGAATATGTGAATTTTAATTGTGCACTAACCCTCTAATGAGTTTGCTTGAAGTTTGGTGTGAAGGAAGTTTTCAAGGGTCAAGAGAGGAGTATGATATACTATGATCAAGAGGAGTGAAAGCTCTAAGCTTGGGGATGCCCCGTGGTTCATCCCTGCATATTTTAAGAAGACTCAAGCGTCTAAGCTTGGGGATGCCCAAGGCATCCCCTTCTTCATCAACAACATCATCAGGTTCCTCCCCTGAAACTATATTTTTATTCGGTCACATCTTGTGTTCTTTACTTGGAGCGTCGGTTTGTTTTGTTTTTGTTTTTGTTTGAATAAAATGGATCCTAGCATTCACTGTGTGGGAGAGAGACACGCTCCGCTGTTGCATATGGACAAATATGTCCTTAGGCTTTACTCATAATGTTCAAGGCGAAGGTTGAAACTTCTTCGTTAAATTGTTATATGGTTGGAATTGGGAAATGCTACATGTAGTAATTCTAAAATGTCTTGGATAATGTGATACTTGGCAATTGTTGTGCTCATGTTTAAGCTCTTGCATCATATACTTTGCACCCATTAATGAAGAAATACATAGAGCTTGCTAAAATTTGGTTTGCATATTTGGTCTCTCTAAGGTGTAGATAATTTCTAGTATTGAGTTTTGAACAACAAGGAAGACGGTGTAGAGTCTTATAATGTTTACAATATGTCTTTTATGTGAGTTTTGTTGCACCGGTTCATCCTTGAGTTTGCTTCAAATAACCTTGCTAGCCTAAACCTTGTATCGAGAGGGAATACTTCTCATGCATCCAAAATCCTTGAGCCAACCACTATGCCATTCGTGTCCACCATACCTACCTACTACATGGTATTTCTCCGCCATTCCAAAGTAAATTGCTTGAGTGCTTGATGCGCGTAGATGTACACGTCCGTTGGGAACCCCAAGAGGAAGGTATGATGCGCACAGTGGCAAGTTTCCCTCAGTAAGAAACCAAGGTTTAATCGGACCAGTAGGAGTCAAGAAGCACGTTGAAGGTTGATGGTGGCGAAATGTGATGCGGCGCAACACCAGGGATTCCGGCGCCAACGTGGAACCTGCACAACACAACCAAAGTACTTTGCCCCAACGAAACAGTGAGGTTGTCAATCTCACCGGCTTGCTGTAACAAAGGATTAACCGTATTGTGTGGAAGATGATTGTTTGCGAAGAAAACAGTAAAACAAGTATTGCAGTAGATTGTATGCGATGTAAAGAATAGGACCGGGGTCCACAGTTCACTAGAGGTGTCTCTCCCATAAGATTAAAGCATGTTGGGTGAACAAATTACAGTCGGGCAATTGACAAATAGAAAAGGGCATAACAATGCATATACATGATATGATAAATATAGTGAGATTTAATTGGGCATTACGACAAAGTACATAGACCGCCATCCAGCATGCATCTATGCCTAAAAAGTCCACCTTCAGGTTATCATCCGAACCCCTTCCAGTATTAAGTTGCAAGCAACAGACAATTGCATTAAGTATGGTGCGTAATGTAATCAACAACTACATCCTTAGACATAGCATCAATGTTTTATCCCTAGTGGCAACAACACATCCACAACCTTAGAACTTTCTGTCACTGTCCCAGATATCAATGGAGGCATGAACCCACTATCGAGCATAAATACTCCCTCTTGGAGTTAAGAGCAAAAACTTGGCCAGAGCCTCTACTAATAACGGAGAGCATGCAAGATCATAAACAACACATAAATAATAGATTGATAATCACCATAACATAGTATTCTCTATCCATCGGATCCCGACAAACACAACATATAGTATTACAGATAGATGATCTTGATCATGTTAGGCAGCTCACAAGATCCAACAATGAAGCACATAAGGAGAAGACGACCATCTAGCTACGCTATGGACCCATAGGGGTGAACTACTCACTCATCACTCCGGAGGCGATCATGGCGATGAAGAGTCCTCCGGGAGATGATTCCCCTCTCCGGCAGGGTGCCGGAGGTGATCTCCTGAATCCCCGAGATGGGATTCGCGGCGGCGGCGTCTCTGGAAGGTTTTCCGTATCGTGGCTCTCGATCGGGGGTTTCGCGACGGAGGCTTTAAGTAGGCGAAAGGGTAGTTCAAAGGGCGTCACGGGGGCCCCACACTAGGCGGCGCGCCAGGGGGGGCGCGCCGCCTTAGTGTGTCCCCACCTTGTGGCCCCACTTCATCTCCTCTTCGGTCTTCTGGAAGCTTCGTGCAAAAATAGGACCCTGGGCGTTGATTTCGTCCAATTCCGAGAATATTTCTTTACTAGGATTTCTGAAACCAAAACAGCAGAAAACAACAACTTGCTCTTCGGCATCTTGTTAATAGGTTAGTTCGGAAAATGCGTAAATACGACATATAATGTGTATAAAACATGTAGATATCATCAATAATGTAGCATGGAACATAAGAAATTATCGATACGTCGGAGACGTATCAGTGCTACCTTTAAAATTCCATCATTCGCCTTTGCAATATATAGCTCATGGGACAAAATAGCCTTAAAAACTATCGTAGTATTGAATATGTACTTATGCACTTTATCTCTTATTAAGTTGCTTGTTGTGCGATAACCATGCTTCTGGGGACGCCATCAACTATTCTTTGTTGAATATCATGTGAGTTGCTATGCATGTCCGTCTTGTCTGAAGTAAGAGAGATCTACCACCTTAATGGTTGGAGCATGCATATTGTTAGAGAAGAACATTGGGCCGCTAACTAAAGCCATGAATCATGGTGGAAGTTTCAGTTTTGGACATATATCCTCAATCTCATATGAGAATAATAATTGTTGCTACATGCTTATGCATTAAAGAGGAGTCCATTATCTGTTGTCCATGTTGTCCCGGTATGGATGTCTAAGTTGAGAATAATCAAAAGCGAGAAATCCAAAATGCGAGCTTTCTCCTTAGACCTTTGTACAGGCGGCATGGAGGTACCCCTTTGTGACACTTGGTTGAAACATGTGTATTGCGATGATCTGGTAGTCCAAGCTAAGTAGGACAAGGTGCGGGCACTATTAGTACATTATGCATGAGGCTTGCAACTTGTAAGATATAATTTACATAACTCATATGCTTTATTACTACCGTTGACAAAATTGTTTCATGTTTTCAAAATAAAAGCTCTAGCACAAATATAGCAATCGATGCTTTCCTCTTTGAAGGACCATTCTTTTACTTTTATTGTTGAGTCAGTTCACCTATCTCTCTCCACCTTAAGAAGCAAACACTTGTGTGAACTGTGCATTGATTCCTACATACTTGCATATTGCACTTGTTATATTACTTTATATTGACACTATCCATGAGATATACATGTTATAAGTTGAAAGCAACCGCTGAAACTTAATCTTCCTTTGTGTTGCTTCAATACCTTTACTTTGATTTATTGCCTTATGAGTTAACTCTTATGCAAGACTTATTGATGCTTGTCTTGAAGTACTATTCATGAAAAGTCTTTGCCTTATGATTCATTTGTTTACTCATGTCATTACCATTGTTTTGATCGCTGCATTCATTACATATGTTTACAATAGTATGATCAAGATTATGATGGCATGTCACTCCAGAAATTATCCTTGTTATCGTTTGCCTGCTCGGGACGAGCAGAACTAAGCTTGGGGATGCTGATACGTCTCCGACGTATCGATAATTTCTTATGTTCCATGCTACATTATTGATGATATCTACATGTTTTATACACATTATATGTCGTATTTACGCATTTTCCGGAACTAACCTATTAACAAGATGCCGAAGAGCAGTTGTTGTTTTCTCCGTTTTTGGTTTCAGAAATCCCAAGAAATATTCTCGAATTGGACGAAATCAACGCCCGGTCCTATTTTTGCACGAAGCTTCCAGTCCGAAGAGGAGACGAAGTGGGGCCACGAGGTGGGGACACACCATGGCGGCGCGGCCCCAGCCCTGGCCGCGCCGCCTAGTGTGTGGGCCCCGTGACGCCCTTTGACCTACCCTTTCGCCTACTTAAAGCCTCCGTCGCGAAACCCCGGTCGAGAGCCACGATACGGAAAACCTTCCAGAGACGCCGCCGCCGCGAATCCCATCTCGGGGGATTCAGGAGATCGCCTCCGGCACCCTGTCGGAGAGGGAATTGATACGTCCAATTTGCATCACTATTTTATATCATAATTTGCTGTTATTCATTGATATATTTCATATTGGGACACAATACTTATGTTATTTCATCTATTTTGCATGTTTCATCATTATTGGAGGATCAAGCACCGGAGCCAGGATTCTGCTGGAAAAAGCACCGTCAGAATGCAATATTTCGGAAGATCAACTGTGGAAGGAAATTACACGTAAATTCCTATTTTTCCAGATGACGGAGGGAGCCAGAAGGGGGAGAAGAGGGGACCCAAGGTGGGCCCAGACCATAGGGCGGCGCGGCCCATGGCCTGGCCGCGCCACCTTGTGGTCTGGGGGCCCCACAGCCCCTTTTGCCTCCTTTTCTTCGCGTACTCCTTCGTCCCGAAAACCTAAGCCACAGAGGGAACCTCACGAAGAGTTACAGCCGCCTCTGCGGGGCGGAGAAGAAAAGAGCTCTCCGGCGGGCAGGAATCCGCCGGGGAAATTCCCTCCCGGGGGAAATCGACGCCATCGCCATCGTCATCGAGCTGGACATCATCTCCATCATCATCATCATCATCATCTCCACCATCTACACCGCCATCACCACCGCTGCACCTCGTCACCGCTGTAACAATTTGGGTTGGATCTTGATTGTTTGATAGGGGAAACTCTCCCGGCATTATTCTCTACTTGTTATTGATGCTATTGAGTGAAACCATTGAACCAAAGTTTATGTTCAGATTGTTATTCATCATCATATCACCTCTGATTGTATTCCATATGATGTCTCGTGAGTAGTTCGTTTAGTTCTTGAGGACATGGGTGAAGTCTAAATGCTAGTAGTGAATTATGGTTGAGTAATATTCAATGTTATGATATTTAAGTTGTGGTGTCATTCTTCTAGTGGTGTCGTGTGAACGTCGACTACACGACACTTCACCATTTATGGGCCTAGGGGAGTGCATCTTGTATTTGGTTGCTAATTGCGGGGTTGCCGGAGTGACAGAAACCTGAGCCCCCGTTAGTATATCGATGCAAGAGGGATCGCAGGATCTCAGAGTTTAAGGTTAGATTTATCTTAATTACTTTCTTGTAGTTGCGGATGCTTGCAAGGGGTATAATCACAAGTATGTATTAGTCCTAGGAAGGGCGGTGCATTAGCATAGGTTCACCCACACAACACTTATCAAAACAATGAAGATTATTTAGCCACATGAAGCGAAAGCACTAGACTAAAACCCCGTGTGTCCTCAAGAACGTTTGGTCATTATAAGTAAACAAACCGGCTTGTCCTTTGTGATAAAAAGGATTGGGCCACTCGCTGCAATTATTTCTCTCGCATTTTACTTACTCGTACTTTATTCATCTATTACATCAAAACCCCTTGAATACTTGTTTGTGAGCATCTACAGTGAATCCTTCATCGAAACTGCTGTCAACACCTTCTGCTCCTCGTTGGGATCGACATTCTTACTTATCGAAGATACTACGATACACCCCCTATACTTGTGGGTCATCAAGACTATTTTCTGGCGCCGTTGCCGGGGAGTGAAGCGCTATTGGTAAGCGGAATTGGTAAGGAAAACCTTTACTGTTTGTGCTGATTTTATTTCTGCCTGCTGCTATAAGTCATTATGGAGAGATCTTCTCTTCAATTTCTATTTGGGAAATCTACTACTACTGCAACGGTAGTGGATGAGGCGCCAGGTGAGGAAGTGATACCATATAAAATACCTATGAAAATTATTGAACGTGTTATGGATAACCGCTATGAAGGGGATGGAACTGTCCATCCTGGTGATCATTTACTGTTTTTGCATGAATTATGCGGGTTATTCAAATGTGCAGGTATTTCTATGAATGAAGTTAGAAAGAAACTATTCACTATATCGCTGTCTGGTAAAGCGGCGCACTGGTATAAATTGCTGAAGAATGGTGATTCTATTGATTGGGAGGACATTGTGCCTTTATTTTATTCCAAATTTTATCCTCCAAGTGAAATTCACAAAGATCGGAACCGCATATATAATTTCTGGCCTCATGATGGAGAGAGTATTGCCCAAGCTTGGGGGAGATTGAAGTCTTTAATGCTCAAATGCCCCATTCATGAGCTTCCTGGTAATGTTATTATTGATAATTTCTATGCAAGACTTTCTTTTCAAGACAAGACCTTGCTGGATACTTCTTGTTCTGGATCATTTACACGCAACAAAGAAGAGTTTAAAAGGGACCTTCTTGATCGGATCCAAGAAAATACTGAAGGATGGGAGAACGACAAAGATAGAGAATCAGGTATAATTTATGATTATAAATGCATTGAAGCTTTTATGGATACTGATAAATTTCGTAATATGAGTGCTATATATGGTCTTGATTCCCAAGTTGTTGCAAATCTTTATAAAGCTTTTGCCTCTCATTATGAATTGCCTAAGAAGAATTTTGATAAGTATCATGAACCGTATAAAGATAACGTAGATTCATCTGTAAACAAATGTGTAGTGATTGAAACTGTTGATAATGTTATTCCTGAAGCTTATATTGAAAAAACTCCTTTCCCTGCTAAAATGAAAGAGTACTCTGTCATATCTAGTGCGGTTAATAAAAGTGAAAAGAAACCTAAAGAACCTGAAGAACAAATTAAAATTGAACCTGCTGTTGCAATAGTTAAAGATCTTGTGACTGAAAATGTGGAGGATGGTCATATTATTTTCTGTGAAGATGCTTCTAATATTGTTTCACATCCTAATAAACCCAAACAAGTTAGTGTTCCTATGCTATCTGTTAGAATTGGTGATCATTGCTATTATGGTTTATGTGATATTGGTGCAAGTGTTAGTGCTATTCCTTATGAGCTTTACACGGAGATTATGCACGAAATTGATTCTTGTGAACTTGAAGATATTGATGTGGTTATTCAGCTGGCTAATAGAGAAACTATTTCTCCAATTGGTATTGTTCGAGATGTGGAAGTTCTATGTGGTAAGATTAAATATCCTGCTGACTTTTTGGTACTTGGTTCTGCTGCTAGTGATCATTGTCCTATCATTTTTGGTAGACCTTTTCTAAATACTTGTGGAGCTATTATAGATTGTAAGAAAGAGAAAATTTTGACTAGATTTGCTGGTGAACCTTATGAATTTAACTTTTCTAAATTTACCAAAACTCCTTATAAAGCTGACTTGCCTAGTAATGATTTTAAAATGGAGCAGTGTGCATCTATTGTTCTTGTTCCTAATAATCCTTTGCAGCAACATTTGGAGAATAGTGAAAGTGAAGCTTTTAGGAAAGAAAGAGATGAGCTTGAGGAAATTTTTCTTCGCCAACCTATTCTCAAGCATGATTTACCGGTGGAAGATTTGGGTACAACACCGCCACCAAAGGAAGATCCTGTTTTTGATTTAAAGCCTTTACCTGATAATCTTAAATATGCTCATATTGATGATAAGAAAATATATCCTGTTATTATTAGTTCTAAGCTTTCAGAGATTGAGGAAGAAAGGTTATTGGAAATATTGAAGAAACACCGAGGAGCTATTGGCTATACTCTTGATGATTTGAAGGGGATTTCTCCTTCTATTTGCCAACATGCTATCAATATGGAAGATGATGCAAAGCCTGTTGTTGAACATCAGCGTCGTCTAATTCCGAAGATGAAAGAGGTGGTAAGGAACGAGGTATTAAAACTTCTTGAAGCTGGTATTATATATCCTATTGCTGATAGTAGATGGGTTAGTCCTGTGCATTGTGTTCCTAAGAAAGGAGGAATGACTGTTGTGCCTAATGATAATGATGAGCTTATTCCTCAAAGAATAGTTGTAGGGTATAGAATGTGCATTGATTTTCGAAAAGTTAATAAAGTTACTAAGAAAGATCATTACCCTTTACCCTTTATTGATCAAATGCTAGAAAGGTTATCTAAAAATACTCATTTTTGCTTTCTTGATGGTTATTCTGGGTTTTCACAAATTGCTGTTAAAGCTAAAGATCAAGAGAAAACCACGTTTACTTGTCCTTATGGAACTTATGCTTATAGGCGTATGCCTTTTGGTTTATGTAATGCTCCTGCTACTTTTCAAAGATGCATGTCTGCTATTTTTCATGGTTTTTGCGAAAGTATTGTAGAGGTGTTCATGGATGATTTTTCTATCTATGGGAATTCTTTTGATAATTGCTTGCGAAACCTCGATAAAGTTTTGCAGAGATGTGAAGAAACTAACCTTGTTCTTAATTGGGAGAAATGCCACTTTATGGTTAATGAAGGAATTGTATTGGGACATAAAATTTCCGAGAGAGGTATTGAAGTTGATAGAGCTAAAGTTGAAGCAATTGAGAAGATGCCCTATCCGAGGTATGCAGATTATGCTAACTTTATTGTTTCGAAGTATTTGCCTCCAACCTTTTCAGCTCAGCAAAGGAGGAAATTCTTTTATGACTTGAGGCATTATTTTTGGGATGACCCACACTTATATAAAGAAGGAGTGGATGGTATTATGCGAAGATGTGTTCCTGAATATGAACAACAGGAGATATTGAGTAAATGTCATGGTAGTGTTTATGGAGGACATCACGCTGGAGATAGAACCGCGCAAAAGGTTCTACAATCAGGTTTTTATTGGCCAACACTTTTCAAAGATGCAAGGAAGTTTATCTTATCTTGTGATGAATGTCAAAGAGTTGGTAATATCTCTAGACGCAATGAAATGCCTATGAATTATACTCTTGTTATTGAACCATTCGATTGTTGGGGATTCGACTTCATGGGTCCTTTCCCTTCTTCAGAAGGTAACACTCATATACTTGTCGCTGTTGATTATGTTACTAAATGGGTAGAAGCTATACCTACAAAGAGTGCTGATGGTGAGACCTCTATAAAAATGCTTGTAGATGTTATATTTCCTAGATTTGGAGTACCTAGATATATTATGACTGATGGAGGTTCTCATTTTATTCATGGAGGTTTTAGAAAAACTCTTGCTAAGTATGGTATTAATCATAGAATTGCTTCTGCTTATCACCCTCAAACTAGTGGTCAAGTAGAATTATCAAATAGAGAGATTAAATCTATTTTGGGAAAGACTGTTAATAAATCTAGAAAGAATTGGGCTAGCAAATTGAAAGAAGCACTATGGGCTTATAGAACTGCTTATAAAAATCCTATGGGAATGTCACCTTATAAAATGGTTTATGGAAAAGCTTGTCATTTACCTTTAGAACTAGAGCACAAAGCTTATTGGGCTGTTAGAGAACTAAATAAAGATCCGAAACTAGCCGGTAATAAGAGGTTGTTGCAATTAAGTTCTCTAGATGAATGGAGAAGTGAAGCTTATGAAAATGCTAAACTCTTTAAAGAAAAAGTTAAGAAATGGCATGATAGAAGGATTATCAAAAGAGAGTTTAATATTGGGGATAAAGTCCTATTGTATCGGTCTCGTCTCAGATTCTTTGCAGGGAAATTACTCTCGAAGTGGGAAGGACCATATGTTGTTGAGGAGGTGTATCGTTCAGGAGCAATTAAAATTAGCTCTCTCCAAGGCAATGCCACACAAGTGGTGAATGGACAAAGACTCAAGCATTATATCTCGGGTGATTCTTATAATGTTGATGTTGATATTATTCAAGTGGAAACACCGGAGGCTTTCATCAAAGGACAAATTGACAGTCCGCCAGAACTCGACTTTGAATAGGTAACAATACAGGTAATAAAAAGTCCGCGTTTACCTTTCCGAACAATATTTTTGCTGTTTTTGGAAAATATGAAAAATTACGGAATCGAAACGGAGTGGAAAAGACGCGCGAGGGCCCGTCACCATAGGCCGGCGCGGGCCCCACCCTGGCCGCGCCGACCTATGGGGACAGCCCCTCGTCGCCCCTTTTCTACTCGTTTTCGGCCTGGAACTTTCCTTTTGTCGTAAAAATATTTGCTATATAATCCCCCGGACCCCTGGAGGTCCGTATATCGTTTTCTCGTCGTGTTTTGTTTCGAGCTGTTTTCTGCCAGGATCTGCTTCGGATCTAGATCCACCATGTCCTCGTCGGGAACTCAGAAGGACAGCTTCTTTGAGGACGTCGTCAACCCGTACATGAACGAGCTGAAGATGCACCCCAAAGAGTTGCTGCTCGTGGATGGAGAGTTGCAGATCAAAGATGTCCAGGGTCCTAAGGGAGAAGGGAGTTTGGAAGACAGGATGGAGAAACTGGAACAAGAGGTTTTCAACTACAAGAAGATGGCTGAGCGTGAAGTGGACATCTTTCACAAGATTGTGTCTGAACTCATTGATGGACACAAGAAGGAGACTGCAAAGTTGTGGGACGATATCTTCTCACTTCACGACACCACCAACAAACTCCAAGCTCAACTCTATGATGTTCATAATCAAAACTGTGAGTATGAAAACAGGTTTAAGCGCATAAGTCATGCTGCTAGTTTCAGGTTTCCGGAGACCAAGATGTCTTTTGTTGATGGAGGGCCTCTTCCATGGAAGTCTGATGACGGCAAAGATTCACCATCATCACCGAAGGAGTAATTCATCATCGGTATTGGCATCCCCTTGGTTTGTTCCAAGCTTGGGGGAGTGCCGCGGTATCACATCATCACTACCTTTATCTTTTACTATCAAGTAGTGTCATATCATGAGTAGGGAAGTTATCATATGGAATAGTATGCAATGTGGAAGTATCTCTCTTAGTTGGTTATCTATGTATCCGTTGGTGTGAGTTATCGTTATGGAATATTAATGAGAAGTCTTATCATTTACTTTTTGCACACCTTATTTTAGTTTGCAATCTCCATTATATGATTACTCTTGACATGAGTATTGATATCACTTTGGGAGCATCAAGTAAATCTATTTGGTTTTGGCAAACTTAGCATTGGTCAATAGCAACAACACCCTGATGTTTAATTAGAAGAGAGAAATACACTTAGATATATTACTATTATCTCTATGCTTAGTATTCTGAAGTTAAAATTGCTTGTGCTTATGAGAAAGATGCATGATTGTTCTATCATATGCATATTTGTTTGTTTCCCTCAACCTTTATGCTTGCTATCAAACCTTGCTAGCCAAAGACCTGTATTGAGAGGGAATGCTTCTCATACATCCATAACCTTAGACCAAACCTATGCCATTTGTGTCCACCATACCTACCTACTACATGGTATTTTCTGCCATTCCAAGTAAATACTTCATGTGCTACCTTTAAATTATTCAAACTACTACTCCTTATTTGTGTCAATGTTTTATAGCTCATGAGGAAGTATGTGGTGTTTTATCTTTCAATCTTGTTGGGCGGACTTTCACCAATGGACTAGTGGCACATCCGCTTATCCAATAATTTTGCAATAAGAGCTGGCAACGGGGTTCCCAGCCCCAATTAATAACTTTCATTAATAATTCTCTTCACATGTTTTGCCCTGATTTATCAGTAAGCAACTTAATTTTGCAATAGACACTCCTCCATGGTATGTGAATGTTGGAAGGCACCCGAGGATTCGGTTAGCCATGGATTGAGAAAGCCAAGGTTGGGGGGAGTGTCATCCTTAATAAAACTAAAATACATGTGTAAACAAAAGAGAAGGGGGATGATCTACCTTGCTGGTAGAGATGCCGTCCCTCATGGGAGCCGCTCTTGGAAGGTTCGTTTGGCAAGGGGGTTAGAGTGCCCGCTACCATTCGTTGACAACAACAAACACCGCTCAAAATCTTACTTTTATGCTCTTTATATGATTTCAAAACTTGAAAAGCTCTAGCACATGATTTAATCCCTGCTTCCCTCTGCGAAGGGCCTATCTTTTACTTTTATGTTGAGTCAGTAAACCTATTTCCCTCTATCTCAAGCAAGCAATTGAGTTGTTGTGAACCAATCATTTATGCTATGATTCAGTTAATCATGTCTTTTATACTTTCTTGTTTAGTACCAATTTTATCTGAATAAATATGACTTTGAAGTTATCAATGATTATGAGGAGATTGTTATGCTTGAATATGAAAGCCCAGCTATAAAATTCTTATATGAAAGCTTTGCTTAGAAGTACAATCCGTTAGTAGTTCTCTGACCAAGAACAAAGTTTGCCATCACCAACTATGATTTCTCATGCACCTTTACTTGTGATTTCTCTTTACTTATTTCAAGATGAGTTATATGAGGAAGTTGTTTACTAGAATGTCTTGTGTGAATGAATATGATGCTTCTTGTCCGTATTTTATTTATCGACTCTTCACTCCATAAACATGTGGTCTTGTTTATCGAGCTCAGTTTCGCTTGGGGACAAGCGAGGTCTAAGCTTGGGGGAGTTGATACGTCCAATTTGCATCACTATTTTATATCATAATTTGCTGTTATTCATTGATATATTTCATATTGGGACACAATACTTATGTTATTTCATCTATTTTGCATGTTTCATCATTATTGGAGGATCAAGCACCGGAGCCAGGATTCTGCTGGAAAAAGCACCGTCAGAATGCAATATTTCGGAAGATCAACTGTGGAAGGAAATTACACGTAAATTCCTATTTTTCCAGATGACGGAGGGAGCCAGAAGGGGGAGAAGAGGGGACCCAAGGTGGGCCCAGACCATAGGGCGGCGCGGCCCATGGCCTGGCCGCGCCACCTTGTGGTGTGGGGGCCCCACAGCCCCTTTCGCCTCCTTTTCTTCGCGTACTCTTCGTCCGAAAACCTAAGCCACGAGGGAACCTCACGAAGAGTTACAGCCGCCTCGGGGGCGGAGGACACCAGAGAGAAAAGAGCTCTCCGGCGGGCAGAATCCGCCGGGGAAATTCCCTCCCGGAGGGGAAATCGACGCCATCGCCATCGTCATCGAGCTGGACATCATCTCCATCATCATCATCATCATCTCCACCATCTACACCGCCATCACCACCGCTGCACCTCGTCACCGCTGTAACAATTTGGGTTGGATCTTGATTGTTTGATAGGGGAAACTCTCCCGGCATTATTCTCTACTTGTTATTGATGCTATTGAGTGAAACCATTGAACCAAAGTTTATGTTCAGATTGTTATTCATCATCATATCACCTCTGATTGTATTCCATATGATGTCTCGTGAGTAGTTCGTTTAGTTCTTGAGGACATGGGTGAAGTCTAAATGCTAGTAGTGAATTATGGTTGAGTAATATTCAATGTTATGATATTTAAGTTGTGGTGTCATTCTTCTAGTGGTGTCGTGTGAACGTCGACTACACGACACTTCACCATTTATGGGCCTAGGGGAGTGCATCTTGTATTCGGTTGCTAATTGCGGGGTTGCCGGAGTGACAGAAACCTGAGCCCCCGTTAGTATATCGATGCAAGAGGGATCGCAGGATCTCAGAGTTTAAGGTTGTGGTTAGATTTATCTTAATTACTTTCTTGTAGTTGCGGATGCTTGCAAGGGGTATAATCACAAGTATGTATTAGTCCTAGGAAGGGCGGTGCATTAGCATAGGTTCACCCACACAACACTTATCAAAACAATGAAGATTATTTAGCCACATGAAGCGAAAGCACTAGACTAAAATCCCCGTGTGTCCTCAAGAACGTTTGGTCATTATAAGTAAACAAACCGGCTTGTCCTTTGTGCTAAAAAGGATTGGGCCACTCGCTGCAATTATTTCTCTCGCATTTTACTTATTCGTACTTTATTCATCTATTACATCAAAACCCGTTGAATACTTGTTTGTGAGCATCTACAGTGAATCCTTCATCGAAACTGCTTGTCAACACCTTCTGCTCCTCGTTGGGATCGACATTCTTACTTATCGAAGATACTACGATACACCCCCTATACTTGTGGGGAATCATCTCCCGGACGACTCTTCATCGCCATGATCGCCTCCGGAGTGATGAGTGAGTAGTTCACCCCTGGACTATGGGTCCATAGCAGTAGCTAGATGGTCGTCTTCTCCTTATGTGCTTCATTGTTGGATCTTGTGAGCTGCCTAACATGATCAAGATCATCTATCTGTAATACTTTATGTTGTGTTTGTCGGGATCCGATGGATAGAGAATACTATGTTATGGTGATTATAAATCTATTACTTATGTGTTGTTTATGATCTTGCATGCTCTCCGTTATTAGTAGAGGTTCTGGCCAAGTTTTTGCTTTTAACTCCAAGAGGGAGTATTTATGCTCGATAGTGGGTTCATGCCTCCATTGATACCTGGGACAGTGTTCTAAGGTTGTGGATGTGCTGTTGCTACTAGGGATAAAACATTGATGCTATGTATAAGGATGTAGTTGTTGATTACATTACGCACCATACTTAATGCAATTGTCTGTTGCTTGCAACTTAATACTGGAAGGGGTTCGGATGATAACCTGAAGGTGGACTTTTTAGGCATAGATGCATGCTGGATGGCGGTCTATGTACTTTGTCGTAATGCCCTGATTAAATCTCATTATATTTATCATATCATGTATATGCATTGTTATGCCCTTTTCTATTTGTCAATTGCCCTGTAATTTGTTCACCCAACATGCTTTAATCTTATGGGAGAGACACCTCTAGTGAACTGTGGACCCCGGTCCTATTCTTTACATAGCATACAATATACTGCAATACTTGTTTTACTATTTTCTTCGCAAACAATCATCTTCCACACAATACGGTTAATCCTTTGTTACAGCAAGCCGGTGAGATTGACAACCTCACTGTTTCGTTGGTGGCAAAGTACTTTGGTTGTGTTGTGCAGGTTCCACGTTGGCGCCGGAATCCCTGGTGTTGCGCCGCATCACATTTCGCCACCATCAACCTTCAACGTGCTTCTTGGCTCCTCCTGGTTCGATTAAACCTTGGTTTCTTTCTGAGGGAAAACTTGCTACTGTGCGCATCATACCTTCCTCTTGGGGTTCCCAACGAACGTGTGAGTTACACGCCATCATCCATCATTACATGTGAACCCTAATTTGCTTCTAACCTAAAACCCTAGGTTAGAACATGTGATCATGGTACCTACTTTCAGATCATAGAACCATACTAGCAAATAAATACTTGACTTGGCCACATAAAATGTAGAAGACCTATCACTAATATATGGGTATCCCATGTGTTCATCTTCATCAAACCTAGATAATCAAAGTAGGGTCAACCAAGTGTAAACCCTAGATCCTAGTACCAAAGCCATCATCCATATTCATTCCTACTTAGCATCACACCAATGTGATGAACCTCAGGAGCAACTATGCCAAATCCTGAGCAATATCTAACCATATTCCACTAAACCCTACTAGTATTGGATATTTATCAACCATCCTATTTAGGAGCCAATTACTCCTGACTTAATAGAACCAACAGTAAAACCTAGACCACTTCAACCCTAATTGATATACTTCTTATTAATTAAGAAGTATGTTCTTCAAAAGTTATTCTTTTGAAGAAAATAAGGAATCATCATCAACCCTGCTTATAAGGACCTATAAACCCTAGCCAGCTATCACTAGCAAGATAAACCAACCTTGACAACAACCATGTATAATGAATTGCTTAGGATGCCTAGGCTTATCTCAACCTTACAAGCCCTAGTTGTTGATGAATCCAACTATGTTGTGATCCATCTTATACTTACTCCAGAAACCACTTGGAACCAGAATAAATTATAGCAACCCACAAACCTAATTACCATACTTGTTCTTTATCAAATTACATGTTCTTCAAAAGTTATTCTTTTAAAGTATAGGATAATCAATCATTAACCATGCCATATAGTACTAAAACTGACCACTGTTCTTTACTTGTTAACATTATGCCAATTATCATTCTTTGTGTGCTCAATTGATTACTATGCCTTATTATCTACCTGTTTATAATACCAAGTAATCACACCTGAACAAGAACCTTGTATGTGAATCACTCTAAAAGTACAACACACCCTAAACCAATCATTACCACTCACTAATCCTAAATCATCGGGGTTAGGACACGCTTAGAACGATTGCATCTCATACTTATGCATTATTGCATCCTTGCCAATCTTTTAAACATCGTCCTTACCGGACGATGATGCTATTTCAGAATTTGGAGTTATTGCGTATCGAAGACCTTGCCTGCATAATCTTGCAGTCAAGAAAGGCAAGTTCATCGCTTGCTCATGTCATTTGAGTATTTTTACCAAATTACTTGCAAAGTACTATGCTTATCACTCTTGCATGAAAATCAAAAGAATTATTTTCATAACTATGAATATGACTATGTGGTGGGCAATGGAACCATGGTATGTGTTGATATGGTGGAGGTTCCATTGCAAGGGTTTATATCCATCTAGGATTAAACAACAAATGTCGTCCAGTGATTCTTGTGCCGTAATACCCGTGTTAACCATAAGATCTGGAGTGGGACGGAGTAGTCAAAAGTGTTTCCACCTCTTGTTCATCAACGGATGCGCTTTACCGTAGTACACTTGTGATCCAAGGGGGCAAGCTGGTGAGGCTGGGGAGTCCTAAGTCCCCACGGCATAGTCCGTAGTACACTTGTCGCCCGACGGAGCAAGATGGTGAGGCTGGGGAGTCCTAAGTCCCCACGGTATTGCGGTCTATGATGGGTTGCAGCTACCGGCGTAGGAGTGTATGGTAGAGCCCAGCACTGATGTCGTGGTCGGGGTCCACCTTGAAATCTACAGGAATAATGGGACCGGCGTGGACCCAGGGTCGGGGCATGCAACAACGGGTGGGTGTTCGAGGTAGCGGAGGAACATGATTGACTAGGACCTTATACCGGGCCTCACACCAAAGGAAGTGTGGACGGGAAACTCGAGCCCGGTTGGCACCAAGGTTAAGATCTCTTATGGGTAAAGAAACACACCTCTGCAGAGTGTAACGAACTGTGACTCCTTGTTCCGGGATATGGAACTGCGAACGCTGCCGGAAAGGAACTCCATGAAGTTCTAGTCAACCGGTGAAGGCTGACGGACATAGTTCTTCTGAATAAAAGCAACCTTTTGAAGAAATGATTATGAAAACCTGCATTGGTATTAGACTTTCTGGTCTAATGCCGTAGCTAGTGCATTAAACACCTCTTTCCTATAATGAACTTGTTGAGTACGCTCGTACTCATCCCACTCTTAAATCCCCTGCTTAGATATGGAGGCATCGAAGGAGGATCTACAGTGCAACTCGAAGACCGAGGAGTCAACAACTACTTCAAGGGACAGGACCATGTCAGGAGAGTCAGATATCACATTCAACAAGGAGAAAACCTAGATTAGCAATAGAAAGGAACTAGCTTCCTAAAACTAGCTCCTATTTAGCTAGAATCTTTCTTAGCCTCTATAGCTAGTTAAATACTCTACAAATAGAGTTCATGATAGGATTAGACTACGAGTCGTTCTTCTGGAGTTTATTTGCAGTTTTACCTCATTGTAAAGTAGGAGGCTGTGCTGATCTTCTGTAACAGAGTCGGAGTTGTAATTCTATAGACATGCCTTGGACCCGCATATGTTTCTGTTGTACCACTCTGAGCGATATAATACTAGTGGAACGGTGTTTCATTGGTGTTATATCAGACTTGCATACTACACCATGCAGTGGTATGCCGGGTCACCACAGTTGGTATCAGAGCAAATGCTTTGACCTTAGGATTAAAACCCTTTAAAGGAGACCTATAGGTTTGGTAGTGTCTATAGGAAGTTGTCTTAGCTAAACCAAATTTTCTTATGACTTGAGATGGATATTCACTTGAGAATAATCCTGACACACTTGAGTCAATCTTTCTTATCTATCTTTCTTAAGTAAAGTTAGTTAGTAATCCCAAGTTTGTAGCACACCATTAAGTCCTTAAAACAATAGATGAGTAGATCACAGTTGGTATACAATACATGGTAGTCCAAAGAGAGGATACAACCATAAGGAAGATATCCTATTGGAAAATGTGTACCAACACTTGTTCTAGTTAAGTAAGAGTTATCCAGACCTGTAATAGGAGTAATATTAAGTGCCGAAGATAAGCATGGTATCCTATTAGAAGGTGTAAACCAATACAAGTAATGGGTAAGTAAAATCTATCCAAACTTGTGAAACAGTTGATAGTAAGTGATAACTATGAGTTATATGAGGTAGTATAGACCATGATGAGTCAATCATGGGAGGTAAGGAAGAGAGATAGGAATAAAATATGCCTACTTACATGGTAGAAATAGAAATCATATATGATTCACCTGAGAATCATTATGTGATGGATTAGAACATCATAAATATTTAGGAGAAGTACAATAAGAAGTCAAGTGCTAAACAATAGTGCAAGAATTGTGTTCCAAAACAATGGGAAGTGTGCCAAGCACATCATGACCATAGTCTTATGATAGAAACACTTGGAAGTATAGGAGTTATATCTTAATAGATATGTATTCAGAGTAGCCATGTTAGAACTCAATGTATCATAGGAAGTAGTCCTCAATAGCACTTATATATGGTATACTACTTTGTTAGAACTTCCAAAGAAAACTAGGTTAACTTAACTATCCTAGGCCATTTTGTTTCAAGTTTGTCTCATTGCAAATGTGCAATTAAGATAAATGTTGAGACAAATAGTAGAAATTCACGTATTCGTGCTAAGTATCACGATATAAACCTATCTTATGTGGTGTTATATACTACACATCAGAGCCTGATGTTTAGAGATGTCTTACTCAACTATTATATTCAGGCTTATGATGGTGTGTATTATATGCACAAAGCTGAATCTTCTTGGATTTTATTGGATTTTCATTGTTTGACTAGATCCATACATAAAGTTTGACTTTGATATGCAAATGCATGTTGCAATATCAAGTCCTTACTTGATGCTATAGATCTAGAGGGTAATGGTAAACGTGTGAGGAAGTGACGAATTCTGAAGATTCTGAAGACAAGATGAAGGTTCATCAGAAGAAGGAAGCAAAATTGTGGGAAGCAACCACAAAACTCCGAAGGAAGTATCAACCAAAACTCATGCTTTGCCTCAACAGAGGAGTACTTTAGTACGGAAGAAGCATGAAGGTGAGAAATCTGGTGATTATGGTGAAGCTGAAGCAGATCCATAATTAATATAGAAGAGGGAATGCATGGGAAATCACTTTGGATACTATATTCATAGTGGTTTTCTTGCAAAATAAACCCTGAAGAAAGGAAGATGATATATGAAATCATAGCAGATATAAGAAGACCATAGTTGATATCAGAAGACCATAGTTGATATAGGATCAATACTGCGAGATAAAGTAGAAGATGTCTCGTCCAGTTGATCAGAACCTATAATAGAATCCATTTTTAGATAACAAATAGCCACAATTGGTATCAAGTAGTCCACCATTGGATTATTTGTACCAAGAAGTTGTGAACAAATAAAATTTTGTTAGCCAAATAACAATGACCTATAATCATTTAGTCGAAGGATTCACATTGGATATCCACAATTGAGTGGATACACCACAAAGATTCTTCACGAAACCTTAGAAGAATACAAATCAGAAGCTACACCCAGACCAATATTCTAACCATAAGTCCAATGGTTGGAAGAATAGGAGTTGAAGACCATAAGAAAACTCTAAGGGGTAGAGTAAAGATTGAGTTGGATGTACAATGACTCAATACTTTGAGCAAAATAGAAGAAGAAGGTCTGAACTGAGAGGAAGTTCGATCTTATTTTCATAAGATTGTTGAACACTACTTTCAGAAGGATGTCAGACCAGAAGCCGAGGTTTATACCTCGAGGAAGTAAGAAGTGGACTATAACTTGAGAAAGTGAGTAGTATTTACTCAGAAGTACGAAAGCTCAAGTAAGTCAAGCATAAAGAAGTTGGACGAAGAAAATACCATAGACCAAATACAGCTCAAGAAGGTCAAAGACCGAAGGAAATTGACCATACCAGAACCACAGACTAATAGAATGATTCCTTTCATGGAACCTAAATAACCCAAAATAGTTATAGGTATCAACTATAAACCATGATTGGATAGGCTAAATGAGTCTAACCTTCTTAGTAAAAGAAACCGTCAAAATCATTTCCATGGTAAGTACCTTACTAAGTACCATTATTGCACTTTTGGTAGTAAGGGAAAACAAAGACCTATTTAGCAATTAGGAGTTTATTATCAAATTAGCCTTCAAATTAGACCAGCAGCACCAGAAGAAGTCTCAATCATTGAATCTTCAATGAGAAAGGAAACAAGCTTATAGAATTGGAAGAAATCAAAGAATTAAAGTAAGAACCATGTTCTGAGGAAAACACTAATGGATTCCAGGAAGAATCTGGACAAGGGATATACTCAATTATATCCAGTGAGATCACCATGGAGTTCGAGAAAAGATGTAGTCTGCACAAGTCAGATCCACACTCCGAAACGTGAGAGAGATCAAACTTCGAGGACGAAGTTTAGTTTAAGGGGTAGAGACTGTAATATCCCAGGTATTGGGGTTACAAATATAGAGGAAACAGATGTGTGCATTGCATTCATGCATAGAAAATCTGGGGAATTTTCGCGCTTTAAAGTAAAACAGTCACAGTAACTGAAGTTTCACTTGACCTTGATGGAATTGAAGTAGATCATCAAGCCAAGTGCTATAAACCTCAATGTGACTTTGTTAAAACCTTGTTTTGGGAAAAGATGATTTGATCTAAGGGGTTAGATCAAATGGAATTAAAACCAACAAAAGAACATATGAATCAAGGATCAACTACTTGATCTTATTTAAGATCACAACATGGTATTCTTTGCCATAACATATGAACATCCATTTAATTGGAAATCAAGTAACAATAAATGAAGAAACTATTCTTCACTTATCTTTTCCATGTCTTAAACCAGATCCATGATCCTACCATGAATATCATGGTAATCATTCCACCTCACTCTTGGATTCATGACAAGGAGATCAACTCTAGAAATATAGATTATTCTCTATTCCAAACATAATATACATCAAACCTATAGAAGTGAGAGTTCTATCTTAATTATTGGAGAAGTAAATAACAAACCTTGAGCTAAACCTTGGATATACATCCATGAGCTTAAGTCATCATCTTTAGAGAGAACCCTAGGATATTATTCAAGATATTTCCTAGAGAGAGAAACCATCTATGATAATTAGAGATATTGATGATCACATCATTCTCTATGGAGTCTAACCTTAGGTTAGTACTAAAGTCATTCCCAAATGAGAGATCATTCATACCAATCATAAATTTACCTATTTAAGAATAGATGACAACTTTTGAACTAAAGTAGTAGGAGATAAACCATTCCATTCTGGAGTGGTGTGATAACCAAATACCAAACGAAATAAGATCATATCCCTGAGTTGATGAAATAAGGATAAGACTAACCCAATTATACTAGACAAGTGGAACTTGAGCCTAGATACCTAAGGAGATATTAGGAGAACACCCTAAACCCTAGAATAACTATTCCTATATGAGAGAACTCAAGCTATGGTGTTACACCCAAGTTAGTTGAGGCAACACTTGTACTTGAGGGAGAGAACTATCCATATATCCAGATGAGTAAATCATCATTCCTTGAGAAGAACTCTAAGTGGATATCTCAGGCATTCTCCTGGGATATTAACTATAGAGGCAACCATAGCCATGTCCACCCAAGAAAATATAATAGAAGGATTATACCCTAGTTGGTCAAGATGATGCTTGATCATGGAAGTGAGAAACCCATTTAATGAGAGATCCCTTAGGAAGCCAAACCTTGATCATTATAAATTGAGTGATGATCATAAACCCTAAGAACTTGAGGTAGAGATATTAAGAACAAGTTGATCATGCCTAATCCATGATCATGCTCTTGAGGTATGTGAGGATAAGTTAAATCCTAATAGGATAAGTAGATATCATTCACCACATGAAATCATAGGGAGGTAACTGATGACCCACAAGTATAGGGGATCGCAACAGTCTTCGAGGGAAGTAAAACCCAAATTTATTGATTCGACACAAGGAGGTAAAGAATACTTATAAGCCTTAACAACTGAGTTGTCAATTCAGCTGCACCTGGAAAAGCACTAGTAACAGGGTGATGTGAAAGTAGCAGTAATATGAGAGCAGTAGTAACAGTAACACAGTAGCAGTAATAGCAATATGAGAGCAATGGCACCAGAGAATAGTTGATACTACTTCCAATGACATGTAGAACGAGTATATAATGATGCGAGATGGACCGGGGTTCCCAGCTATCTACACTAGTGGCAACTCTCCAATAACAAGTGTTGGGTGAACAAATTACAGTTGGGCAATTGATAGGATTGATAAGGCATTAAGAAAGAACATCAATTCATTAATCATGTAGGCATGTTTTCCATATTTAGTCGTACGTGCTCGCAATGAGAAACTTGCACAACATCTATTGTCCTACCAGCCGGTGGCAGCCGGGCCTCAAGGGAATCTACTGGATATTAAGGTACTCCTTTTAATAGAGCACCGGAGCAAAGCATTAACACTCCGTGAAAACATGTGTCCCTCACATCACCGCCATCCCCTCCGGTTGTCCCGATTTCTGTCACTTCGGGGCCTTTGGTTCCGGACAGTGACATGTGCATACAACTTGTAGATACAATCTAAGCAATAATTATAGAGCTCAAATCTAAGATCATGCCACTCGGGCCCTAGTGACAAGCATTAAACACAACAAGATTGCAGCAACAATAACTTCATAAACTTTGTAGATAGACCATCATAACGTAACAATCCATCGGATCCCGACAAACACAACACCGATTACATCAGATGAATCTCAATCATGTAAGGCAGCTCATGAGATCATTGTATTGAAGTACATGGGGGAGAGAATACCAACTAGCTACAGCTAGAACCCGTAGTCCATGGGGGAACTACTCACGGAGCATGATGGAGGCGGTGGCGTTGATGGAGATGGCTTCCGGGCACTTCCCCGTCCGGCAGGTGCCGGGACAGAGACTTCTGTCCCCGAATTGGAGCTTCGCGATGGTGGCGGCGCCCCTGGAGTCTTTCTGGAGTTTCGTCAAGTGGTACGGTGTTTTTAGGTCACGAGGGGTTAAATAGGCGAAGAGGCGGCGCGAGGGTGGAGGTGGGCTCACCACACCCGGCGCGCCCCCTCCTTGGCCGCGCCGCCGTGGTGTGGGGCCCCTCGGCCCCTCTCGGCTCCCCTTCGGTGTCCTGGTCCGTCTCGGTGAATTATGATGTTTGGTCTTCGTTTCGTCGAATTCGAGAATATTGCCCGAACAGCCTTTCGGAACCAAAACAGAAAACAGGAACGGCGTGGCATCTTGTTAATAAGTTAGTTCCGGAAAACGCATAAAAACATCATAAAGTGCAAGCAAAACATGTAAGTATTGTCATAAAACAAGCATGGAACAGAAATTATGGATACGTCGGGGACGTATCAGCATCCCAAGCTTAGTTCTGCTCGTCCCGAGCAGGTAAACGATAAAAAGAATAATTTCTGTAGTGACATGCTACTTACATAACCTTGATCATACTATTACAAAGCATATGAAATGAATGAAGTGACTCAAGGCAATGATCTATAGTTGCTAACAAATAGATAACATATAGCAAAACTTTTCATGAAGAGTACTTTCAAGACAAGTATCAAAAGTTTTGCACAAGAGTTAACTCATAAAGCAATAAGTTCAAAGTAAAGGCATCGAAGCAACACAAGGGAAGATATAAGTTTCAGCGGTTGCTTTCAACTTGTAACATGCATATCTCATGGATAATTGTCAACACAAAGTAATATGATGAATGCAAATAAGCAAGTATGTAAGAATCAATGCACAGTTGACACAAGTGTTTGCTTCTAAGATGGAAGGAAGTAGGTAAACTGACTCAACATAAAGTAAAAGAATGGCCCTTCAAAGAGGGAAGCATTGATTGCTATATTTGTGCTAGAGCTTTGGTTTTGAAAACATAAAGAGAGCATAAAAGTAAAATTTTGAGAGGTGTTTGTTGTTGTCAACGAATGGTAGTGGGTACACTAACTACCTCATCAACCGGACTCACAAGAGCGGCTCCCATTTTATTTATTTTTGGGTGGCACTCCTTCCAACCTTTCTTTCACAAACCATGGCTAACCGAATCCTCGGGTGCCTGCCAACAATCACATACCATGAAGGAGTGCCTTTTTATTTAAGTTTTATTATGATGATGACACTCCCCCAACCTTTGCTTACACAAGCCATGGCTAACCGAATCCTTCGGGTGCCGTCCAACAATCACAAACCATGGAGGAGTGTCTATTTAAATTAATTAATTTGGGACTGGGAATCCCATTGCCAGCTCTTTTTGCAAAATTATTGGATAAGCGGATGTGCCACTAGTCCATATGAGAGTCCGTCAAAAGTAAATGACAAGGTTGAAAGCTAAACACCACATACTTCCTCATGAGCTATGAAACATTAACACAAATTGAGAAGCATTTTGAATTATTTAAAGGTAGCACTCAAGCAATTTACTTTGGAATGGCAGGAAATACCACATAGTAGGTAGGTATGGTGGACACAAATGGCATAGGTTTTGGCTCAAGGTTTTTGGATGCACGAGAAGTATTCCCTCTCGATACAAGGTTTAGGCTAGCAAGGTTGTTTGAAGCAAACACAAGTATGAACCGGTACAAAACTTACATAAGAACATATTGCAAGCATTATAATACTCTACACTGTCTTCCTTGTTGCTCAAACACTTTTACCAGAAAATATCTAGACCTTAAGAGAGATCAATTATGCAAACCAATTTTAACAAGCTTTACGGTAGTTCTCCACTAATAGGTTTAAACTACATGCAAAAACTTATGATCTACTTGAGAGCTCAAAACAATTGCCAAGTATCAAATTATCCAAGACATATGAGGCATTTTCTATTTCCAACCAAATACCAATAAGTATTGTAGCTTCCAACTTTTATCATTGAACATTAAAAGTAAAACGAAGAACAAGTGTTCATATGAAAAAGCGGAGCGTGTCTCTCTCCCAAACAAGGATTGCTAGGATCCATCTTTATTCAAACACAAACAAAAATAAAAACACACAGACGCTCCAAGTAAAGCACATATGATGTGACCGAATAAAAATATAGTTTCAGGGGAGGAACCTGATAAGTTGATGAAGAAGTGGATGCCTTGGGCATCCCCAAGCTTCGACGCTTGAGTCTTCTTGAAATATGCAGGGATGAACCACGGGGCATCCCCAAGCTTAGACTTTTCACTCTTCTTGATCCTATATCATCCTCCTCTCTTGACCCTTGAAAACTTCCTTCACACCAAACTTCTCATAAACTTCATTAGAGGGGTTAGTACTCAAAAAAACTTTAATCCACCTTGGTCCTGTAGTGACACATTGCAAGAACTCAATAAAACATTAGCTACAGCTCTCCACGTCTAGAAAGCCTCACTTAAAGTCCACAAGAGACAATGCAAAAAACAGAGACAGAATCTGCCAAAATAGAACAGCCAGTAAACACGAATTTTAAAATGGTACTTCCGTTGCTCAAATCAGAAAACTCAAAACTAATGAAAGTTGCGTACATATCTGAGGATCACGCACGTAAATTGGCAGATTTTTCTGAGTTTCCTACAGAGAAATAAGCCCAGATTCGTGACAGATAGAAATCTGTTTCTGCGCAGAAATCCAAATCTAGTATCAACCTTCGATTAGAGGCTTCACTTGGCACAACAAAACACAAAACTAAGATAAGGAGAGGTTGCTACAGTAGTAAACAACTTCCAAGACACAAATATAAAACAAAGTACTGTAGCAAAATAACACATGGGTTATCTCCCAAGAAGTTCTTTTCTTTATAGCCATTAAGATGGGCTCAGCAGTTTTAAATGATGCACTCGCAAGAAATAGTATTTGAAGCAAAAGAGAGCATCAAAAAGCAAATTCAAAACACATTTAAGTCTAACCCACTTCCTATGCATAGGAATCTTGTACACAAATAAATTCATGAAGAACAAAGTGATAAGCATAAGAAGATAAAACAAGAATAACTTCAAAAATTTCAGCATATAGAGAGGTGTATTAGTACCATGAAAATTTCTACCACCATATTTTCCTCTCTCATAATAATTTTCAGTAGCTTCATGAACAAACTCAACAATATAGCTATCACATGCAGCATACTTTTCATGATTTCCAAACACATAATTTTTATCAAGTTCAAGAATAGTGGAATTAAAACTTTCAAACTTACTTTTATTAATAATATAGCAAGATGAATGATCAATCTCAAGAGATATGGGACACATAGATAATGTCAAGAACTCTCCAATCCCATCTTTATTAGTAGTACAATTAATATTATCAAGTAACATAGGACCATCATCTAGAGCCTTATCATAGACATTTGCCAAGCAAAATTCTTTAGTACCATGCATTTCGACATCAGGCACAAACAAAGCATTATCATAAGATTTATCAAAGTAGCATGGATTATCATATATAACAGTAGCATAATCATTCTCACAAGTATTACTCATAGGTACTATTTCAAGAGAATCCACAGGAACATAACATTCAACCTTTTCCGGTAAGCATGGAGGACAATCAAATAGTGTAAGAGATAAAGAGTTACTCTCATTAGAAGGTTGACATGGGTAGCTAATCCATTCTTCCTCCTTTTGTTCGTCGCTCTCTTCTTCTTTTTCATCCAATGAGCTTTCAAGTTCATCAATTTCCTCCTCTTTTTCATCCAATGAGCTTTCAGGTTCATCAATTTCTTCTTCCACCGGTTCCTGCAAATTGTGAGTGCATTCTTGTGCATTAATGTGTCTCTCTTTATAATCAAGGATATAAGGATTCCTACTGTAGCATTCTATGCAAGAATTAAGGATAGTAGAGACATAATCTTTAAGGCCCTTACAAACAACACAAGTTTCATAATTCTCAACCATGAAGGATTCTATCTCGGAGGCTCCCATAAATAAGACAAATTGTTCTACCTCTTCGAACCCATAATGAATATAGCAATTCCGATTATAGTTCTTAATTAAAAATTCCTCACTAAAGCCACATTGAAATTTAAGATGTTTAGTATCATGTTGAGAGCAACAGTTTATATTATGGCGTTCAAGCAAGATTTCAGCAATTGTATTCAATTTTTCTATCATAGCACTCATTATTTTACCGTTTCTTGATTCTCTATAATTATTATAACATTCTATAAGCTCCAAGTAGGTTGTAGGTTCTCCCATAACAGCAGTTTTTAATTTTTAGATTTTTCAAATTTTTATGGATTTTTGGGTATATGAGACAAATAAAACAAGACAAAAATAAACTAAGCAAAAGTAAACTACGCAAACTAATACTAGACAGAAATAAACTAAGCACAAATAAACTAGACAAAAGTAAACTAAGCAAAACAAAATAAAACAAAATAAAAACAGAGAGAGAGGTAGAGTGTACTCCCCAGGTGAACTTATGAGTAGAGCTATGCCTCCCCGGCAACGGCGCCAGAAAATAGTCTTGATGACCCACAAGTATAGGGGATCGCAACAGTCTTCGAGGGAAGTAAAACCCAAATTTATTGATTCGACACAAGGGGAGGTAAAGAATACTTATAAGCCTTAACAACTGAGTTGTCAATTCAGCTGCACCTGGAAAAGCACTAGTAACAGGGGTGATGTGAAAGTAGCAGTAATATGAGAGCAGTAGTAACAGTAACACAGTAGCAGTAATAGCAATATGAGAGCAATGGCACCAGAGAATAGTTGATACTACTTCCAATGACATGTAGAACGAGTATATAATGATGCGAGATGGACCGGGGTTCCCAGCTATCTACACTAGTGGCAACTCTCCAATAACAAGTGTTGGGTGAACAAATTACAGTTGGGCAATTGATAGGATTGATAAGGCATTAAGAAAGAACATCAATTCATTAATCATGTAGGCATGTTTTCCATATTTAGTCGTACGTGCTCGCAATGAGAAACTTGCACAACATCTATTGTCCTACCAGCCGGTGGCAGCCGGGCCTCAAGGGAATCTACTGGATATTAAGGTACTCCTTTTAATAGAGCACCGGAGCAAAGCATTAACACTCCGTGAAAACATGTGTCCCTCACATCACCGCCATCCCCTCCGGTTGTCCCGATTTCTGTCACTTCGGGGCCTTTGGTTCCGGACAGTGACATGTGCATACAACTTGTAGATACAATCTAAGCAATAATTATAGAGCTCAAATCTAAGATCATGCCACTCGGGCCCTAGTGACAAGCATTAAACACAACAAGATTGCAGCAACAATAACTTCATAAACTTTGTAGATAGACCATCATAACGTAACAATCCATCGGATCCCGACAAACACAACACCGATTACATCATATGAATCTCAATCATGTAAGGCAGCTCATGAGATCATTGTATTGAAGTACATGGGGGAGAGAATACCAACTAGCTACAGCTAGAACCCGTAGTCCATGGGGGAACTACTCACGGAGCATGATGGAGGCGGTGGCGTTGATGGAGATGGCTTCCGGGGCACTTCCCCGTAGGTGGGACAGAGACTCCCCCGAATTGGAGTTTCGCGATGGTGGTGGCGCCCCTGGAGTCTTTCTGGAGTTTCGTCAAGTGGTACGGTGTTTTTAGGTCACGAGGGGTTAAATAGGCGAAGAGGCGGCGCGAGGGTGCAGAGGTGGGCTCACCACCCCCGGGCGGCCTGGCCGCCCCTCCTTGCCGCGCCGCCAGGTGGTGTGGGGCCCCCCTGGCCCCTCTCCGGCTCCCCTTCGGTGTCCTGGTCCGTCTCGGTGAATTATGATGTTTGGTCTTCGTTTCGTCGAATTCCGAGAATATTGCCCGAACAGCCTTTCTGGAACCAAAAGCAGAAAACAGGAACTGGCACTGTGGCATCTTGTTAATAAGTTAGTTCCGGAAAACGCATAAAAACATCATAAAGTGCAAGCAAAACATGTAAGTATTGTCATAAAACAAGCATGGAACACAGAAATTATGGATACGTCGGGGACGTATAAGCAACCCTAAGCTTATATCCCAACCTTAACTTGTGAATCACTTGGTGATCATAAGTAGAATCCTACCACATTTACATTCCACCTATTCTTCACTTAAGAACCACAAGAAAACATTTAGAGTCAAACTCTATACTTTATATGGTGAGAAACCATCCATCCATATGACCAAAGTTAACTATAAAAAGAACTATAACCACTGTAGTTACTTTAATGATTAATTGAGGATAATAATAGAAGTTAATTGGTAGAAGATAAAACCAATTCTCAAATCCTTAGTAATTAGAGAAGCACATGAAATAATAAGCAAGTAACCATTTTACCATGCATTGGGGAGATTAAACCTAGCACATGTAATATGATGTCATTCCAATTCTATAAATTAGAATTGTATCTCAACCCTAGTTTACACACCACTATGGAGATTGCAATATAAACCTAGACCATAATTGTGAATCAAACCCATGGCCATTAGGTAAACATCATTACAACCCTAGCATTGCACTCTCATGCTCAATTACTAAACAAAAGAGATATCTAATGATAAGTCCTATAGTTAAAACCACACATGGTGATCAACTATTTATCTTTGTAACCAAGATCAACCATGATGGAACAATACCTACCTTAGATACTTTCAAATATAATAATAGTGTTAACTTTACAAGGGGGTTGTAATAGAAATCATAAAACCCTAATAGTTGATGCTCACATAAAATCATATGTGAACAACCAACTTCTCAAACAAGATAACAAGCCCTAATGATAACTCTGAAATACCTTGAGCTGGAATTATCAATTCTAATAATAATAAACAGAGTTGATTACACAAGAAAAAGAAAATTAAAATGAGTGCATAAAATCATGATTAATAAAAATTTGCAATGTAGCTCACATACATTAAATGTTTATCCCAAAAACAATGCAGGAAAGTATTCACCCTTTAATAGTCCTACTGAAATTCAAATTATTTGATACCTGCAAGGTATCACATGATTTAAATTAGAATTAAAACAAGAATTAAAAAAACTAGAATTGAAAACAGAAAATAAAACAGAAAAAGAAGAGAGGAGGGAAAAACCTACCGGACCTTACACCTGCCGCCCAGGCCCCCAGAACAAGCCCGTAGCAACCCCAGTAGCCCACCAACGCGGCCCAAGCACCAGCTCATGAGCAGCCTGGATACCCTTTCATTAAAAAATAATGGGAGGGGTCGTCCTCATCCCCTCCGTGCGCGGAGGCCATAGCGACGCCGTGCTCGTCTTCCCGTCGTGCGTCGACCTCCCCTTGCTCCAAACGGTGACGAGGCTCGCCTGGAGCCCTATAAGTAACCAGGTCGACAAATGAGCTCCGTTTCCTTCCTCCTCCGCTTGAATTCCTCACACGGAAAACCTAGCTCGCGGTCGTGTTCGTCGCCGTCGATTGAAGCATCGTCGAGCCCACGAGAAGCCCTGGAGCTCCGCCAAGCCCCGCAACCTCCTCGTCGACGTACGCTTGGGGAAGCCCCGAGGACCTCGAATTGCGACCTCACGCCCCGCGGTCACCATCAACGTCGCTGTCGCCGTCGCCATAGACCTCCCTCGCCTCGCCGACCTCACCACTGCGTTCCTGGTGAGCTCACGAGCCTCCTAGTACCCTCGCTTCGTTTGATTACGCCCTGCATCGTCGCTACGCCGCTCGCCCGTGTCCGCTGCCGCAGAACCTCGCCGTTGAGCTTGCTCCGGCGACCAAATAGGGCGCGCTAGTACCATATTGCTCACGGTGGTGTGCTCGTTCGATTGGTGCTAGTGAATCGTCCGCCCGAGCCGGGAAGCGGCGCCGTCGCCGAATCCCGCCGGCCGAGCTTCCCATCATCTCACCTATTTTGACCTGGTTAGCCACACGTGGCAACTGACCTGGCAGCAGCCCCACCAGTCAGTGACTGGGTGGGTGATGACCCACAAGTATAGGGGATCGCAACAGTCTTCGAGGGAAGTAATACCCAATTTATTGATTCGACACAAGGGGAGACAAAGAATACTTGTAAGCCTTAACATGAGTTGTCAATTCAGTTGTCAGCAACAGTTTATAGCGAGGAATAGTAAAATAACAGCGGTGAAATAAAGACAGCAGTAGTGATTTTAGTAAACAGCGGGATTAAAATACTGTAGGCACGGGGACGGATTAACGGGCGTTGCATGGATGAGAGAAACTCATATAACAATCAAAGCAGGGGCATTTGCAGATAATAATAAAACGGTATCCAAGTACTAATCAATCAATAGGCATGTGTTCCATATTTAGTCGTACGTGCTCGCAATGAGAAACTTGCACAACATCTTTTGTCCTACCAGCCGGTGGCAGCCGGGCCTCTAGGGAAACTACTGGAAATTAAGGTACTCCTTTTAATAGAGTACCGGAGCAAAGCATTAACACTCCGTGAACACATGTGATCCTCACATCACTACCATCCCCTCCGGTTGTCCCGATTTCTGTCACTTCGGGGCCATTGGTTCCGGACAGCGACATGTGTATACAACTTGCAGGTAAGATCATAAACAACGAATATCTTCATGAATCAATAACATGTTCAGATCTGAGATCATGGCACTCGGGCCCTAGTGACAAGCATTAAGCATAACAAGTTGCAACAATATCATAAAAGTGACATCTACGGATACTAGGCACTATGCCCTAACAATCTTATGACTATTACATGACCAATCTCATCCAATCCCTACCATCCCCTTCAGCCTACAGCGGGGGAATTACTCACACATGGATGGGGGAAACATGGCTGGTCGATGGAGAGGCGTTGGCGGTGATGGCGGTGAAGATCTCCTCCAATTCCCCGTCCCGGCGGAGTGCCAGAACGGAGACTTCTGGCTCCCGAGACGGAGTTTCACGATGTGGCGGCTCTCTGGAGGGTTTCTGGCGACTTCGACTCTCTGTGTGTTTTTAGGTCGAGGGCGATAAGTAGTCCGAAGGAGGGCGTCGGGGGCCAGCCGAGGGGGCCACACACTAGGGCCGCGCGGGCCCCCCCGGCCGCGCCGGCCTAGTGTGTGGGGCCCTCGCGCCCCACCTGGCTTGCCCTTCTGGCTCCGTGAGTCTTCTGGGAAAATAGGGCCTTCTGTATAAATTCCGAGGTTTTTCCCGAAAGTTGGATTTCTGCCCAAAAACGAGACACCAGAGCAATTCTGCTGAAAACAGCGTTAGTCCGTGTTAGTTGTATCCAAAATACACAAATTAGAGGCAAAACAATAGCAAAAGTGTTCGGGAAAGTAGATACGTTTTGGACGTATCAACTCCCCCAAGCTTAGCTTATTGCTTGTCCTCAAGCAATTCAGTTAACAACTGAGCGATAAAAGAACTTTCACGAACACATTTGCTCATATGATGTATATATTCTCATGCTATGGCTAATACTTAAGCAGTTTATAATGAGATACATGCAAATAAGATCATCCAACAGCTATGTCAATCATGGAGAGGTACCAACAATTAATAATAAGCATCATGAATCATGTATATAAGCAGGATTGCAATGTTCATAAGAGAATATGATAAAGTGGTATCTCGCTTGCCCGTATTTGATCGGCAAAACATAAATGCCGAGGCACCTCTGAAGTTCATAGAAAGACTAGAAGTAGTGATTGTCAAAGATAAAAGCATCAAAGTTATACCACAATCAATCATATTTTGAGACAAGCATATTATACTAAGAATGACAGTTGTGCTCTCAAGATAGTGCTCAAAGAAAGAATGGAGACACAACATAAAAGTAAAAGATTGACCCTTCGCAGAGGGAAGCAGGGATTAACATGCGCTAGAGCTTTTCATTTTTAAAACAGGAGTAAAATTATTTTGAGAAGTGCTTGTTGTTGTCAACGAATGGTAATGGGTACACTAACTACCTCATCAACCGGACTCCCAAGAGCGGCTCCCATGAATTATTTGTATGTTTATGTGGCACTCCTTCCAACCTTTCTTACACAAACCATGGCTAACCGAATCCTCGGGTGCCTGCCAACAATCACATACCATGAAGGAGTGCCTTTTTATTTAAGTTTTATTATGATGATGACACTCCCCCAACCTTTGCTTACACAAGCCATGGCTAACCGAATCCTTCGGGTGCCGTCCAACAATCACAAACCATGGAGGAGTGTCTATTTGAATTAATTAATTTGGGACTGGGAATCCCATTGCCAGCTCTTTTTGCAAAATTATTGGATAAGCGGATGTGCCACTAGTCCATATGAGAGTCCGTCAAAAGTAAATGACAAGGTTGAAAGCTAAACACCACATACTTCTTCATGAGCTATGAAACATTAACACAAATTGAGAAGCATTTTGAAAGTTTTAAAGGTAGCGCATGAGAATTTACTTGGAATGGTTTGAAATGCCATGCATAGGTATTTATGGTGGACACTTTGGAACAACTTGGTTTTCAGGTGTTTGGAAGCACGAGCGGCGTTCCCGCTCAGTACAAGTGAAGGCTAGCAAAAGACTAGGGAGCGACAAATCAAGAGAGCAGTAACTGTCATAATCATGCTTGCGGCAAAATAAATTAACGGAGGCATAAAAGTGATGCAAGAACTCTGAAGCAATATAAATCATCGAGGCTTAATTGACTTTTTTGTTCAGTCATATGCATGCGTGAGCATGTGCCAAGTCGATATAAATGAATTATTCAGAGGAGGATACCACAATGCCATACTTACTTATGAATAAAACAATGCAAGCGAACATCCATGACATGCTACTCATATTAATAAATTGGAGCTAAACATGAGAGATCATGAACTACTAGACTTTCTCAAATAACATATACCTCACATGAACCAACTAAGCATGCTCACATGGATGAGTATATGTACAAAAATGAAAACAAATAGAGTTCATACCAGCCTCTCACCACAATCCAATTGTTGTAGATCGTCATTATTGCCTTTCACTTGTGTAGCTTGGATAATATGAAATGAAAACCACGCTCCAGCCACCGAAGACCATTGAACTCATGATGAACTTTACAAACCAAAGAAGAACAGCAAATATTTTTGGTGTTTTCGAATTGGAAACAAGAACAAAAGAAACAAGAAAACAAAGCAAAATCTTTTTGGGTTTTCTCATAGCAAACCAACGATAGCAAATAAAGTAAACTAAGAGCAAAGAACCAAATAAACAAATGGTGAAGAGAAACAACAGAAATATTTTTAGTCTTTTTGTGTTTTAGGAAAGAAACAAAGCGAAAACAAAAGAATGCAAACTAACAGAAACACAGAAAAGCAGGATGACAGAAATCTGCCAAATCCTGACAGCAGTACAGAAATCGAAATTAACAAAAATCTTCCATTGCTCAGCTCAAAAAGTGTTCAACTAATGAAAGTTAGATAACAACCTGGGGCACGTGCTCAAAAATTGGCAACTCAAAATAACGTTCTGGCTGTGCGTACGAATTTTTTTGGTAACAGCTCAGAATCTGTTTTTGGACAGCACTTCCCCAAATATCATCTCCCTCTCATTAGAAAACCACTCTAAGAAACTAAACAAGTATGTACAAGTATCCAGCAACCATAATATGCAAAGAATGAGTGATGCCGGTATACCTCCCCCCAAGCTTAGGCTTTTGGCCTAAGTGGAGTTCATTCCCACGGTCCCCATGAAGTGGTGTCTCCGTAGTACGACGAAGAACGACCCGGTTCCAGGTATGTGCTGGAGGAAGCATCGGGGTATGTGACGGTGCAGTCGTAGGAGGGCTCGGCGTCCTCGGAGTCATGCTGCTGGTGGAAGTCTTGTATCTTCATATGTTCCTCCACCTCCTCCTTAGTGAGCGACCATGATTGCCTGTCAATATTGAACAAACCTGGCTGGGGAAGAGGGATTTCCTTCTCATCCCCGTCAGCAAACAACATTCTATAGACCATATTATCTATAGTGGAGTCAGTAGTAACAAAATGATGACTCTTCATAGCAGCAATATCAAGTCTCCTAGGGGTTAATGGCACATCATTAGAATCAAGAGGGAGTCTTAAATGTGTTAAAATGCGCAGTGCAATAGTTCCTCCAAAAATAGGCCCCCTGCTAGACAGGCGGCGAGCAATAAGAGAACCAAGATGATAAGATGTCTGTCCAGTAAGTGCAGCATTCAAGAAAGCAAGATGATAGCTAGAGATATTACTAGTATTTTCCCTACCAAGAATACTAGTAGCAATGTAATATGCAAAATATTTAATGGCGGGAAGTTGAATATTTCTTATCTTGCCGCGCTGAATGGTGCGGCAATCATCTTCGGTGATCCCTCGATAGAGCTCCAACAGGTCCCGGGGGTTGTCATCAATCCTCCTTGCTGTACCTACAGGGGCAATATCCAATGCACGACAAAATTCTTCCAATTCCATAGTAACAGGATTACCATAGATCTTGAATGCAACTGTCGGCTCATATTGCGTGTTGTGGAACTTGAAGCTCTCAACGAAAATTTTGGTGAGCATGTAGTATTGCTCCCTTTCATCTCCCACGTAGGCGGCTAAGCCCGCCCTGTTGACAAGGGTGAAGAAATCATCCAATATCCCTGCATTTGTCAGAAAATCATAACATGGGAAGGATGAAGCATTAGGAGCCCCATTGTCCTCCTCGGGCGCGAAGCTAGGCGCGATGATATCCTCATTGTAGGATCGCCTAATCTGAGTGGACGCCCTCGAGGGCCTACCGGTGCTGGTTGTTCCTTTCTTGAACAATTCTCCAAATTTGAATTTCTTCATCTTCCTCTTCTGAAATTTTCAACAACCATTATAAAATTTGATTTCAAGGTATATAATTGAGGGGAACTACTATAGGAACTTGCTAGAGTACTAAACATGCATCAAAACTAGTTTCTACCACTTAGAACAAGCATGCAAGCTCACTAAACATGTTATCTACAGCAGCAAAATATTCAAGATATACTCAACCAAACAAAATTCTAATTGGACAATCAAAGGAGTCACATACCAAGGAGCAAATGTGCCAAATTTCAGACAGAAATCTGGGCTGAGCAAAGAGATCGAAAAATCGCGAGTTCTTGAGCAGAAACGCGAGTGAGAGGAACTTGGTGCGAGTTTTTTCGGGAGAGAGAAGAGCATGGGAGGAAGAGATGCTGAAGTGGGGCAAAGGGGGGCCCACACACCAGGGTGGCGCGCCCCCCTTGCTGGCCGCGCCGGCCTGTGGGGTGCCACCCTGGGGTGCCCCACTGGTCAGCCCCAGGTGCTCCCAGGTGCCTCTTCGAAAAATAGGACTACCAGTATAATTTTTGTAATTTTTAGAGAACTTCGAAAAATGCACATTTCTGGGTGTTAAATTAATTATTACTGCGCAGGAAAATGATTTCCAAAATCTTAAACAACTAAAGCATATTGCAAAACAAAATGTGCTACAGCAAGTAAAATAAGTGGAGGAAGAAAGAAAGAAAGAAATGTTGTTTAGCTCTCTTATGCATTAAAATATACTTGTTAACAAGGTTGATCAAGTCTTGCTACCAAATAAATTTTATATGACATAAGAAGAAATAAACCTCAAATCAATCATGTTACCTTATATTGAATTGATATGGATCCAATCACAAGAGTTTTATATTCTTCTTTAGGCTCATATATAGGACAATCAATGGATCCCACTTTGATAGTTTTCACATTAAAAATTGTATTAACTCCATATACTTTATCAATCCTCTTGGGAAAATAGACAGTATGTTCCTTATCATCAACATTGAAAGTAACCATGCCTTTATTGCAATCAATAACAGCCCCTGCAGTATTAAGAAAGGGTCTTCCAAGAATAATGGACATATTATCATCTTCAGGCATTTCCAACACAACAAAATCAGTTAATATCAAGCAATGTTGAGTAACTTGAACAGGAACATTTTCACATACACCAACAGGAATAGCGGTAGATTTATCAGCCATTTGCAAAGATATATCAGTTGGTATTAACTTATCTAAATCAAGTCTCTTATAAAGAGAAAAAGGCATTACACTAACTCCCGCTCCCAAATCACATAGAGCAGTTCTAACATAATTATTCTTGATGGAACAAGGAATAGTCGGTATACCTGGGTCTCCAAGCTTCTTTGGAATCTTACCACTAAAGGAGTAATTAGCGAGCATAGTGGAAATCTCCTCATTGGGAATTTTCCTTTTGTTAGAGACAATATCTTTCATATACTTTGAATAAGGAGGCAATTTAATAGCATCAGTCAAAGGGATTTGCAAAAATAAAGGTTTCATCCAATCACAAAATTTATTATAATGTTCCTCCTCCTTTGATTTTAGTTTCTTAGCAGGAAAAGGCATTTGCTTTTGAACCCAAGGTTCTCTTTCATTACCATGTTTCTCAGCAATAAAATCTTCTTTAGTGTACTTTTTATTTTTAGCATGCTTTTCAGGTTCTTCTTCAACCTCTTCTTTATCAGGAGTATCATCCTTATCATTATCTTTATCATGTTCATTACCACTTTCAGTTTCAGCATCAGAAATAGAAATACTATTAGGATCATTAACAGGTTCAGAGGATTCTACAACATTCTTATGTTTCTTTTTCTTTTTCTTAGATGGAGCACTAGTTTTAATTAGTTGAGAATCTTGTTCAACTCTTTTGGGATGCCCTTCAGGATATAGAGGATCCTGGGTAGAAACACCACCTCTAGTTGTTACTTCATAAGCATGTTTTTCTTTAGAATTATTTCCCAACAAGTCATTTTGCACTTTAGTGAGTTGATCAATTTGAGTTTGAACCATATGAAAATGTTTAACAAGTATCTTAACATCATTGGAGGTTCTCTCCACAATATCATGCAATTCACTAATAGCTCGAGAATTTTCCATTAAATGATTCTCTACTCTCATATTAAAGTTTTCTTGCTTAATAATATAATTATCAAACTCATCTAAGCATTGAGCAGGAGGTTTTGAATACGGAATATCTTCCCTAGTAAAGCGTTGAAGAGAGTGTACCTCAATCATGGATGAAGGGGGAGTTATCTCACATAAATCTTCTATAGGAGGTAAATTCTTCACATCTTCAGGTTTAATACCCTTCTCTTTAAGAGACTTCTTGGCTTCCCTCATATCTTCATCATTTAATTTAATCATACCCCTCTTCTTCACTATCGGTGTCGGGGTTGGTTCAGGTGTAGACCAATCATCATGATTCCGGCCTATTTTAGCCAATAATTCTTCAGCGTCGTCTGGAGTTCTTTTCCTGAAAACACAACCAGCACAACTATCCAGGTATGCCCTAGACTCAATGGTTAGTCCACTATAAAATATATCAAGTAGACATGTTGGGCCTCCAAGAGCAGAGGTTTGTAGAATAGCAACAAGTTTTCCCTTAAGTGGATCACCCAAGGTTTATCGAACTCAGGGAGGAAGAGGTCAAAGATATCCCTCTCAAGCAACCCTGCAGCCACAAAGCAAGAAGTCTCTTGTGTCCCCAACACACCTAATACACTTGTCAGATGTATAGGTGCACTAGTTCGGCGAAGAGATAGTGAAATACAAGTAGTATGGATGGTGGTAATATTGCAGAAAGTAAAGATGCAGTAAAACAGTAAACAAGCGGCGCCAGAAAATAGCTTGCTGGCGTGGAAAGCAATTCTTTGTGGTGGAAACAAGGCCTAGGGATCATACTTTCACTAGTGGACACTCTCAACATTGATCACATAATAAATAAGTTCTCTTTCCTTTGTGCTACATATACTCTTGTTGGATGATGAACACCACTAATTGTGTAGGATTACACGAACCCTCAATGCCGGAGTTAACAAGCTCCACAACATTCGATATTCATATTTAAGTAACCTTAGAGCATAATAGATCTTTGCAAAATAAACCAAGTACTAACATAGCATGCACACTGTCACCATCACACTACGAAGGAGGCATAGATCACATCAATACTATCATAATGACAATTAACTCCACAACCTACAAGAGATTATGATCATAATCTACGACAAGAACTACACGATGCACACACTGTCACCATTACACCATGCAGGAGGAATAGACTACTTTAATAACATCACATGAGTAGCACATAGATAAATAGTGATACAAACACATTGCAATCATAAAGGGATATAAATAAGCACTTCACTATGCCATTCATAACAGTGAATAAGTATTCTGTGAAATATAGCCTAAGAGACCCACACGGTGCACACACTGTCACCTTTACACACGTGGGACAAGGAGTCTCCGGAGATCACATAAGTAAAACCCACTTGACTAGCATAATGACATCTAGATTACAAGCATCATCATATGAATCTCAATCATGTAAGGCAGCTCATGAGATTATTGTATTGAAGTACATAGGAGAGAGATGAACCACATAGCTACCGGTACAGCCCCAAGCCTCGATGGAGAACTACTCCTCCTCATGGGAGCAGCAGCGGTGATGAAGATGGCGGTGGAGATGGCAGCGAATGAGAAGCCTTCCGGGCACTTCCCCGTCCCGGCGGCGTGCCGGAACAAAGACTCCTGTCCCCAGATCTTGGCTTCGCGATGGCGGCGGCTCTGGAAGGTTTCGCGTACCGTGGCTTATTCTTCCGGGGTTTTTAGGTCAGGGACCTTATATAGGCGAAAGGGCAGCCTCGGAGGGGCCTGGTGGGCCCCACACTAAGGCGGCGCGGCCCCCTCTGGCCGCGCCTGTTGTGTGGGGCCCCCGGCTTCTCTCGGCGGCTCGGGTGTTCTGGATGCTTCCGGGCAAAATAGGAACATGGGCATTGATTTCGTCCGATTCCGAGAATATTTCCTTACTAGGATTTCTGGAACCAAAAACAACAGAAAACAGGAACTGGCCCTTCGGCATCTCGTCAATAGGTTAGTTCCGAAAACGCATAATAATGATATATAATGTGTATAAAACATGTAGATATCATCAATAAAGTAGCATGGAACATAAGAAATTATAGATACGTTGGAGACGTATCAGCATCCCCAAGCTTAGTTCTGCTCGTCCCGAGCAGGTAAACGATAACAATGATAATTTCTTAAGTGACATGCCATCATAACCTTGATCATACTATTGTAAGCACATGAGATGAATGCAGCGATCAAAACAATGGTAATGACATGAGTAAACAAATGAATCATAAAGCAAACACTTTTCATGAATAGTACTTTCAAGACAAGCATCAATAAGTCTTGCATAAGAGTTAGCTCGTAAAGCAATAATTCAAAGTAGAGGTATTGAAGCAACACAAAGGAAGATTAAGTTTCAGCGGTTGCTTTCAACTTATAACATGTATATCTCATGGATAGTGTCAATATAAAGTAATATAACAAGTGCAATGTGCAAGTATGTAGGAATCAATGCACAGTTCACACAAGTGTTTGCTTCTTGAGGTGGAGAGAGATAGGTGAACTGACTCAACATAAAAGTAAAAGAAAGGTCCTTCAAAGAGGAAAGCATCGATTGCTATATTTGTGCTAGAGCTTTTATTTTGAAAACATGAAACAATTTTGTCAACGGTAGTAATAAAGCATATGTATTATGTAAATTATATCTTACAAGTTGCAAGCCTCATGCATAGTATACTAATAGTGCCCGCACCTTGTCCTAATTAGCTTGGACTACCGGATCATCGCAATACACATGTTTTAACCAAGTGTCACAAAGGGGTACCTCCATGCCGCCTGTACAAAGGTCTAAGGAGAAAGCTCGCATTTTGGATTTCTCGCTTTTGATTATTCTCAACTTAGACATCCATACCGGGACAACATGGACAACAGATAATGGACTCCTCTTTAATGCATAAGCATGTGGCAACAATTAGTGTTCTCATATGAGATTGAGGATATATGTCCAAAACTGAAACTTCCACCATGATTCATGGCTTTAGTTAGCGGCCCAATGTTCTTCTCTAACAATATGCATGCTCTAACCATTAAGGTGGTAGATCTCTCTTACTTCAGACAAGACGGACATGCATAGCAACTCACATGATATTCAACAAAGAGTTGATGGCGTCCCCAGAAGCATGGTTATCGCACAACAAGCAACTTAATAAGAGATAAAGTGCATAAGTACATATTCAATACCACAATAGTTTTTAAGGCTATTTTGTCCCATGAGCTATATATTGCAAAGGCGAATGATGGAAATTTAAAGGTAGCACTCAAGCAATTTACTTTGGAATGGCGGAGAAATACCATGTAGTAGGTAGGTATGGTGGACATAAATGGCATAGTGGTTGGCTCAAGGATTTTGGATGCATGAGAAGTATTCCCTCTCGATACAAGGTTTAGGCTAGCAAGGTTATTTGAAACAAACACAAGGATGAACCGGTGCAGCAAAACTCACATAAAAGACATATTGTAAACATTATAAGACTTTACACCGTCTTCCTTGTTGTTCAAAACTCAATACTAGAAATTATCTAGACCTTAGAGAGACCAATTATGCAAACCAAATTTTAGCAAGCTCTATGTATTTCTTCATTAATAGGTGCAAAGTATATGATGCAAGATCTTAAACATGAGCACAACAATTGCCAAGTATCACATTATCCAAGATATTTTACCAATTACTACATGTAGCATTTTCTGTTTCCAACCATATAACAATTAACGAAGCAGTTTCAACCTTCGCCATGAACATTAAAAGCTAAGAACACATGTGTTCATATGAACCAGCGGAGCGTGTCTCTCTCCCACACAAGGATGAATTTATTCAGAAAACTAAGATAACAAAACAAAAATAAAAGCACACAGACGCTCCAAGTAAAGAACATAAGGATGTGACGGAATAAAAATATAGTTTCACTAGAAGTGACCTGATAATGTTGTCGATGAAGAAGGGGATGCCTTGGGCATCCCCAAGCTTAGATGCTTGAGTCTTCTTAAAATATGCAGGGATGAACCACGGGGCATCCCCAAGCTTAGACCTTTCACTCTTCTTGATCATAGTATATCATCCTCTTCTCTTGACCCTTGAAAACTTCCTTCACACAAACTTCAAGCAAACTCATGAGAGGGTTAGTGCTTAACCACAAATTCATATATTCAGAGGTGACACAATCATTCTTAACACTTCTGGACATTGCACAAAGCTTCTGAAAGTTAATGGAACAAAGAAACTCATTCAACATAGCAAAAGCGGCAATGCGAAATAAAAGACAGAATCTGTCAAAAACAGAACAGTCCGTAAAGATGCATCTGGACTGGGCACTTAACTTGCTCAAATGGAAAAACTCAAAACTAATGAAAGTTGCGTACATATCTGAGGATCACGCTCGTAATTTTGCAGATTTTTTCGAATTTTTTACAGAGACTTGTGCCAGAATTCGTGACAGACAGCAATGCTGTTTCTGCGCAGCGATCCCAAATATAACATCAACTTTAACATAGAAACTTTACTTGGCACAAAAACATGATAAGGAGAGGTTTCTACAGTAGTAAACAAATTCCAAGACTCAACAAAACAAAAATTGCTGTAGTAAAATAAACACATGGGTTATCTCCCAAGAAGTTCTTTCTTTATAGCCATTAAGATGGGCTTAGTAATTTTAATGATACTCTCGCAAGAAATAAGAGTTGAAGCAAAAGAGAGCATCAAGAAGCAAATTCAAAACACATTTAAGCCTAACCCACTTCCTATGAAAAGGAATCTTGTAAATAAACAAGTTCAAGAAGCATAATGCAACAAGCATAGAAAGATAAAACAAGTGTAGCTTCAAAAATTTCAGCACATAGAGAGGTGTTTTAGTAACATGAAAATTTCTACAACCATATTTTCCTCTCTCATAATAACTTTCAGTAGCAACATGAGCAAACTCAACAATATAACTATCACATAAAGCATTCTTATCATGAGTCTCATGCATAAAATAATTACTACTCCCAACATAAGCATAGTCATTCTTATTAATTGTAGTGGGAGCAAATTCAACAAAGTAGCTATCAAATATAGGAGGTATATTGTAATCATAATCAAATTTATCCTCCATAACAGGTGGTAACAAAAGACTACTATCATTATAATCATCATAAATGGGAGGCAAAGTATCATCAAAGTAAATTTTCTCCTCAATGCTTGGGGGACTAAAAATATCATGCTCATCAAAACCAGCTTCCCCAAGCTTAGAATTTTCCATATCATTAACAACAATGGTGTTCAAAGCATTCATATTAATAACATTCCCATTAGCATGCATATAAATTTCCATGGGTTTTTTAATTCTCTCTTCAAACACATCATGTCCTAATTCAAGATAAAGTTCATAAAGATCTCTCATATTTTTGTTGTTTTCCATTATGCCTAACTAGTGTAAAACAAGAAACAAAAAGATGCAATTGCAGGATCTAAAGGAAATAGCTTCGAGTACTTACAACGGCGCCGAAAAATAGCTTAGTAGCCGAGATCCGGAGTGTGAGTACCTTTTACCTTTCCTCCCCGGCAACGGCGCCAGAAAATAGCTTGATGTCTACTCACGCTTCTTTTTCTGTAGACAGTGTTGGGCCTCCAAGAGCAGAGGTTTGTAGAACAGCAACAAGTTTTCCCTTAAGTGGATCACCCAAGGTTTATCGAACTCAGGGAGGAAGAGGTCAAAGATATCCCTCTCAAGCAACCCTGCAACCACAAAGCAAGAAGTCTCTTGTGTCCCCAACACACCAAATACACTTGTCAGATGTATAGGTGCACTAGTTCGGCGAAGAGATAGTGAAATACAAGTAGTATGGATGGTGGTAATATTGCAGAAAGTAAAGATGCAGTAAAACAGTAAACAAGCGGCGCTAGAAAATAGCTTGCTGGCGTGGAAAGCAATTCTTTGTGGTGGAAACAAGGCCTAGGGATCATACTTTCACTAGTGGACACTCTCAACATTGATCACATAATAAATAAGTTCTCTTTCCTTTGTGCTACATATACTCTTGTTGGATGATGAACACCACTAATTGTGTAGGATTACACGAACCCTCAATGCCGGAGTTAACAAGCTCCACAACATTCAATATTCATATTTAAGTAACCTTAGAGCATAATAGATCTTTGCAAAATAAACCAAGTACTAACATAGCATGCACACTGTCACCATCACACTACGAAGGAGGCATAGATCACATCAATACTATCATAATGACAATTAACTCCACAACCTACAAGAGATTATGATCATAATCTACGACAAGAACTACACGATGCACACACTGTCACCATTACACCATGCAGGAGGAATAGACTACTTTAATAACATCACATGAGTAGCACATAGATAAATAGTGATACAAACACATTGCAATCATAAAGGGATATAAATAAGCACTTCACTATGCCATTCATAACAGTGAATAAGTATTCTGTGAAATATAGCCTAAGAGACCCACACGGTGCACACACTGTCACCTTTACACACGTGGGACAAGGAGTCTCCGGAGATCACATAAGTAAAACCCACTTGACTAGCATAATGACATCTAGATTACAAGCATCATCATATGAATCTCAATCATGTAAGGCAGCTCATGAGATTATTGTATTGAAGTACATAGGAGAGAGATGAACCACATAGCTACCGGTACAGCCCCGAGCCTCGATGGAGAACTACTCCCTCCTCATGGGAGCAGCAGCGGTGATGAAGATGGCGGTGGAGATGGCAGCGGTGTCGAATGAGAAGCCTTCCGGGGGCACTTCCCCGTCCCGGCGGCGTGCCGGAACAGAGACTCTGTCCCCGGATCTTGGCTTCGCGATGGCGGCGCTCGGAAGGTTTCGCGTCGTGGCTTATTCTTCCGGGTTTTAGGTCGGGGACCTTATAGGCGAATGGGCAGCCTCGGAGGGGCCTGGTGGGCCCACACACTAAGGCGGCGGCCCCCTCCGGCCGCGCCGGTGTTGTGGGGCCCCAGGCTTCTCTCGGCGGCTCTTGGGTGTTCGGATGCTTCCGGCAAAATAGGAACACGGGCATTGATTTCGTCCGATTCGAGAATATTTCCTTACTAGGATTTCTGGAACCAAAAACAACAGAACTGGCCCTTCGGCATCTCGTCAATAGGTTAGTTCCGGAAAACGCATAATAATGACATATAATGTGTATAAAACATGTAGATATCATCAATAAAGTAGCATGGAACATAAGAAATTATAGATACGTTGGAGATGTATCATTAGTCCACTATAAAATATATCAAGTAAATCATGCTTTTCCAAATCATGATCAGGCCGAGCTCTAATAAGAGAACAAAATCTCGCCCAAGCCTCAGGCAATTTCTCTCCATCTTCCTGGTCAAAATTATAAATTCTCTGCAAAGCAATATGTTGAGCACTAGCAGGAAAGTATTTTCGGAAGAAAACATCAAGCAATTCTTTTGGACTTTTAATAGAACCAGGAGGCAAATTATTATACCAAGTTTTAGCATCATCCTTTAATGAGAAAGGAAAAATTTTAGCGACAAAATAAGTACGCATCTTGACATCATCAGAAAACACGCTACTCAGAGTAGATAACTCAATCATGTGTTCAACAACACTTTCTTTTTCAGTACCACAAAAGGGTGTTTTCTCAACAATAGCTATATGAGATAGATCAAGAGAAAAATCATAATCTTTATCATTAATGTTTATAGGAGATGTGGCAAATTTAGGATCAGGAGACAGTTTATATCTAACAGCATGTTCTGCAAGCAACTTTTTAATTTTTCTTGCATCAGTAGTAGCATTGCATTTTTCAATAAAATCATCATCAAGCTCTACATAATCTTCATCAAGATCATCACTAGAATATTCAACAGACTCAGGTGAATTAACAGGTGTAGTAGCATTTTCATTAGGAGTTTCAGTATTTTCAATTTGCCTAGACCTAGCAATTGTAGCATCTAGAAAAGATCCTAACGAACCATCATTATCAAGCACAGCAGAAGCATCATCACAATTATGAGAGGAATTTTCAGATTCAGCAGAAGTACCAGCATTTGAAGCTTGTGGTGGTGAAACAAGTTTACTTATCACAGATGGTGAATCAAGAGCAGCAGAGGTACTAAGAGTTGTACCTTTTCTTGTAGTGGATGGTAATATGGCGATCTTAGTATCGCGAGGTTTACCCATGATGGAGAATTGCAGCGAACAATATCAATCCAAGTGAACTTCCAAATAAAGCTATGCTCCCCGGCAACGGCGCCAGAAAATAGTCTTGATGACCCACAAGTATAGGGGATCGCAACAGTCTTCGAGGGAAGTATTACCCAATTTGTTGATTCGACACAAGGGGAGACAAAGAATACTTGTAAGCCTTAACGGAGTTGTCAATTCAGCTGCACCTGGAAACAGACTTGCTCGCAAGAGTTTATCGGTAACAGTTTTATAGCAGTAGGAATAGTAAAAATAACAGCGGTGAAATAAAGACAGCAGTAGTGATTATAGTAAACAGCAGGATTAAAATACTGTAGGCACAGGGACGGATTAACGGGCGTTGCATGGATGAGAGAAACTCATATAACAATCAAAGCAGGGGCAGATAATAATAAAACGGTATCCAAGTACTAATCAATCAATAGGCATGTGTTCCATATTTAGTCGTACGTGCTCGCAATGAGAAACTTGCACAACATCTTTTGTCCTACCAGCCGGTGGCAGCCGGGCCTCTAGGGAAACTACTGGAAATTAAGGTACTCCTTTTAATAGAGTACCGGAGCAAAGCATTAACACTCCGTGAACACATGTGATCCTCACATCACTACCATCCCCTCCGGTTGTCCCGATTTCTGTCACTTCGGGGCCATTGGTTCCGGACAGCGACATGTGTATACAACTTGCAGGTAAGATCATAAACAACGAATATCTTCATGAATCAATAACATGTTCAGATCTGAGATCATGGCACTCGGGCCCTAGTGACAAGCATTAAGCATAACAAGTTGCAACAATATCATAAAAGTGACATCTACGGATACTAGGCACTATGCCCTAACAATCTTATGACTATTACATGACCAATCTCATCCAATCCCTACCATCCCCTTCAGCCTACAGCGGGGGAATTACTCACACATGGATGGGGGAAACATGGCTGGTCGATGGAGAGGCGTTGGCGGTGATGGCGGTGAAGATCTCCTCCAATTCCCCGTCCCGGCGGAGTGCCAGAACGGAGACTTCTGGCTCCCGAGACGGAGTTTCGCGATGTGGCGGCTCTCTGGAGGGTTTCTGGCGACTTCGACTTCTCTCTGTGTTTTTAGGTCGAGGGCGATAAGTAGTCCGAAGGAGGGCGTCGGGGGCCAGCCGAGGGGCAACACACTAGGGCCGCGGGCCCCCGGGCCGCGCCGGCCTAGTGTGTGGGGCCCTCGCGCCCCCACCTGGCTTGCCCTTCTGGCTGTGAGTCTTGGGAAAATAGGGCCTTCTGTATAAATTCCGAGGTTTTTCCTGAAAGTTGGATTTCTGCACAAAAACGAGACACAGAGCAATTCTGCTGAAAACAGCGTTAGTCTGTGTTAGTTGTATCCAAAATGCACAAATTAGAGGCAAAACAATAGCAAAAGTGTTCAGGAAAGTAGATACGTTTTGGACGTATCAGTGGGTAGGTTAGCCGGGTGTATTTAGTTATTTCCTTTTAAATTTCAATCCAATAATTACTGCACCTTTGCAAATTTATATAAAATTCATATTAAGTCAGAAAAATATAAATAAGATATTAAAATTCTTAGAAAAGAAAACTCTATCCAATAAAAATATAAAATGAAATTTTTATTTTTAATAAAAATTTAATTATTTAATACTTGTTATTTAAGCCTTTAATTTTAATTCTAAATTCAATTAAAATTCAATAATTAGGAAAACTTCATAAATAAATAAAAACCAGTAAGTAAATAAGGAAAACATTAAAATTAATTTTCCTTTTATATTAATTTATTAAATCCTTATTAGGAGGATTTAAAACCCTAAATAATAATTACCTTAATTATTAATTGTTTAAAAATAATAAATGCCAAATTCAATATTATTTTTATTTCAAAGTTATTAATAACTTCAACTTTAAAATGAAGTTATTAATCATAGAACTATATGGTAAATAGCAAACCCTAATTCCATATGGAATGATATTACAACCCTATCATTTCATGTGAAACCCAAAACCCTAATTCAATTAGAAACCCTAGTTCCATTATTACATGTGAACCCTAATTTGCTTCTAACCTAAAACCCTAGGTTAGAACATGTGATCATGGTACCTACTTTCAGATCATAGAACCATACTAGCAAATAAATACTTGACTTGGCCACATAAAATGTAGAAGACCTATCACTAATATATGGGTATCCCATGTGTTCATCTTCATCAAACCTAGATAATCAAAGTAGGGTCAACCAAGTGTAAACCCTAGATCCTATTACCAAAGCCATCATCCATATTCATCCTACTTAGCATCACACCAATGTGATGAACCTCAGGAGCAACTATGCCAAATCTTGAGCATTACCTAACCATATTCCACTAAACCCTACTAGTATTGGATATTTATCAACCATCCTATTCAGGAGCCAATTACTCCTTACTTAATAGAACCAACAGTAAAACCTAGACCACCTCAACCCTAATTGATATACTTCTTATTATTTAAGAAGTATGTTCTTCAAAAGTTATTCTTTTGAAGAAAATAAGGAATCATCATCAACCCTGCTTATAAGGACCTATAAACCCTAGCCAGCTATCACTAGCAAGATAAACCAACCTTGACAACAACCATGTATAATGAATTGCTTAGGATGCCTAGGCTTATCTCAACCTTACAAGCCCTAGTTGTTGATGAATCCAACTATGTTGTGATCCATCTTATACTTACTCCAGAAACTACTTGGAACCAGAATAAATTATAGCAACCCACAAACCTAATTACCATACTTGTTCTTTATCAAATTACATGTTCTTCAAAAGTTATTCTTTTAAAGTATATGATAATCAATCATTAACCATGCCATATAGTACTAAAACTGACCACTGTTCTTTACTTGTTAACATTATGCCAATTATCATTCTTTGTGTGCTCAATTGATTACTATGCCTTATTATCTACCTGTTTATAATACCAAGTAATCACACCTGAATAAGAACCTTGTATGTGAATCACTCTAAAAGTGCAACACACCCTAAACCAATCATTACCACTCACTAATCCTAAATCATCGGGGTTAGGACACGCTTAGAGCGATTGCATCTCATACTTATGCATTATTGCATCCTTGCCAATCTTTTAAACATCGTCCTTACCGGACGATGATGCTATTTCAGAATTTGGAGTTATTGCGTATCGAAGACCTTGCCTGCATAATCTTGCAGTCAAGAAAGGCAAGTTCATCGCTTGCTCATGTCATTTGAGTATTTTTACCAAATTACTTGCAAAGTACTATGCTTATCACTCTTGCATGAAAATCAAAAGAATTATTTTCATAACTATGAATATGACTATGTGGTGGGCAATGGAACCATGGTATGTGTTGATATGGTGGAGGTTCCATTGCAAGGGTTTATATCCATCTAGGATTAAACAACAAATGTCGTCCAGTGATTCTTGTGCCGTAATACCCGTGTTAACCATAAGATCCGGAGTGGGACGGAGTAGTCAAAAGTGTTTCCACCTCTCGTTCATCAACGGATGCGCTTTACCGTAGTACACTTGTGATCCAAGGGGGCAAGCTGGTGAGGCTGGGGAGTCCTAAGTCCCCACGGCATAGTCCGTAGTACACTTGTCGCCCGACGGAGCAAGATGGTGAGGCTGGGGAGTCCTAAGTCCCCACGGTATTGCGGTCTATGATGGGTTGCAGCTACCGGCGTAGGAGTGTATGGTAGAGCCCAGCACTGTGTCGTGGTCGGGGTCCACCTTGAAATCTACAGGAATAATGGGACCGGCGTGGACCCAGGGTCGGGGCATGCAACAACGGGTGGGTGTTCGAGGTAGCGGAGGAACATGATTGACTAGGACCTTATACCGGGCCTCACACCAAAGGAAGTGTGGACGGGAAACTCGAGCCCGGTTGGCACCAAGGTTAAGATCTCTTATGGGTAAAGAAACACACCTCTGCAGAGTGTAACGAACTGTGACCAGTCACTCCCTGTTCCGGGATATGGAACTGCGAACGCTGCCGGAAAGGAACTCCATGAAGTTCTAGTCAACCGGTGAAGGCTGACGGACATAGTTCTTCTGAATAAAAGCAACCTTTTGAAGAAATGATTATGAAAACCTGCATTGGTATTAGACTTTCTGGTCTAATGCCGTAGCTAGTGCATTAAACACCTCTTTCCTATAATGAACTTGTTGAGTACGCTCGTACTCATCCCACTCTTAAATCCCCTGCTTAGATATGGAGGCATCGAAGGAGGATCTACAGTGCAACTCGAAGACCGAGGAGTCAACAACTACTTCAAGGGACAGGACCATGTCAGGAGAGTCAGATATCACATTCAACAAGGAGAAAACCTAGATTAGCAATAGAAAGGAACTAGCTTCCTAAACCTAGCTCCTATTTAGCTAGAATCTATTCTTAGCCTCTATAGCTAGTTAAATACTCTACAAATAGAGTTCGTGATAGGATTAGACTACGAGTCGTTCTTCTGGAGTTTATTTGCAGTTTTACCTCATTGTAAAGTAGGAGGCTGTGCTGATCTTCTGTAACAGAGTCGGAGTTGTAATTCTATAGACATGCCTTGGACCCGCATATGTTTCTGTTGTACCACTCTGAGCGATATAATACTAGTGGAACGGTGTTTCATTGGTGTTATATCAGACTTGCATACTACACCATGCAGTGGTATGCCGGGTCACCACAGTTGGATAGACACGTTTTGACCCTAGGAAATGCCCAAGGAGCCAAGAAGCACGTTGAAGGTTGATGGTGGCGAAATGTGAGGCGCAACACCAGGGATTCCGGCGCCAACGTGGAACCTGCACAACACAACCAAAGTACTTTGCCCCAACGAAAAGTGAGGTTGTCTCACCGGCTTGCTGTAACAAAGGATTAACCGTATTGTGTGGAAGATGATTGTTTGCGAAGAACAGTAAAACAAGTATTGCAGTAGATTGTATGCGATGTAAAGAATAGGACCGGGGTCCACAGTTCACTAGAGGTGTCTCTCCCATAAGATTAAAGCATGTTGGGTGAACAAATTACAGTCGGGCAATTGACAAATAGAAAAGGGCATAACAATGCATATACATGATATGATAAATATAGTGAGATTTAATTGGGCATTACGACAAAGTACATAGACCGCCATCCAACATGCATCTATGCCTAAAAAGTCCACCTTCAGGTTATCATCCGAACCCCTTCCAGTATTAAGTTGCAAGCAACAGACAATTGCATTAAGTATGGTGCGTAATGTAATCAACAACTACATCCTTAGACATAGCATCAATGTTTTATCCCTAGTGGCAACAGCACATCCACAACCTTAGAACTTTCTGTCACTGTCCCAGGTATCAATGGAGGCATGAACCCACTATCGAGCATAAATACTCCCTCTTGGAGTTAAGAGCAAAAACTTGGCCAGAGCCTCTACTAATAACGGAGAGCATGCAAGATCATAAACAACACATAAATAATAGATTGATAATCACCATAACATAGTATTCTCTATCCATCGGATCCCGACAAACACAACATATAGTATTACAGATAGATGATCTTGATCATGTTAGGCAGCTCACAAGATCCAACAATGAAGCACATAAGGAGAAGACGACCATCTAGCTACTGCTATGGACCCATAGTCCAGGGGTGAACTACTCACTCATCACTCCGGAGGCGATCATGGCGATGAAGAGTCCTCCGGGAGATGATTCCCCTCTCCGGCAGGGTGCCGGAGGCGATCTCCTGAATCCCCCGAGATGGGATTCGCGGTGGCGGCGTCTCTGGAAGGTTTTCCGTATCGTGGCTCTCGGTACTGGGGGTTTCGCGACGGAGGCTTTAAGTAGGCGAAAGGGTAGGTCAAGGGCGTCACGGGGGGCCCACACACTAGGGCGGCGCGGCCAGGGCTTGGGCCGCGCCGCCATGGTGTGTCCCCACCTCGTGGCCCCACTTCGTCTCCTCTTCGGTCTTCGGAAGCTTCGTGCAAAAATAGGACCCGGGCGTTGATTTCGTCCAATTCCGAGAATATTTCCTTACTAGGATTTCTGAAACCAAAAACAGAAAACAGCAACTGGCTCTTCGGCATCTTGTTAATAGGTTAGTTCCAGAAAATGCGTAAATACGACATATAATGTGTATAAAACATGTAGATATCATCAATAATGTAGCATGGAACATAAGAAATTATCGATACGTCGGAGACGTATCGCATCCCCAAGCTTAGTTCTGCTCGTCCCGAGCAGGCAAACGATAACAAGGATAATTTCTGGAGTGACATGCCATCATAATCTTGATCATACTATTGTAAACATATGTAATGAATGCAGCGATCAAAACAATGGTAATGACATGAGTAAACAAATGAATCATAAAGCAAAGACTTTTCATGAATAGTACTTCAAGACAAGCATCAATAAGTCTTGCATAAGAGTTAACTCATAAAGCAATAAATCAAAGTAAAGGTATTGAAGCAACACAAAGGAAGATTAAGTTTCAGCGGTTGCTTTCAACTTATAACATGTATATCTCATGGATAGTGTCAACATAGAGTAATATAACAAGTGCAATATGCAAGTATGTAGGAATCAATGCACAGTTCACACAAGTATTTGCTTCTTGAGGTGGAGAGAGATAGGTAAACTGACTCAACAATAAAAGTAAAAGAAAGGTCCTTCAAAGAGGAAAGCATCGATTGCTGTATTTGTGCTAGAGCTTTTATTTTGAAAACATGAAACAATTTTGTCAACGATAGTAATAAAGCATATGAGTTATGTAAATTATATCTTACAAGTTGCAAGCCTCATGCATAGTATACTAATAGTGCCCGCACCTTGTCCTACTTAGCTTGGACTACCGGATCTTCGCAATACACATGTTTCAACCAAGTGTCACAAAGGGGTACCTCCATGCCGCCTGTACAAAGGTCTAAGGAGAAAGCTCGCATTTTGGATTTATCGCTTTTGATTATTCTCAACTTAGACATCCATACCGGGACAACATGGACAACAGATAATGGACTCCTCTTTAATGCATAAGCATGTGACAACAATTATTATTCTCATATGAGATTGAGAATATATGTCCAAAACTGAAACTTCCACCATGATTCATGGCTTTAGTTAGCGGCCCAATGTTCTTCTCTAACAATATGCATGCTCCAACCATTAAGGTGGTAGATCTCTCTTACTTCAGACAAGACGGACATGCATAGCAACTCACATGATATTCAACAAAGAGTAGTTGATGGCGTCCCCAGAAGCATGGTTATCGCACAACAAGCAACTTAATAAGAGATAAAGTGCATAAGTACATATTCAATACTACGATAGTTTTTAAGGCTATTTTGTCCCATGAGCTATATATTGCAAAGGTGAATGATGGAATTTTAAAGGTAGCACTCAAGCAATTTACTTTGGAATGGCGGAGAAATACCATGTAGTAGGTAGGTATGGTGGACACAAATGGCATAGTGGTTGGCTCAAGGATTTTGGATGCATGAGAAGTATTTCCTCTCGATACAAGGTTAACGAAGAAGAATTGCCAAGTATATGATGCAAGAGCTTAAACATGAGCACAACAATTGCCAAGTATCACATTATCCAAGACATTTTAGAATTACTACATGTAGCATTTTCCAATTCCAACCATATAACAATTTAACGAAGAAGAAACTTCGCCATGAACATTATGAGTAAAACCTAAGGACATATTTGTCCATATGCAACAGCGGAGCGTGTCTCTCTCCCACACAAAGAATGCTAGGATCCATTTTATTCAAACAAAAACAAAAACAAAACAAATCGACGCTCCAAGCAAAGTACATAAGATGTGACTGAATAAAAATATAGTTTCAGGGGAGGAACCTGATGATGTTGTCGATGAAGAAGGGGATGGCATCCCCAAGATTAGACGCTGAGTCTTCTTAAAATATGCAGGGATGAACCACGGGGGCATCCCCAAGCTTAGAGCTTTCACTCCTCTTGATCATAGTATATCATACTCCTCTCTTGACCCTTGAAAACTTCCTTCACACCAAACTTCAAGCAAACTCATTAGAGGGTTAGTGCACAATTAAAATTCACATATTTAGAGGTGACACAATCATTCTTAACACTTCTGGACATTGCATAAAGCTACTGGACATTAATGGATCAAAGAAATTCATCCAACATAGCAAATACGGCAATGCGAAATAAAAGGCAGAATCTGTCAAAAACAGAACAGTCCGTAAAGACGAACCTGAAAGGTGCACTAGACTTGCTCAAATGGAAAAACTCAAAACTAATGAAAGTTGCGTACATATCTGAGGATCACGCTCATAATTTTGCAGATTTTTTGAATTTTCTACAGAGACTTGTGCCAGAATTCGTGACAGACAGCAATGCTGTTTCTGCAGCGATCCCAAATATAACATCAACTTTAACATAGAAACTTTACTTGGCACAAAAACATGATAAGGAGAGGTTTCTACAGTAGTAAACAAATTCCAAGACTCAACAAAACAAAAATTGCTGTAGTAAAATAAACACATGGGTTATCTCCCAAGAAGTTCTTTCTTTATAGCCATTAAGATGGGCTTAGTAATTTTAATGATGCCCTCGCAAGAAATAAGAGTTGAAGCAAAAGAGAGCATCAAGAAGCAAATTCAAAACACATTTAAGCCTAACCCACTTCCTATGAAAAGGAATCTTGTAAATAAACAAGTTCAAGAAGCATAATGCAACAAGCATAGAAAGATAAAACAAGTGTAGCTTCAAAAATTTCAGCACATAGAGAGGTGTTTTAGTAACATGAAAATTTCTACAACCATATTTTCCTCTCTCATAATAACTTTCAGTAGCAACATGAGCTATAACATAGAAACTTTACTTGGCACAAAAACATGATAAGGAGAGGTTGCTACAGTAGTAAACAACTTCCAAGACTCAAATATAAAACAAAGTACTGTAGTAAAAACATGGGTTGTCTCCCATAAGCGCTTTTCTTTAACGCCTTTCAGCTAGGCGCAGAAAGTGCAAATCAAGTAACATCAAGAGTAGAAGCATCAACATCATAACTTGTTCTAATAATAGAATCAAAAGGCAACTTCATTCTCTTTCTAGGGAAGTGTTCCATACCTTTCTTGAGAGGAAATTGATATTTAATATTACCTTCCCTCATATCAATAACAGCACCAACGGTTCGAAGAAAAGGTCTTCCCAACACAATAGGACAAGATGCATTGCATTCGATATCCAAGACAACAAAATCAACGGGGACAAGGTTATTGTTAATCGTAATGCGCACATTATCAATCCTCCCCAAAGGTTTCTTTTTAACATTATCGGCAAGATTAACATCCAAATAACAATTCTTCAATGGTGGCAAGTCAAGCATATCATAAATCTTTTTAGGCATAACAGAAATACTTGCACCAAGATCACATAAAGCATTACATTCAAAGTCATTGAATTTCATTTTAATGATGGGCTCCCAACCATCTTCTAACTTTCTAGGAATAGAAGTTTCAAGTTTTAGTTTCTCTTCTCTAACTTTTATGAGAGCATTTGTAATATGTTTTGTAAAGGCCAAATTTATAGCACTAGCATTAGGACTTTTAGCAAGTTTTTGTAAGAACTTTATAACTTCAGAGATGTGGCAATCATCAAAATCTAAATCATTATGAGCTACAGCAATGGGATCATTGTCCCCAAGGTTGGAAAAAATTTCAGCAGTTTTATCACAAGCATTTCAGCAGTTTTAGCAATTTCAGGCAGTTTTGTACGCTTTGCACTAGGAGTAGAAACATTGCCAACACCAATTATTTTACCATTGATAGTAGGAGGTGCAGCAACATGTGAATCATTATCATTACTAATGGTGGTAATAGTCCAAACTTTAGCTACATTATTCTCTTTAGCTAGTTTTTCATTTTCTTCTCTATCCCACCTAGCACGCAATTCAGCCATTAATCTTATATTCTCATTAATTCTAACTTGGATGGCATTTGCTGTAGTAGTAATCTTATTATCAATATCCTCATTAGGCATAACTTTCAATTTTAATAGATCAACATCGGAGGCAAGTCTATCAACTCTAGAAGCAATAATATCAATTTTATCAAGCTTTTCCTCAACAGATTTGTTAAAAGCAGTTTGTGTACTAATAAATTCTTTAAGCATGGCTTCAAGACCAGGGGGTACACTCCTATTATTATTGTAAGAATTCCCATAAGAATTACCATAACCATTACCATTAGCAGAAGGATATGGCCTATAGTTATTACCAGAATTGTTCCTATAAGCATTGTTGTTAAAATTATTATTTTTAATGAAATTCACATCAACATTTTCTTCTTGAGCAACCAATGAAGCTAAAGGAACATTATTTGGATCAACATTAGATCTACCATTCACAAGCATAGACATAATCACATCAATCTTATCATTCAAGGAAGAGGTTTCTTCAACAGAATTTACCTTCTTACCTTGTGGAGCTCTTTCCGTGTGCCATTCAGAGTAATTTATCATCATATCATCAAGAAGCTTTGTAGCCGCCCCCAAAGTGATGGACATAAAGGTACCTCCAGCAGCTGAATCCAATAAATTCCGCGAAGAAAAATTTAGTCCTGCATAGAAGGTTTGGATGATCATCCAAGTAGTCAGTCCATGGGTTGGGCAATTCTTTACCAAAGTTTTCATTCTCTCCCATGCTTGAGCAACATGTTCAGTATCTAATTGCTTAAAATTCATTATGCTACTTCTCAAAGATATAATTTTAGCGGGAGGATAATATCTACCAATAAAAGCATCCTTACATTTAGTCCATGAATCAATACTATTCTTAGGCAAAGATAGCAACCAATCTTTAGCTCTTCCTCTTAATGAGAAAGGAAACAATTTCAATTTAATAATATCACCATCTACATCCTTATATTTTTGCATTTCACAAAGTTCAACAAAATTATTAAGATGGGCAGCAGCATCATCAGAACTAACACCAGAAAATTGATCTCTCATAACAAGGTTCAGTAAAGCAGGTTTAATTTCAAAGAATTCTGCTGTAGTAGCAGGTGGAGCAATAGGTGTGCATAGGAAATCATTATTATTTGTAGTTGTGAAGTCACACAACTTAGTATTTTCAGGGGTATTCATTTTAGCAACAGTAAATAAAGCAAACTAGATAAAGTAAATGCAAGTAACTAATTTTTTTGTGTTTTTGATATAGAGAGCAAGACAATAAATAAAGTAAAACTAGCAACTAATTTTTTTTTTTTTGTTTAGGTGCAGCAAACAAAGTAGTAAATATAATAAAGCAAGACAAAAACAAAGTAAAGAGATTGGGAAGTGGAGACTCCCCTTGCAGCGTGTCTTGATCTCCCCGGCAACGGCGCCAGAAATTTGCTTGATGCGCGTAGATGTACACGTCCGTTGGGAACCCCAAGAGGAAGGTATGATGCGCACAGTGGCAAGTTTCCCTCAGTAAGAAACCAAGGTTTAATCGGACCAGTAGGAGTCAAGAAGCACGTTGAAGGTTGATGGTGGCGAAATGTGATGCGGCGCAATGATACGCGTAGATGCACACGTCCGTTGGGAACCCCAAGTGGAAGGTATGATGCGTATAGAAGCAAGTTTCCCTCAGTATGAAACCAAGGTTTATCGAACCAGTAGGAGCCAAGAAGCACGTTGAAGGTTGATGGTGGCGAAATGTAGTGCGGCGCAACACCAGGGATTCCGGCGCCAACGTGGAACCTGCACAACACAACCAAAGTACTTTGCCCCAACGAAACAGTGAGGTTGTCAATCTCACCGGCTTGCTGTAACAAAGGATTAACCGTATTGTGTGGAAGATGATTGTTTGCAAGAAAACAGTAAAACAAGTATTGCAGTAGATTGTATGCGATGTAAAGAATAGGACCGGGGTCCACAGTTCACTAGAGGTGTCTCTCCCATAAGATAAAAGCATGTTGGGTGAACAAATTACAGTCGGGCAATTAACAAATAGAGAAGGGCATAATAATGCATATACATGATATGATAAATATAGTGAGATTTAATCAGGGCATTACGACAAAGTACATAGACCGCCATCCAACTGCATCTATGCCTAAAAAGTCCACCTTCAGGTTATCATCCGAACCCCTTTCGGTATTAAGTTGCAAAGCAACAGACAATTGCATTAAGTATGGTGCGTAATGTAATCGACAACTACATCCTTAGACATAGAATCAATGTTTTATCCCTAGTGGCAACAACACATCACAACCTTAGAACTTTCTGTCACTGTCCCAGGTGTCAATGAAGGCATGAACCCACTATCGAGCATAAATACTCCCTCTTGGAGTTAAGAGCAAAAACTTGGCCAGAGCCTCTACTAATAACGGAGATCATGCAAGATCATAAACAACACATAAACAATAGATTGATAATCACCATAACATAGCATTCTCTATTCATCGGATCCCGACAAACACAACATATAGTATTACAGATAGATGATCTTGATCATGTTAGGCAGCTCACAAGATCCAACAATGAAGCACAATTAGGAGAAGACGACCATCTAGCTACTGCTATGGACCCATAGTCCAGGGGTGAACTACTCACTCATCACTCCGGAGGCGACCATGGCGGTGTAGAGTCCTCCGGGAGATGAATCCCCTCTCCGGCAGGGTGCGGAGGCGATCTCCTGAATCCCCGAGATGGGATTCGCGGCGGCGGCGTCTCTGGAAGGTTTTCCGTATCGTGGCTCTCGGGGGGTTTCGCGACGGAGGCTATTTGTAGGCGGAAGGGCAACGTGGGGGGCCACACGAGGGCCCCACACGTCGGCGCGGCCAGGGCCTGGGCGCGCCGCCCTATGGTGGCGGCGCCTCGTGGCCCCACTTCGACTCCTCTTTGGTCTTCTGGAAGCTTCGTGGCAAAATAGGACGCGTTGATTTCGTCCAATTCCGAGAATATTTCGTTACTAGGATTTCTGAAACCAAAAACAGCAGAAAACATCAACTGGCTCTTCGGCATCTTGTTAATAGGTTAGTTCCAGAAAATGCGTAAATACGACATATAATGTGCATAAAACATGTAGATATCATCAATAATGTAGCATGGAACATAAGAAATTATCGATACGTTGGAGACGTATCAGCATCCCCAAGCTTAGTTCTGCTCGTCCCGAGCAGGTAAAACGATAACAAAGATAATTTCTGAAGTGACATGCCATCATAATCTTGATCATACTATTTGTAAACATATGTAATGAACAACTACAAAAAATGGCCATGCCTGAAGTCGCGCCGTGGTTGCATGGCCGACGATTTTTGGTCCCTCCGTGGTGCATGTCAAAACTTTTTTTTCTCGTTTTTGAGGCCACCTAGCCCGACGAAAGCGGCCAAAACGTCGCGTATGGTGGCCCGGGACGTGGTGCATCTCGAAATCTCGGGTTCGCCGGCCGAGTCAACGCAAATCCGCACCGCCGAGGGATGTAGGGCCCAGATGGCAGCCTCTCTGGCATTGTTTTTTTCTAGATCGCGCCATCTCGTTCAACGTTCTCCGATCGAGCCGTTTACGATGCAGGATCATGGGTCCCGCATGTCATCCTCTATGAACCAAAATTCTTTCTATTCTTGGATTTTTTTGACCCCCTGATTTCTGGCTACTTCCTTTTTCTTTTGATCCCTTGCCGCCTTGGAAACGTTGAGACCGCTGCTGCTAAATGGGACCCGCATGTCATCCTCTATGTGCAATCAACTTTCTTTTCTTGGAGTTTTTTTGGCACCTCAAATTTGGTCACTTGCCTTTTTCTTTCGATCCCCTGCCGCCTCTCAAACGGTGATACCGCTGCTGCCGGGACCCGCATGTCATCCTCTATGTACTATAAAACTTTCTTTTTTGAATTATTTTTGGCACCTCATATTTGGTCACTTACCTTTTTTCCCCTGCCGCCTCTCAAACGGTGATACCGCTGCTGCTAAATGGGACCCGCATGTCATCCTCTATGTACATAAAACTTTCTTTTCTTGGATTTTTTTGGCACCTCATATTTGGTCACTTGACTTTTTCTTTCGATCCCCTTTGCCTCTCAAACGGTGATACCGCTGCTGCTAAATGGGACCCGCATGTCATCCTCTATGTACTATAAAACTTTCTTTTCTTGGATTTTTTTGGCACCTCATATTTGGTCACTTGACTTTTTCTTTCGATCCCCTGCTGCCTCTCAAACGGTGATACCGCTGCTGCTAAATGGGACCCGCATGTCATCCACTATGTACTATAAAACTTTCTTTTCTTGGAATTTTTTTGGCACCTCATATTTGGTAACTTGACTTTTTCTTTCGATCCCCTGCTGCCTCTCAAACAGTGATACCGCTGCTGCTAAATGGGACCCGCATGTCATCCTCTATGTACTATAAAACTTTCATTTTTTGGATTATTTTTGGCACCTCATATTTGGTCACTTGACTTTTTCTTTCGATCCCCTGCCGCCTCTCAAACGGTGAGACCGCTGCAGCTAAATGGGACCCGCATGTCATCCTCTATGAGCAATCAACTTTCTTTTCTTGGAGTTTTTTTGGCACCTCATATTTGGTCACTTGCCTTTTTCTTTCGATCTCATGCCACGTTTGAAACGTTGAGGTACCTGCTGGCTCATGGGACCCGCATGTCATCCTCTGTGTGCTATAAAAGTTTCCTTTGTTGGATTTTTTTCACCCTCTGATTTTTGGCTTGCCTTTTTCTTTTGATCCCCTGCCCCCTTTGAAACGTTGAGTAAGCTGTTGGTTCAAGGGACCCGCATGTCATCCTCTATGTCCATCAACTTTCTTTTCTTGGATTTTTTTCACCCCCTAATTACTAGCTACTTTCTTTTTCTTTTGATCTCAAGCCGCATTACAAACATTGAGACCGCTGCTGCAAAATGGGACCCACATGTCATCCTCTATGTACAATAAATCTTGGATTATTTTTGGCTCCTGATATTTGGTCACTTGCCTTTTTCTTTCGATCTCATGCCGCCTTTGAAACGTTGAGTAAGCTGCTGGCTCATGGGTCCCGCATGTCATCCTCTACGAACAATAAAAGTTTCCTTTCTTGGAGTTATTTTTACCCCTAATTTCTGGCTATTTGCCTTTTTCTTTTGATCCCCCCGTTGAAACGATGAGGACGCTGTTGGCAGGTCGGTCCCACATGTCATCCTCTATGAACAATAAAAGTTTCCTTTGGTGGATTTATTTTTGACCCCTAATTAATTTCTGGCTATTTCCTTTATTTTTCTTTTGATCCCCTGCCGCCTTGGAATTGTTGAGAATGCTGCTGCCTCATTTTTCTTTTGGTCCTGTGCCGCCTTGGAAACGTTGAGACCGCTGCTACAAAATGGGACCCGCATGTCATCCTCTATGTACAATAAAGTTTCTTTTCTTGGATTATTTTTGGCTCCTGATATTATGTCACTTGCCTTTTTCTTTCGATCTCATGCCGACTTTGAAACGTTGAGGATGCTGCTGCCTCATGGGTCCCGCATGTCATCCTCTCAGAACGATAAATGTTTTCTTTTCTTGTATTTTTTTACCAACTGATTTTTGGCTTTTTTTATTTTCGATCCCCTGCCGCCTTTGAAACGTTGACTCCGCTGCTGGCTCATGGGTCCCCGATGTCAGCCTCCCCGTACAAGAAACATGTGATATTTTATTTTGCAGACAATAAACGTTGTATTTCGCTCTGAGCTATTGCAAACGGATAAATTAAATCTTTATATCTACATAAACAAACTTATATGTTGAATCTCCTTGTTTTTTGTTTTTGCGAAGCATAGGACTTTCCTGTTTTTTTTTTGAGAAAAATCCGACCTTTCCTGTTTTGGAGTGGGCTGAAATTGTACGAGTCAAAAGGCCCAGCAGGATAGTTCGAAGGCCCAGATGTCCAGATACAGCCCAATTGAAATCTTTCTTTTCTTGGATTTTTTTCACACCCTGATTTCTGGCTACTTCATTTTTCTTTCGGTCCTGTGCCGCCTTGGAAACGTTGAGACCGCTGCTACAAAATGGGACCCGCATGTCATCCTCTATGTACAATAAAGTTTCTTTTCTTGGATTATTTTTGGCTCCTGATATTATGTCACTTGACTTTTTCTTTCAATCTCATGCCGACTTTGAAACGTTGAGGAAGCTGCTGGCTCATGGGTCCCGCATGTCATCCTCTATGAACAATAAAAGTTTTCTTTGTTGGATTTATTTTTTCCCCTAATTTCTGGCTATTTGTCTTTTTCTTTTGATCCCCTGCCCCCTTTGAAACGATGACGACGCAGCTGGCAAGTCGGTCCCACATGTCATCCTCTATGAACAATAAAAGTTTCCTTTGATGGATTTATTTTTGACCCTAATTAATTTCTGGCTATTTCCTTTTTTATTTTGATCCCCTGCCGCCTTGAAATAGTTGAGGATGCTGCTGCCTCATGGGTCCCGCATGTCATCCTCTCAGAAAGGTAAATGTTTCTTTTCTTGAATTTGTTTACCAACTGATTTTTGGCTTATTTTTTCTTTCGATCTCCTGCCACCTTTAAAACGTTGACGACGCTGCTGGCTCATGGGTCCCCAATGTCAGCCTCCCCATACTGCAAATCCTCTTTCTGCAAAGGTTGTATTTCTAGATAGATAAGGTGGATTCGAATCTGCCATGGTTCAGGCAGCTCAGGTAAGCCTTCTTGCACTAATTAATGGAAGTAGTGTATCGCAAGGTCAAGACATGTGGCTCGGTGTAATGAATCTATATGAATCATGTTGTGGGTTCAATCTGATAGTTCTCTAACAGGTCAGCCAAAATAGAAATTAAGTTTTTTTCTAAAAGGGAAATGCAAATTAAGATGAACACAAACATTAGTTATCATAATAGCTGATCATACATACATACTTGCTAAGAGCAAAAGCTTGCCAGAGTTTTACCACCCATACAATTAATTAGCAGTTCAGATAAGATAACCTTATATAAGTATAACTACAAATGCATTTGCTAAGGGCTCATGGGACAACAGAACTAGACAACCGCGAACTTTATGACCAGCATGTCACAGCGGCATCGAAAGATCTTGACCTTCAACTTTGATCCAATGCGAAGTTTGGCACCGTCAATGAACTTTTTCCACCTGGAAGTAACAGCCAAGCGGCCATCTGTGGGACTGACAGAGTACCGTCCCTCCACGGTGAGACCTTCACTCTCCATGACGAGGGATATCTTGCCCCTTCGGCCAGCATTGAGATCCTTGGAGATACTTTTAGGCAATTTCTGATTCAAAGCAAGAGATACCACCAAAAATTAGTCAATGGCACCAATGCACTGAACCATGTGAGACTTTGAGCAGAGAAGACATCAAGATAAGAGCAGTTATGCTGTCATATACTCACGAACATAGCCTTCAGATGCGTCCTGGTCACCACACGGGTGGCCACAGCAATGAGCTGAGACCTCGGTGATCTGGCTGGGGCAGGTGCATGAGCCTGGGCTGGTACACGAGCTGGTGCTGATGCAGGAGACTGCTGGGCAGGTGCAGTAAACGGTGCCTCTAGAGGAACCGGTGCTGATGCAGGAGACTGTTGGGCAGGTGCAGTAAACGGTGCAGCTAGAGGAACCAGTGCTGATGCAGGAGCCTGCTGGGCATGTGTAGTATATGGGGCCTCTACAGGAACCAATGCTGATGTAGGGGACTGCTGGGTAGATGCAGTAAACGGAGCTGGTACAGGAACCGGTGCTGATGCAGGAGAGTGGGAAGCCGGTGCCGGTGCTGGTGTGGTTGCCCTTTGTGACATCCGCTCCTGTTCCATCAGGGGATCTGCAGCTTTGATCATGTTAAACCCAGCAAGCTAGAACAGAGGGAATGGTTTAGAACAACTGCTCAGAATGCAGTTATCAAAAGATATGAGTAGAAAAAAGTTACATATTATATATTTGGAAGTGTCTCCAACTCTGTAAGCAGTTACGTATATCTGCCCGTTTGAGTTTCTGATCCTCAGCTCGTCGCCCTTCTTCAGACCGTAGTCAAAAGCAAACTTTCTCCAATCATGTCCATACAAATATGTGATGGCCTGCGTCTTGTAGACATACACCTCATAGACCGTGTAGGTGTTCATCAATTTGCCATTGCCATGCATAGTGAAAGATCCTTCATGCGGACACATCTGGTTAATCATTGGACGAAGTTCACAAGGTACAGTCTGCATGTGAAAATTGATACAAATGTAAGAAGCAGGAAGACTAAAAACAAGACTTTACTATATGCCAATTCATGCTAAACCACTGAGAATACATACCTGTAACTCTGTGAAGGAGCTACTAGAAAGGTAGATAGAGCCATAGGAGGTGTTATATGCGGGGTATGTACATGGGCCCGCCATATTCCCGCAAGCTCGGCATCGGGATGGTGAAGGAAACATGGGAGGTACTACTGGTGCGTAGCGCTGAACGTAAGTGGAAGAATTAGGTTGTGTAAAGTGCATAGTTCAGAGCAATGCAAATGTTGACAAGCAAGTGCATAACACTATGTTACAAACTGAACAGTGAAAAATTAGTGTATGATGAATATAAGCATGCTAATTTGGTGTTTCCGAATTCCAAAAAGCATTAGACAGAGCCAGTGATAATATCAGACATAAATCATGGCATGTATATGTGGCTTAAGAAAATATACCCGAACCCTTGGATGGTTACGGCCCGGCTGATCCTTGGACTTGAGCTTATATAAGCATCCAGAAGGTGGGGCTGACAGTAACTTGGTGGCAGCCTCTGCAGATGCCTCATCAGCAGCAGTTGCAATCCTTTTGACCAATGAAGGCTTAGCAGTTTCAGTCTGCATATAAAAATTGAAGAGCAACAGACATCAGCAGTGATATATAAAATGAATCTATGAGACACTGATGCATATAGTGCTGGATGTAAGTGGAAGAATAGGTGTGTGTGTTTCTGAACTATTGGTAAGCATTAGACAAAGCCGGCAATAAACAGACAAAAATCAAATCATGTATGAGGATTAAGAAAATATACCTGCTTACTGAAAAGGGTACCACCCAGCTGGCCCGTGGCCTTGTGCTTGAGGAGGTTTTCAGAAGATGGTGGCAGCACCATCGTCTTCACAGCAGCCTCATCAGGATCATTTTTTATCCATTTGAGTAGAGGAACAGAAGTTTCATCCTGCATATGAATAGCAACAGAACTCATCATTGATATTTAATAAATCTATGAGATAGACTGATGCAAATAGTGCGGGGTGTAAGTGGAAGAATAGGGTTGTGCATAGAGAACAGTTGACAACAATGCAAATGATTACAAAAGAAGCCAATGGAAATCAACAGTTTATATACTGGATGAGACAGACTGAAAAGTGAAAAATTAGTGTATGATGATTGTAAGCAAACGCAGTGTTTCTGAACTTTTGGTAAGCATTAGACAAAGCCAACAGTAATTAAACAGATAATAATGAAATCATGTATGTGGATTAAGAAAATATACCAGATTCATTAAAAGGTCACCACCCAGCTGGCCCATGGCCTCGTGCTTGTAGAGGTTTTCGGAAGATGGTGCCGGCACCATCGTCCTCACAGCAGCCTCATTAGCCTCATTTTGCATCCACTTGAGTAAAGGCGCAGCAGTTTCAGCCTGCATAAGAATGGGAACAGATCTCAGCAGTGATATTGAATGACTCTGAGACAGACTGATGCATATAGTGCTAGATGTAAGTGGAAGGGTATGGCCGTGTATGGACAACAGTTCACAACAATGCAAGGGTGTGTTCGGTTCTGAAACAGCGTGGAATGGAATGGAATGGTTCCATTTCAGAGGAATGGAATGGTTACATTTTTGTTCGGTTGGGAAAAATGGAGAGCAGAAGAGATCGAGGTTAAACTAACCAATTGTCTCAAAATTGTAATTAACAATTGCAAATGACATTTTAATCTCAAAGTCGTAATTAACAGCGCCTAATGGTGCTCTTTTAATCTAAAAATCGTAATTAACATCATTTTATGTTGGGTTAGGGGAACTGGAGTAGATGAACATTACTGTATGATGATTGTAAGCAAACGAATTTGGTGTTTCTAAACTTTTGGCTTCGAGATCTTATGGGTTTCAACTCTAGCCTACCCCAACTTGTTTGGGACTGAAAGGCTTGGTTGTTGTTGTTGTTGTAAACTTTTGGCAAGCATAGAAAAAACCGACAATAAACAGAGAAAAATCAAGGCATGTTTTGTGGATTAAGAAAATATACCATATTCATTAAAAGATCACCACCCAGCTGGTGCGTGGCCTTGTGCTTGTAGAGGCATTTAGAAGATGGGGGCGGCATCAACATACTGGCAGCCTGATCAGCCGCAGTTTTGATCTTCCTTTTGAGTAAAGGCCCTAAAGTTTCAGTCTGCATATGAATAGCAAAACAAAAGGCAGACCTCAGCAGTGATATTGAATTACTGTATGAGATAGACTGATGCATATAGTGGATGCTCTTAGCCTTTTGCAGCGTGAACACTAGCTATGGACAGACAAAAAAACTAGTTAACTCAGCTTTGTCTAGATATGAATGTACTACCACCATCCAAAAGCTTAAGCCTTATTTATTTTTGAGAAATCAAAACAAGCAAAGTTTGACCAAAATTTTAGAACATTCTATCAACAAATATAATACTGTGTAGATACCGTAGGAAAATATATTTTATTATCTATTTAATGATATTAATTTTGTATTTTGCATGTTACTGATTTTTGGTAAAAGCTTAGTCAAACATGGTATAGTTTGACTTTCTAAAAATAATATAAGCCCAAAGCTTTGGGATGGAGGCAGTAGTATCTAGAGCTAAAACACATCTAGATACATCCGTATCTACAGATAGTTGAGTCAATTAATTTGGATCTGAGGGAGTATCAGATTCAGACTACATCATGGTAAGTTGGTTAAAAAAATTACCCCTGGGCGGTCCCTGCCCAGCTCGGCAGTGGCATTTCGCTTCTTGTGCTGCAGATCGGGCCATGCTCCTGCAGCAGGTGGGGCGCTATTCTCGTTCCCCATAGCCTCAGCACGGAACCTGGAGGTACCAACCTGATACAGAGAATATAGAGCATGGTGTCACAGAGGCTTTACGCACAAACAGCTGAAGACATGTGCTACTTTAAGCATATTCCAGAACAGGAACAGATTGAGGATGCAGAGACCAGAGAGACACTTAAAAGGTAAAGAGTGGATAAGCAAACGGAGTACCTGCTTCGCGGGGCTGCGGCAGCTCAGGCTCAGTGGCCTTACGCACATGCGTGGAGGCCTTACCTTTCCTGTACAAGCCCAAAAGATACAGTGAGGATCCAGAAACTACAAAGGTTGCCTGTCGACGAACACCCCAATCCAAGCAAAGGTAGCCCCCGCCCCCAAATCAATCACTCCCAGCTCGACAAATAAAGGAAGAACACCCCAATCCAAGCAAAGGTACCCCCCCATCAATCACTCCCGCTCGAGGGTGACCAGAAAGACACCCCTTCGCCCAGAATAGGAAAGAGATGCGCAAGATATCGAGGAGAGGAAAAAAGAACCGATCTCGAGAAAGGAGAGAACATTACTAGTCCTACCTAATCCGCTTGGGCTAGATGCAGCTTGCCCCTCCAAGCTGGATGCCTGGACGGTGGAGGCGAAAGGAGGGGATCGAGCTAGCGGCTTGCATCCGTCGGCAATCGGCACTCGATCGGGAGAGAAGGGGTGCTACATAAAGGGGAGGGGTAACATATTTTATTACACAGTGAACTTACTGATGTGACTAGTCATTACATGTCTCACTGAAACTAGGGCCCATAGTGTGGCACCCCAAATTTACTTGAAGCTGCCCGGCGGGACGCATTGGCGCGTCAAGAAACCCCCGAATTGTAGCGGGGAAATGAAACATTTCACAAAAATTCGAAATTCAAGCACACCGCCACGCGCCAAGCACGCGGCTGTTCCTTCCTCTTCCTCGGTTCCTCCTCCCCTATCCGAAAAAACCCCAAATCCCAAGCTCAAACAAAAAAAAACAAATCCACTGGCCGCCATGCATGTCCTCGTTAACCCGCTGGAGATCGTTCCCGGACGATGCGGACCACCCGCCCTGAGATCCAGAATTCCGTCCACCTCGAGGCACTGCGTGCTGTCTCGCAGCAGCGGCTTGAGGGCGCTGAAGAGGAAGTTCCGCCGGAAAGTGCTCATGGCAACCGTGCAAGCTCACCGGCGTGCTGTATCCCGAGAGGAACTGGTCAAAGCTTTGCTATTCGCCACACAAAAAAAAATTGCGGGCCAAGATCTGGTCAAAGCTTCGTCGATGGCTTGCCGCGAGAGGCTTGGAGTCCAGAGTCAATAAACTAGCTGCTCGAGGACTTGGGCGGTTTACACGGATTCATATTAACTGACTCAAGTTTGTTAGTCTAGTTAACAAATGCATCTAGATACATCCATATCTAGACAGAATTGAGTCAATTAATATGAATCAGAGGGGAGTACCTGAAAGTGTTTCATGCTACCAACTAATGCGCTGGCAGGAATCGCTGTAGAAGTAATTGTGCTACTACTCATACGATGAACTGATTGTGTGGGTGTCGAATTTTGCAACGCGATCATCCACTGAATGCTTAATCTAGCGCCAAAGGCGTACAAATCATAACATACTACAGCACCAGAACATAAGAGTACGAATCATAAAGTAGCTCAACATTTTGCATCAGGGCTGGGTGGTCCTGAGACTACCGGGACGCCCCTGATGATCTCCGGGTGTGCATCCTCTTCAACGCAAAGCTGTGTACTCGGTCCACGGCCTCCTTCTGTAGGCTGGATAATCTCAGGTGCAGGACCTTCGTCTATGAGAGGCTCGTCATCAGTACCATCCACAGGTGCATCAGGGCTGGGTGGTCTTGAGACTACCCGGACGCCCGTGATGATCTCCGGGCGTGCATCCACTTCAACGCAAAGCTGTGTACTCGGTCCACGGCCTCCTTCTGTAGGCTGGATAATCTCAGGTGCAGGACCTTCGTCTATGAAAGGCTCGTCATCAGTACCATCCACAGGTGCATCAAACTGAGATTCATCTTCAAATCTCCCATCAAACTGAGAGACCTCTTCAACTCTATGCTTCTGCAATTAGTACATCAACCGATTAGACAAACATCTAAGGGATGCAACCTGAACAAATGCCGTTTTACATATTTACCTTCTCATCTGGCACAACACATGTCCCAGAGCTGAAACCCGTTTCCTGAAGCAAGCGCTTTTTCTCTCCTTCCCGTCCATCCATCTGCAACAAGTTAAATTTGAGTACAGAACCTTGCACAACAATGCAAACTATTGATTGAAACAGCGGCAGCATCAATATAAATAATTAACTACATATGCCAGCACACATACAGTGTGAGCAAGATCTGCTTCTCCTGCTAAAGGATCATTATATGGTTCACCATGCTAAACCCGCCTAACATATGTGCGGTCCATCCCAAAAATGTGTAAATGATCTGCCACTACAGGGTGAGGCCTCTTCTCACCATTCATACATGTGCAGCGCGGGCAATACACGTCCAGGTTGTGACCATCATGAGCTCTAATAAACCCCATAAAGGGTTGAACACCATTTATATATGAAGGGGAACATAAGTGTCCATGCAGTATCCAAGTTCTGTCCATCTGTTTAATTATGAGATACAGTGGTTGGTGATTAATTTAAGGCGAAGTAGGAAATGTATATCCATCGAGTACAAAACTATACTACATGATTATGCATTTCAGCAATCATGTCGAGTACAAAACAAAAAATGCCCATCGACATTTTAGCAAACAGATCGTGTACAAAACTCTGCCATGGCATTTCAGCAAATTAACGGATCGAGTGCAGAACTGACTCTATATGCCCACGCAAATGAACAAATTGATCGATGACAAATCGAGCGGAAAACTATAAAGTGCCAATTAGTTCGAGCATACTGACGAATTTTTTTAGCAGCATCAAGAAAATATAAATCGTTAGGCTGTCTTGCCCGATACATGATTGAGCTAGAGATAGCAGCCCTACCGTGGATCAACTTGACCGCCGGTGCGTCTCGAGAAGAACGACGGGGAGGGGAAGCTTCTTCTTCGCACGGACGGGACGGGGAGGGGAAGCTCTTCGCACGGACGGGGATAAGTTGTGTACGGGTGGGTGGGGGGTCATGCGGCCGGGCCGCCGGGGTGATAATTAAGGTCGGTAGGTGGCGTTTAATGGAGTTGCGTGTGTAATTTGCCGTGCACAAGGTTGAGGAATAGGCGGTTCCCTTTGCCGCGCGCACAATTCAAACTATCCCGCCCATGTAGTTTAAATTCGCCATATTTTCGTTAAATCGACATAAAGTCATGTGAGTGGGGGAAAATTAGCAAAGTTGCTTGAAAAATAGTAAAACTCTGGAATTATCCTTTAAATATGCTCTACTTCGTGTGAAAATCGGGGTGTGGAAGCATGTTGAGCTGTTTTATTTGTACTTTCTTCATTAAAACTCCCATTTTATGCACTTTGGATGGAAAGAAATCATTTGTACATAAATTTTGACAACGCCATTTGCAAACACTAATTGTTTACATGCCAAGATGCACCCATCCACCAAATATATATGTGGCAAAAGTTTATCACAATCTAGCAGATATGCATAATTAGTGAGGGACCCCTTTTGATTTTGTGCAATTTCCACTAATTAGGTAGAGATCGAGAAGGGTTAATTAATTAGGCCATGTTAGGGGTTATGTGTTTTAGATTAGGTTGTGTGGATTCAAATACAACTTCTTTATTTGTGTGCTATGATTAATCAAAACTTCGATCGACTGCGCACACATTATTAGAGGCGCATGCCTTTGCGGTGCATGTGTGTGTTGTTGGCCACCAACGAGAGAGAGAGAGAGAGAGAGAGAGAGAGAGAGAGAGAGAGAGAGAGAGAGAGAGGTAGAGAGAGCTACATACGAGAGAGAGATTGAAATCCCCAAATTAAACACATATATATGCATGGCACATTTAATTTAATTAGAGGACCGCGAGGCACCCCTGGCCTGCTTGATGCACAATTAAGTGTCATTGGCCTATATATAGGGTTTAATTAGGGTTTAGGTTTAGGGTTAGGAGGTTAGGTTTAGGGTCTAGGGTTTAGGTTTAATGTTTATGGTGTTTAGGGTTTAGGGTTAGGAGGTTAGGGTTTAGGGTCTAGGGTTTAGGGTTTAATGTTTATGGTGTTTAGGGTTTAGGGATTAGGGATTAGGGTTTATTTAGGGTTTAAGGTTTAGGGATCATCGATCGAGTGCGCACACACACATTATTAGAGGCACACGCGCCTTTGCGCATAAAGTGCATGCGTATATGTGTGTGTTTTTTGGCCACCAACGACATATAGATGATCGAGAGAGAGAGATTGAAATCCCCAAGAATATGTTCAAATATATATTAAAATATATGCACGAATGCATGCATGGTAGGCCATGCATGCACACTAATTATATATATATTATGAGGAAACTTAATCAAATGTGTTTTCATTCGAGAGAACTTGTCAAAATTCAAGTTAATTAATTTATCATCGATAATTATATAATTAATTAATGAATCTCAGGGAGATGTTATACAACATATGATCGATATAGGCCATGTATATATTAATTGGTTTTAATCTACCGTTTAATTTGCTAGCTAGCTGATATATATAGAGCATGTTTTTATTAGATCGGGTTATAGCTAGTATAGTTTAGGGTTATGTGTTTTAATTAACTAGGGTTTGATTAGCTAGGGGTTAGTTATATATATATGGTTTAGGGTTAATGCATGGCACATTTAATTTAACTAGAGGACCGCGAGGCACCCCTGGCCTGCTTGATGCACAATTAAGTGTCGTTGGCCTATATATATAGGGTTTAATTAGGGTTTAGGGTTAGCTAGCTGGGTTTAGGGTTTAGTGTTTTGGGTGTTTAGCTAGGGTCTAGGGTTTAGGGTTTAGTGTTTACTGTGTTTAGAGGGTCTAGGGTTTAGTGTTTAGGGTGTTTAGGGTCTAGGGTTTAGGGTCTAGTGTTTAGGGTCTATGGTTTAGGGTTTAATTAGTGTTTAGGGTGTTTAGGGTTTAGGGTTTAGTGTTTACGGTGTTTAGGGTCTAGGGTTTAGGGTTTAGTGTTTAGGGTCTAGGGTTTAGGGTTTAATTAGTGTTTAGGGTGTTTAGGGTTTAGGGTTTAATGTTTACGGTGTTTAGGGTCTAGGGTTTAGGGTTTAGTGTTTAGGGTGTTTAGGGTCTAGGGTTTAGTGTGTTTAGGGTGTTTAGGGTTTAGGGGATTAGGGATTAGGGTTTTAGGGTTGTTTAAGGTTTAGGGATCATCGATCGAGTGCGCACACACATTATTAGAGGCACCCGCGCCTTTGCGCATAAAGTGCATGCGTATATATATGTGTATTTTTTTGCCACCAACAACGATATATAGATGATCGAGAGAGAGAGATTGAAATCCCCAAGAATATGCATGTTCAAATATATATCAAAATATATGCACGAATGCATGGTAGGCCATGCATGCACACTAATTATATATATATTATGAGCTAGGCAACTTGATCAAATGTGTTTTCATACGAGAGAACTTGTCAAAATTCAAGTTAATTAATTTATCATCGATAATTATATATATAATTAATTAATGAATCACAGGGAGATCGATAATTAATTTAGGGTTTTAGGGTTGTACGTTTAAGGTTTAGGGATCATCGATCGAGTGCGCACACACATTATTAGAGGCACCCGCGTCTTTACGCATAAAGTGCATGCGTATATATGTGTGTGTTTTTTGCCACCAACGTTATATATAGATGATCGCGAGAGAGAGAGAGATTGAAATCCCCAAGAATATGTTCAAATATACATTAAAATATATGCACGAATGCATGGTAGGCCATGCATGCACACTAAAATTATATATATATTATGAGGCAACTTAATCAAATGTGTTTTCATTCGAGAGAACTTGTCAAAATTAAAGTTAATTAATTTATCAAGATAATTATATAATTAATTAATGAATCTGAGGGATATGTTATACAACATGATCGATATAGGCCATGTATATTTTAATTGGTGTTAATCTACGGTTTGCTAGCTAGCTGTTATATATATAGAGCATGCTTTTATTAGATCGGGTTATATCTAGTATAGTTTAGGGTTATGTGTTTTAATTAAGTAGGGTTGATTAGCTAGGGTTAGTTACATATATATGGTTTAGGGTTAATGCATGTCACATTTAATTTAATTAGAGGACCGCGAGGCACCCCTGGCCTGCTCGATGCACAATTAAGTGTCGTTGGCCTATACATAGGGTTTAATTAGGGTTTAGGGTTAGCTAGGGTTTAGGGTTAGGGTTAGGGTTAGGGTTAGGGTTAGGGTTAGGGTTAGGTTAGGGTCTAGGGTCTAGGGTTTAGTGTTTAGGGTGTTTAGGGTTTAGGGATTAGGGATTAGGGATTTAAGGTTTTATAGGGGTTGTTTAAGGTTTAGGGATCATCGATCGAGTGCGCACACACATTATTAGAGGCACCCGCGCCTTTACGCATAAATTGCATGCGTATATATATATGTGTGTGTTTTTTGGCCACCAACGATATATTGATGATCGAGAGAGAGATTGAAATCCCTAAGAATATGTTCAAATATACATTAAAATATATGCACGAATGCATGGTAGGCCATGCATGTACACTAATTAATTATATATATATTATGAGGCAACTTAATCAAATGTGTTTTCATTCGAGAGAACTTGTCAAAATTCAAGTTAATTAATTTATCACGATAATTATATAATTAATTAATGAATCTGAGGGATATGTTATACAACATGATCGATATATATAGGCCATGTATATTTTAATTGGTGTTAATCTACGGTTTGCTAGCTAGCTGCTATATATAGAGCATGTTTTTATTAGATCGGGTTATATCTAGTATAGTTTAGGGTTATGTGTTTTAATTAAGTAGGGTTAATTAGCTAGGGTTAGTTACATATATATGGTTTAGGGTTAATGCATGGCACAATTAATTTAATTAGAGGACCGCGAGGCACCCCTGGGCTGCTCGATGCACAATTAAGTGTCGTTGGCCTATACATAGGGTTTAATTAGGGTTTAGGGTTAGCTAGGGTAGAGGGTTAGGGTTAGGGTTTAGGGTTTAGGGTTTAGTGTTTAGGGTGTTTAGGGTTTAGGGATTAGGGATTTAGGGGTTTTAGGGTTGTTTAAGGTTTAGGGATCATCGATCGAGTGCGCACACATTATTAGAGGCACCCGCGCCTTTACGCATAAAGTGCATGCGTATATATGTGTGTTTTTTGGGCCACCAACGATATATAGATGATCGAGAGAGAGAGAGAGATTGAAATCCCCAAGAATATGTTCAAATATACATTAAAATATATGCACGAATGCATTGTAGGCCATGCATGCACACTAATTATATATATATTATGAGGCAACTTAATCAAATGTGTTTTCATTCGAGAGAACTTGTCAAAGTTCAAGTTAATTAATTTATCACGATAATTATATAATTAATTAATGAATCTCAGGGATATGTTATACAACATGATCGATATAGGCCATGTATATTTTAATTGGTGTTAATCTACGGTTTGCTAGCTAGCTGCTATATATAGAGCATGTTTTTATTAGATCGGGTTATAGCTAGCTAGTATAGTTTAGGGTTATGTGTTTTAATTAAGTAGGGTTGATTAGCTAGGGTTAGTTACATATATATGGTTTAGGGTTAATGCATGGCACATTTAATTTTATTAGAGGATCACGAGGCACCCATGACCCGCTCGATCGATGCACAATTAAGTGTCGTTGGCCTATACATAGGGTTTAATTGGGGTTTAGGATTAGCTAGGGTTTAGGGTTAGGGTTAGGGTTAGGGTTAGGGTTTTAGGGTCTAGGGTTTAGGGTTTAGTGTTTAGGGTGTTTAGGGTTTAGGGATTAGGGATTTAAGGTTTTAGGGTTGTTTAAGGTTTAGGGATCATCGATCGAGTGCGCACACACATTATTAGAGGCACCTGCGCCTTTACGCATAAATTGCATGCATATATATGTGTGTTTTTTGGGCCACCAACGATATATAGATGATCGAGAGAGAGAGAGAGATTGAAATCCCCAAGAATATGTTCAAATATACATTAAAATATATGCACGAATGCATTGTAGGCCATGCATGCACACTAATTATATATATATTATGAGGCAACTTAATCAAATGTGTTTTCATTCGAGAGAACTTGTCAAAGTTCAAGTTAATTAATTTATCACGATAATTATATAATTAATTAATGAATCTCAGGGATATGTTATACAACATGATCGATATAGGCCATGTATATTTTAATTGGTGTTAATCTACGGTTTGCTAGCTAGCTGCTATATATAGAGCATGTTTTTATTAGATCGGGTTATAGCTAGCTAGTATAGTTTAGGGTTATGTGTTTTAATTAAGTAGGGTTGATTAGCTAGGGTTAGTTACATATATATGGTTTAGGGTTAATGCATGGCACATTTAATTTTATTAGAGGATCGCGAGGCACCCATGACCCGCTCGATCGATGCACAATTAAGTGTCGTTGGCCTATACATAGGGTTTAATTGGGGTTTAGGATTAGCTAGGGTTTAGGGTTAGGGTTAGGGTTAGGGTTAGGGTACGTTTAGGGTCTAGGGTTTAGGGTTTAGTGTTTAGGGTGTTTAGGGTTTAGGGATTAGGGATTTAAGGTTTTAGGGTTGTTTAAGGTTTAGGGATCATCGATCGAGTGCGCACACACATTATTAGAGGCACCCGCGCCTTTACGCATAAATTGCATGCATATATATGTGTGTTTTTTGGCCACCAACGATATATAGATGATCGAGAGAGAGAGATTGAAATCCTAAGAATATGTTCAAATATACATTAAAATATATGCACGAATGCATGGTAGGCCATGCATGCACACTAATTATATATATATATTATGAGGCAACTTAATCAAATGTGTTTTCATTCGAGAGAACTTGTCAAAATTAAAGTTAATTAATTTATCACGATAATTATATAATTAATTAATGAATCTGGATATGTTATACAACATGATCGATATAGGCCATGTATATATTAATTGGTGTTAATCTACGGTTTGCTAGCTAGCTGCTATATATAGAGCATGTTTTTATTAGATCGGGTTATAGCTAGTATAGTTTAGGGTTATGTGTTTTCATTAAGTAGGGTTGATTAGCTATGGTTAGTTACATATATATGGTTTAGGGTTAATGCATGGCACATTTAATTTAATTAGAGGACCGCGAGGCACCCCTGGCCTGCTTGATGCACAATTAAGTGTCGTTGGCCTATATATAGGGTTTAATTAGGGTTTAGGGTTAGGGTTAGGGTTTAGGGTCTAGGGTTTAGTGTTTAGGGTGTTTAGGGTTTAGGGATTAGGGATTAGGGTTTCAGGGTTGTATAAGGTTTAGGGATCATCGATCGAGTGCGCACACACATTATTAGAGGCACCCGCGCCTTTGCGCATAAAGTGCATGCGTATAGTTTAGGGTTATTTGTTTTAATTAAGTAGGGTTTGATCAGCTAGGGTTAGTTACATATATATGGTTTAGGGTTAATGCATGGCACATTACATATAGTTTAAATCTCAAGAATGTTTATACATGATAGGCCATATGTGCAAAGGAATTTTTTTCCCGTGAACTTGTCAAAATTCAAGTTTATCAGTGCCAATGGAAACTAGTCCAAAAAATTACATAGAGGACCAAAAGTACTAGACAATAACTAATAGAACCTGCAACTTTACAAAAAGGACCCCAAAACATATAGAAGAAAATCAATCGAGTCCTTCTCGACCGCACATCAGATCTCTGCTCCGCATCCTTTCCAGCAACTCCGTCGCCGGGGACGCACCACTTGGGACGGTGTCGCCGGTAGTCGCCAGGACGAAGGAGAAGAAGGGCCTCAGCAACGGCATATTGGCTCTGAGAAGGGCCGCTGAAAGTCCAAGATGTGCACGGGCAAGACGGATGACGCCGTCGTATGCCCCGAGCTTGTGAACTTTAGCAGCTTGACTTCCCCATTGGCCAGATCTGAAGCACTGACCAAAGCAAGCCTCACCGTTAGCGCCATCACATTGATGGCACCAGATCGGGGTTTGGCCGGCAAGATCCGCCAGATTCACCATAGGCCAGATCTGAAGCCGATGACGAGATCCCCGACTCCATTGCGCCATTCTGCTCATGGGAAACACTGGATCTAAGCTTACAACAACACTAACTCCCTCGGATCCAAATTAGCTGACTCAACTTTGCTTATCTAAATATGGATGTATCCACACATGTTTTTACTCTAGATACATACACGTCTAAGGAAAGTTGAATCAATTAATTTAGTTCGGAGGGTGTACAATATACAGAGAGAAGTCGGCCTCGTCTCGGCCGGCGAGGCCGCCGGAGAGAAGGGGGAGAGGAGCCGGGGGAGTGGGAGAGACTCGAGAGAGAAAGAGAAGAGGAAGAAATGAGAGCTCCCTGGGGAAGAACATTATTTTTGTCGTTCTGCTCGTAGCTTGAAAATTTCGGCCGCGCGCCAAATCATCCCGCCGCATCCATTCGAAAATCCCGTGACCAGTTTTACCCTTTTAACCCTGGTCCGGAAGCTACAACCCACCGACCATGGAGGGCTCATTCGGTAACAATGAAATATCTTGCCTAGATCCCGAACCCTCCCCACAGGCCCACACCCACCCACCAACCATTCGCCCCATTAGCTCAAAAATACTCTCACACGCCAAAGCTCTGACTCTCTACAGTACTAGATCTGCTTCGCCGCCGGCATACTCCTCCACAGCGTAGCCTTGATCGTGTTGGCTGTCCACCCACCTGATCCGCTCCCCCGCCGCCCTCGTCACCGACGGATCCGCTTCACCGCCGACCTCGCCACCGACGGATCTGCTTCACCGCCGACCTCGCCACCGACTACCTCGCCGCAGCGGCTGTATCAACTTCACCGAATACCTTGCCAGCCAACCAGATCTGCTTCACTAACGCCCGCTTCTACTGAAACAGGGTCGATTCATCGTCTCCCGCGTTCGCCGCCGCTGGAATGCAAGTTGCCGCCCCGTCCACCCCGCCGCAGCTTGGTTAGTACGCTGGCCCGTTAGATCGCGGTGTTTCTTTAGCCATGTTTTGTGTAGTTATTTGCAGATCTCATATGCCGTTAACTTTCTTGATGTGTTGCTTCGCATGAAGTTTGTTTAAATATTGTACAGTACAAAAGCATTATCCGGTCGCTACCATCCTGTTCATTACTGACACCTGTGTGCATCCACATATTTATAGCCTTGTACCCATTCATTTGCTGCCAACTGTTTTTGTACTGCATGCTATTGTCGCACTGCTTTTATAGTCGTGCTATGGGCATTTCCAATCTGCTTGTTCTTATACCACGTCATTAGCTCACCGCTAGCTGTTTTCTCGTGTCTGCTATTCTCACACTGCTTTTATAATCATGCTATGTGCATTTCCAATCTGCTTGCTCTTATACCTCGTCTTTAGCTTATATAGTTATTGCTGCGTGCATGTCTGGTCTTTGTATTATCGTAGACTGACTTGTCAATGTTATTTTTCCTAGGGATTGATCATGCGAACCACTTATTAGAACATCCAACATTAACAGCGGGGACGCTAGGTAAGGTTGGAATCTGAGTTCGTGGTTGGTAATTTTGGCAGTTTACTTCCGTTATTATCTATAACCTATATGCATTGTTCCTTATGCAAGAGATTAACACTTGGAACCCTGCCATAGCAATGCCATTCATGCTTTACTATGTTTCTGCCTATTTGATATGCTTGTCTTGGAGAAACTTCGAGGGTGATTTGAACCTGACATTTGGTCATTCTTAATGCCAGTTTACTTTATGTGTAAAACCTTGGCATTACCCTACTCTAAATCTGAATGTCTGAAATTCGTATCTCATGCAAAGCAACATCTAGTTGGTTTTAATCTGATATCTGGTAAATATTGGCTTATTCATTTGGCAGCTCAAGTTTTTTGTTATTTGAAACCAGCTGACTTGGTCTTAAATGTGATATCTAAACACAGATTAAGGACAATGGAGCAGGAGGATTAGCATTTCACTTGATGGCTGAACCTAAAATGATAGGCATGTTGACCACGACTAGTGCACGCAAGAGAAGGACCTGCAGTGAGCCAGTATGTGCTTAGTACATGCATCTTATCTTATCTTGTGCTTATTTCTGCTACATGCTGTTATCTGATCTCTACATTGCGTAATACATGTTTGAATAGTTAATTGTTGTAACTATGTTTACAATGTTACCAGAATGCAGTTTTAATGAAGCAGTCATCATTAGAAGATAGTCGCCAAAAAAGGATCTGTAGCGACCTGTGCAACATTATGATGTAAGTTTGTGCTTAGTACAAGTTCCATACATGTCTTATTTATGCAACTTGTTATTATCTTATATCTACATTGCATAATAAATGTTTGCATAGTTCATCGTTTAACTCTTTTTGCATTATTATCAGAATGTTGTGATGAAGCAATCTTCATTACCAGTGAGGCCCACAAAAAGTTCTGATCTTTCTTCTGATGCATCTTCTCATAGCCGTCAACCTAGACCATTTCTTTCATCAGACAGTAAATATCTCAAGGCTGTACTTTATAAAAGACATGGTATTGCTGCTTTAAGATCTGTAGCTGATATGTTGACAAAGAGTACACAAGATTCAATCAAGGCGATTGCCAAATGTCAACGTGTTATTGATGATGCTAATAGAAGTCCTCAATGATTCTATGTAATTTTTTTATTTGGGCACATTAATTGCCTTGTAATTTTCCTATTTGTTTTATTTGTGTATGTACTTGTGTGTATCATTGAAATCAGATTTTAGGCTCATGAAATTTAATGCAAGTTGACTAGTCAAACAAGTAGGGCCCTACAACAGATTGGGCCGGCCCACTTACAGTAGTGTGGGACCCACTTTCATTTTGGGCCGGCCCACTTCTTTAGTAGGCCGGCCGGTTACACGATAATGGGCTCCACATGCTTATTGGGCGGCCCACTTGCTCTATGGTGGTCCCACATGGTAAATGGGTCGGCCCTTTAATAGGAAGGTGGGACCCACTGTTTTTTTGGCCGACCATATCTTGTTGGGCCACTTTCTATATGGTGGACCCACACACCAAATGGGCCACCCTTTAGTAGGAAGGTGGGACCCACCTGTGTTTTTGGCCCGGCCCACTATCTTGTTGGGCCGGCCCACTTTCTATATGGTGGACCCCACATACCAAATGGACCGGCCCATTAACAGGAATGTGGGACCCACCTGTGTTTTTGGCCCACTATCTTGGTGGGCCCCCACTTGCTATATGGTGGGCCCCACATACTAAATGGGCCGGCCTTTAACAGAAAGGACCCACTGTGTTTTTGGCCCGCCCACTATTTTGTTGGGCCGCCCACTTGCTATATGGTGGACCCTACAAACTAAATGGGCCGACCCTTTAAAAGTGGGACCCACTGTGTTTTTGCCCGGCCCACTAGCTTGTTGGGCCGGCCCACTTATACGATGGACCCCACACACTAAATGGGCGCCTTTTAACAGAAAGTGGGACACCACTTGGCCGGCCACTTGCTTCTTGGCCGGCCCATTGCTGTAAGGTGGACCCCACATGTTAAATGGGCGGCCCATTTAAGTTTTGACCACCAACCTTAGAGGTTAGGCCCGGCCCACGTAACTAATGGACCAGCCCAGCTATATAGTTGACCGGTCAAACTATGTCATCTGGCCCGGCCCGCTTAAGACGTGGCAGGCCTCGTGTGGGCCTACCATCTACCACGGGGTTTCAGCTGTTAACGCCGTTAATCGGCAAGCACCCGTCCACGTGTCGTTTGCATGACGTCAGCAGTCAACGGGCTCCCGAAAACACTTCCGCAACGGTCCGATTTTCCGTGGCGGAAGGGCGCCCAAGCGCGACGGACCAAAAATCGTCGTTGGACTTTGCCTGACGCAGTTTCGACAACAAACCCATATCGTCGGGTTAGGCCCATAGGCGACGAAAAATGCCCCTTAGTTGACGATTTTGGGACGTTGTCTATCGAACTTTTCTTGTAGTGGAATGCCGATCAAAACAATGGTAATGACATGAGTAAACAAGTGAATCATAAAGCAAAGACTTTTCATGAATAGTACTTCAAGACAAGCATAAATAAGTCTTGCATAAGAGTTAACTCATAAAGCAATAAATCAAAGTAAAGGTATTGAAGCAACACAAAGGAAGATTAAGTTTCAGCGGTTGCTTTCAACTTATAACATGTATATCTCATGGATATTGTCAACATAAAGTAATATAACAAGTGCAATATGCAAGTATGTAGGAATCAATGCACAAGTTCACACAAGTGTTTGCTTCTTAAGGTGGAGGAGATAGGTAAACGACTCCACAATAAAAGTAAAAGAATGGTCCTTCAAAGAGGAAAGCATCGATTGCTATATTTGTGCTAGAGCTTTTATTTTGAAAACATGAAACAATTTTGTCAACGGTAGTAATAAAGCATATGAGTTATGTAAATTATATCTTACAAGTTGCAAGCCTCATGCATAGTAAACTAATAGTGCCCGCACCTTGTCCTACTTAACTTGGACTACCGAATCTTCGCAATGCCATGTTTCAACCAAGTGTCACAAAGGGTACCTCCATGCCGCCTGTACAAAGGTCTAAGGAGAAAGGTCGCATTTTGGATTTCTCGCTTTTGATTATTCTCAACTTAGACATCCATACCGGACAACATGGACAACAGATAATGGACTCCTCTTTAATGCATAAGCATGTGGCAACAATTATTATTCTCATATGAGATTGAGGATATATGTCCAAAACTGAAACTTCAACCATGATTCATGGCTTTAGTTAGCGGCCCAATGTTCTTCTCTAACAATATGCATGCTCCAACCATTAAGGTGGTAGATCCCTCTTACTTCAGACAAGACGGACATGCATAGCAACTCACATGATATTCAATAAAGAGTAATTGATGGCGTCCCCAGAAGCATGGTTATCGCACAACAAGCAACTTAATAAAAGATAAAGTGCATAAGTACATATTCAATACTACGATAGTTTTTAAGGCTATTTTGTCCCATGAGCAAAGGTGAATGATGGAATTTTAAAGGTAGCACTCAAGCAATTTACTTTGGAATGGCGGAGAAATACCATGTAGTAGGTAGGTATGGTGGACAAATGGCATAGTAGTTGGCTCAAGGATTTTGGATGCATGAGAAGTATCCCTCTCGATACAAGGTTTAGGCTAGCAAGGTTATTTGAAGCAAACTCAAGGATGAACCGCAGCAAAACTCACATAAAAGACATATTGTAAACATTATAAAACTCTACACCGTCTTCCTTGTTGTTCAAAACTCAATACTAGATATTATCTAGACCTTAGAGAGACCAAATATGCAAATCAAATTTTAGCAAGCTCTATGTATTTCTTCTTAATGGGTGCAAAGTATATGATGCAAGAGCTTAAACATGAGCACAACAATTGCCAAGTATCACATTATCCAAGACATTTTAGAATTACTACATGTAGCATTTTCCAATTCCAACCATATAACAATTTAACGAAGAGAAACTTCGCCTTGAACATTATGAGTAAAGCCTAAGGACATATTTGTCCATATGCAACAGCGGAGCGTGTCTCTCTCCCACAAAGTGAATGGTAGGATCCATTTTATTCAAACAAAAACAAAAACAAAAACAAACCGACGCTCCAAGTAAAGAACACAAGATGTGACTGAATAAAAAATATAGTTTCAGGGGAAACCGATGATGTTGTCGATGAAGAAGGGGATGCCTTGGGCACAAGCTTAGACGCTTGAGTCTTCTTAGAATATGCAGGGGTGAACCACGGGGATCCCCAAGCTTAGAGCTTTCACTCCTCTTGATCATAGTATATCATACTCCTCTCTTGACCCTTGAAAACTTCCTTCACACCAAACTTCAAGCAAACTCATTAGTGCATAATCAATAATTCACACATTCAGAGGTGACACAATCATTCTTTACACTTCTGGACATTGCATAAAGCTACTGGACATTAATGGATCAAAGAAATTCATCCAACATAGCAAATATGGCAATGCGAAATAAAAGGCAGAATCTGTCAAAAACAGAACAGTCCGTAAAGACGAATTTTAAAATGGCACCAGACTTGCTCAAATGGAAAAACTCAAAACTAATGAAAGTTGCGTACATATCTGAGGATCACGCTCGTAAATTGGCAGATTTTTAGAATTTTCTACAGAGACTTGTGCCCAGATTCGTGACAGACAGCAATGCTGCGCAGCGATCCCAAATATAACATCAACTATAACATAGAAACTTTACTTGGCACAAAAACATGATAAGGAGAGGTTTCTACAGTAGTAAACAACTTCCAAGACTCAAATATAAAACAAAATACTGTAGTAAAAACATGGGTTGTCTCCCATAAGCGCTTTTCTTTAACCGCGCTAGGCGCAAAGTGCAAATCAAGTAACATCAGAGTAGAAGCATCAACATCATAACTTGTTCTAATAATAGAATCAAAAGGCAACTTCATTCTCTTTCTAGGGAAGTGTTCCATACCTTTCTTGAGAGGAAATTGATATTTAATATTACCTTCCCTCATATCAATAACAGCACAAATCGAAGAAAAGGTCTTCCCAACACAATAGGACAAGATGCATTCGATATCCAAGACAACAAAATCAACGGGGACAAGGTTATTGTTAACCGTAATGCGACATTATCAATCCTCCCCAAAGGTTTCTTTTTAACATTATCGACAAGATTAACATCCAAATAACAATTCTTCAATGGTGGCAAGTCAAGCATATCATAAATCTTTTTAGGCATAGAAATACTTGCACCAAGATCACATAGAGCATTACATTCAAAGTCATTGAATTTCATTTTAATGATGGGCTCCCAACCATCTTCTAACTTTCTAGGAATAGAAGTTTCAAGTTTTAGTTTCTCTTCTCTAGCTTTTATGAGAGCATTTGTAATATGTTTTGTAAAGGCTAAATTTATAGCACTAGCATTAGGACTTTTAGCAAGTTTTGTAAGAACTTTATAACTTCAGAGATGTGACAATCATCAAAATCTAAATCATTATGAGCTACATCAATGGGATCATTGTCCCAAGGTTGGAAAAAATTTCAGTTTTATCACAAGCAGTTTTTTAGCAATTTCAGGCAGTTTTGACGCTTTGCACTAGGAGTAGAAACATTGCCAACACCAATTATTTTACCATTGATAGTAGGAGGTGCAGCAACATGTGAAGAATTAACATTACTAGTGGTGGTAATAGTCCAAACTTTAGCTACATTATTCTCTTTAGCTAGTTTTTCATTTTCTTCTCTATCCCACCTAGCACGCAATTCAGCCATTAATCTTATATTCTCATTAATTCTAACTTGGATGGCATTTGCTGTAGTAGTAATCTTATTATCAATATCATTATTAGGCATAACTTTCAATTTTAAAAGATTAACGTCAGAGGCAAGTCTATCAACTCTAGAAGCAATAATATCAATTTTATCAAGCTTTTCCTCAACAGATTTGTTAAAAGTAGTTTGTGTACTAATAAATTCTTTAAGCATAGCTTCAAGACCAGAGGGTACACTCCTATTATTGTTGTAAGAATTCCCATAAGAATTACCATAACCATTACCATTAGCAGAAGGATATGGCCTATAGTTATTACCAGAGTTGTTCCTATAAGCATTGTTGTTGAAATTATTGTTTTTAATGAAATTCACATCAACATTTTCTTCTTGAGCAACCAATGAAGCTAAAGGAACATTATTTGGATCAACATTAGATCTACCATTCACAAGCATAGACATAATCACATCAATCTTATCACTCAAGGAAGAGGTTTCTTCAACAGAATTTACCTTCTTACCTTGTGGATCTCTTTCCGTGTGCCATTCAGTAATTTATCATCATATCATCAAGAAGTTTTGTAGCCGCCCCAAAGTGATGGACATAAAGGTACCTCCAGCAGCTGAATCCAATAAATTCCGCGAAGAAAAATTTAGTCCTGCATAGAAGGTTTGGATGATCATCCAAGTAGTCAGTCCATGGGTTGGGCAATTCTTTACCAAAGTTTTCATTCTCTCCCATGCTTGAGCAACATGTTCAGTATCTAATTGCTTAAAATTCATTATGCTACTTCTCAAAGATATAATTTTAGCGGGAGGATAATATATACCAATAAAAGCATCCTTACATTTAGTCCATGAATCAATACTATTCTTAGGCAAAGATAGCAACCAATCTTTAGCTCTTCCTCTTAATGAGAAAGGAAACACTTTCAATTTAATAATATCACCATCTACATCCTTATACTTTTGCATTTCACAAAGTTCAACAAAATTATTAAGATGGGCAGCAGCATCATCGAACTAACACCAGAAAATTGATCTCTCATAACCAGGTTCAGTAAAGCAGGTTTAATTTCAAAGAATTCTGCTGTAGTAGCAGGTGGAGCAATAGGTGTGCATAGGAAATCACACAACTTAGTATTTTCAGGGGTATTCATTTTAGCAACAATAAATAAAGCAAACTAGATAAAGTAAATGCAAGTAACTAATTTTTTTGTGTTTTTGATATAGAGAGCAAGACAGTAAATAAAGTAAAACTAGCAACAATTTTTTTTGTGTTTTGTTTAGGTGCAGCAAACAAAGTAGTAAATAAAATAAAGCAAGACAAAAACAAAGTAAAGAGATTGAGAAGTGGAGACTCCCTGCAGCGTGTCTTGATCTCTCCCCAACGGCGCCAGAAATTTAGCATGATACGCGAGATGCACACGTCCGTTGGGAACCCCAAGTGGAAGGTATGATGCGTAGAAGCAAGTTTCCCTCAGATGAAACCAAGGTTTATCGAACCAGAGGAGCCAAGAAGCACGTTGAAGGTTGATGGTGGCGAAATGTAACACCAGGACCGCCAACGTGGAACCTGCACAACACAACCAAAGTACTTTGCCCCAACGAAACAGGAGGTTGTCAATCTCACCGGCTTGTTGTAATAAAGGATTAACCGTATTGTGTGGAAGATGATTGTTTGCAAGAAAACAGTAAAACAAGTATTGCAGAGATTGTATGCGATGTAAAGAATAGGACCGGGGTCCACAGTTCACTAGAGGTGTCTCTCCCATAAGATAAAAGCATGTTGGGTGAACAAATTACAGCGGGCAATTAACAAATAGAGAAGGGCATAATAATGCATATACATGATATGATAAATATAGTGAGATTTAATGGGCATTACGACAAAGTACATAGACCGCCATCCAACCGCATCTATGCCTAAAAGTCCACCTTCAGGTTATCATCCGAACCCCCTTCGTATTAAGTTGCAAAGCAACAGACAATTGCATTAAGTATGCGTAATGTAATCGACAACTACATCCTTAGACATAGAATCAATGTTTTATCCCTAGTGGCACAAGCACATCACAACCTTAGAACTTTCTGTCACTGTCCCAGGTGTCAATGAAGGCATGAACCCACTATCGAGCATAAATACTCCCTCTTGGAGTTAAGAGCAAAAACTTGGCCAGAGCCTCTACTAGTAACGGAGAGCATGCAAGATCATAAACAACACATAAACAATAGATTGATAATCACCATAACATAGCATTCTCTATTCATCGGATCCCGACAAACACAACATATAGTATTACAGATAGATGATCTTGATCATGTTAGGCAGCTCACAAGATCCAACAATGAAGCACAATTAGGAGAAGACGACCATCTAGCTACTGCTATGGACCCATAGTCCAGGGGTGAACTACTCACTCATCACTCCGGAGGCGACCATGGCGGTGTAGAGTCCTCCGGGAGATGAATCCCTCTCCGGCAGGGTGCCGGAGGCGATCTCCTGAATCCCCCGAGATGGGATTGCGGCGGCGGCGTCTGGAAGGTTTTCCGTATCGTGGCCTCGCAGGGGGTTTCGACGCGAGGCTATTTGTAGGCGGAAGGGCAACATGGGGGCACACGAGGCCCCACACCACGGTCGGCGCGGCCAGGGCCGGGCCGCGCCGCCCTATGGTGGCGGCGCTCGTGGCCCCACTTCGACTCCTCTTCGGTCTTCCGGAAGCTTCGTGGCAAAATAGGACCCGGGCGTTGATTTCGTCCAATTCCGAGAATATTTCACTAGGATTTCTGAAACCAAAAACAGCAGAAACAAGAACTCTTCGGCATCTTGTTAATAGGTTAGTTCCAGAAAATGCGTAAATACGACATATAATGTGCATAAAACATGTAGATATCATCAATAATGTAGCATGGAACATAAGAAATTATCGATACGTTGGAGACGTATCACGCAACACCAGGGATTCCGGCGCCAACGTGGAACCTGCACAACACAAACAAAGTACTTTGCCCCAACGAAACAGTGAGGTTGTCAATCTCACCGGCTTGTTGTAACAAAGGATTAACCGTATTGTGTGGAAGATGATTGTTTGCGAAGAAAACAGTAAAACAAGTATTGCAGTAGATTGTATGCGATGTAAAGAATAGGACCGGGGTCCACAGTTCACTAGAGGTGTCTCCCATAAGATTAAAGCATGTTGGGTGAACAAATTAGTCGGGCAATTGACAAATAGAAAAGGGCATAACAATGCATATACATGATATGATAAATATAGTGAGATTTAATTGGGCATTACGACAAAGTACATAGACCGCCATCCAAGATGCATCTATGCCTAAAAAGTCCACCTTCAGGTTATCATCCGAACCCCTTCAGTATTAAGTTGCAAGCAACACACAATTGCATTAAGTATGGTGCGTAATGTAATCAACAACTACATCCTTAGACATAGCATCAATGTTTTATCCCTAGTGGCAACAGACATCCACAACCTTAGAACTTTCTCACTGTCCCAGGTATCAATGGAGGCATGAACCCACTATCGAGCATAAATACTCCCTCTGGAGTTAAGAGCAAAAACTTGGCCGAGCCTCTACTAATAACGGAGAGCATGCAAGATCATAAACAACACATAAATAATAGATTGATAATCACCATAACATAGTATTCTCTATCCATCGGATCCCGACAAACACAACATATAGTATTACAGATAGATGATCTTGATCATGTTAGGCAGCTCACAAGATCCAACAATGAAGCACATAAGGAGAAGACGACCATCTAGCTACTGCTATGGACCCATAGTCCAGGGGTGAACTACTCACTCATCACTCCGGAGGCGATCATGGCGGTGAAGAGTCCTCCGGGAGATGATTCCCTCCGGCAGGGTGCCGGAGGCGATCTCCGAATCCCCCGAGATGGGATTCGCGGTGGCGGCGTCTCTGGAAGGTTTTCCGTATCGTGGCTCTCGGACGGGGGTTTCGCGACGGAGGCTTTAAGTAGGCGAAAGGGTAGGTCAAAGGGCGCCACGGGGGCCCACACACTAGGCGGCGCGGCCAGGGCTTGGGCCGCGCCGCCATGGTGTGTCCCCACCTCGTGGCCCCACTTTGTCTCCTCTTCGGTCTTCTCGAAGCTTCTATAAGATCTTCGGCGTTGATTTCATCCAATTCCGAGAATATTTCCTTACTAGGATTTCTGAAACCAAAAACAGAAAACAACAACTGGCTCTTCGGCATCTTGTTAATAGGTTAGTTCCAAATATGAACATACGACATATAATGTGTATAAAACATGTAGATATCATCAATAATGTAGCATGGAACATAAGAAATTATCGATACGTCGGAGACGTATCAGTCACCACAATTTGACCCTTTTTCTCAAGAGTATCATTTTGTTGAGCTAAACGAGCCATGAGATTTGAAACATGCTTTTTGTTGTTACCTTGTAGGTTAAAAATGAATTCATCAAACTCTAGCATTTCTTGTTTCACTTTTAGACTAGCATCATCAACCCCTAGATCACTTGATATGTTAGGCATAGAGGGGCTAGGAGATGATACCTCGGAGGATTTGGCCATGAGACAACTTTCTTCCTCCACATGAATGATCTCATTGGGGGATTCACTTGGTGATGAAGAGTTAGTGGAGAGGGAGGCAAGAGCAACCAATCCATTAGAGGTTGCATCTTCTTCATCATCAACATCATCATCTCCGGAGGTATATTCTTCTTGAGTTGATAGCACAATAGATATGTCCAAGGAGGATTTTGCCATGAAGCAATGTGCATTCTTTATATGAGGATTCTCATTGGGGGATTCAAAGAGAGATGAAGAGGGAATGTTGGTAGTGACAATGGCGGCCACTTCCTTTGAGCTTTCTCCTTCATCATCACTAGAGCTTTCAACTTCATCGGAAGAATATTCTTCCCTAGTCACTAGCACAACTCTTGGAGGCCTCTTGCCCTTCTTGGTCTTGTTGTTGTAGAATTTCTTGTTGGGGGCTTTTGAATATTTGCCCTTTGTGTCTTTGCTCTTGTCCTTGGGAATGAGCCTTCCATTATGAAGCTCTATTCTCATAGGGGCATTCGGCAATGAAGTGGCGCTTGTCATCACAATTGTAGCATGACCTTGTCTTTGGACCAAAGCTAGTGAACCCACTTTTGTGGTTTCTCTTGATGTTGTCTTCCTTGGCCTTGGAGGGATCAACCAAAAAGACTTTGCATGGAAGGTCATGTGATCATGATAGTGGCATTCCAAATCTTCCGGATAGGACATACTCCAAGATGCCCTATATTGTTCTTGAGGGTACACTTCTTCTACGGGGTTGACCATCAAGGCAAGATTGTTCCCTTTTGACATACCAATGGCACGATTGCGAGAATCATGAGAGTTTTGCTCGAGCACCTTGAGGGCTTGCATCTCGTGCACGGCATCTTGAGATGAGAGAGAGGAATAGCATTCTCTCCCAACAAGGGTCTTGACATCAATGGGTACAAACGGCATCATGCATTCAATGTACTTCTCCTTGATCCAAGAGTCATTGATGTGGGTGGCACCACTAAGCCGGAAGGCATCGGCAACGATGAGAAGTCTTCCATACATGACTTGATGATCTTCATCCGGTAGCCTCATGAATCCTTCGGCTTGATTCGAAGAGCATTATACTTGTTCCTTCTCGTGCTCTGATACGTCTCCGACGTATCGATAATTTCTTATGTTCCATGCTACATTATTGATGATATCTACATGTTTTATACACATTATATGTCGTATTTACGCATTTCTGGAACTAACCTATTAACAAGATGCCGAAGAGCCAGTTGCTGTTTTTGGTTTCGAAATTCTAGTAAGGAAATATTCTCGAATTGGACGAAATCAACGCCAGGGTCCTATTTTTGCAGAAGCAGAAGACCGGAGGGAGACGCTGGCCACGGGCGCCGCCACACCAGGCGGCGCGGCCCAGAGGGGGCCCGCGCGGCCCAGCGTGTGGGGCCCCGTGACTCTCCCGACTCCGCCCTTCCGCCTACTTAAAGCCTCCGTCGCGAATCCCCCCGAGAGCCACGATACGGAAAACCTTCCGAGACGCCGCCGCCGCGAATCCCATCTCTCGGGGATTCAGAGATCGCTTCCGGCACCCTGGAGAGGGGAATCATCTCCTGAGGACTCTTCATCGCCATGATCACCTCCGGAGTGATGAGTGAGTAGTTCACCCCTGGACTATGGGTCCATAGCAGTAGCTAGATGGTCGTCTTCTCCTAATTGTGCTTCATTGTTGGATCTTGTGAGCTTCCTAACATGATCAAGATCATCTATCTATATGTTGTGTTTGTCGGGATCCGATGGATAGAGAATACTATGTTATGGTGATTATCAATCTATTACTTATGTGTTGTTTATGATCTTGCATGCTCTCCGTTATTAGTAGAGGCTCTGCCAAGTTTTTGCTCTTAACTCCAAGAGGGAGTATTTATGCCCGATAGTGGGTTCATGCCTCCATTGATACCTGGGACAGTGACAGAAAGTTCTAAGGTTGTGATGTGCTGTTGCCACTAGGGATAAAACATTGATGCTATGTCTAAGGATGTAGTTGTTGATTACATTACGCACCATACTTAATGCAATTGTCTGTTGCTTGCAACTTAACACTGAAGGGGTTCGGATGATAACTCAAGGTGGACTTTTTAGGCATAGATGCATGCTGGATGGCGGTCTATGTACTTTGTCGTAATGCCTGATTAAATCTCACTATATTTATCATATCATGTATATGCATTGTTATTTTTCTATTTGTCAATTGCCCGACCGTAATTTGTTCACCCAACATGCTTTAATCTTATGGGAGAGACACCTCTAGTGAACTGTGGACCCCGGTCCTATTCTTTACATCGCATACAATCTACTGCAATACTTGTTTTATGTTTTCGCAAACAATCATCTTCCACACAATACGGTTAATCCTTTGTTACAGCAAGCCGGTGAGATTGACAACCTCACTGCTTCGTTGGGGCAAAGTACTTTGTTTGTTGTGTGTCCACGTTGGCCGGAATCTCCGGTGTTGCGCCGCATCACATTTCGCCACCATCAACCTTCAACGTGCTTCTTGGCTCCTCCTGGTTCGATTAAACCTTGGTTTCTTGAGGGAAAACTTGCTGATGTGCGCATCATACCTTCCTCTTGGGGTTCCCAACGAACGTGTGAGTTACACGCCATCAAGCTCTTTTTCTGCGCTGCCGGGGAGATCAAGACACGATGCAAGGGGAGTCTCCACTTCCCAATCTCTTTACTTTGTTTTTGTCTTGCTTTATTTTATTTACTACTTTGTTTGCTGCACCTAAACAAAACACAAAAAAATTAGTTGCTAGTTTTACTTTATTTACCGTCTTGCTCTCTATATCAAAAACACAAAAAAAATTAGTTACTTGCATTTACTTTATCTAGTTTGCTTTATTTACTGTTGTTAAAATGAATACCCCTGAAAATACTAAGTTGTGTGACTTCACAAACACAAATAATAATGATTTCCTATGCACACCTATTGCTCCACCTGCTACTACAGCAGAATTCTTTGAAATTAAACCTGCTTTACGAACCTTGTTATGAGAGATCAATTTTCTGGTGTTAGTTCTGATGATGCTGCTGCCCATCTTAATAATTTTGTTGAACTTTTGAAATGCAAAAATATAAGGATGTAGATGGTGATATTATTAAATTGAAATTGTTTCCTTTCTCATTAAGAGGAAGAGCTAAAGATTGGTTGCTATCTTTGCCTAAGAATAGTATTGATTCATGGACTAAATGTAAGGATGCTTTTATTGGTACATATTATCCTCCCGCTAAAATTATATCTTTGAGAAGTAGCATAATGAATTTTAAGCAATTAGATACTGAACATGTTGCTCAAGCATGGGAGAGAATGAAAACTTTGGTAAAGAATTGCCCAACCCATGGACTCGACTACTTGGATGATCATCCAAACCTTCTATGCAGGACTAAATTTTTCTTCGCGGAATTTATTGGATTCAGCTGCTGGAGGTACCTTTATGTCCATCACTTTGGGGCTACAAAGCTTCTTGATGATATGATGATAAATTACTCGAATGGCACACGGAAAGAGCTGCACAAGGTAAGAAGGTAAATTGTTGAAGAAACCTCTTCCTTGAGTGATAAGATTGATGTGATTATGTCTATGCTTGTGAATGGTAGATCTAATGTAGATCCAAATAATGTTCCTTTAGCTTCATTGGTTGCTCAAGAAGAAAATGTTGATGTGAATTTCATTAAAAATAATAATTTCAACAACAATGCTTATAGGAACAACTCTGGTAATAACTATAGGCCATATCCTTCTGCTAATAGTAATGGTTATGGTAATTCTTATGGGAATTCTTACAACAATAATAGGAGTGTACCCCCTGGTCTTGAAGCCATGCTTAAAGAATTTATTAGTACATAAACTGCTTTTAACAAATATGTTGAGGAAAAGCTTGATAAAATTGATATTATTGCCTCTAGAGTTGATAGACTTGCCTCCGATGTTGATCTATTAAAATTGAAAGTTATGCCTAATAATTATATTGATAATAAGATTACTACTACAGCAAATGCCATCCAAGTTAGAATTAATGAGAATATAAGATTAATGGCTGAATTACGTGCTAGGTGGGATAGAGAAGAAAATGAAAAACTAGCTAAAGAGAATAATGTAGCTAAAGTTTGGACTATTACCACCATTAGTAATGATAATGATTCACATGTTGCTGCACCTCCTACTATCAATGGTAAAATAATTGGTGTTGGCAATGTTTCTACTCCTAGTGCAAAGCGTACAAAACTGCCTGAAATTGCTAAAACTGCTGAAACTGCTTGTGATAAAACTGCTGAAATTTTTTCCAACCTTGGGGACAATGATCCCATTGCTGTAGCTCATAATGATTTAGATTTTGATGATTGCCACATCTCTGAAGTTATAAAGTTCTTACAAAAACTTGCTAAAAGTCCTAATGCTAGTGCTATAAATTTGGCCTTTACAAAACATATTACAAATGCTCTCATAATAGCTAGAGAAGAGAAACTAAAAATTGAAACTTCTATTCCTAGAAAGTTAGAAGATGGTTGGGAGCCCATCATTAAAATGAAATTCAATGACTTTGAATGTAATGCTTTATGTGATCTTGGTGCAAGTATTTCGTTATGCCTAAAAAGATTTATGATATGCTTGACTTGCCACCATTGAAGAATTGTTATTTGGATGTTAATCTTGCCGATAATGTTAAAAAGAAACCTTTGGGGAGGATTGATAATGTTACGGTTAACAATAACCTTGTCCCCGTTGATTTTGTTGTCTTGGATATCGAATGCAATGCATCTTGTCCTATTGTGTTGGGAAGACCTTTTCTTCGAACCGTTGGTGCTGTTATTGATATGAGGGAAGGTAATATTAAATATCAATTTCTCTCAAGAAAGGTATGGAACACTTCCTAGAAAGAGAATGAAGTTGCCTTTTGATTCTATTATTAGAACAAGTTATGATGTTGATGCTTCATCTTTTGATAATACTTGATTTACACTTTCTGCGCCTAGCTGAAAGGCGTTAAAGAAAAGCGCTTATGGGAGACAACCCATGTTTTTACTACAGTACTTTGTTTTATATTTGAGTCTTGGAAGTTGTTTACTATTGTAGCAACCTCCTTATCATGTTTTTGTGCCAAATAAAGTTTCTATGTTAAAGTTGATGTTATATTTGGGATCGCCGCAGAAACAGCATTGCTGTCTGTCACGAACTGGCATAAGTCTCTGTAAACAATTCGAAAAAATCTGCAAAATTACGAGCGTGATCCTCGATATGTACGCAACTTTCATTAGTTTTGAGTTTTTCCATTTGAGCAAGTCTAGTGCCCCTTTCAGGTTCGTCTTTACGGACTGTCTGTTTTTGACAGATTCTGCCTTTTATTTCGCATTGTCGTATTTGCTATGTTGGATGAATTCCTTTGATCCATTAATGTCCAATAGAGCTTTGTGCAATGTCCAGAAGTGTTAAAAATGATTGTGTCACCTCTGAATATGTGAATTTTAATTGTGCACTAACCTCTAATGAGTTTGCTTGAAGTTGTGAAGGAAGTTTTCAAGGGTCAAGAGAGGAGTATGATATACTATGATCAAGAGGGTGAAAGCTCTAAGCTTGGGGATGCCCCGTGGTTCATCCCTGCATACTTTAAGAAGACTCAAGCTAAGCTTGGGATGCCCAAGGCATCCTTCTTCATCAACAACATCATCAAGTTCCTCCCCCGAAACTATATTTTTATTCGGTCACATCTTATGTTCTTTACTTGGAGCGTTTTGTTTTGTTTTTGTTTTTGTTTGAATAAAATGGATCCTAGCATTCACTGTGTGGGAGAGAGACACGCTCCGCTGTTGCATATGGACAAATATGTCCTTATGCTTTACTCATAATATTCAAGGCGAAGGTTGAAATTTCTTCGTTAAATTGTTATATGGTTGGAATTGGGAAATGCTACATGTAGTAATTCTAAAATGTTTTGGATAATGTGATACTTGGCAATTGTGTGCTCATGTTTAAGCTCTTGCATCATATACTTTGCACCCATTAATGAAGAAATACATAGAGCTTGCTAAAATTTGGTTTGCATATTTGGTCTCTCTAAGGTCTAGATAATTTCTAGTATTGAGTTTTGAACAACAAGGAAGACGGTGTAGAGTCTTATAATGTTTACAATATGTCTTTTATGTGAGTTTTGCTGCACCGGTTCATCCTTGAGTTTGCTTCAAATAACCTTGCTAGCCTAAACCTTGTATCGAGAGGGAATACTTCTCATGCATACAAAATCCTTGAGCCAACCACTATGCCATTTGTGTCCACCATACCTACCTACTACATGGTATTTCTCCGCCATTCCAAAGTAAATTTCTTGAGTGCTACCTTTAAATTCCATCATTCGCCTTTGCAATATATAGCTCATGGGACAAAATAGCCTTAAAAACTATCGTAGTATTGAATATGTACTTATGCACTTTATCTCTTATTAAGTTGCTTGTTGTGCGATAACCATGCTTCTCGGGGACGCCATCAACTATTCTTTGTTGAATATCATGTGAGTTGCTATGCATGTCCGTCTTGTCTCAAGTAAGAGAGATCTACCACCTTAATGGTTGGAGCATGCATATTGTTAGAGAAGAACATTGGGCCGCTAACTAAAGCCATGAATCATGGTGGAAGTTTCAGTTTGGACATATATCCTCAATCTCATATGAGAATAATAATTGTTGCCACATGCTTATGCATTAAAGAGGAGTCCATTATCTGTTGTCCATGTTGTCCCGGTATGGATGTCTAAGTTGAGAATAATCAAAAGCGAGAAATCCAAAATGCGAGCTTTCTCCTTAGACCTTTGTACAAACGGCATGGAGGTACCCCTTTGTGACACTTGGTTGAAACATGTGTATTGCGAAGATCCGTAGTCCAAGTGATTAGGACAAGGTGCGGGCACTATTAGTGTACTATGCATGAGGCTTGCAACTTGTAAGATATAATTTACATAACTCATATGCTTTATTACTACCGTTGACAAAATTGTTTCATGCTTTCAAAATAAAAGCTCTAGCACAAATACAGCAATCGATGCTTTCCTCTTTGAAGGACCTTTCTTTTACTTTTATTGTTGAGTCAGTTTATCTCTCTCCACCTCAAGAAGCAAACACTTGTGTGAACTGCATTGAGTCCTACATACTTGCATATTGCACTTGTTATATTACTCTATGTTGACAATATCCATGAGATATACATGTTATAAGTTGAAAGCAACCGCTGAAACTTAATCTTCCTTTGTGTTGCTTCAATACCTTTACTTTGATTTATTGCTTTATGAGTTAACTCTTATGCAAGACTTATTGATGCTTGTCTTGAAGTACTATTCATGAAAAGTCTTTGCCTTATGATTCATTTGTTTACTCATGTCATTACCATTGTTTTGATCGCTGCATTCATTACATATGTTTACAATAGTATGATCAAGATTATGATGGCATGTCACTCCAGAAATTATCCTTGTTATCGTTTACCTGCTCGGGACGAGCAGAACTAAGCTTGGGGATGCTGATACGTCTCCGACGTATCGATAATTTCTTATGTTCCATGCTACATTATTGATGATATCTACATGTTTTATACACATTATATGTCGTATTTACGCATTTTGGAACTAACCTATTAACAAGATGCCGAAGAGCCATTTGCTGTTTTTTGCTTTTTGGAAATTCTAGTAAGGAAATATTCTCGGAATTGGACGAAATCAACGCCCATGGTCCTATTTTTGCACGAAGCTTCCGAAGACCGGAGGGAGACGAAGGGGCCGAGGCGCCACACACTAGGGCGGCGCCCAGAGGGGGCCCGCGCGCCCTAGCGTGTGGGCCCCCGTGACTCTCCCGACTCCGCCCTTCCGCCTACTTAAAGCCTCCGTCGCGAAACCCCAAGTACCGAGAGCCACGATACGAAAACCTTCCAGAGACGCCGCCGCCGCGAATCCCATCTCGGGATTCAGGAGATCGCTCCGCACCCGCCGAGAGGGGAATCATCTCCGGAGGACTCTTCATCGCCATGATCACCTCCGGAGTGATGAGTGAGTAGTTCACCCCGGACTATGGGTCCATAGCAGTAGCTAGATGGTCGTCTTCTCCTAATTGTGCTTCATTGTTGGATCTTGTGAGCTGCCTAACATGATCAAGATCATCTATCTGTAATACTATATGTTGTGTTTGTCGGGATCCGATGGATAGAGAATACTATGTTATGGTGATTATCAATCTATTACTTATGTGTTGTTTATGATCTTGCATGCTCTCCGTTATTAGTAGAGGCTCGGCCAAGTTTTTGCTCTTAACTCCAAGAGGGAGTATTTATGCTCGATAGTGGGTTCATGCCTCCATTGATACCTGGGACAGTGATGAAAGTTCTAAGGTTGTGGATGTGTTGCCACTAGGGATAAAACATTGATGCTATGTCTAAGGATGTAGTTGTTGATTACATTACGCACCATACTTAATGCAATTGTCCGTTGCTTGCAACTTAATACCGGAAGGGGTTCGGATGATAACCTGAAGGTGGACTTTTTAGGCATAGATGCATGCTGGATGGTGGTCTATGTACTTTGTCGTAATGCCCTGATTAAATCTCACTATATTTATCATATCATGTATATGCATTGTTATGCCCTTTTCTATTTGTAAATTGCCCGACTGTAATTTGTTCACCCAACATGCTTTAATCTTATGGGAGAGACACCTCTAGTGAACTGTGGACCCCGGTCCTATTCTTTACATCGCATACAATCTACTGCAATACTTGTTTTACTATTTTCTTCGCAAACAATCATCTTCCACACAATACGGTTAATCCTTTGTTACAGCAAGCCGGTGAGATTGACAACCTCACTGTTTGTTGGGGCAAAGTACTTTGGTTGTGCAGGTTCCACGTTGGCGCCGAATCCCGGTGTTGCGCCGCATCACATTTCGCCACCATCAACCTTCAACGTGCTTTTGCTCCTCCTAGTTCGATTAAACCTTGGTTTCTTTCTGAGGGAAAACTTGCTGCTGTGCGCATCATACCTTCCTCTTGGGGTTCCCAACGAACGTGTGAGTTACACGCCATCATGCTCTCACTTCCAATGCAACTAGCGGCCAACCCATCCCAAGCTTCCTTGGCGGTGGTGTAGTTCCGAACACGAGGCAACTCTTGTGTCTCCACACTAGTTTGAATCATGTGCAAGGCGGTGTTGTTGAGTTGACTATCAACCGCTTCTCTTCTAGTCAACTTGTCGGGGTTGTAGGGCTTGAAGCCTTCCAAGATGATTCTCCAAAGTTCATTGGAGGCACTGCAAACATGAGAGCGAAACTCAAATTGCCAAGTATCGAAATTATCAACGGAAAACTTAGGTGGGTCGCCTCGAATGTTCAAATGGGGATGGGGAACCGGTATATCGGGAGATAGAAAAGGTGGAGCTACTCGATTGTAGCTCTCACCTCCACTAGATGCAATGGGAGATTTGATAGTGTTTAAGTTATCACCTTCCACGGGTTTGGTAGAGGAGGGTAATGCCGAAGCACCTCCCTCTTCTAACACACCCGTGTCCTTTACCTCTATGACGGGATCCCTAGGAAGGACCGGAGTCAAAAGCTCGGAAATCAGTTTTCTCATGCTTTCCATTTGAGCGTCCATGGAGGTTCTCAACGAATTGATGTCCTCCATGGTGACCAACTTTCCGGCCTCTTCCGGAAGCCCATCGTCCGGCATACTCTTAGGCGGTTAAGCCCGAAATAAGAGCCGAGGCTCGATACCAATTGAAAGGATCGTATGCCGCACCTAGAGGGGGTGAATAGGTGCTAACCAATTTTTAGTTCTTTTTCAATTTAGGTTTGACACAAAGGTAAATTCTCTAGATATGCAACTAAGTGAATTTACCTATATGACAAGGTTATCAACTAAGCAAGATATAGCTACACAATATATGGGAGATAGAGTGGGATAGAGGTAACCGAGAGTGGAGCACGCGATGACACAGAGATGATTCCCGTAGTTCCCTTCCTTTGCAAGAAGGTACGTCTACGTTTGGAGGAGTGTGGTTGCTACGCAAGCCAAACAAACAGCCACGAAGGCTTCACTCAGATCCCGTGAGCAACGCCACGAAGGCCTAGCCCACTTCCACTAAGGGATTTCCTCGAGGCGGAAACCGGGCCTTTACAAGGTTCTTGGGGCACACATCCACAACTGAATTGGAGGCTCCCAAATCTGTAACAATACAACAATCAACAACAACACATCAACACAAATCAACTAGGGAACCAAATAGGAACACTAGCATGAGATCCCTCAAACAAATGAGGGGGAAATGAAAAACGCTTCGGTGAGGATGTAGATCGGTGGCTTCTCCTTCGAATCTCCAAAGATCAAAGCTTTGGTTGGGGGAGGAAGGAGATCTTGCAAATCTTGTGTTTCTTGAGGTGGCTCTAATGGTGGTGAAGCTTGGCAGATTTCTTGTGCAATAATTGAGCAACTTGTCCCTTTGGAGGAGAGAGCTATTTATATGATTGGAGCTCCAGATCCGACCGTTTGAACCATTTCTCGTAACACCGGGGAGGGCCGGAAGTTCGGCACCGAAGTACCGGCCAAGAGAGCCGGAACTTCCGCCAGAAAATCTTTGTCAGGCAACCTGTCGAAAAGATGGGGCGGAACTAGGGCGGAACTTCCGGTGACCGAAAGTTCCGGCCAAGTTCCAATAGCGCAAAACCATACTTGGATGTTACGAGCCACAATCGTGACTTTCGGAACTTGTCGGAAGTTGGGCGGAGTTCCGGACCGGAACTTCCGGGAACTTCCGGCGAGATGAAAAATCGTAATCGAACAACGCAAGGGCTACAGAGAGGCTGGAACTTCCGCTCGGGTCTTAACTTCCGCCATAACCAAAAAGGCCTTCGAACTAACTGCCATACCATTTCACCGATCGAATATGTTTATCAAAAACTTGTACCTGTCTACATCAACACACATAAATATATAACTAGTGTTGACATCAAACACGCAAAACCCAAAAGGGCGGGAAATGTTCTTTAAGTGTGGTCGCCACAAAGTCCTAGCAAAGGGGCCCTCAAGCAAATGAGGGGGAAATGCAAATCGCTTCGGTCAAGATGTAGATCGGGGTCTTCCCATTCGATTCTCCAAGATCAAGAGCTTTCGATGGTTGGAGGAGGAGATCTGATGATTTTAGTGGCTCAACTTGAGGTGGTTTTCTTGAGAAAAATGAGCAACCTTCGAAGGTAGGGGAAAGGTCCTATTTATACCACTCACCAGATTTTGACCGTTGGAGCATCTTCAGCGGCACTACCGCAGAAAATAGGCGGCAGTACCGTTCCTGGCAGGAAGTCTAGAGCCACTCGACGCAGATCATTATGGACGTCACTACCGCCAGAGGCCAGCAACAGTGCCGCCACTTCCAGCGGAAGTGCCGGCCGCACCGGCAGTATTACCGCCCAGATCAGCGGCAGTGCCGCCATGATCGACGGTAGTGCCGCCCTTATATTGGCACAACCAGGGATAACTGGTGATCTCTTATTCACTTTTGGGGACTATCTCGTAGATAATCAGTTAAGTACTTGTTGGAGATATGCCCAAGAGGCAATAATAACAGTGTTTATTGTTATATCTTAATGTTCATGATAAATGTTTACATCCTATGCTATAATTATATTAACCGGAAACATTAATACATGTGTGTTCTGTAAACAACCAGAGTCCCTAGTAAGTCTCTTGTTAAGCTAGCTTATTGATTAATAGATGATCATGGTTTCCTGATCATGAACATTGGATGTTATTAATAACAAGATCATATCATTAGGTGAATGATGTGATGGACACACACCCATAGTAAGCATAGCATAAGATCAAGTCATTAAGTTTAACTTGCTATAAACTTTCGATACATAGTAACCTAGTCCTTCGACCATGAGATCATGTAAATCACTTACACCGAATGGGTACTTTGATTACATCAAATGCCACTGCGTAAATGGGTGGTTATAAAGATGGGATTAAGTATTCGAAAAGTATGAGTTGAGGCATATGGATCAAGAGTGGGATTTGTCCATCTTGATGATGGATAGATATGCTCTGGACCCTCTCGGTGGAATGTCATCTAATTAGCTTGTAAGCATGTGAGAAGGTCACAAGAGATGACATACCACGATACAACTAAAGAGTACTTGTCGGTAACGAGGTTGAACTAGGTATAGAGATACCGATGATCAAACCTCGGATAAGTAAAGTATCGTGTGACAAAGGGAATTGGTATCGTATGTTAATGGTTCATTCGATCACTAAGTTATCGTTGAATATGTGGGGACCATTATGGATCTCCAGGTTCCGCTATTGGTTACTGATCGGAGAGGAGTCTCGATCATGTCTGCATAGTTCACGAACCGTAGGGTGACACACTTAAGGTTCGATGTTGTATAGTAGATATGGAATATGAAATGGAGACCGAATATTATTCGGAGTCTTGGATGGGACCTAGGACATCACAAGGAGGTCCGGAATAGTCCGAAGGATAAGATTCATATATGGAAAGTCATTTTCAGGGTTACCTGAAAAGTTCAGGATTTTTCGATATTGTACCGGAGGTTCTAGAAGGTTGGAGGATTTTTCGGTATTGTACCGGAGATCAAGAGCTTTGGATGGTTGGAGGAGGAGATATGATGATTTTAGTGGCTCAGCTTGAGGTGGTGTTCTTGAGAAAAACGAGCAACCTTACAAGGTATGGGAAAGGTCCTATTTATACCACTAATCAGATTCTGACCGTTGGAGCATCTTTAGCGACACTATCGCAGAAAATAGACGGTAGTACCATTCCTGGCAGGAAGTCCAGAGCCACTCGACGCAGATGATCATAGACGGCACTGCCGCCAGAGGCCATTGGCAGTGCCGCCACTTCCAGCGGAAGTGCCGGCCGCACCGACGGTAGTACCGCCCAGCAGAATAGCCCGATCTCAAGTGCCGCCAGCCCTGGCGGTACTAGTACTGCCCAGATTGGCGGCAGTGCCGCCCTTATATTGGCACAACCAGGGAGAACTGGTGATCTTCTTATTCGCTTTTCGGGGACTATCCCGTCGATAATCAGTTAAGTACTTTCTTTGCAACACTTAGCAACATATTAAACGATCACCGATGTTGTTGTCAAACACACAAAATACTAGAGATCATGAAATGCTCTTTCAGAGTGATCATTGTTGCCGTATCATCTGCCTCCACCTTCGAAGAAGGCTCATGCCTTCTGGCCTTTCGTCGAAGGGCGTCATATCATCAAAATGCGAAGCGGGTCACCCTATAGCACATGAAAACACAAGGTGGGTTGTCAACGAAAAGAACACCGGGCACGACAACCTCTTCCCATGAATTATCCACAAATATCACCATCCGCAACACCAACCACCCATCAAGACGCAAGCTTTAGGATGAAGCCTCCAAAAGAAGACACGACAAGAACATATGGCAAAAATACCACCTTGCAAGGTTGGGACTTGAAGCCGTCGTCTCTCACACCGGCACTAAGATGTTGATGTCGAAAAGGGGAATCATATTCCCTCTCACCCATGCTCGAGGGTATAACAAGCATATCACTTCGACCAACCATAGTGGAGCGTCACCACAACCGCACTCCACCACCAGCCGCTCACCGAAGCACCACACTTCCCGCATCCCCAAGGCGACGCCTCCAAGAAGGAAATGATGCCAAAGAACCACCGAGGAGGGGATGAACCTCGATGTCGCCTCCGAGGAGGGGAACAACGCAAGAAGGGTTGTCATCATCATCACCGACACCTCTAATCAAAGGGTTCCCTTGGGCCAAAGCCCCCAACCCCAAACACCCTAACTAGGCTCCAGGATATAGAGCCAGCTCGATGGCAACAACCCTAGATGGGGCCACCATCTTCAAATCTCACACTGGTGGTCGACATAGCATCCCCCATGTTGCAACACTAAACCATCGCCCCCCGTCACCCTGCGACAAAGGGGGATGGGCACCGGTGAACGACCTGTATCATTAGGTTGATGCCGCCATCACCTCCTGAGGCCACCGTCCTAGATGTTGGAGCTATCCGCTTGAGCTGCGGAGCTGCAAGGTCCTTGTCGCCGCCTTCATCGGCAGGCATGCGCGAGTTTCCCAACGGTCACCTTTGGCGCGGCGAAGGAGAAGGAAGGGGGCCAAGGTAGGCTAGGGTCATGTGTGAGTTCCATGTCCCCTCACGTATGGGTTGTCTGTTGGGCGTGCCGCGATGGTGGTACGTCCATAGTGTATCTATACTTTCCGATCACTTTTCTTGGGGTGATACATGCATTCTATATCATCACATTTGCATAATATGGGGATATTTTATATTGTTATTTGCATTGATATTGCATTATTTCCACTTATTTATATGATTTATGGGACTTTCTTACAAAATCCCTTGTTTTGGGATTTCATTCATATGAGACATAAAACCCCTAGTTCGGACACTCGGGAGTTCTAGGGAGCTACTTGGAGTTCAACCTTCTGGTGGAGCATTGTCGGACCGGCGGCCACCCGTCCACAACATCTGGCATCGGGGCAACGACTCCGGTAGCATGCTGGATGTTGCAGGTCAACCTGCATAGGTATGGAGTGCCATTTTCCACTTCCGCAGTGCGATATCCCCTCTCCCCTCTCTCCCCTGACGGCCATGGAGGGGGAATGACATCCCACCAGTTTAAAGCCTATTCGGCCCAGGGTGGGGTAATGTGTTATGCAACTTTTGGAAGATCCGACGTCAAGGTTTTGATTGAAGCACCACTTCATATCCGGGGTGAAAACCCATGTTCTACCCTTTAGTGGTCGACCTCATTAGAGACGAACATGTGTTGTTACCTCGTTGAAGGCCTCGTCTCATTGCCAATGTGCTAGCCTTCATTGCTTTGTCTTGGTAATCATGATGAAAATCCATTTTCTGGCTTGTGAGACATACATAGCGACAACTTCACGAGGACGTGTTTCCCTTCTTGAAGAGGATGTTGCAGAAGACGTTGATTTAGTTGTAGGTGTTAATTTTACATCATGTAATGATTCCACCATAGTTTTCTATGTTATTTGTACTTTGTTTGTTGATGGCATTAGCCTCATTGCTTATCATCAACTTCAATAAAAAAAATACCCCAATGGAGCGCACACCTCCGCGTGGAAGCCTGCTCGACGGCCCGCAAAGTTGCCAGGGTAAGAGACGTGATGGGCTAGACAATGTCTTTTCTTGAAATTACTGAAAGTTACCATCTAGCCATCTTTCGAGATTGGATCCATATTTTATAGTTTTTGGGTGAAAAGGCCATGTGCATCAATTTGATGTAGAGGATGGGTCAACTTTCTTTTCGAAAAAATCTGGATTTTACAATAGAAGTGATAATCTATTTCTGCAGTTCTAAAGTTATTTATGTTTTTTAGAACACTAAAATGATTTATGTGCTCAGCAGACTATAATAAATGCAGCGGCCATCACCCGTTGTCCTCGCACGCACGCAGGCTGTGCGCAGCAAGAGTCTCCCACCATTTCCACTCCACCACCCGCACCTCAGTCCTCACCCGTGCGCGCCGCACTGCTTCGCTGTGAAGCATTCGAGGTGACGCCGCGACCCCAAACCCTAGCTAGCTCGCGTGTGTCCCGTCTCCAGCTCTGCTACCTCTCGCGGCGATGGTGGCGGGCGGTGATGCGTGAGATTTTCGCGCGCCATGGGGAAGGTGGCCGGGAGGCAGCAGGAGCAGCCGCCGGGCCTGGCGGCGGCGGAGGGAGGAGGAGGAGATGGAGCAAGAAGAAGAAGGTGCAGCAGATGCCGCGGGCCCGTGCGGCTGCAATGCGTGGCCGCGCTCCTGCTCGGCGCCGCCGTGGTGCTCTCCGCCATGTTCTGGCTGCCGCCCTTCGCCCGGCGCGACCGCAGCGCGGGGCCAACGGATCCCCCGGAAGACGTTCTCGCAGGTCAGCTCGCATTGCCGAGATCTCGGCCAGCTTCCGTTTTTTTAAATTGTTCAGTTGTCAAATCGGTTTCGTGGTGTGGACGACACGAGTAGTGTGACGAGTAGAGTTGGCGATTTGCGAGCGATTCAAGCAAAGTTCGCGCCTGTGGGAGTAAATGTGGAACCAAATTAAGCTCAGTTTCTTCTGTTCTACTATTTCCTTTTAGAGCAATATGCGCCCTTCTTTCACTCATTAAGCTCTGCTATGTCTTTTATCGTCAAGACATGTTTTTATTAGCTTCTGCCAGCCCAAATTCGGACGCACACAGTGTATATTTAGGGTCCATTCACGTTGTTGTACAAGATAGGAAATGTCGCCCGATCCTGCAAAACCTTTGTTTGTGCCGATTTCAGCAAATGTTTATTCCCTGGATGGCTGATTGGCTGTTGATTTGCCACATCGAGTTCAGTCAGCATAGAAAAGGCAAAATTTTATAGAATAATTATCATCTATTTATGCTATGACATCCTGATGCAGTTTTCGGTGGAAGAAAAAAAAAATGCTCCCAGGGCCGGCCCTGACCCATGGCCACCATGGGCAACCGCCTGGGGCCCAGGCATGAGGGGGGCCCAAGATTGCATCTATTTTTTTTATTATGGGCTGAAAAAATGTAGCAAATGCTCAAAGAATAGGCTTGCCAGCGAAAGAACTTCAGTAACCTGCAGGGACTTTCTATGACCAACAAACATACCACATAGAACCGATCGGTCCATCAGGAGAAACCAGCCATCCACTATTTGTCTCCTCGCCTCGTTGTGTTCCTTACAGGTGGTGCGGCTCCATCGCCATTCGGCAGTCTGTTTGGCTGCTTTTCATGACTCACCGACACGCACCATGCTCACTATAAGTCCATGACTTAATCCCTCGTCCAATCCTTCATCTAATCCATAGTTTAATCCATCAAATAGGATTAAATTTCATGTCAATTCCTTCACCATCAGCCACGGCTCAGTTCCCAATTTTTATCAACCAAATTTCCCAATTTTCACTTTTAAGCAATATATGCTAGAGTATATTTGTTGAAGATGCCTAATTAAGGAACAACCGTGTGAATGTTGATAATTGATCGTATAATAGTAATTGTGTCGCTGAGCACAACCACATTTTCATATAAAACATCATTGTTGACAATGTCACCTTTTCTCAAAAAGAAAACAATGTCACCTAGCACGGACGAGGTTGCGCAATAGGTTGCGCACTGTCAATCACACAATTGAAGTGTCACTCACTATTTTGCATGAGTTCGTCATAGATAATATTGTACCTCTCGCAACATACCGGTATTATGCTCGTGTTTATATACCAAGTTATACATATATATATTTAGACGTTAAGGGGCCCTTTTGTCGGCCTCGCCCTAGGGCCCGAAAAATATAGAGCCGGCCCTGAATGCTCCATGGGTTGGTGAGATGATACCCCGACAAAACTTGCCGTGAACGAAAAAGCAACACCTTATAGATAGATAACATTAGACTTCCACGATCATGACAAAATTTGCCGTGAAAACGTCAGTGCTGTATTGAATAGCTTAGTAAGAAGGTCCCGACAAAAAGTACCGTGATAGCTAAGGCAATGCCTATTTGAATGGTGGTGGGTGGTGATGCGTGAGGACGCGTGCCATGGGGAAGGAGGGTCTGGCAGCAGTGGAGGGAGGAGGAGATGGAGATGGAGCAAGAAGAAGAAGGTGCAGCAGATGCCGCTGGTCCGTGCGGCTGCAATGCGTGGCCGCGCTCCTGCTCGGCGCCGCCGTGATGCTATCCGCCATGTTCTGGCTGCCGCCCTTCGCCGGGCGCGGCCGCAGCGCGGGGCCTACGGATCCCCCGGAAGATGTGCTCGCAGGTCAGCTCACATTGCCGAGATCTCGGCCGGCTTCCTAAATTGTTCAGTTTTCAAATCGGTTTCGTGGTGTGGACGACACGAGTAGTGTGACTTAAGCGGCGACTATAGTTGGCGATTTGCGAGCGATTCAAGCAAAGTTTGCGCCTGTGGGAGTAAATGTGGAACCAAAATTAAGCTCAATTTCTTCTGTTCTAGTACTCCTTTTAGAGCAAATATGCGCCCTTCTTTCACTTGTTAAGCTTTGCTATGTCTTTTCTCGTCAAGACATGTTTTTATTAGCTTCTGCCTGCACAAATTCGGACACACACGGTGTATATTTAGGGTCCATTCACGTTGTTGTTCAAGATAGGAAACGTCGCCCGATCCTGCAAAACCTTTGTTTGTGCCGATTTCAGCAAATGTTTGTGTCCCTGGATGGCTGTTGATTTGCCGCATCGAGTTCAGTCAGCATAGAAAAGGAAAAAATTTATAGAATAATTATCATGTATTTGTTCTATGACATCCTGATGCAGTTTTCAGTGGAAGAAACAACAATGCTCCATGGGTTGGTGAGATGATATCCCGACAAAACTTGCCGTGAACGAAAAAGCAACACCTTATAGATAGATAACATTAGACTTCCAAGATCATGACAAAAATTGCCGTGAAAACGGCAATTCTTTATTGAATAGCTTAGTAAGGAGGTCCCGACAAAAAGTACCGTGATAGCTAAGCAAATGCCTATTTGAATGGTAGCGGGTGGTGATGCGTGAGGGACTGAGCGCGTGCGCCATGGGGAAGGAGGGTCTGGCGGCGGTGGAGGGAGGAGGAGATGGAGATGGAGTAAGAAGAAGAAGGTGCAGCAGATGCCGCTGGTCCGTGCGGCTGCAATGCGTGGCCGCGCTCCTGCTCGGCGCCGCCGTGATGCTATCCGCCATGTTCTGGCTGCCGCCCTTCGCCGGGCGCGGCCGCAGCGCGGGGCCTACGGATCCCCCGGAAGATGTGCTCGCAGGTCAGCTCACATTGCCGAGATCTCGGCCAGCTTCCTAAATTGTTCAGTTTTCAAATCGGTTTCGTGGTGTGGACGACACGAGTAGTGTGACTTAAGCGGCGACTATAGTTGGCGATTTGCGAGCGATTCAAGCAAAGTTTGCACCTGTGGGAGTAAATGTGGAACCAAAATTAAGCTCAATTTCTTCTGTTCTAGTACTCCTTTTAGAGCAAATATGCGCCCTTCTTTCACTTGTTAAGCTTTGCTATGTCTTTTCTCGTCAAGACATGTTTTTATTAGCTTCTGCCTGCCCAAATTCGGACACACACGGTGTATATTTAGGGTCCATTCACGTTGTTGTTCAAGATAGGAAACGTCGCCCGATCCTGCAAAACCTTTGTTTGTGCCGATTTCAGCAAATGTTTGTGTCCCTGGATGGCTGTTGATTTGCCGCATCGAGTTCAGTCAGCATAGAAAAGGAAAAAAATTATAGAATAATTATCATGTATTTGTTCTATGACATCCTGATGCAGTTTTCAGTGGAAGAAACAACAATGCTCCATGGGTTGGTGAGATGATATCCCGACAAAACTTGCCGTGAACGAAAAAGCAACACCTTATAGATAGATAACATTAGACTTCCAAGATCATGACAAAAATTGCCGTGAAAACGGCAATTCTTTATTGAATAGCTTAGTAAGGAGGTCCCGACAAAAAGTACCGTGATAGCTAAGCAAATGCCTATTTGAATGGTAGCGGGTGGTGATGCGTGAGGGACTGAGCGCGTGCGCCATGGGGAAGGAGGGTCTGGCGGCGGTGGAGGGAGGAGGAGATGGAGATGGAGTAAGAAGAAGAAGGTGCAGCAGATGCCGCTGGTCCGTGCGGCTGCAATGCGTGGCCGCGCTCCTGCTCGGCGCCGCCGTGATGCTATCCGCCATGTTCTGGCTGCCGCCCTTCGCCGGGCGCGGCCGCAGCGCGGGGCCTACGGATCCCCCGGAAGATGTGCTCGCAGGTCAGCTCACATTGCCGAGATCTCGGCCAGCTTCCTAAATTGTTCAGTTTTCAAATCGGTTTCGTGGTGTGGACGACACGAGTAGTGTGACTTAAGCGGCGACTAGAGTTGGCGATTTGCGAGCGATTGAAGCAAAGTTCGCGCCTGTGGGAGTAAATGTGGAACCAAATTAAGCTCAATTTCTTATGTTCTACTATTTCCTTTTAGAGCAATATGCGCCCTTCTTTCACTTATTAAGCTCTGCTATGTCTTTTCTCGTCAAGACATGTTTTTATTAGCTTCTGCCTGCCTAAATTCGGACACACATGGTGTATATTTAGGGTCCATTCACGTTGTTGTACAAGATAGGAAATGTTGCCTGATCCTGCAAAACCTTTGTTTGTGCCGATTTTAGCAAAGGTTTGTTCCCTGGATGGCTGTTGATTTGCCACATCGAGTTCAGTCAGCATAGAAAAGGCAAAACTTTATAGACTAATTAGCATGTATTTGTGCTATGACATCCTGACGCATTTTTCAGTGGAAGAAGCAACAATGCTCCATGGGTTGGTGAGATGAGATCCCGACAAAACTTGCCGTGAAAGAAAAAGCAACACCTTATAGATAGATAACATTAGACTTCCACGATCATGACAAAAATTGCCGTGAAAACGTCAATGCTTTATTGAATAGCTTTGTAAGAAGATCCCGACAAAAAGTACCGTGATAGCTAAGGCAATGCCTATTTGAACGGTGATGTGATAAGGTCCCAACAAATATATCGCGTTAGAAAAAACAATAGTTTATTAAATAGTTATGTCATCACTCATCAGGTCCGAACAAAAGTTGCCGCGGTACAAGAGTCGATGCTCTATATAATGCTGATGTTAGAAGGTTCCAACCAAAAATGCTTCCGTGGAAAAACAGCACTCATCCCATCCCCTAACAAAGAAAAAATGCTGTGGTAGAAAAAGTAAAGCGGTTACATTAGAAGTTGATGAAGAGCAATTTTTTTTTCTTCAAAATTTAAATGGTGATAGGTGTGTTGAATGATGGAAGTGATTATATCAGCTCTTGGACCTGTAGTCAGATGTTCAAGGTTTTTCTCATTTCTAGAAATCACATTTTATAGTTTTATCTGTTGGGAACTTGAAATAAAAATTCCACTATGAGATTATTGAGAATATTGACTATTGAAGTACTGCTCTTTTTGCAGCTGATATAGTGGCAAGCTTTATGCTACGAAAGACAGTTTCTGAGTTAAATGAAAGTACACACAAGCTTGAATTTGACATCTATGAGGAGATTGGCATCCCCAACTCTACGGTAAGGCACAAATTCTGGACCTTATTTTTTGTGCTTCTTTTCGTGTACTGTGTGCCCTAAATTCTATCCTCCTGATCCTGAACTTCTAATGACTGGACAGGTTGCTGTAAATTTTCTACAACCGTTAGGTGCATTAAACTGGACAAATGTCATCTTCAGCGTTGTGCCTTTTCCAAAATACTCGACTATATCATCAACATGGTTGAGCATTCTTAGATCGTATTTCATGTCCTTGGTTGTAGAACAGTCAACACTCCATTTGACAGAGTCACTGTTTGGGAACTCATCCTTCTTCGAGTTGCTTAAGTTCCCTGGAGGAATAACCATTATCCCTACACAAGCTGCTTTTCTTGTACAGAAACCTTATGCATCTTTCAACTTCACTCTGAACTTCCCAATCTACAAGGTACAAGATAAAATAAATGAGTTGAAAGACCAAATGAAGGCAGGACTACTTCTCAATCCCTATGAGGTTGGTGCCCTCCTATCATTTAAATAGCTTTCATTCTGATAAGGGATATCATGTCATGTTAGTTTGGTTGTACACACTAGTTGTCGCCAAACTGTTGCTGGGCCAAATGTGAAATGTTGGATGCCTGCTTCGTATACTTGTTGGATTGGATACCTGAGCTTGAATGTGTATTCCCACACAGAACAACCATGTAAACGTACACATAAAATTCATTGTATTTTTGCAGAGTTAAACATTAAGAATGAAAATCACATATTTCTGAGTAATTAGTAGTGTATGGCGGTATTAGTAGAAATCTTAGTTTTTTGTAGTTTAGAGCTCCATACTTGGCCTAAGACTCTTATTTTTGTTGAAAATTACAGAATTTTGGATGAGAAGTGTAATTTGCCAGGGTCATCATATGTGAAGTGAATTGTTATATCTTGTTTTTTGTTTTTCAGTTGATTTTTGTTCCCGTGCTTTGCAGACCCTCTATGTCAAATTGACAAACTTACAAGGTTCTACAGTTGCTCCTCCAACAATTGTTCGGACCTCCATTATTCTTGAAGTTGGGAATCACCAGCCCTCCATTCCAAGAATGAAGCAATTGGCACAAAATATTGCCAATTCATCTTCAGGAAACTTGGGACTTAATCATACTGTATTTGGTAGAGTAAAGCAGATAAGCCTTTCTTCGTATCTTACGCATTCTTTGCATAGCAGGAGTGATGCACCTAGTCCAGCACCCATGACTCATCAAGATCACCGCCGTCACCACCACCACCACCATCACCACCACCACCACCACCATCACCACCACCACCACCATAGCCATCACCGTAGTCATGAAATAGAGAAGCCTTTGGCTCCATCTTCATCTCCTGCACCTGTACATTCTCCTGTGGAACGGTCCAAGTATAGATCTCCACCCCCATCTGGTTATTCATATAGATACACCAATAAGCCAAAAAATAAAGCTCCTGTAGCCCCAGTGTCAGAGCCAGCAGCTAACAATCATCATTATGCTTCACCTCCTACCATGTCTCGTGCATTGTCACCATCATCTATTAGTCCATCACCTTCTGGCCGTCACTCTACAAATAATCCCAATAGGCACCATAGCTCCCCTGCTCCATCTCCAGCATCTGTGAACCCTCCACTGCGTGCAATATCTCTCGCTCATGCACATCATCCTGTTCAAGTGCAAGCTGTGGCCCCTGCCCCTAGCAGATGTGAGTCTTGTCTCTCTTTTAACATTTCCACAGCTGCCAATTATTGTTAAATTGAAGAAACGTTTATCTAGGCTTGGAGTTGGTAAATTATTTGAAAGAATAGCAGTTCTAGTTCTATGTTACGCAGACTTCAATAATCAATTTACATGCCTGCAATTTGAGCGATTTAGTTGATGTGGTGAACAGTGATGTGTCAGTAATACTAATCAAACTACTTAATGACTTGATGCTCATCTTAAGAAATTCTTACATAGATACTTGATTAATAGTATCTTTTTGTATTTTAAATTTTTCTATGCTACGAAATTGTTATTGTTTGTTATGTAAATTATACAATTATCCATCCTGTTACCTATTTATCATGTAAATCAGCATATGCTCTCTTGCTACTTATCGTCCACTGTTTTGTTATTACAGCATTTGCCAGCAGAAGGCATTCTTGTCAATGGGCCCTTGCATTCCTGTTGTGTTTGCTGATGGGTATACCATGACAGAGTGCAGCACTGCAGCTGATCCGTACCGAAGGTAGTCCAAAAATAAGTGGCTTGTTGGGAACCAGTCTGTCTTTAAGAGCCGCATTAGGCGCGAAAAATAACTCACCTTGTGAGCAGGTGTTATCATGTAAATATTGGGTGTGGGGGGTATAAGGCAAATGGGCACCTTTGTGTATAGTGGCCAAAGCCAGAAGTGGCAGGCCCTTCGTGTCGTTGCGCATGTTTTGCCCAGTTATGCCGTGCAGTGGTGCTGAAAAACCTGGTGGATTCCAGTATAGATGTTTTTATATATAGCAGTTGCCTCAAGCTTCAGTTCTCGTGGTTCAAATTTTGTATCAACGGATAATTGTTGACAATTATGGCAATTTCGCTAATGGCAAATAAAGCACCTAAAGTCATGATGGTGTGTTTTGATGTACAACGTGACATGAATTACCAGGTTTTTTAATGCAATCCATTTTGCTGTTATTCATCAGAAAACACCAACTATGCAGAAATGTGTAAAACTGTCGATGGAGCTGCTTGGGCTGAGTCATTCAGTAAACTGGCTGTTGGGCTAAAGTTATGAGTAAACATGACTTGCTCTCAAGCTAATTTAGCCTAGTAGTAACTTGTGCTGGTTTAGTATGAATATATTGTTTTACAAAATGATTATAGACAAACTGAGAAATGAGAAACTCATCCGTAAGCTCTGAAACATATAAATTGGAACCATATCCATCCTTGAAAAAACAACAAGATTCATCAAAAGAACCACAAACATGATATGATCTGTGAAGAAATCATTAAGATGACATCGAGGTGGTACGCATTGCAGAGTCGTTGGGTTTGCTCTACACATTGTTGCCTGTTTCTTTCATTCCTCAGATCCAGGGTAATCTCATGAAAGTTCAGGAAATCCTTCGAGCATACAAGACAAAAGACTGAGTAAATGGGTGCTGGTCAATCGCACACTAAATGGGATGCATATTGAAAACTATTAGGAAAATACATTAGATGCTGGGGCAAGTAAAAAGTAAAGAAAAATGAACGATGTTCTCACAAGGAGCAATCCATGAGTAGAAAAAATGGAGCAATTGAATGAATCAAATGTCTGATGTACAATGGGTCTGATGGTACAGATGCTACAACTATGCTGCGACGAAATACACAATTTAACAATTTCAAGAATGTCAATTGAACGAAGATACACAAGCCCCCACCAACGACACATGGTGGAGGCCAGAAGAAACACTGGAACGATCAATTGTGCTGACACATATGTACCGGTTTTCCTGATCGTGTAGGCATACTGAGCGTATCAATTGCGCTGTCAATAAAGTTTATTGTGCTTGCTGTTGTCTCTTTTGAGTTGTACTTTCAGCTTTTTACCACCTAATTGGAATCCGTTCATCATACTTATGGCCGTCTGCGCAGAAGCAGGAGAATCATAGCTTACAAAACCTGCATCCAGCCAGGAACAAATTAGTAAAATCATGCTGGTATGATGGCAATGCTAAGAAATTCCAGCCAGAAAGAGTTAGTTACCGAAGCATTTACTGGCACCAGTTGCTTTGTCTACAAAAACTTTGGCACTCAATACTCTACCAAAAGTCTGAAATGCATTTGCTAGATCTTGGTCGCCAAATTCTTGTGGGATGTGATAAATAAATAAGTTGGCTCCAGGAGGACCTGCACACATGATACATATCATCTGTAAAACATACTTAAGAAGAAATGACGAATAAATAACCAAGTACTGAAGGAGACAAACCCTCTATCTGAGGACCAGGGTTGCTGCTGGTACTTGAAGATGTGGGAGATGTAGCATTTGCATTTGGAACTTTAATTGAATTATTATGAGAATTCATGTAAGGACGGGCACCACCAGGATATGATCCAGGATACTGCATACCAGGTGCAGCTGGATAAGGGCTGCCCAACTGCATTGAATTGTATGGCCTAGGAACTGAATTAGGGGAAAGTTCAGAATTAACGCCGCGCATTGGATTTCCTTGATTGCCAGGCTGAGCCATATTCTGGAAGGCTGCTTGATTTTGCATAGGAGATAAAGGGTATTGCATAAGCCCATAGGTTCCTTGTGGCTGCACAGATGAACAAACTAAGTATTATATACAACAAGAATGAATATTCAGGGGTACTAATCACAGGTTATAAGGCATCTTTTCAAATTAAAAGAAATATAACCAGTCCATTAACATGCCATTGATCACACTACTAGCACAATAAGGAATGGCAGGAAACTACAGCAGTTCATAAAGAATGCTATCCTCTGTTACGCATGACAGTGGCCTTTTCTGGTTGGTTGTTTGCAATAGTAAATGTTAAACAGCTAAAATAGATATAGGCGGTAAGTTAGGAGTACTGCTATTTATTTGAAAGAATGGCAAGAGTGATGCTATTGTAGGAATAGCTTTTTGTTGTATGGGCACAGTAAGCTCAAGATTTTAAAATTAAAATTCACCTGGTAGCCAAATCCATTATAAGGAGGCACATATCCCATCTGTAAAGCGCCAAATAATGAACTTTGTTGCATGGCATTTGCATTTGACAGATTAGACGGCTGAAACTGAGCCTTTTGCGCTTTCCGAGCCTGCCTTTCTTTTTCTGTGTCAGCCCATTTTACAACCAACGGTACACTTGAACCCTAACAAAACGAACAAGGAACGTCAGAGGTTATACAAATCATGCAGTTGCAGAAGAAGGGAAAATAACCATTACATTTGTTATTTATTTATTTTTTACTTAAAGTGCAGCAAATAAACTGGATAGATCCTACTCCCTCCGTCCCATAATATAAGATGTTATTGCATCAATGTAATAACATCTTATATTATGGCACAGAGGGAGTATTTTGTAACCCTGGTAATTGTAAGAGATCACAAATGTTCAGCTCGAACAGAAAAGCACAATCCAACACACATGTGGGTAGAGCAATTTCTGCGCCCATATATGGTTGAATTGGTATGGATGTTCTCTGTGATGGTTTGCAGCACTGCAATTGGGTTTGAGTGACTAAAGAGAGCTGGAATTGATCGGAATCCTTATTTTTTTTCACAAACCTCTATTTTGTGCTTCCCGTTTAGAGCTTCGATAGCTGCCACAGCCTGCTCTTTTGTTTCATACTTCAGAAAGGCACAGCCAGCTGCAACATCCACACTTGGTAAGCAGCTAAATGCATAGACAAGCCTAGAAGAAAAAGTGATACCCGTTTCGAATCACAAAAAAGCAACGGTTTCCACACGAAAATTACCTTTGCTCGTCTGCTGTGAACCTCTCAAAATCTGCAAATCCTTGATATTTCCGTATTGTGAAAATAAATCAGTCATCTCAGCATCTGTTACATTTTTGGGCAGCATTCCAACGAAAAGTTTGTGCTCTGAAGTAACAGTGTAGATATGTCAGTAGAATGGGGAACAAAATAAATTTTGACCAATAATACATACACAAGTTTCCTTGTGGAAAAATAATTTTAGAGAGCCTCGTACCCAGCCTTTCCAACTCTCCATCTGCATATTTTACTTGCAATGGACTTGGGGCCTGGTTTTAAATAGAGAAAAGGTGGAAAACGTTAGGGGCAGCCAGAGAGAGGTAGCATCATCCCTGCAAATTCGTATTGGTGTTTGGGACTATAAAAAAGAAGATATTGAAAAAACAAATTCTGTTATCACCAAAAGATGTTGAAGCCATTGGACTACCATTCCATATTACCAGCTAACTTGATCAAACATATCATAATTTGGCCCGATGGATTATCACTCTTATCTAAGTTAAGGCATCTTGCTCTCTGAATTTATCGAAAAATTGCTCGTATCAATGATTCCTGGGTTCAAGTTTAGATATAATCAGCTACATCAATCCTACAAGAGAGGTCCGAACGGCAAACTATCCGTTGGTACTAACCAAGTCAATATCCTAGACATGCAATGGGAGTAGTAGGGTTGAGATCAGATCTGTAACCTTTCTAACCTATCAATGACTTCAGCCAGAAGGGATGGATAATTGGATGAAGGAGCTGGGTACTCATTCTGAATGGTAGGAATTACAGTTTAAAGCAGTGGGGTCCAACTGCGCCACAGATGGTACTAGAGGTGCCGACATGGCAATATGGAGTTAATACTTTCTAGTAATAACTGAAGTCATTCATAGAATATTTGAACACAATTTTGCCTGCACCACTGCACTGTTTCTACGTCTAGCAAAAAGTGCCAAAAGGTGATTGTTATATTAACTATATGAGACAATAATTGTCCAGGATATGTAACAATCCATCAGTTGATCCAGCTTGGGCATGGAATATCTTGCTAATCAATTCACCAGTTATCCAATATCTTGAACGTAAATCAGACAAATCATTCTTCTACTTCATAGTCTGTACTGCATGATCATTTTGGCTAAATAGGCAACCTCAAAGTGGCCATCTTTTGTGCAGAGATAGCAATGAAGGTCCTAACACAGTCACACAAAAACTTAACGGATCACCAGTAATGATCTAGTTGCCTAAAATCTCCCACTAGGTATTCACTTAACCCTAACTGGACTGCGTAGACATGTACTTACTACTGATTCATCCACCATGAACAACACCCAACATTCAAGAGCTCCCAACAACTACAGGTCCAGAGAGAAGGAATCCTTGGAGGGCATCAGTTGGTTAAATTATTCCCGAGTTACCCAAGCAGATACATGTGCAACAGGCATATGGTTGTATCCACATACCCCAGGAAGCGTGCGTTTGTTGTGGTATGCATTCACTGCCTTGTCAGCCTCCTCCCTTGATGGGCAGATCAGGAAGCAGCAGCCTGCAATGTCCAGTATAATGTACATCAATACCATGAGGGTACCCATTTTGAGACTATAGTCGAGGTCGAGTAAAAAGAGAGCAGAAAATACAAAAAAAAACCCCACTGGAACATCAAAACCAACGAAGATTCTCATACGAAAACAGAGGAGCAAAATCATAAGCTTGTAGCTAACAGGATTCTAATTCACACATCTTATTTCATGACTTCCACATCTGACTCCTCCAGGAAGAACAAAAGCAAAACAACTAGATTTTACCAGCAAGAAAAGATATAATCCGATTGAAACAAAGTAACACTGATGGTATATAGGAAAGTAGTATCTCCTACGGCCTCCGAGTTCTAAAATAGTTACATGAGATTTCATCGCTCCGAATCACGATCCTTTGGGCAAGTGGGTGAGCACCATGGAGGGGCATTGAATAGCCACCTAGCCCAGCGCAGAAGCTCGAAGCATCACGCTGTTAGTGAAATCATTGATTGGGACCAAATGAAATTCTGGAATCCACGGAAACAGCAACGGAGACATTGCAGCTACACTGGTCCTAAATTCCAGCCTATCGCACGTAGTACAGAGGAGGCGCATCTTCGTCCAGCCATTGGTTGGAATGAATCTGTGCTAACAAGGACAGCTTATATCGGGGTGTCCAATCAGCCAGGTAGAATCCGAGCTCATCCATCTACAAATTTAACCGATGACCATACAGAGGAGGCGCATCTTCGTGCATCCCAGGATCGGAACAGGAATTTCAAGTGTCAACGGAAGCTAAGCTTCTCCAACGAAAAGAAAAAGAAATACCAATCCAATCTCAGAAGTAACTCCAGGCGCCTATGAGCAGCACGAATTTCCACCGTGATTTACTGCCTTGGTAAAACCCCACAGAAAATCCGAGCTGGAGTGGCCGAAAATCAGAGAATCTCAAGCGACCCAAAGCACGTCAAAATGAAACGCGGGGTGAATGAAGCAGACTTGGAAGGATGTTTTGACTTTTCTCCACAGGGGAGCTCACACGGCAGCAGAAGTTCACAATCCAACGCAACCCTCGCACGAAATTCCCCAGCGCATTTCGCCTAAACCGCCACGACGGAGGCCAATTCCCAGCAGCAGAGCACGAAGCGGACAGAAATCAGCTCTGCATTGCCCCCAGCAGAGCCGCTCGGCTGGGAAACACGAAAAACGCAAAGCAACGGAAAACCATAAACCGTCCCCTCCCACCCAGATCCCGACCCGCGAGAAGGAGGAAAAAAAACAGAGAGACAGGAAGGCAGGCGGGGACGGAAACGGAGCAGTGGCATTGCGAGGCGGGTGGGAAGGTAGAAGCGGATCCGGCCGAACCTCGGGAGACCTTGGTGGCCTTGTCGCGGATGACGGTGACCTCGTCGACGATGGCGACGTCGCGGAACATGGCGGCCAGCTCGGCCTCGGTCATGAGCTTGGGCACCTGGCCGACGAAGAGCTTGACGGCGCTCTCCTCCCTGCCGCCCCCGTCCTGCTCCCTGGGGCCAGCGCCCGCGGGCTGCTGCTGCTGCTGCTGCTCCCGGTCGCCGGCGTCTTCCGCCATTGGGCCCGGCGCCGCGTGGGTCGGCTGGCTGGGGAGCTGGCCGGCTTAGGGTTTGCGTGGGAATTTGGGGGCGGCCTGGTGGTGGGCGGCGCGGTGGAGGAGGCGGGGACGGACGGGGACGGGGACGGAGACGGAGTCGGGGGTAGGGGGCAATTAATAGGAGTAAATAATGAGATGGCAGGAGTGAATGAATGAATTAGGAGAGGGATGGAGGGAGGGAGAACGGATATGGTATGGTACTACTACTGGCGATGACAGGGAAGACAAGGTGGTGTGCTCTGCTTCCTACCTTCATGTGATTTGATTTGGTTTGATTTCCTTCTTTTTTTTTCCTTCTCTGCCAACGGTTTTCTTGCATCCCATTTTCCTCTTAAATCCGATGCATCTTCTCTGTCATGCTATAAGATCCGATGGCTCAAATATACAACTAGCATTATTAGATTCATTATAAAATGTACTTTCATATATATTAAATAATTTTGATATTATGGATTTTGATTTTTATTTTGGCCACGTACTTGGTAGTTTGATTTTCACTAAAGCCATAACTTATATAAGGTACATAAAAACATAGGAAGTACAGAAAAACGGAGCGAGTAGGTCAATCCGTGTAACTTCAATCAAAGTCAATCCCGTTTGAAATTCGACTGGAATTGAGAAAATTCCGACAACACGTAGACCAGTTCAAAGTTCAAACAGCATGATGTGATCTCAATGATGGACCAAATCGTGGGTCGATACACATGTAGCAATATCTTCTCATATATATATAGAAGTGAAATGACTATAACAAATTGTGGCAACCTTTCCATGCCCGACCTGGTGTACAAGATCGTCCCTTCCTTTCCTTGGGTTTGCTTGCTGCTAGCTTGGAGGTGGCAGTGAAAGTAACCTGGCAACAATGGAAACGGACGAGTCACCATGGACAAGGACAGACATGCCACGGTGGCAGGCAGATGCTCGCCGATGGGAACTATCCCTCTCAGTCCTCGCACGTGGGAGCTGGCACGTCGCTCTCTCACTCAACCCGTCAGATCAAAATGGCAATGCCCGCATGAATCGTACTGCTGCCCAGGGCTATTTTTCATGGGGAGATCGCCAGGTGCCGGAAATTCTATGTCGTTAAAAATGGTAACCACACACACATGTAATGTATAATTCAAATGAAAAGAAGAGAGAAAACCCTTCGCTTTCAAACAAAATAAAAGGAAAAGAAAAGCTGCACGGTGTAATAAGCAATCGGAATGATCATTCGGTCGCTTTGTCATGTGTTGTTTGATTAGGAAAAGGGAAAGACAGCGATGCCTAATTGGGTAGTAGTACAAAGCTTGTCTGAAATGATCCTGGGCATATAGGCTGTCTCCCCTAGACTTAGTCGCGCCGTTCGGCGAAAACACCAGATTGGTTAAATGGGAGACATTGTTTGGTGGTCTTTGTGACGTGTCTGTTTCTAGTCGGATTCTCCAAACGAGACCCCTAACATTGAAAATATGATGAAAATATAGTTTTCCATTTAAATTTTAATTATATATTACAAGTTGAATGAAAACGGTTACGAGTAGTCCATATCCTACTCGTCGTCCTTCGGGGCACCCGACGGCCCCGTCCGCCGCTCCCTCTGCATCTCCAACACAAGGGCACAACGTTCGCGCACCTCGTCGTGGAGCCGCTGGTGATCATCCGCCATGGACGGAGATGTTGACGATGTGCGGCACTGCGCCTCAAAGGTCTCGTTGCGGGGGCAGGCAAGGTATTGTCCTGTCCCTTCTTCAGAGTCTCGAAAGGCCCTTTGCTACGTCGCACTCTCTTCTGGGTTCAGCTCGTCACTCTAGGTCATCTTCCCTCTCGTCCTCCTCCCCAACCGCTGCCCCGTTGCACTAGCTGTCCAGGTCGTTGTCCCTCTCCTCCTCCACCGCTTCCCCCGTCGCCACTTTCGCGTCCACAACCCCTTTCGTTGCTACCTCGGCGGCCGCCTCCTCCTGCGCGTCAGCTAAGAAATGTGCGTTCATCTCCGTGTCAGCTAAGAACTGCGTGTCCATCTCCATGTACTCTAGTTCATTGTCGTCGTCGGCTTCGTACTCATCACACCCGGGCTCATCGAACTCGGGCTCGGGCGTCACAGGTTCTCCGATCGGGGAACGTGGTGGCGGGGGCGGGAACGGAGGTGAAGGTGTCAGACTGCCACGACCGTTGAGGCCGAGCATGTCGTACGTTTGTTGCGTGGCGGGGAACAACTACGGCTGTGACTGTGGTGGACCTAGAGGGAAACAACGAGTTTAGGCGGAGGCGGCGTAGAAAGAGACGACGAAAGGGCGGGAAGGGTGAACGGCGACGACGCATGGGGAGGGGCAGCACCGATGGGATGTCTTGCCTGCCTCCACCTCGATAGCCGTTGTCACTATTAAAAAAAGATGTGGCGCTACTGTTTTGTGCCGATTACATGACTGGCTGGCCACTCGCAACGTCGCGTACTTGGCGCCCCCGCAACGATCCCTGTGTAGCGGGGATAGCTAGGAACGCGAGACACCGTATTGAGCCGCATCAAAAAGAAGAAGCTTGCTGGTCTAAACCTGCCGCTGGATGGGTGAAACTGAATTGCGATGGCTCTTATCGCATAGAGGATGGCTCAGCGGGTGCTGGTATGCTTTTACGAGATGAGCATGGGCAGGTTATTTTTTCCGCCTGTCGTCAATTACAAAGTTGTAATGAGGCGCTTGAAGCTGAGGTTCATGCATGCAGAGAGGGCGTTGCCTTGGCCTTACAATGGAGTACTAAACCTTTGGTGGTGGAGCTCGACTGCGTTGGACTGGTGGATGCTATCAACAAATCATCACTGGACCGATCGGCGTTTTCGTTTCTTATTCAGGAGATTAAAGCTTTAGTTAATTCAAATCGTACTATTTCTGTTGTAAAAGTGGACCGTATACAAAATAGGGCTAGCGATTGTCTCGCAAATTTTGCAAGGCAACATAGTAGAACGGTTACATGGGTGAGCTCAGGGCTTGAATGTCTTCGGAAGTTCCTCGAGGCGGACCTGATTGTAAGTCCTATTGAGTAATAAAGTTCACTTTTACCCGCAAAAAAAAAATTGAATCGGCCTTTGAGTGGCGCGGACCTAAGGGCAGTCAAATGTTTTTTGCGCTCTAAAATTAATTTGAAAAGACGGTTAGAGTTGCGAGTGGAGACGCTCTTAAGCGAGCGAGAGACAAGGCAGTGATCACAGGACCGAGGAGCGGCCGGGCCGTGCCGTGCGTAGGAAAACGCTGGCAGGAGGAACAAGAGGAAACCGATCCAGCGCATTCGGGTTGTTGTTCACAAAGGGCCAAAGCGCTCTCGAGAGGAAGATACACTGGGGACAGAGACAGACACAGACAGGGCGGCGGGCGGGCATGCCATGCCATGCCACTCGATCGGCTGCCTCACCGGTAATTGTTCCGGACGAGAACATGCCCGCGCGGCTCTCGCTAGGCTGGCGTCCAGTGCGGCCACATGCCCGCATGCCACCATGCCATGCCGGCTCGCTGGCCGCCCATCAATCCGTGAGCTAGCTAGCGGAGCATGGTCAACTCATAACCACCATCACGCCACATTACTACATTCCCTTTTGCGTCGCCCGATAATTAATCTATTATTCCCCCTGGAATCCAACGATATGTTTTTTTTTAACAAGAGCAACCACCTTTTATTATGATGATGGCAGTTGTATGTTTTCTTCTTAGAAGAAAATCGAGGCCGTTGGATCTCAACCGACGTTTTCATACAGACGGCACTTGTTTAGTCCCAAACTCCTCTGTATCTTCTCCGCGTAATCTCTGCCTGACCCCAACCCAGACTCCCGCCATATTCTCCTCAACCTTCTCCCGTGCCTGAAACCTTCACCATGTTTTAAAAACATAAGGCCAAAATGCCCGGATTTATAAATAAAGCCCCAACGGCATTATGCCAAACAACGTACGAATACAACAGATACACCGCAAAGTCTGTACCTCACGCACACAACATAGCCAAATTTGCTCCCCTAGAGTCAGCTACAACAAGTCAAGAGATATACAAGCAAGGAACCTGAACACCACTCCATCCGAAGTAAAATGAAGATCGATGTGCTTAGGCTCGCATCCTCGCGTATAGTTTCCTAACCTTCCCCATGTTCGGCCACAGGTGAAAGCCAACACATGAAAAAAATCGCACATAGCAACAGCAAACAAAACGTTACGACACAAGGACATGTGGGTTCAGACTTCAGACCCAACTCGGTGACGAAATGAGGAACACTGATACGGACAGGGGTATAAAAAGAACTTCAGTACGTAGCACAACCGCACAAGGATATATATCTTTTCACATAACTGCATATCTTGCACTTCCGTCTCAAAAGAAAAAAGAAACATAGGTAGTGCTTGCAGCGGCAAACTAAAACTGGACGAAAAACTACCGATGGGCTTTCGGTACCCCTAATAAAGTCGGACCTAGAGCGCAGATGCAGCAGCACTGATGGCAAATGCAGCCCAGACAGGCCTAACCAAGCAAAAAAAAGAAAGATAGATGGCAGAATCTACAATTGCTAGCTGGTGTGGCACGCACGCACATGTACTCCAGGCTGAGTTGCTTCACAGCTGGGGAGGAGGAGGAGCAGAGAAAGCCGGTGCCGAGGCGTGCTGGGGAGGGAGCGGCTTGATGTCCCGGGTGCGCATGTACTCCAGGAACTGCCCAGGCAACTCCTCCAGCAGAGATTGGACGACGGTGACCGTCCCACCTGCTGATAGAACTGCTGTCAGCTATGAAAGTAACTCGGGGATGTTTCAGGTCAAGGGTACTATTTCCTGTGGCAGTAACAGGTGCAAATGCTGACCTTGGACTTCTTGCACGGGCACAAACTGGACGATGTCGCGTGTGGCAATCCTGCCGGTCGAGCTCTCCAGCCGCTTACCGAAGTCTGCATCTAGGATCTGCCAAAGCCAAAGGGGAACTGTCAGATAAACATTGTTGGTACTTTGTGTTAAAGCGAGGAACAGTGCAGCCTCTGAAAGGAAACAAGGTGTTTCCTTCTTGCCATGCTATCATTTACATTGTACAAAATGCCTGCGTGCAGCGTATTCAAGACTGAGCTAACCAACAAGTATCCCGAAAATAAAATGTAGACCACACATGAAGTGAAAACTTTACCCTCATTTGTGTGAAATCAGCAGCTCCAACCCCCACGATGAGAATGGACAACGGCAAGTCTGACGCCCTTACGATAGCATCTTTTGTTTCTTGCACGTCAGTGATAACACCGTCCTGCAAGCAACAATGCTCAGGTAAACTTTATGAGCTAATAAAAGAGGCGAGAAGAGGATGCCAGATTACATACCGTGATAATGAGCAAGACAAAATATTTGTTGTTTGAATACTGCACAGCATGGTTGGCAATTTCTGCAGCTTTGGTGACCACAGGCCCAAACAAGGTTGGCCCAGCAAGAGCAACACTGTAAAGAGTAGAGGAGTAGGCAGACATGATGCCGTCAACTCCAACTACCTGTGATAGGAACAGAAAAATCAGTAAACATCAACGGCGCTCAAGTTGCGCACTAACATTTCTAAGCAAAGCCACAATTAGACCTGGAGCATTAGCTGCATTACATTCTAGCATGTGAAGCATTAGTTGATCTGTTAATACTACTTTGACTTCAATCTTAGTGTATATATCCAGAAGCTGGTTTATAGGGAATGATCCATATTGGTGGCATATACTCCCAGAAATTAACTAAATAAATATATACAGTATCTCATCAGCCATGAAATCTCACTCACCTCACAGTCATTGGTAGTTGCATTCAAGTTGAAACAGTGAGATATAAATCCTTGTGGTATCTTTGCACCAAAACCCCATGCAGGGAACCGCCTATCACTGTCATAAAACTGCAGAACTTCGCTAACCCCTAGTATTGCCTGGTACATCAAATGGTTCAGTAAGAAGGCTTTCAGTCTCAGGAATATATTAGCATGTCAGACAACTCCTAACCTGCTGGTACGAGTTTGGTCTGCCAGAGGGGTCAATGTAGTGCAACGACTGTGGTGTACGAGGGTCACCATTTGAAGCTGGAAACACACAAGGAAATAATAAGTGGGCATAAAACACAAATGAATAGCAGAGCTACATAGAAGTCATTTAAGCTCACAAATAACACTAACCAGTGAAATCTACAGCCACCATAAAATTGAGCTCAAAACCGCTGGAAATATAGTCCAAGAAAGTATGTTGGACTTTTTCGTGGAACTTATTCAAGAACAGCTGTCCTTTCATCTGAAGACAGATTGGATACATCAGAGGGGCTAGCTGGAGTGATTTTTTTCAGTAGATTGCATCATATAAAATGAAAAAAAACTAACCTTCTTTTGTCCCTTATTGCTGTAAAAGTTTGCTCCAGTCTTTGAATTATATAGATTTTCAAGCTGACTGATAGTTGTCTGAAGGGACCTATTTGTCAGACAGGCAACAAAAATAATTAAACTCGGGATCAATGGAAAAAGATGCCAAAATACTTCCTCAGCCAACCTACCCAATAAGTTCATGGTTGCCACTGTCATCGAAATCAAAGCACTCAACTAGCAGCGGGTTATCCTGAAATAAAGTAACATATTAGAAAAAGAATCAGATAAACCTTAAATTACGCATGTCCTAAGAAATCCAACACAAATATTCATATACCAGAAAAATGTACTTGCCTTGCTACTGTACTGTTGAGACGTCAGTGTTATGGGCCTCCAAACAGGGTTTAAGTTGTTCATCACCACCTCTGTTTTACATATAGGAATAGCAGCAGAATTTTCTGACAGTCTTGATATTCTCAAGAAGGGATCCTACACAAAAGAATCATTTATTTACAACTGTAGCTAGTGTCTTTCCACCTTATAACGACAAAGAAGGTTATCCATACGCTTAAGGAGAATGTATCCTTATTCTCCAGGTTCTGGCAGTGGAATGTCATCTCAACTGCCATCCTCGACGAAGAAGTTTCTTCAGCATGTACTGTCATTGTGCTCAGAAGGGCATGTCCAGAACCACTTCGGAGGTTTAACGTCAGGCTATGGTTGAATTTCGTGACGATCTGTAAAAAGAGCAAATCGATGCAAAGTAAATATCAAGAGAATGCACCCATGCCTCTACCTTCTTTATTTGCGTTTATTTAGAAAAATTATATACTGCAACTAGATTATGCACTGGATCATGTGACTGATGTTGCACAACCTCGGATAAATTGCAGCATGCTTCTCCTAAGAAATCTTGCTGAGCCAAGTTCAGCATCTGCATAAGATAAACAATTCAGGCTTCATAAGTTGCATTTGAAGTAACAGACTACAAATTCCAAGCAGGATATACTATTGCTGTCTGGACTGAGTCGTTGGGGTAAAAGACAGCCTACAAAAGATATGCTACTACTATATTTTTCCGCAACACGAAACAATTGAGACAATACTAACTTCAGCTCATCACACAGATTGTTTTGAGCAAATATTAACTCTGAAAATTCTACCGCTTGTTTTCAGCACCCATTGACTAAATGTGCACAATATTCATGTAAATTTGGTAGGCACAGTGTGCACTTTTGGTAGAAAAACAATCTAGTGTATTTCTTTACCACTTACTAGGCATGTACACTCTGTTTAACAACATATATTGGCCCTTCTCCTGCATGACTACTTTGTCTTGTACTTAGCATGGAACCTACTTTTAATAATTATTTTCTATTATGAGGAAAGGATTAAAGGATTTAAACCACTAAATGTGGCCATGAAATAATGAAGAGTGGAAAAAACTATGTACTGATTTCAAGCATGGCTCCACAAACATTTAAGTATATGAACTGAATACAGGTGACGAAACACATAAATTAAGGGAACATAATAGTACCTTCACTGGTGTATTATGGTACTTTGTGTCAATGTCATATACCTTGAACCTATCATTAGCAGAAAACAAAGTAGCAGTAAGCATGCCTTTTCTGGAAGTGATATACTGTATGTTATTATCCTTATGAACTATTGAACTTACACGAGCGGCTGCACCATCTCAAATTGGTAATTTATCATAGCTTTTGTAATCCACAAAGGTTCCAGTGAATTCAGTATCACTTCGGTGCGGCCAATCTCTTCTAGCCTTCCATCCCTTTTTGCGTAAATCACCAACATAGGATCACTCTGCACCAAATAAGCAGATGATAGTTATAGCTGGGAGAATATATACACATGCGAAAGAAAAGTAACCAAGAAGAATTAAGCACCATACTTTTCTATCACACATACATGCTGTAAAAGATTTTGTACACTACTAGTATAATGAAAACTTCACAGCAGGATTACTTTGCATTATACTAGTGTAGCTGATGCAAAGCCAACATATTTAAACACAGTTTATTGGCATGATATGATCTTTGGTGCACAAAAACAGATATCGTGAAAATGATACACGTCGCTTTCTGGTTTGGTAGGTTCAACTATTCGAAATGTGAGCCATATTTTTCTTAACTAAAACTTAATATTTGCATGCAACTGGTAGGGTCTGTTGTTCTTCTGTACGTAAAACTTTAGGGCTAAACTAGACATTCATTGTTCGCTTGCCTTCTGTAACACAACTATGTCAATTTGAAACATCAAATATTGCTTGCACACATTATTTTGGTTCTAGAAGAAGTGTAGACTCTACAATAATGGGTTATAGAAATGACATGTGGATACAGAAGAACATATAATTTTCTTTGTTTCAGACGTATCCATTTCAGAAAAAAATGCCAAAATTATATCCAACATTAAACAACACCTACTTCAGTTCCAACATAATTTAATTTAATTTCCTGAACTATGGTACAGTAAGGTGCACTAGTGAAAAGGGAATAAGAATATAGAGATCAAAATACTGGAACTAAATGGTAGTTTGTACCTTAGAAAGAGCATCCATATTCCTCAACTTGGCAGCTGTAAAAGATAACTGCAATGCAGGAAGATGGCAAATGTTAGTGAAGAAAATCATATTGGCATCCACAACCGGCTAGTTGGGAACATGTTAGCACGCAATGGCCACACACATCAAACTGGTTCTACAGTATCACCAGCTGGAACAGATAGGTCTCCAAATGAGTTAAAAACAAAGCTCCAACTCCAAGCATAGACTATCTGTGTACAAGCATAGAAACCACAGCCACCATAAACATTCTAACAAATAACCTCTAAAATATGAAACAAGAAACTGTACAGTTCTTCTACACACTGTCAGAAACCATGATCACAGGGTGGCACATAAATCACACAGTATCAATGTATTGTGCTGTTTCAACAATTTTTTAATTGAAACGGATTGACAAAATTAATCAGCTGTTTGGTAAAGGATAGGACATAAAGTATATCCTCTAAAGTGTATGCACGTTGGTGCCGATCGCCCTCTAGCCAACGTTGTTCTATTTATAAAGCAAAAGGTTGATGTCCACCACCCACTCCAGCCTGAAACATATTTGACTAAGCATGATACGCTTCCAGACAATCAATGCTCCAGCATCGAAGTTCTAATTAAACTATGTTTTCCAGAGACCTGTCCAGCAAAATACTACTACTTGCCACGCAGCTGAGTTGACACTGACAGAGAAGCATTTCCCAAGTAATTTGATGGAAATTCATTAAAAGGAGAGTCACATGAAACCGAGCAATCTTCGTGAACATCCCCAAAATTCACAGCGGGCTAGATAGTCCCCGTCACCCAACGACTGAATCTGACATAAAAACTCAAATTCAGAGACGAGCAACACATTTTATTCAGAAAATCTACTTCAGACACAATTCTAGAGTAAAAGCCCCAGAAAATTAGCGCAATGCGAGTAACAGTTGCACACAAAAATATGTGAGATGAGATCTAAACCTAACCGAACGCGCACGGCCGGGACATTTGCAATGCCGAGAAGTGCGGTGGCAAAAAACTCGACTCATCTAGCCCGCCGTGACAGCGAAGCGCGTGTCCTACCAAAAATAAACTAGAGAGAATACACCTAAGCGGACAGCGAAGGCCCTCCTAAATCCACGTCCCCGGAAGCGAGAGCGACGGCGACGACCCCCGGCAGTTCCCCCCTCCAAAAACCCGCTCCAATGGCGACCCGCGAGCGAAAAGTGTCCACGAATTGCTGGACACTAGGGTTCCCCCCGTGGACTGGACTGAGTGAGTGAGCTTGGTTACCTCGAGAGGGGTGTAGAGGCCGCGGAGGCCGTGGCCCTGGAAGAAGTGATCCACCGCCTCGTTCGCTCCGCCGTGGCCCGCCGCCGCCGCCGGCCCGCGGCCCATCCCGCTGCCGCCGCCGCCGACGGCCTCCTTCCCGCCGCGCACGTCGCCGGAGAAGCAGCCGCCCATCCTGATCCCGAGTTTGAATGCTACGACGAAAGTTTAGTTTAGAGCGCGTCCGAAAAAATCGTCTGTGGCTTCGGGATTCTTCAGGGGACGGCACGGATTTATGTAGGGGAGTTGAGGAGAAGTGCGTAGACAGCCCCCACGATGACGGAAGTGGCCCACGCGGCTCCGAAGTGGGTCCCACGCGTCAGCGTGTATGTTCCTAATCCATTTTTGGGAAGACAAGGCTGGCGTGAGTTTCGTGATTTTTGGAAAGGCGAAACCTTCCTGCTGTTCTTCAGCTCATTCCTATTTTTACTCACGCGGCTCCGATGTACACGGGAATACGGAATGCATTATTACGAATTTACGATGAGATCGCTGCGGTGTTTCGTGGAAGGAAACGGCATTGGAGACGCGGTTTCGAGGATTTGTTTCGCTGATCTGCTATTGACATGACATTTCGGTTAAGTGCGAGTCAAATGTTTAATTATGACCCTGCAGTGCAATGTGTGTCATCGTGACTAGCTTATGTGATAATTCGCGTCAGCCCACATGGCATTTGCAGTAAAATGGATTTAGAACTTGGTATATTCTACTATTATTCTACGCGCTGGCGAAAAATATTGTTAAATCAGCCGTTCTTGAAGTATTTTTTGATGAAATGGCACCTTTAATTTGATTTAGCCCAGTCAAGAAAAACGGGACGAAATAGCACGAAATCAACTTGGCTGTAGAATAGTCTTTTTCTTAGAGCAGCTCTAGCCGAGCCCCTAAAAAATTTAGAGAAGCAAACGGTGCCGTAAAATAGAGGAGCAAAAATTTGTTCCTCTAAACGGTGGCCGCCAGATCCAATCCCCTACATTTCGATGGCGCATTTCACAAATTTCACATGAAAGAACTAAAACTTGTACATAATTCATTTCACGCATAGTTCATACAAACAAACTTAACTTAACCGAAAACTCAAACTAATTTAACTAAAGCTTAAACTTAGCGGTCGTCATCGTCGTCGCCACTGCCTAGTCGTCGAAGACGGAGAAGTCGAGGTCATCGTCGCCGTCATCGGCGCCGCCGCCTCCTTCATTGCGGCGCAGCTCCTCGTACCTCGCGAACTCCGCCGCCTCCTCGGCGACGCGGTCGGGGTTGTTGCGGCGGAGGTTCACCATGTACTCCTCGCTCGCGCGGTCGGCCTCGGGGCGTTCCCAGGCCTCGCGGTCCTCCCGTACGGCACCACTTCGTACCACGGTTGTCGCCGACGCTGCGGATGGGCGGAGGGGAATGACGGCAGGAAGAGCCTGCCATTTCGCGACGGCCGGGTGGTGTTTCATGACGGCGATGCGGATGGGGAGGATATGCGAGTCGCTCGGCCGCCGAGGAAATAGGGGGGGGGGGAGATTTTTCCTCCTCACTCGGCTATATATGCGCCGCTAACCATTTTAGGGTTTCGGCTAGAGCCGGCCCAAACGGTTAGCGCTGCATATTTACTCTTCTAAAGCATTTTTGTACTTCTGCTAGAGATGCTCTTAGTCAATTAGATGAAACCAGGCACTTTTATCAATGATAAATAGGCGATGAGCAATGTTTACACATTTGTAGGCAATTAATTTGTATCTTTGTACACTATAAATGTGTAATGATTCCATTATCCTCGTTAAACGTATCACGTGAGATTGTTCACTACCACGAAAGCATGGAGAAATGGATTTGTAATAACTAACTTATGATTAGATGGCTAGAAAGGTGATCGTATCCCGACTTGATAAGCCTAACATTAATTGATGGACCACAAAGTTGTGGAGTTGATGAGAGAGGGGAGGCCACGATGCCACAAGTGCTCCCACGCGTCTGCGTCTTCTATTTCTGTGCATCTGAGGCGCATATTTGGGCCAGGTTTACGTCGCTGCGGACAGCCCAGTCACTATGTGTCGCTCCGCTGGAGCACGCATTTTACGACTGCGCGGACGCAAACGGTCGCTCAACGTCCATTTGCATCGCCCCGTTGGAGATGCACTTACTCAGTTACCCTTGATTAGAGTGTAGCAAAGTGGTACTGAACCTAGATTAGAGCAAGCCCATACTGCATTGACATGATTACACGGATGAATTACAGTACCAATGGGGAGCATGCAACCCAAGAAATCAGATTTTGAGCATCCTCCGTGACCTGCCGCCATAGCATGTGGAGGCAACCCTCCACGTCCACCTGCCGCCCCATCGTGTGACGGCATGTCCCACCACGCTGCATGGCGACGAACGGCGACGGACGGCAGGCAAACGTGCCGCCACATCCACTCACGGCAAGTGCTGCCGCCACACTCTGCGGCGGCATGTGCCACGTGTCAGCTGGGGGCGCTGCCGCCACGCTGGAGGTGGTCTTTTCTGTCAACTAGTACAAATGCCCGTGCGTTGCCATGGGGCTCAAAACATCTTTGATTAGCACAATATATAAAAGTAATGCGCGTGAAGATATCCAAGCTACTATATATCCGAGCTACTATATGAAAGCCGCCACGAGCAAGGCAAACTGACCCTCTAGGTTTCCCTAAGCTCTTCAGTTTAGATCATCTCGTGTTGACGTTTTTTTGGGACTGTTCACTGTCCAAAATTGAACTTTTTGTATTCTACTCGTGACCTCTTCATTTTCTTGGGACTGTTAACTGTCCAAAATCAAATTCTTCGTATTCTACTCGTGACCTCTTTCTGCATAAGACCAACCATCGATAAGAGTTATCACAAATAAGGGAATAGAATACTAATATTGTGCAATTTGGTCATACCTACCTGTATAAGAGTATCTCTCTAGCAGAGCCCGTAAAACAGGTCGAAACTGAAAAACTCCGGCGGAAATACGGGTTCGGACCAAACTGAGCCAGAACTGAGCCCGAACTCGCGGCCTGGCCCGTATAACGAGTTCGGGTCCCCGAGAAACTGGGCGGCCGCCCCGTATTAAAAGGGGCCGCGGAGGGGAGTTTGGTTCTAAACCCTACTCCCCTCCGCCGCTTCCACTCCCGCCGCCGCCGCCTCACACATATTTCGGTGAGCAATCGAGCTATGTGCAGCCACCCCTCCATCCTCCTAAGCGGCGCGAGATTGGGCGGTGGGGACTCGCCGCCGCGTCCCCCCGTGTTCCGCACTGACGCGGAACGCCGGAAGTGGAAGAGGTCGGACGGCGCGCGCAAGCGCAGCGCAGCGCCCGCCGGTGGACGAACCGGGTGCTCACGCCCCAGGGAAGATGGCGAGGTTCGTCAACGCCGGCGAGGGGTCATCGTCTGGCGGCTCCAGTCGCGCACCACTACTCCAGTCTGAGGACGACGAGCTCGTCCCCGCGCGTTCGTCGACGATCTCAGCGGGCGACTACGTCCACGGCTCCGACGAGGAGGCCGTGCTCGCGTAGGTAGAGGCGATCTCCGAGGCGAAGGCCCGCACTCGCTTCCGCCGGGAGGAGGCGCACGTCATCCGCCAAGTGCGTGAGTATGAGGCGCGCCGTCGGGAGGAACGCGTACGCGCGTCAAGCTCGAGATAGTCGAGCTTGAGGTCGAGGAGTGAAGCTCCTCGACGCCAGCGTCGACGCTGTCGGCCGCCTCAACGCTCCGCCACCTCCGCGCGCATAGGACATTAGGCCGCATTTTTGTTAAAATTAGTAGCGCCCACCGGTCTACTAAGTAATTTAGGTTTAATTTACCGAACTATATAACTTTTTATGCTCAAGCATCAAATCCGGAGCATCAAATCCATCTATATATATGATCATCGACCAATTTCGACCAATTTCCCCACGACATTTCAAATTCACTTTTTTAGTTCTTGTTTTACAGTTTCTGATTTGTGACAACATTTTTCCAACCCCGTAAACACGAGTTCCCACGAGTTCAGTGAACCAATCCCCGAGTTTTCAATTCACGTATTTATGGGCTCTGCTACAGATGCTCTAACAATTTAATATCAAACGACATGTTTCGCATCACTTTTAACTCGCAAAATGATATTCAATTAAATTAGAAAAGGAACCATTGCCAAAATATCCGGATGTCAGTTAAACATTCCAATGAAAGAAATAAAATGTTAGGACATAAAAGTTCTTCAAATTACACAATCTCCTATCAAACGAAAGAAAATGTGGAAAATTAGACATGTCTTCAAAAAAAAGAAATATCTCCTGGACTCTCCTGGACTTTATACAATTGTATTTTTAGATATTACAATGGATGATAAGTTTACCTATTTATATCAAACTATAATTTTTTTACATAGTATATAGTTGATGTACATCATCGGAGATGCATGGCTGATTAATTATCATACTTCAGCTTCTCGAGCTAATGAAGCTCATCAAAATGAGAACCTCCAAATTTCAAAGCTTGATACATGAATAGTAGGCATCAATAATTGATATTCCGCACGGAGATCTCTGAGATTGAACTTGTCTGTAAATAAATCAGGTAACTATTTGGTCTTTTGCACCAGAATATCATGCTTCAAATTTACATAATCTTTACAAAAATAGGATAATTTTTAATAAATATCTCAATAATTCTATGTTTAAGCTAATCAAACGAGAGAAATACTGAACAAAAAGTGTGTTAGATATCGAAGTGATGGTGCTGGGTACATTAACCTATTTGAAGAAAAAATTGAATTAATATCCCACTGTAGTTACCATAAGTTACGTCAAACTGATTGCAGTGTTCGTGTGCTAACTTTCCATTTAATAATCAACTCGGAATTTAAAAAATGAAGATGACAGGGGAAAAAAATTGAAGACAAGATTAGTCAAGCATATTTTAGCACACAATTGAAGGTTACACTGATTAGCATTGACTGACCGAAAACTCAAATGTCAGTGAGAAAACTTACCCCTTGTGTCAAGTGTCGACACAGTAGTTAACCATGATTATTCAGTGTAGACTCGGCCGCATCAATGTTCGTTATTGTCAATATTTTCAAAATATTCGACCGGCCCTACTTAGATGTGATACCAACGATAAAAGTGACCTGACAGTTGCCATTCTGCTCGTCCAGGTTGGATATGATTGCAGCACTGAAGAGTTCCATCAGCTATAGATTTACCATGGAACAATACACCCAGTACTGGAAAGTATTTTGGGTGATAAACAACAGTATGGAACAATACAAAATAAGAAGGGCTTACTCAAAGTGAAATCACTCAAGTGATGAAGTCTGCAATTGGACGAGGAGGTACAGGGAGAGGGTAGATCACTTACCGTCCTAGCGAGCATAATGGAAAATGTTGGCTTGCATCTCTTGCAACTAAGGATAAACAAATAAAATGTACTAATCAATAAGGGGTGGATGCCTAAATGTGTTTCAGTTCTGAAACAACATAAAAAAAATATTTGTTACCTCATGCTTCTTATTGCAATCTAAATGATACAAATCAACTATATAAATCCAACCTTTATTTAGAACTGATGCATCTCCTAGAAAAGAAGATATTGCAGGGTATCAACGGAGAAAAGGTAACATATTAGAACAACGAAACAATAATTGAATAAAATTTGCACATGTAGCATACAACAAAATTAGAACTATGCAGTGCTTACTTGAGATCAAATGCCCTAAATATCTAGCTTAGAGTGATATCGCCATCTCCCTTCTCCTTAGCTTTTGCGCTGAGGTTTAACACACAATAAAGAACATATGCGGACCATCTCCCTTTTACTAAATATCTTGCTAGCTTGCTCTATTCACCAGAAAAAACGGAGGAGCGGTTCATAAATTAGATGACAAAATAAAACACGGACATAGAAGTAGCACGAGAAATGGAAGATTGTTGTTTCTCCTAAATCATGGTAAAAGTTCAAGCAGTAAAATGGCTTACTATAGAAAATTCAAAAAACTAATAGTAGCAGCATCTTATTGATACCGTGCTACAGCTGCAGGCAATTTAGAGAAATAAAAAACCTTGACAAAATATTGTTGTTACTCCTAAATCATTGTAAAAGTTCAAGCAGTAAAATGGCTTACTACAGAAAATTCAAAAACTAATAGTAGCAGCATCTTATTCATACCGTGCTACAGCTGCAGGCAATTTAGAGAAATAAAAAGCTTGACGAAATATTGATCCTTAGGAAAGGGAACAGTGTGTCTAGGTCAGTGGTAATGATCCCGTCTATTTATATTTTGTTTGAGAAAAATATACAACAAAACCTAAGGCACTCCAATGTTAAGCTCAAACAACAGAAACCTCCTACGTGATACCTCCGACAGGGATTTCTTCCGAACTCTTATTTGTGAACCATTTCCCATGCAGTAAATGCCAAGAATTCCACTGACATGATCCTGGAAGTATCAGCATATCTCTATTGCAAGAAATGTAGTGAATGCTTTCAACAGATATCCAGAGTCCCTCTTCTATTTAAATTAAAAGAGATAGCTTCTATTCAATGGAAGATACATAATTACACATGTAGGTTTGGTTGTCTAGTTCGGGAAGGAGTGTATAGTGGATACCTGGATTTACCGAGGATGACCCTAGATACAGGTTCAGCCTAAGGCTTTACGGAGGATGAACATGGTACATAAAGCTAACATTCCTACGAAAGTATAGAATGTAATATATGCATGACAGTATTTCGTTTTTCAGGAGATATTACGGTGGTACCAAAATCACTGAACAAATGAATCAAGACTTCCAACCGTTGGCAGTGCAATCTTCTTTTTTCTTGAGAAGACATTTTTTTAGCAGTTAGTTGTTGCCTGCTTTTCATACCCCTTTAATAGTTTCTTGTATTAAAGGTAGATAGAATCTACTGCTCATAATAAATGTCCAGGGTTAAGAAAATTCAAGGGCTGGGGAGGAACTCTGAACGGGGAGCTTAGGCGCCGTGCTCTCACCAGGGACCCTATATTCTTCAGCTTAGTCTCGATGGTCACCACCACAGAGCAGAGCGGCGCACCCTGTCCATCTCCACGCTTGTCCCTCCACCGTGTCGATAGCCTGAACCACAAAGCTTACTGGAATCAACACTCCAGGTCCAGCACATCGTGACCTGGCAACCACTGTAACCTGCACAACGAACCAAATCAGGAGGTTAATTAGAGGAAGAACATCGTGGTCGTTCAAAAGGGAGAAAAAAATAGGCCACATCGACCAACACATCCAAAGTAGCAACTACAGTTAAAAAAAAACAAGCCTTGACTGTGACAGGAACATGAAAAAGCATAGATCTTGCCTTTAGCCCTCTCCACGCAAGAATTTACTTCATGTATATTTTGAAGCAGCGATTGTACTGGGCAGTCATCATAAGTTGAGATCTCGAATTCAAAGTTTCACCTACAAAGGACCATACATATGTGAATTTTATTGTCACGCCAGTCAACTTGCAAGAATTTATATCTACAGCAGTAGATAATGCTTCAAGGGTTGTAGTTTCTTAACATTTTCACTGAGAAAATTACAGAACACATAAATGAAGGGTGAAATCACACGTCAATTTACCACTAACTACAACAGTTGTTTCTCCTAAAGAAAAGTTGAACCTAGTGCCAACTTACCTTGATAGCAAGATCATCGACCAACATATCCAACTGTAGCATCAAACAAAAGCATTTTAGTTGCACATAGCACAACCCTCCAACTATTCAACTCCCACCTTCCCCTGAGCATATCAGTGCCAATGGTGGACTGCAATGGAAACCACAATAATAGATAAACAAAAAATCTTGTTCTAACATCAAAATCAGGTAGCCATCTGAACTCAATGATGAGGGTGTGTTATTTGTATGCAATATTTTGTATCAAGGTCTACTACTCTTTGTCGATTGTACTAACCACATATTTCGTATCAAGGTAAACACATCAGTTTCACTCGTGTAGCAGTGGAATAGTACTCTGTTCTACTTGTAGAAGCAATGCATATGGCATAAATTGAAACTGACAAGTAACAATAAAGATTCACATGCATTAAAAAGTAACAATATTCAAAAGTTCAGACAAATACCGGCCCTCCTTGCCCAGATCTGACTTGTCCCGGGTGCAATGTGCCCTCGACGGCAGTGGGCGGAGATCAGGTGGTACTTGAGTGTTGCTTGGTTGGACATGGGGCTGAGTTCGATGGTGAAGCGAGCTTGCATGGCCCGGCGAGTAGGACGCCGGCGACCTCCAGGTCCCGCACGTGGAGGAGGACGAGATCAAGTGGAAGCTTTCGTGGCCACGCCCGGAGGACGGCGGCGATGAGTGAGGTGTGCCCTCGACGGGCCTCGCCTGGAAGAAAATGGCGAGCTTGGCCGGCCGGGTGAGGATGTTGATGGCGCGCTCGCATGGCCGAGCAAGGAGGACGCCGGCGATCGCGGATCCCGCACGCGGAGGAGGACAAGATCAAGTGGGGGCTCCCCTCGCGGCGCGAGGAGGACACTGGTCGTTCCCGGGCGGCGGCTGCGTTCCCTCATCGAGGAAAAGCAGGGTTTCGCGTCTCTCGGAGAAAGCGAAGCGAGGGTGAGGTTGGAACGTGGGTGGGTTTTCTTGGGCTTGGCCCATGAGCGCTGATGGGAGGAAACGACGGAGCCAGGGAGCCGGACGACCAAAAACTGGTCGTAATACGTCTGGCAGAATAAGGAACCTATTCCTTCTTTTTAAGTAGTGTAGATTTTAAGTAGTGTAGATAAGTAGTGTAGATCGTGTAGATTATATTCACGGGTGGTCTTTTTTGTCAATTCATTGAGGAGGGTGGTCCTTTGTGTCAAAAATTCGCATCTCTCGCCCTTTTTCCCCTGCGCACATTCTTTTTCTCCACGAGCGCGCACTGTAGCAGGCGAAATCACGCCTCGACCGCTGCACACTCGACACGCACCGCGTCCCTTTCTCCCCATCCGAGGCCGAGCATCAGACCATCGCCATCTTCTTCTCTCCGATCACCTGTGTTTCTTCTCTTCCAGCCAAACGACCCAGCAAAGAATTAGCAACGCAAGGGACGTACAATGCGCTCCTTTGCCCAGCTGCTCCTTCTCTCGCTCACCCTCACCTTCCTCCACCGTCCTACACCTGCACTATGCGTTGCTGATCATCCACATGCCAGTGCCACACAGCCCAAGACATTCATCCTGGTTCTCAAGTCGCCTGCCGAGGCTGGCACCAGCGAGGACGACCACCGGTGGTGGCACGAGACTTTCATGCCATCCCCTCTCGCTGGCTCCGACGAGCCGCGGCTCCTCCACACCTACACCGAGGTCTTCACCGGCTTCGCTGCCAGGCTGACGGACGCCGAGCTCGACATGGTGTCCAAGAAGCCCGGGTTCCTGCGTGCCTTCCCGGACCAGATCTGGCACCCTGCCACCACGCACACTCCCGAGTTTCTGGGGCTCAAGAGAGGCAGCGGCTTGTGGAGGGACGTCAGCTACGGCAAGGGCGTGATCATCGGGGTTTTGGACACGGGCATCTACGCGCAGCACCCTTCCTTTGATGACGCTGGCATCCCGCCACCACCGTCGAAGTGGAAGGGTTCATGCCACGGCGCTGCTCGGTGCAACAACAAGCTCATCGGTGCCAAGTTCATCAACAGGTATGCGAATGACTCTAGCGATGACACTGGGCATGGGACGCATACCTCGTCCACTGCTGCTGGGAACTTCGTCAGTGGTGCATCGGCCCATGGCCTCGGCAGCGGCACAGCGTCCGGGATTGCTCCAGGTGCACACCTCGCCATGTACAGAGTGTGCACAATTCATGGGTGTACAGTCGCAAACATAGTAGCCGGGTTAGAGGAAGCTGTAAAGGACGGGGTCGATATCATATCGCTATCCCTCGGCCCCTTCTACAATGTGAACTTCAGCGGAGACCCGGTCGCCATTGGCGCATTCAGTGCAGTAGCCAAGGGCATTGTTGTCGTGGCTGCAGCTGGGAACAATGGACCCAAGTCATTTGTTGCCAACTCTGCACCATGGTTGCTCACAGTAGCAGCTGGCTCAGTGGACCGTAGCTTTGAGACTGTTGTGCAGCTGGGCAACGGGGATCACGTAAATGGGGAGGCTTTCAACCAGATATTCAACTCAAGCGCCAAACAATTTCCTCTTTATTGGAACAAACACTGCAAGTCACTGCCTGCAAGAAATGTGTCTGGGAAAATCGTCGTTTGCCATAACACAGGATCAATGAATAACACAGGATCAATAAACAACACCGACATCAGTGCCATCATGAGTGCCGGGGCGGCTGGCATAGTGCTGATCAACAGGAAAGATGCCGGCTTCACCACGCTCCTTGAGGACTATGGTAATGTTGTTCAAGTGACTGTGTCTGATGGCATGAAGATCACAGAGTACGTGAAGACAACAATCAAAGCCTCTGCCGCAGTCATCTACAAAAACACAGTTCTGGGTGTCCGTCCATCCCCAATGGTTGCAGCATTCTCATCCCGTGGTCCTAGCAGGTTCAGCCCCGGCGTTCTCAAGCCGGATGTATTAGCACCTGGCCTCAATATCATTGCTGCATGGCCACCACTCACCCTGTTTGGTTCTGGGCCATTCAACATTCGATCCGGGACGTCGATGTCAACTCCGCATGTCAGTGGCATCGCTGCGCTTGTTAAGTGCTCCCATCCTGAGTGGTCCCCTGCTGCGATCAAGTCGGCCATCCTGACAACATCCGACATTACCGACAGCACTGGTGGCCCGATCTTGGATGAGCAGCATCAGAGGGCAACAGCATATGCGATGGGTGCTGGCCATGTGAATCCTACAAGAGCTACTGATCCGGGTCTAGTTTATGACATTGGCATTACTGAATATGCCGGCTATATATGTGCTCTCCTTGGTGATCAAGCCTTGGCAGTCATTGTGCGTAACCCGAGGCTGTCCTGCAAGATGCTTCCTAAGATACCAGAATCGCAGCTCAACTACCCAACCATAACGGTGCCCCTCAGGACAAGGCCATTCACATTGAACCGGACTGTGACAAATGTGGGTTCAGCCAACTCAGTGTACACACTGAAGATAGAGGTTCCTGAGAGTCTTATAGTGTCTGTCTACCCAGAGACATTGGTCTTTTCCAAGGCTGGACAGAAGATATCGTATACCATAACGGTGAGCAGCCATGGCAATGCCGGGGAAAAAATCATGGAGGGAAGTTTGAGCTGGGTGTCTGGGCACTATGTTGTGCGAAGTCCCATAGTTGCCGTTGCTGGTCTGCTGTAATCAGGAAGAATATGTGTGCCATGAGATGTTGGACCATCACCCATATATACTCCTTCCTTTAGTTATGGTCTAGAGCAATGACTGTCTTAAGTCTTTTAACTAGTAGGGTTTCCATGCCTGTAAAATAATTGAAGTTTGGACGTGGAGCTTCCGTTGATCTGTCGTAGAACTGACCACACATAAACTGCGAATATGTGATGTGGTCTGCATCCTCTGTAATTCCGGTACTTCAAAAATATGAATGATTTGCTATCAGATCATTTGGTCCATCAGGTTTGCTTACATCTGTCTGGAAACATGCAACGCTGTGCTGTTTGGATACTGAACTGTGTGTTTGAAACTTATGGTATTATGCTTCATATTATTTAGGATTCATCCTTGTGGACATGTTCAAATTACACTTGTTACTGAAGTGACCACAGTTATCTGATAGTAATAGTTTCCATTTTGGTCTATCCCGTTTCTAAAAGTGAGTTGATAATGAATCTACACTAGCATAGATTACATAATTTCCCCCAAATATTCTTGACCTGGGAAAGCAAGACACGTATCTACATATGTAGGAAGTTAAGCACAGTGATTTAAATTTTTCCTTCAAAATCAATAATTCCAGACGGGTCCATAATCTCATGAATTCATGCTAGAGTTGAACTACTTATGATTACGGAAAAAACTTTCAAAGAAAACAATAAGCACAGTTAAGTGCAGAAATCATTCTGCAAAATGTACCCGACAATGTTTTCCACCCAAGGGAATATTTGTAAATTTCAATGACACATTTGAATTCTTGAAAGTGTTGAACGATTTGATGGTTGAGGATATTGGGTACCGCTTCGAGTTAACTGAACTTAACTGAACATGTTCTAACTCTGAATGTTGACAGGGCCTGACTCATGGGAGTGAGGGGCCAAGGATGCGGTTTCTAGATGACGTGCCTTCCCCCTGTCTGCAAATTCTGGTTGGGGCTCGACCATGCCATTTAGACTTCAGCGGGGAGGAAGGGCACGGAAGAGTCACCGCGCTTGGATTTAGCGATGGTCTCTGCAATCGGAAGTTGTTTGTAAATACAATGCTTTTGATGTCAATCACTTGTTGCTGTTTCTGAGAACATAGAAATTGTGATTTCATCCATCTTAGTTACTTCTGTTTATACATGCAAACTTGTATCGCTGCGTATTTTATTTATTTCGTCATTTGAAAAATTAAGTTGTTACAATTAGTTCAGTGAGTAGCTTACAAGAGTGTCAAAATAAGGGGGGAAATAATAAAATGGTCTTTGGTTAATATTTAAAATTTTAATATGGAATTTGACTTTAAAAAGGTGATTTAAGGAAAAAAGACTTGAGAAGACTAATCATTAAGTATCAACTTAGCGCAATGCGCACTTGTGCAGTCTTCAGCGATTCGGCTCAAGCCTGTCTCTAGTTCTGGATTGCTTCTCATTGACATGCCTTGACTATTGTTGTACTGAGAAAATGTTTATACCTCTTAAGAAACCTAGATACTCAAAGGGGAAAAGTGGTTCCAAAATTTGAACCAAGAAAGAACATGTAAACTGTATATACATGGCCCCATGTGTATGTCGTGCACATTTCTGTAGTAGCTAAAAATGTAGAAAATTTTCCGATTATTGACGACATTTTGGATTCAGATATACAAACCACAATCAGAAACTCAATAAATAATATTTTTTGATGAAAGGTTGCCATGTAAAAAAATAACATTATTGTTATTTGTCCACACTACAACATGTCATATACAAACCTTGTTTTCCCTTTGGCAGCAATTTGCTTTTGCTCTTATACTGGTTCACCTTCATGGCAACTATGGATATAATTGCCTTAACAGGTTTAAATCGAGTTTTTAGTATGTTTATGATAATAGATATACAAATATATAATCTAATCTCCGCACATGTTTTTTTGATAAAAAACTCCGTACATGTTATATATATGATTCAACATGACACTTTCTGCTGTTGTTCAGGACAGTGTAATGGACATGTTTTCAACTGCTGATTAAGTGCTGAAGCTAAATCCAATTATTGCACGTCAAGTTATGATCAAAGCAGGATCTTGTTGGTATAAAGTTCCAAGATGTAGTTAGTAATGTCAATCATGCTGATCTTATGCATGGCCTAACTCCTAGGAGGCCTCTCCCAGAGTGATCTGTTTCAAAGGAAGTCTGGCACAACTCCTGGTCACCCTTCAGCTACCAAGAACATGGTTGTGTTCTGGGAGAACACATTGTATAATTACCTGCTTAATCCTAACAAGGTATGGTACTATGGTAACTGTCCAGCCTCCATGTCCTATTGTAGTTATTTTTTTCAGTTGGGATGAGCTTCTGCTTTGTGCTGTGCACCTGTTATCAGATATGTCTAAGCAGGGCATGCTGATTCTTGTAGCTGACTGTACTATTTATGCAATAATTTGCAGTTTATTTTTTCCCTAAATACTATAAATGGTTTTCTCAAGTTTGTGCTTCCATCATACCATCTAGGTGTGTGCCTTTCAAGCAATAAAACAAATGCTCCGAAGATAAAAATAAGGCTTGCCACAATTCTGTGTGGTTCTCCCTGACAAAATACGATTTCCCACTCCGTTGCACCTAACTAAGAAATAGTTTTCCCTGCTACCCTTATATGGTGATTATCACACTCTTTCCTGACCCAAGATGTTATTTACAAGATCCCAACAAGAAATCATCAGATAGCCCTCTCATTTTTACAATTACTTCTTTAGTTAGTTGTGTAACTTCTGTGATTATGCAAAATGGAACTAAAATCGCTGTTATCTCTGAAGATATCAGACTACTGCTTTTTGGACTCTGACTCAGCAACTATGCATTTTTCCCTTTTTTTGTAACTATATTTAACATGCAATTTAACTATTTTGTTTCATAACTATGACATATGAAGATACATTGGTCCACATTACGGCATGTTGTAGAAAAACCTTAGTTCATTTAGGGCCAGGCTTGTTTAGATCCTGAGACATCTTCAATTGGTGCTCGTTGGCGACAGATAGTTATAATTTTGACTTACAAGGTGTAGACCAAGTTGTGAGTAAAATTATAATCCCTAGCCGTTCCCTTAATCACTAACCTTTGCAGATCCACCACACACAGAGATTTGCAAACTGCAGAGCTATTCCAAGTGGCAATTCAGACTAAAACTTGAGTATATAGCATTACACACAGTCAAAACACAATAAATCTTAAAAATGGTTTTTATGTCACCCATATATATAGCATGATTCCAGTATGCTCAACAGTCAGCACCTTCACGACATGAAACTCAAAACAAAATATGTGACCTTTGCTTGCCAGTACCATATCTTGTAATGTTCCTATAAACAAAACCAAAAAAAGAAATCGACATGGAAAACGAGGCTAGGATACTGTTTTCGACCAGTGACGAATTAGCCCCCTTTATGGTACTGACAAGAGTATAAGCGAAACCATGACAAAAATTGCATTTATGACATAGGCAAAACAGAAATACCAAGACGATGAACATTGAACAGCAGTTGTAAACTACCAACTTATCTAACTCAAGAATGCTGAAAGCTCATCATTCCCTCTTCTCTTCTCCAACTAATCATGCACTGCATTTTTCATCTCTTCATCCAATTCCCTGCTCATTGGTCTGATCTGATGGATTGTAATGTTGATTTCTACGCACCAATAACTTGAACAGTCTCTGTAATATGAATATTGTCATTCTCCAAGAAAAGGTTTTGAAGTAATTTATGTTGCGAACTTTTTGCGGGGGGAATTCAATTTGTATTTAGGTGTCACACAAACCAGCCCGAGCCCAAGCACCAGTCGAGCCTGTTTCTTAGTCACAAAGCCCATAACCATCCATCAATAAAACCTGAATAATGACTGAAAATTCACAAATTCAGTCACCTGATCATTGGATTGTAATCAGATTGTCCCAATGGAATGATTAAAAATATATAATAAATCAGGCGATTGTGCACGAGCCTGATCCTTATAGCAGTGTAGTGTTGGGTCTTAGTTAGGAATCCTAGCTTGTTAAAAGTAAAATTTTGGAATCCTAGTAGGTACCAAATATAAAAACCAATAACACGCTATCAGGAAGACACCTTTTTTAATAAAGGTATCATCTTGTTACGAGATATACTCTTATGTAATTTGGGAGCCAATAAATGAGATAATTTTGTTATGGAATTATCACTAATATTTCGTAGTAGTTGATCTCGTATATAATTTTTTTGGAGGCAATAATTGCCATAGTCTTGTTATGGAAGTACTTTGTACAGTACTACTAATTGATTTCGTATGTAATTTTTGGCAGCCAATAAATGCCAAAATCTTGTTATGGAATACTAATTGACTCCGCATGTTATTTTAGGGAGCCCCCTAAATGCCATAATGCTGTTATGAAATACTATAATTAAGTTCGTATGGAATTTTTTGGAGCAAATAAATACACATACCCAAAGGGATATATTCCATGATTTGCGCAATATTTGAGGACGCTAATTAATTGCCGCGAACCTTGCAATGGAAACGGCAAAAATTGCTACTCCAAGAGTCGATCGTGCCACTATATAAACAGCCACATAAGGTACAACCTAAGCACAACCAAAACCAAAAGGTCAATACGAGAAAGAAAACTACTACGTTATGGCTGTAATCCAGAGCAACACGAGGGTTCTGTGCTTGATGGCTCTTCTGATGATTTCGACCGCTTTGTTGTCCATTCAAGCATCAGGGAGGAACATAGGTAGTACATTTTTCTCTACCAGAGTTATTTGTTTTAGAGAAATTTGTTGTTTCAATTTGTGGCTATTTCATGATTCTCCTGTTGCCAATCATATGTGTGTTAGAAATAATATCTCACCTTTTTTATATTTAAGGTAATGTGATGCCATATAGCTGTTTACGATTGACATGTCTTGGACTAAAAATGGCATAGAGTACTAGGGCTCCGCTTCTAGCCTGGAAATTGCTTACTACATGGTTTTCACTGATGAATTCCATGTTTAATCACGAACTTCTCTAGGTTCTGATGGCATTCTTTTATTTTGTTTGGCTTAGGTCTGGAAGCCAACACTGGTGCCGTAAGATCAGAAGCCTACGCTGGCACTGAGGAGAACCGCGAACCCTACCTTCCACCCCCGTGCGATCCTAAATATTGTGATGAAGCATGTAAGGAAGATAAGCACAAAGTTGGGACATGCCATAAAGATGATGGTGGTTGCTGGTGCAGCTAGACGACACTTCTCTGGTGCTGCAGAAATTTTTAGCAAGGAATTGTCCGAGAATGAAGTTATGAATTAAGGCTTGAGGCCATTAATTTTTCTTTTCTTTTCTTTTGAAGGAACCATTAAGATTTTTCTTCCAATTTCTTGATAAATAGCAGATGTCTATTTCGTGAGATATCTTTCCACATCCCTCAGCCACTCGGCATGTTCTGTTTGCTCCTTCTTTTACATGTAAGAGTGCAAGTATGCTGAAAGCTCATCACTCCCTCCTCTCTGCTCCAAGTAATCACGCACTACACTTTGCTTCTCCTCATCCAACTCCCTACTCACCGGTAAAACCAGGTTAGTACAAGAGCAAGGACTACTCAGGTGTCTGATCTGAAGGATCATAATGCTGATTGCTACACAGCAATAATGCACTTCATGTCTCTGTTGTTAAATCTTTTTTAGAGCATATCTGTTGTTGAATCTGACGAGCCAGTATCGTCATTCTCCAAGAGTTGAATAATTTAGGTTGCATCAGCTCATATTTTGCCCATGACTGCCAACCAACAGAACAATCTATACTAATATTCGACTGAAAATCCGTGGCCGCGCTCAGGTGCGGTCAGTCTCCCCACGCGCTACCAGGAGGCGCTCCAGGGGAGAAATGCAACTCCTCATATAGGAAGTGCCCCCCGTACTATCTATACCACTAATTTCTTGGAGATTCGTGCTAGCAAGGTTGCAAAAAGATCCTCCCACCTCCAATCTTTAGTCCATTTCTGTTTTGCATAAAGCCACCTACTTTTTTTTATATTTCACAGATCTTACAGCCATTACTTCTCCCTCTCCCTCTCACAGCCTCCCGCGGGGATATTTTTTGACTGAAAATAAACCAAAGTTTTTTCTTAAAATTTATCATAAAATAGTTTTGAGTTTAGTTTCCAAAACAAGAATGAATTTTTGAGTTCAGTTTCCAAAACAATTTATCATATATTTATTAATTCTGTTCCGTAACAAGAATGAATTTTTACAAGTTTGTTTTTACAAAGTTTGTTTGAGCAATTCATCTAAGTTTCATATAATTTTTCAAAAAAAATTACTGGCAGAATATTTAACAATATCCAAACAAAATCTGTACTGGTTTTGTCCAAGATTCATACATAATTCATGTAACTTTTTTCGATTTTCCAACAAGATTCATACACTGCCACCCGCCTCACGAACAAAGGAAGATACATACAACAGGATTCATACAAGATCCATTAGCCATGGAAAATTAACAGAAGATTAACATTTCCGCGAGACAGCCATTCATGCAACAGAATAGAAACTGACTATCGGTCAAGGCAACAGTTCATGCAACAAACTGCTAGGCAATTAAGCAATTGCCAAACATCTCGGTAGTTTTGCCAAAACTGAGAAAAAATGTAGTTTTAGGAAACTGAAATATTGCTTGGCCGGGCACTCAATTGCTGATTGATATTTCTACCAAAGACAAACAATTCTTTCATATATTGAACAATATTCATACGAGTTTTCAAGAAATTTCCTTGTATGAATCATGATTTAAGAGAAACATACAATAACTTGACATAACTGGTAGTTACGTACAAGATTCATAACAGTATCAGCACATCTCCAATGAAAAATTCGAAATTTATGAAATCTGCCATGTTTGGTAGAACACATGAACATGAACCAAAACAAAAAAGTCCAATCAAAAAATCAAAACAAGAGGTACAGATCCAGGCCCTCCATTGCCTTATCTGTGGGGAACTCTTGGAAAGGCGCCGGATACGATGGTCGGAGGCGAGCCTAGAGGTACTGCACTTGGCCGGGGGTGCTCACGTGGTCGGAGACGACCTCCCGGAGGCGCCGCACGAGGTCAGCATCGACGGGACGGACGCGCGAAGGAGGTTGGGGACGGTGGCCTCCGAACCTTCACCGGCACGGATCCATGGCTGGTGGCGTGGTGGAGCACGGATCCATGGCCGACGCCGCTGGTTGGAGTCGACGACGGGACAGGGGCAAGCTCGATGGGTGGTGGCCGCTGCGTCGTCGCGCAGTTGCCCGTCGACGAGGCGTAGGTCGCTTGCCGTGGTGCTCGACAGTGGAGGGGGCGGCGGCGTTGGGAGAGGAGACGGGTCGGGGGTGAGGGGTGGTAGGCGGCGACGCTGGGACTGAGAGAGGGGACGGGTCGGGGTGAGGGCTGGGGGCGGCGGGTCAGGGGAGGGGGTGGGGATGGGGGATTAAGGTTTGGTGGGGTTCTTATTCTCTCCAGTCTGCTGTGTGGTTTAATTCTAGAGTATATCGGGGGCTAAAATGCAAATGTGCAGAATCTTTGACTGGGTGGACTTTGCACGTCTCCAACAAAATGGGGTAGCTTCATTAGGGAAATCCACACTCCGCTCCAGGCCGGCCCGAACACCGCCAGGCACGCCCTGATCCTCCATCTTCCCCAACCTCGGTGTGCCCTTCTTCGCCAAGCTCCAAGGGCAGCTGTCCTCCTTTCTTGATCATGGCCCATGAGCAAGGTGGCTCGGCCTGCGCATCAGCCTGACGCCATTCTCCACCTCTTCGGCCAGTGAGGGTGCCATGCGTGCCCTGCAGCTCATTGCGCCCACGTCGTCGACTGGCTCAAGGCCACCAAAGGCCACCAGGCTTTGAGGCCTCTCCAACACCTCCTCTGCTGCTGGAGGGTCCTCTGGTCCGCACCCCGCCGCGTCGCCATGTGATACGTCTCAAACGTATCTATAATTTCTTATGTTCCATGCTACTTTTATTACAATACTTGAGTGTTTTACACATACTTTACAGCGTTATTTTACATTTTCCGGCACTAACCTATTAACAAGATGCGAAGTGCCGTGATGTTTTCTGTTTTTGGTTTAAATCCTAGTAAGGAAATATTCTTAATTGGACGAAATCAACGTCAGGGTCCTATTTTTGCACGAAGCTTCCGAAGACCGAAGAGGAGACGTGGGGCCACGAGGGGACACACCGGCGGCGCCCAAGCCCCGGCCGCGCCGCTAGTGTGTGGGCCCCGTGACGCCCTGACCTACCCTTCCGCCTACTTAAAGCCTCCGTCGCGAAACCCCCGTACCGAGAGCCACGATACGGAAAACATTACGAGAGGCCGCCGCAAATCCCATCTCGGGATTCAGGAGATCGCCTCCGCACCGCCGGAGAGGGGAATCATCACCGAGGGCTCTACATCATCATGCCCGCTCCGGATTGATGCGTGAGTAGTTCATCCTTGGACTATGGGTCCATAGGTAGCTAGATGGTTGTCTTTCCGCTTGTGCTTTCATTGTATTAGATCTTGTGAGCTGCCTAACATGATCAAGATCATCTATTTGTAATGCTACATGTTGTGTTTGGTGAGATCCGATGAATAGAGAATATTATGTTAAGTTGATTATCAATCTATCATATATGTGTTGTTTATGTTCTTGCATGCTCTCGTTGCTAGTAGAGGCTCGCCAAGTTGATACTTGTAACTCCAAGAGGGAGTAATTATGCTCGATAGTGGGTTCATGCCTCCATTAAATCTGAGATCGTGGAGAGGTTCTAAGGTTGTGGATGTGTGTTACTACTAGGGATAAAACATTGATGCTTTGTCTAAGGATATTTGTGTTGATTACATTACGCACCATACTTAATGCAATTATCTCTTGTTCGCAACTTAATACTGGAAGGGTTCGGATGATAACTGAAGGTGGATTATTTAGGCATAGATGCATGCGGATAGCGGTCTATGTACTTTGTCGTAATGCCCCGATTAAATCACATAGTAATCATCGTTGATATGTATTGAATCTTTATTTGTCAATTGCTCACCTGTAATTTGTTCACCCAAGATGTTAGTTATCTTATTGGAGAGACACCACTAGTGAATGGACCCCGGTCCATTCTTTACATCTGAATACATTCTACTTTTACTGTTCTTTGCAAACAACCACCATATTCCACTCGATACGTTTAATCCTTTGTTTTTTGAGATTGAGAACCCTCGTTACGTTGGGGCAAAGTACTTTGATTGTGTTGTGCAGGTTCCACGTTGGCGCGGTTTCACCGGTGTTGCGCCGCACTACATTCCTCCACCAACAACCTTCACGTGCTTCTTGGCTCCTACTGGTTCGATAACCTTGGTTTCTTTCCGAGGGAAAACTTGCTGCTGTGCGCATCACACCTTCCTCTTGGGGTTCCCAACGGACGTGTACATCTACGCGCATCACCATGCTGCACGTACCACCGAGGTGCTTGGGCTTCTCTTCAGGGTGGCGGAGCCGGCGCTGCTCTCGCCGCCCATGTCTTCGCCTCCCCTCAGGCATGTGGCCAGACGCAAGACCTTGGCGGGCGTGGGTGTCGCCTGCACCATGGGCTTTTCGATCAGGCGCAACAGCGACAGGCTAAAGGCTTGGCGGAAGGCGGCTCCGATCGCTGCGGCCACCGAAACGGCTGTCTGCAGGGGTCTGGGCATTATCAAGGACGGGCAAGAAGTTACGGAGGAGTTCGCCCGACGCTTCAAAGGTTAAGTCTCCAAAGACGTCATCGCGGCCATGCCCTCTTCAAGGTCGGAGCGCAGGAGGAAGAAGAGCTAGACGATGCGCTGCTGCTGGAGGGGTGCGCTGCTGGACTCGATCATCATCTTTCGCTCACAGATGGCAGCGGCACCGCGGCCCGTCTAACCGTTCTGCTTTCTGCTACTTCTAGTGTCTTCTTGTTCAACATGTTAGAACAGCTTATCAGCTTTTTTTCTGGGTCGATGGGTGCTGCTTTCCCATCCTTGCTTAGTGTATGTTACTACTCCTGGAGCATGTTCCAGAGGTTGGAAAGTGTTCTCCTTTTCAGTTGTCTCCTTTTCAGTTGCCATGCTACTGCTACCAAAAACTTGTTCTAGGGTAATCTTTGTTATGATGTTAGCAAATCTTCTTAATATCCTGGGATGGAATGTTAGGGGACTCAATGACCTGGATAGGTGCGACACGGTGCATGAAACGTTAGCCTCTTCCTCTTGCCAGCTTGTTTGCCTCCAGGAAACCAAGTTGGCGGCTGTCACTCCACTAGAGGTGGCTTATATCGGCGGTTACAGACTCAAGAATTTTGCGTAGCGTCCCGCAAATGGCATTAGGGGTGGCATCCTTCTTCTTTGGGCCGACTCTTCGGTCTAGGTCACCAATGTGCACATCACGGAGTTTTCCTTGTCGGTGGACGTGCACCTCTTGCATTCAAGTGTTGAAGGCGATTTCAAGATCACGACGGTGTGTGGTCCCACCGCCGTCAATCACAAGGATGATTTCTTTGCCGAGTTGGTTTCCCTTAAGCCTGCTCCTGGGGTGCGTTGGTTGGCGCTTGGCGACTTCAACCAAATCCGGCGAGCGAGCGACAAAAACAAGCGCAATGTTAATAGGATTCGTATCAACCGCATCCGTAATGCGCTGCATGCATGCGAGCTGAATGAGATTCACCTCCAAAATAGGCGTTTCACCTGGACCAACGGGAGGGCAAGTCCCACTATGTGCAAGCTCGACGCTTTCTTCTGTAACGCGGAATGGGATCTTCGTTTCGACATGCATGTCCTTCATGCCCTTTCATCCTCGCTTTCAGACCATTGCCCTCTCCTTTTGGCGGACGATAGTGGGCCGCGGCGACCTCGTAGCTTCAAGTTTGAGAACTTCTGGACCCGCATTCCTGGCTTCAGCGATGTTGTCAAGGGTGCTTGGGACGAGCCCCTACCATGTCCTATTCCACAAGCTGAGTTACACTGCCAAAAAGTTTCGGCGTTGGGGTAGAGGAGGCCTCTTCTCCAATAGCAAGGTCATGTTGCATGCCGCACTGCTTGTTATCCTTCACTTCGATATGGCTCAGGAAATCGGGGATCTGTCCATGGGAGAGAGGGATCTTCATGCGCGCCTAAAGAAGAAAGTCATTGCTCTGGCGGTTGTGGAGAGGGCGAGAAAGAAACAGTGCGCCCGGATTGCAAACATTAAGGAGGGCGACGCAAATACAAAATTCTTCCACCTTAGAGTCAATGCTAGAAGAAGGAAAAAAATCACATTTACCGGTTAAAACGCAACCTTGGTTGGGTCACCGACCATGGGGAAAAGGAGGAGGTGCCCATGCCCACTTTAGTGACGTCATCCGACGGGGTGAACCTAGAAGGTAAGATTTCATGTGGGACGAATTTCATTTTGTTAACCTGGACTTGGAGGGACTTGGTGACCCAATCACGCAGGAGGAGGTCGTCAAAGCCATCAATCTCATGCCGTGCGACAAGGCTCCCGGTTCGGATGGGTTGACCGACGTCTTCTTCAAGAAGTGTTGGACCATTATCAAATTCGATGTCATGAGGGTGATCCACCAGTTTGGGAACTTACATGCTGCCAATTTTCATTGGCTTAATACCGCCAACATTGCCCTCTTACCTAAGAAGGATGGGGTGGAGGACATTTCGGACTGTAGGCCAATTAGCCTCATCCATGGGATCGCCAAGATTATTGCGAAAGTGCTTGCCCTCCGTTTGGGGTCTCTCATGGACGACCTCGTCTCCAATGCCCACAGTGCCTTCATCAAAAAGCGGAGCATACACGACAACTTCCTCTATGTCAAAAACCTCGCCAAACGTTTGCACAAGTCCAAGACACTGGCGCTCTGATACGTCTCCAACGTATCGATAATTTCTTATGTTCCATGCTACATTATTGATGATACCTACATGTTTTATGCACATTATATGTTGTATTTACGCATTTTCTGGAACTAACCTATTAACAAGATGCCGAAGAGCCAGTTGCTTCCTGTTTTTGGTTTCAAATCCTAGTAAGGAAATATTCTCGGAATTGGACGAAATCAACGCCCGGGTCCTATTTTTGCACGAAGCTTCCAAGCGTGAAGAGGGAAGGAAGTGGGGCCACGAGGCGCCGCCACAGGCGGCGCGGCCCAGCCCTTGGCCGCGTGTGTGGGGCCCTCGTGTGGCCCCCGCGTTGCCCTTTCGCCTACTTAAAGCCTCCGTCGCGAAACCCTCGCACCGAGAGCCACGATACGGAAAACCTTCCAGACGCCGCCGCGAATCCCATCTCGGGAGATTCATGAGATCGCCCGGCACCCTGCCGAGAGGGGATTCATCTCCGGAGGACTCTTCATCGCCATGATCGCCTCCGGAGTGATGAGTGAGTAGTTCACCCCTGGACTATGGGTCCATACCAGTAGCTAGATGGTCGTCTTCTCCTTATGTGCTTCATTGTTGGATCTTGTGAGCTGCCTAACATGATCAAGATCATCTATCTGTAATACTATATGTTGTGTTTGTCGGGATCCGATGGATAGAGAATACTATGTTATGGTGATTATCAATCTATTACTTATGTGTTGTTTATGATCTTGCATGCTCTCCGTTATTAGTAGAGGCTCTGGCCAAGTTTTTGCTCTTAACTCCAAGAGGGAGTATTTATGCTCGATAGTGGGTTCATGCCTTCATTGACACCTGGGACAGTGACAGAAAGTTCTAAGGTTGTGATGTGATGTTGCCACTAGGGATAAAACATTGATTCTATGTCTAAGGATGTAGTTGTCGATTACATTACGCACCATACTTAATGCAATTGTCTGTTGCTTTGCAACTTAATACGAATGGGGTTCGGATGATAACCGAAGGTGGACTTTTTAGGCATAGATGCAGTTGGATGGCGGTCTATGTACTTTGTCGTAATGCCCCGATTAAATCTCACTATATTTATCATATCATGTATATGCATTGTTATGCCCTTTTCTATTTGTCAATTGCCCGACTGTAATTTGTTCACCCAACATGCTTTTATCTTATGGGAGAGACACCTCTAGTGAACTGTGGACCCCGGTCCTATTCTTTACATCGCATACAATCTACTGCAATACTTGTTTTACTATTTTATTCGCAAACAATCATCTTCCACACAATACGGTTAATCCTTTGTTACAAGCTGGTGAGATTGACAACCTCACTGTTTCGTTGGGGCAAAGTACTTTGGTTGTGTTGTGCAGTTCCACGTTGGCGCCGAAATCCCTGGTGTTGCGCCGCATCACATTTCGCCACCATCAACCTTCAACGTGCTTCTTGGCTCCTCCTGGTTCGATAAACCTTGGTTTCTTTCGAGGGAAAACTTGCTGTGCGCATCATACCTTCCTCTTGGGGTTCCCAACGAACGTGTGAGTTACACGCCATCAAGCTCTTTTTCTGGCGCCGTTGTCGGGAGATCAAGACACGTGCAAGGGGAGTCTCCACTTCTCAATCTCTTTACTTTGTTTTTGTCTTGCTTTATTTTATTTACTACTTTGTTTGCTGCACCTAAACAAAACACAAAAAAATTAGTTGCTAGTTTTACTTTATTTATGTCTTGCTCTCTATATCAAAAACACAAAAAAATTAGTTACTTGCATTTACTTTATCTAGTTTGTTTTATTTATGTTGCTAAAATGAATACCCCTGAAAATACTAAGTTGTGTGACTTCACAACCACTAATAATAATGATTTCCTATGCACACCTATTGCTCCACCTGCTACTACAGCAGAATTATTTGAAATTAAACCTGCTTTACTGAACCTGGTTATGAGAGATCAATTTTCTGGTGTTAGTTCTGATGATGCTGCTGCCCATCTTAATAATTTTGTTGAACTTTGTGAAATGCAAAAGTATAAGGATGTAGATGGTGATATTATTAAATTGAAATTGTTTCCTTTCTCATTAAGAGGAAGAGCTAAAGATTGGTTGCTATCTTTGCCTAAGAATAGTATTGATTCATGGACTAAATGTAAGGATGCTTTTATTGGTAGATATTATCCTCCCGCTAAAATTATATCTTTGAGAAGTAGCATAATGAATTTTAAGCAATTAGATACTGAACATGTTGCTCAAGCATGGGAGAGAATGAAAACTTTGGTAAAGAATTGCCCAACCCATGGACTGACTACTTGGATGATTATCCAAACCTTCTATGCAGGACTAAATTTTTCTTGAATTTATTGGATTCAGCTGCTGGAGGTACCTTTATGTCCATCACTTTGGGGCGGCTACAACGCTTCTTGATGATATGATGATAAATTACTCTGAATGGCACACGGAAAGAGCTCCACAAGGTAAGAAGGTAAATTCTGTTGAAGAAACCTCTTCCTTGAGTGATAAGATTGATGTGATTATGTCTATGCTTGTGAATGGTAGATCTAATGTTGATCCAAATAATGTTCCTTTAGCTTCATTGGTTGCTCAAGAAGAAAATGTTGATGTGAATTTCATTAAAAATAATAATTTCAACAACAATGCTTATAGGAACAACTGTAATAACTATAGGCCATATCCTTCTGCTAATGGTAATGGTTATGGTAATTCTTATGGGAATTCTTACAAAAATAATAGGAGTGTACCCCTGGTCTTGAAGCCATGCTTAAATAATTTATTAGTACACAAACTGCTTTTAACAAATCTGTTGAGGAAAAGCTTGATAAAATTGATATTATTGCTTCTAGAGTTGATAGACTTGCTTCGATGTTGATCTATTAAAATTGAAAGTTATGCCTAATAATGATATTGATAATAAGATTACTACTACAGAAAATGCCATCCAAGTTAGAATTAATGAGAATATAGGATTAATGGCTGAATTGCGTGCTAGGTGGGATAGAGAAGAAAATGAAAAACTAGCTAAAAAGAATAATATAGCTAAAGTTTGGACTATTACCACCATTAGTAATGATAATGATTCACATGTTGCTGCACCTCCTACTATCAATGGTAAAATAATTGGTGTTGGCAATGTTTCTACTCCTAGTGCAAAGCGTACAAACCTGCCTGAAATTGCTAAAACTGCTGAAACTACTTGTGATAAAACTGCTGAAATTTTTTCCAACCTTGGGGACAATGATCCCATTGCTGTAGCTCATAATGATTTAGATTTTAATGATTGCCACATCTCTGAAGTTATAAAGTTCTTACAAAAACTTGCTAAAAGTCCTAATGCTAGTGCTATAAATTTAGCCTTTACAAAACATATTACAAATGCTCTCATAAAAGCTAGAGAAGAGAAACTAAAACTTGAAACTTCTATTCCTAGAAAGTTAGAAGATGGTTGGGAGCCCATCATTAAAATGAAATTCAATGACTTTGAATGTAATGCTTTATGTGATCTTGGTGCAAGTATTTCGTTATGCCTAAAAAGATTTATGATATGCTTGACTTGCCACCATTGAAGAATTGTTATTTAGATGTTAATCTTACCGATAATGTTAAAAAGAAACCTTTGGGGAGGATTGATAATGCGCATTACGGTTAACAATAACCTTGTCCCCGTTGATTTTGTTGTCTTGAATATCGAATGCAATGCATCTTGTCCTATTGTATTGGGAAGACCTTTTCTTCGAACCGTTGGTGCTGTTATTGATATGAGGGAAGGTAATATTAAATATCAATTTACTCTCAAGAAAGGTATGGAACACTTCCCTAGAAATAGAATGAAGTTGCCTTTTGATTCTATTATTAGAACAAGTTATGATGTTGATGCTTCTACTCTTGATGTTACTTGATTTGCACTTTCTCTGAGGCGTTAAAGAAAAGCGCTTATGGGAGACAACCCATGTTTTTACTACAGTAATTTGTTTTATATTTGAGTCTTGGAAGTTGTTTACTACTGTAGCAACTCTCCTTATCATGTTTTTGTGCCAAGTAAAGTTTCTATGTTAAAGTTGATGTTATATTTGGGATCGCTGCGCAGAAACAGCATTGCTGTCTGTCACGAATTCTGTCACAAGTCTCTGTATAAAATTCGAAAAAATCTGCCAATTTACGAGCGTGATCCTCAGATATGTACGCAACTTTCATTAGTTTTGAGTTTTTCCATTTGAGCAAGTCTGGTGCCGTTTTAAAATTCGTCTTTACGGACTGTTCTGTTTTTGACAGATTCTGCCTTTTATTTCGCATTGCCGTATTTGCTATGTTGGATGAATTTCTTTGATCCATTAATGTCCAATAGCTTTGTGCAATGTCCAGAAGTGTTAAGAATGATTGTGTCACCTCTGAATGTGTGAATTATTAATTGTGCACTAACCCTCTAATGAGTTTGCTTGAAGTTTGGTGTGAAGGAAGTTTTCAAGGGTCAAGAGAGGAGTATGATATACTATGATCAAGAGGAGTGAAAGCTAAGCTTGGGGATGCCCCGTGGTTCATCCCTGCATATTTTAAGAAGACTCAAGTTTCTAAGCTTGGGGATGCCCAAGGCATCCCCTTCTTCATCGACAACATCATCAGTTCCTCCCCTGAAACTATATTTTTATTCAGTCACATCTTGTGTTCTTTACTTGGAGCGTCGGTTTGTTTTTGTTTTTGTTTTTGTTTGAATAAAATGGATCCTAGCATTCACTTTGTGGGAGAGAGACACGCTCCGTTGTTGCATATGGACAAATATGTCCTTAGGCTTTACTCATAATGTTCATGGCGAAGTTTCTTCTTCGTTAAATTGTTATATGGTTGGAATTGGAAAATGCTACATGTAGTAATTCTAAAATGTCTTGGATAATGTGATACTTTTCAATTGTTGTGCTCATGTTTAAGCTCTTGCATCATATACTTTGCACTCATTAATGAAGAAATACATAGAGCTTGCTAAAATTTGGTTTGCATATTTGGTCTCTCTAAGGTCTAGATAATTTCTAGTATTGAGTTTTGAACAACAAGGAAGACGGTGTAGAGTCTTATAATGTTTACAATATGTCTTTTATGTGAGTTTTGCTGCACCGGTTCATCCTTGAGTTTGCTTCAAATAACCTTGCTAGCCTAAACCTTGTATCGAGAGGGAATACTTCTCATGCATCCAAAATCCTTGAGCCAACCACTATGTCATTTGTGTCCACCATACCTACCTACTACATGGTATTTCTCCGCCATTCCAAAGTAAATTGCTTGAGTGCTACCTTTAAAATTCCATCATTCACATTTGCAATATATAGCTCATGGGACAAAATAGCCTTAAAAACTATCGTAGTATTGAATATGTACTTATGCACTTTATCTCTTATTAAGTTGCTTGTTGTGCGATAACCATGCTTCTGGGGACGCCATCAACTACTCTTTGTTGAATATCATGTGCGTTGCTATGTATGTCCGTCTTGTCTGTAAGAGAGATCTACCACCTTAATGGTTGGAGCATGCATATTGTTAGAGAAGAACATTGGGCCGCTAACTAAAGTCATGAATCATGGTGGAAGTTTTAGACATATATCCTCAATCTCATATGAGAATAATAATTGTTGCTACATGCTTATGCATTAAAGAGGAGTCCATTATCTGTTGTCCATGTTGTCCCGGTATGGATGTCTAAGTTGAGAATAATCAAAAGCGAGAAATCCGAAATGCGAGCTTTCTCCTTAGACCTTTGTACAGGCGGCATGGAGGTACCCCTTTGTGACACTTGGTTGAAACATGTGTATTGCGAAGATCCGGTAGTCCAAGCTAAGTAGGACAAGTTGCGGGCACTATTAGTATACTATGCATGAGGCTTGCAACTTGTAAGATATAATTTACATAACTCATATGCTTTATTACTACCGTTGACAAAATTGTTTCATGTTTTCAAAATAAAAGCTCTAGCACAAATACAAGCAATCGATGCTTTCCTCTTTGAAGGACCTTTCTTTTACTTTTATTGTTGAGTCAGTTTACCTATTTCTCTCCACCTTAAGAAGCCAACACTTGTGTGAACTGTGCATTGATTCCTACATACTTGCATATTGCACTTGTTATATTACTCTATGTTGACAATATCCATGAGATATACATGTTATAAGTTGAAAGCAACCGCTGAAACTTAATCTTCCTTTGTGTTGCTTCAACACCTTTACTTTGATTTATTGCTTTATGAGTTAACTCTTATGCAAGACTTATTGATGCTTGTCTTGAAGTACTATTCATGAAAAGTCTTTGCTTTATGATTCATTTGTTTACTCATGTCATTACCATTGTTTTGATCGCTGCATTCATTACATATGTTTACAAATAGTATGATCAAGATTATGATGGCATGTCACTTCGAAATTATCTTTGTTATCGTTTTACCTGCTCGGACGAGCAGAACTAAGCTTGGGGATGCTGATACGTCTCCAATGTATCGATAATTTCTTATGTTCCATGCTACATTATTGATGATACCTACATGTTTTATGCACATTATATGTTGTATTTACGCATTTTCTGGAACTAACCTATTAACAAGATGCCGAAGAGCCGCTTGTTGTTTTCTCTGTTTTTGGTTTCAGAAATCCTAGTAAGGAAATATTCTGGAATTGGACGAAATCAACGCCGGTCCTATTTTTGCACGAAGCTTCAAGCGTGAAGAGGGAAGGAAGTGGGGCCACGAGGCGCCACAACGGGCGGCGCGCCCACCCTTGGGCCGCGCCCTGGTGTGTGGGGCCCTCGTGTGGCCCCCGCGTTGCTTTCGCCTACTTAAAGCCTCCGTCGCAAAACCCCGTACCGAGAGCCACGATACGGAAAACCTTCCAGACGCCGCCGCCGCGAATCCCATCTCGGGGATTCAGGAGATCGCCCCGGCACTCTATCGGAGAGGGATTCATCTCCGGAGGACTCTTCATCGCCATGATCGCCTCCGGAGTGATGAGTGAGTAGTTCACCCCTGGACTATGGGTCCATAGCAGTAGCTAGATGGTCGTCTTCTCCTTATGTGCTTCATTGTTGGATCTTGTGAGCTGCCTAACATGATCAAGATCATCTATCTGTAATACTATATGTTGTGTTTGTCGGGATCCGATGGATAGAGAATACTATGTTATGGTGATTATCAATCTATTACTTATGTGTTGTTTATGATCTTGCATGCTCTCCGTTATTAGTAGAGGCTCTGGCCAAGTTTTTGCTCTTAACTCCAAGAGGGAGTATTTATGCTCGATAGTGGGTTCATGCCTTCATTGACACCGGGACAGTGAGAAAGTTCTAAGGTTGTGATGTGATGTTGCCACTAGGGATAAAACATTGATTCTATGTCTAAGGATGTAGTTGTCGATTACATTACGCACCATACTTAATGCAATTGTCTGTTGCTTTGCAACTTAATACGAATGGGGTTCGGATGATAACCTGAAGGTGGACTTTTTAGGCATAGATGCGTTGGATGGCGGTCTATGTACTTTGTCGTAATGCCCGATTAAATCTCACTATATTTATCATATCATGTATATGCATTGTTATGCCCTTTTCTATTTGTCAATTGCCCGACTGTAATTTGTTCACCCAACATGCTTTTATCTTATGGGAGAGACACCTCTAGTGAACTGTGGACCCCGGTCCTATTCTTTACATCGCATACAATCTACTGCAATACTTGTTTTACTATTTTATTCGCAAACAATCATCTTCCACACAATACGGTTAATCCTTTGTTACAAGAGGTGAGATTGACAACCTCACTGTTTCGTTGGGGCAAAGTACTTTGGTTGTGCAGGTTCCACGTTGGCGCCGGAATCCGGTGTTGCGCCGCATCACATTTCGCCACCATCAACCTTCAACGTGCTTCTTGGCTCCTCCTGGTTCGATAAACCTTGGTTTCTTTCTGAGGGAAAACTTGTTGCTGTGCGCATCATACCTTCCTCTTGGGGTTCCCAACGAACGTGTGAGTTACACGCCATCACGCTCCTCTTCAAGCTTGACATTAGGAAAGACTTCGACTCCATCCGTTGGGAGTACATTGTGGACCTTCTCCAACGACGCGGGTTCCCAAGCCATTTCCGCAATTGGATCACCGCTCTTCTAACCATGGCCTCCTCTCGGGTGCTCCTCAATGGCATTGCGGGCTTGCCCATCATGCATGGCCGGGGTCTAAGGCAGGGGGACCCCCTCTCGCCGCTCCTTTTTGTGCTCGCCATCGACCCTCTTGCCCAAATCCTTGATGCCGCCACTACCCATGGTCTCCTTCACAAAATTAGGGGCCGCAGAAACATTCTTCGTACCTCGCTTTATGCGAACGATGCGGCCATCTTCGTTGCCCGCATCAAGGTAGACATTCAAAATTTGGCGTCCATCCTTCATAGCTTTGGAGAAGTCACCGGCCTTTGCACAAACTTTCTCAAAAGTTCTGTGGTTCCCATTCATTGCGGGGACATTAATCTTGATGACATCCTTGAGGGCATTCCGGCGGCCCAAACCTCCTTCCCTATGAGATACCTTGGTCTACCTCTCTCGGTTTGGCAACTCAAGCGCGTGGATTGCCAACACCTTGAGGACAAATGTGCCGGAAAAATCCCCACTTGGAGCAGTAAATTCATCACCACGGCCGGCCGTACGGCTCTTGTCAAGTCGGTCATCACCTCCCAAGCAACCTACTACCTCACTCCCCTTGCCATTCCTCCCGGTACACTCAAGTTCATCAAAAAGCTCCAAAGAGCCTTCCTATGGTCGGCTAAGGAAGCAACCACAGGGGCAAAATGCAAAGTTAATTGGAGATTGGTTTGTCGACCCACTAAGCTTGGAGGCCTTGGTGTGAAAGATTTGGACAAATTCGCCACAGCTCTCCGACTTAGGTGGCTTTGGCATGAGTGGAAGGACCCCTCAAAGATATGGGTGGGGTATGGAAACCCTCTCACCGACTATGACATGGACATTTTTTATGCCGCGACTACCATCATGGTTGGCAATGGGAAGAAGACCCCTTTTTGGGAGGCCCCTTGGATTGGGGGTAGGAAGCCCAAGGACATTGCACCGCTCATCTTCGCCACCTCCAAGCGCAAAAAGTGGAATGTCAACCAAGCCTTAAATGCAAATGCTTGGGCCAATAACATCAACTTGGGTGACGATTTCTCTATGGACCACTTCGCGCAATTCCTCGACCTTTGGTCCTTTGCCAAGATGTGCACCTTGATGCGGCGGTGGATGATGACATTACTTGGAACCTCACGGCTAGTGGCAAATACTCCGCCAAATCGGCCTATGAGGTGCAATTTATGGGGTCCGTCACCTCCTTTCTCCACAAGTCGGTTTGGAAGGCTTGCCCCCCCCCCCACCCCCCCCCCCCCCAAGCTAAATTCTTCGCTTGGCTTCTCACCCAAAACCGTTTTTGGACCACCGACCATCTACAAAAACGCGGGTGGCCAAATTGTGGCCTATGCCCTCTTTGCAAACAAACCATGGAGACGGCCACCCACCTCTTCATCAATTGTAGATTCTCCGCCCGGCTTTGGGAAAAGGTGGCCTAATGGTTGCATAACTCCGACATTCAACCGGGGGGTTGGGCGGGTCTCTCCATTGAGATTTGGTGGCGCGGCATGACGAACTCTCAAATGCCCAACCGCAAAGCCATCTCCTCGCTTGCTCTTCTAGTTACACTATGGACCGAGCGTAACGCAAGGGTTTTCAACAACAAGCATGCCACCGTCGCCGTTATCTTAGAAAAAATTAAGAAAGAAGCCCGCTTGTGGGTTACCGCGGGTGATAAGCACTTGGCAAAATCATGCCGGGAGAGTAGTCCCATGTATTTTTTGTTGTACTTATTCGGACTATCTTGTCAAAACTCTTCTCCTTAATTAATCGAATGGGGCAAAGCTTTTGCCCCCGTTTTTTTTAAAGCTATCAGACGGTCCCATAGGGATTGGTTTTAAAAATAAAACGAATCAGGCCATTCTGCACGAACCGGGTCTTTCGAGCGGTGTTTTCTGGGGTCTTAATTAGAAATCCTTGGTACCAAATATAGAAACCAATAACAGGCTATCAGAAAGACACAGCAATCTGGGAGCCAATAAATACCATCATCTTGTTATAGAAGTATACGAAAATAAGGAGTACTTTTGATGATTTCGTATATGTAATTTTCGGGAGGCAATAAATGCCATAATGTTGTATGGAACTTTTTGGAGCGAAATCGACAGGATATTCTATGGTTTGCGTATTATTTCAGGATCCTAATTAATTACGTTGAAAGGAAACAAGGATAAAACGGCAAAAATTGATACTCCACGAGTCGGTCGTGCCTCTTTATAAACAGCAGCATAAGGAACCACCTAACCACTACAGCCAAAACAAAAAGATCAACACTAAACAACTTCGTTATGGCTGTGATCCAGAGTAACACAAGGGTTCTGTGCTTGATGGCTCTTTTGATGATTTCAACAACTCTGCTGTTGAGTCAAGCATCAGGGAGGAACATAGGTACATTTTTTTGTCTAGCAGAGCTAAGAAATTATAGAGAAATTTGTGTTTTCCAAGAGCTTGAGTTTCATTCTATTGAAATGCCATTTTTATATTTGATTCAATCTGAAGCCATGGCTGTTGTTGATTGACATGTCTCGCACTAAGTATTTCCTAAAAGATAGCAGTTGTTCTGCTATTTGTTGTTTTGGACCTGTTGTTTTTCTGAATTAGCACACCGCTTCTATCCTGAAAATTGTATAATGCATCGTTTTCATAGATAAATTTCAAGCTTAATTATGAAATTCTCTAGGTTCTGATGGCATTATTTTTATTTTTATTGATTTATATTAGGTACGGAAGCCAAAACTGATGTCGTAGGTACGGAAGCCAAGAAAGGCCCTTTCCGTGAACCCTACATCCCACCCCCATGTGAGCCTACTTATTGTGACACAGCCTGCAAGCAAGATCAGTACAGTTTTGGGAAATGCCATGAAGATGATGGCGGTTGCTGGTGCAGCTAGATGACGCTCCCCAGGTGCCGCAGAAAATTGTAGCAAGGAATTGATGGAGAATAAAGTTAGGAAATAGTTCTTCTCTTGAGAAGGATTTTCTTCCGTTCCTAATATTACTTTTGGTACTCGGGCCCCTATTAATGTGTTATGGGAATGGGAGAGTTCATAGCCTCGTTTGAAACTATTGTCTATGTTATCGTAGTTCAATAATTTGAACCATTTCAGGTTTTGAAATATTTTTGTTTTCATTGCTCACTAATATTTTGCCGTGTAAATCTTCAATTGCACAAAAGACAGTGCAAAATAATTTCGAAATAACTATGCCATTCATAGAACAAGATCTATGGTTGTTATTGGGATCGATATGTGACGAGCCGGTGGAGATAACTCTTAATAGATGTCATATATTACTAGTATATTAAGAAACACTCAGGACCACTATGGGGTGTTCATGGTAAGGGGAGAGCCCATGCACCGGTTAGTCTTAGGTTTTTTTTTTTTGTATGTGTGTTCTTACATATGCAGTTTTGTGTATTTATTCTCTGTACGTACTATGGCTAGCCCGGTTTAGGGATCGATTGTCCCAGCGTAAAAAGCATGATATCGTCTAGTATTTCCATATTTTTGACATCAGAAAAGGGGAACCGATAGAAAACCCTAGCTTTATTATCTCTAGGAAAAGAAGGGCAATGTCCCTGCACTGACCAAAAGCAAGTACCGAAGTGGCCAACTAGGCAATTCAACTCAGCACAACACGTTGCTGCACTACTGCGCGCAATGGGCCTGCTTATGCGGTGAAGTTGAAGCTACTGCAGGTGGCGCCGGATCCGCTGTACATCGTCCAGTTGCTCGAGGCCCCCGCGGCCAGCTCCAGCCGGATGATCGGCACATCCCACCCCATCCGCTTCAGCGGCCTCAGCGACCACCCGTCGTAGCACAGCTTGAACGGCGCCACCTCCGGCACCTTCTTCACGGTCCCCGGCGCGCCGATGGCCGCGTCGAACGCCTGGAGGAATGGGCCGTACACGTCGGAGCGCATGGCCGTGTACTGTGCCACGGTGCTCAGCGTGACGCCGCCGCGGCCAGTGGCCGGGTCGAGCTCGAGCGCGCGGGGCGGCAGGGCCGCCGGGGTGTCCCCGCTGGTCCAAACCATGGTGATGGCTACGACGGGGATGTAGTAATCGCCGCTGCGCTTGGGGTTCTTGACGAGCGGCGTGCTCCCGATGATGGCTGTTAGCTCCAGGGGGAAGCCCATGAGGTAGATGGTGGTGTTGCCGAACATGGCCACCCCGGGCAGGCACAACGCGAACCTGCTCCCGAGCCCGCGCCGCGCCGCGAGCTGCGACGGCAGGGACAGCGGCGCACGCGACAGCCCCGCGACGCCTACGGCGCCCGCCGGCAGCGACTGCAGAAGGTTCTCCGGCGCGCACGAGGCTGTTGGTGCAGCCCGAGGCTGCACCCTCGACAAAAAGGACAAGGTTTTCCGGGCCGGCGCACGAACGCCGCCGTGGGCGCACGAACGCCCCAATCTTCTTTATCTTTGCAATGTCTACATGATCAGCTACTCTCATGCTCTTGCAGCGATTACACAGGAGTACTTATAGCGCTCCAGACGCTACCCACTAGCCACGATCCACACGCCCCGTCGCTCCCGCACGACGTGCTCAGAACGCGATCGGCACGGCCGGCTCAGCTGCTGGATCGTGGACCTCCCGCCTAACTCGCTAACAGCCTGACCGACTCACGCTCAAACGCACACACACGCGCCCAGACGCGCCACACACACACACGCACCCGCCATGCCTCGACACGGACCTCCTCCTGGTGCACGGACACTAGATGCCACCGCGCACGGGCATGGCTTGCTGCTAAGATTCACGCCCCAAGCCATGACCTTGCACATGTCAGGCTCGTCGTCGACGTCGCGCCATGGCCGCTCCTACGGCCTCATCGATGCTTGACGCTGCACTCCGCCATGATCAGCATGCCCTCAGCTCACGCCCATGCCGCGCACCGACGCAAGCAACGCAGCCGCTCGAGCAGCTCGATCTGGTCATCGTCTTCTTCCTCGGCGATCGTCGCCACGCTCCACACGCCCCAGCTCGCGCCATGATCGCGCTCCAACGCGATCAACGCGGCCAGCCCGGCGCGCCCAGGACGCGGTCTTCTTCCTCGGCGAGACACCCCATGCTCCACACGTCCCCAGCTCGCGGCCATGATCACGCACTGACGCGATCAACGCGGCCGATCCGGCGTGCCCAGGAGCTCGGTCTTCTCTACGCCGAGGCACGCCGCGCCACCGCAGCCTCTGCGCCACCACGCAGGTCCGCCGCGGCTGCCGCCGTCGCACAGCACCTCCATGCCGCCGTGTGCACGCTGCACCACGCCGCGGCACGCTGCTGCGCCGTTGTAGGCCTCCAAGAATGAACGGCTCTGATACCAAGTGTTGGTGCAGCCCGAGGCTGCACCCTCGACAAAAAGGACAAGGTTTTCCGGGCCGGCGCACGAACGCCGCCGTGGGCGCACGAACGCCCCAATCTTCTTTATCTTTGCAATGTCTACATGATCAGCTACTCTCATGCTCTTGCAGCGATTACACAGGAGTACTTATAGCGCTCCAGACGCTACCCACTAGCCACGATCCACACGCCCCGTCGCTCCCGCACGACGTGCTCAGAACGCGATCGGCACGGCCGGCTCAGCTGCTGGATCGTGGACCTCCCGCCTAACTCGCTAACAGCCTGACCGACTCACGCTCAAACGCACACACACGCGCCCAGACGCGCCACACACACACACGCACCCGCCATGCCTCGACACGGACCTCCTCCTGGTGCACGGACACTAGATGCCACCGCGCACGGGCATGGCTTGCTGCTAAGAGAGGCCACGGTGGAGAACGACACCGGGTGCGGCAGCAGGCTCCGCCCGTCGGTGGTGTTGGCGGACATCGGGGAGCTCGTGAGGTCCCCCGCCGCGCAGCGGCCGGTGACCGGGTTGCAAGGGTGCGCGGTGCAGGCGCAGTTCGGACGCTTACGGCAGCTCGGCCTCGGCGCCGGCGCCGGCGCCGGGGTGACACCGTCACCGTTGGCGGAGGCGCACTCGCGGGAGCTGCAGGAGAACGTTGGGTGGTCGGACGTGCACGTCGACCAGACGAGCGGGCCGGCAAGGTCCACGACGAGGGGGCCGCTGTCCTGGATGGAGATGGTGTAGAGGGAGGTGGCGGAGTCCCTGGCGAGGGGAGAGACTAGCGGCTTGTACGGTGGCGCGTCGTCGGTCCTCTCCTGCGCAGCGCACCGGCGCACCGCTGCTGGTGATAGCACCAGCAGCAGCGAGATGGCGAGCGGAAAGATCACGTGGAGATGCATTGCTCAAAGCTTGAGCTGTGACAAACTGTGCTTGGTTGACACGAATGGAAGATGGGCGGGGTTTTATAGTTAGAAAAATCTGCATCTAAAAAGAAAAAGGAAAACGCTCTGTTTCGGCTGACCGATCGGGGGCGGCGATCGGTCGTGGTCCGCGCCGTAGGATCGGCCCGCGATGGACGCTCCTCGTTTGTCCACGTCACCGCCTCGCGCACCACACAATCTGGACCAGACCCCGACCAGACCAGACGAAACAGAGAGGAGGTCTCTCGGGCGGCGACTGGGGCGGCGATTCGGGCGGCGTGCAACGCCGGCGACGTCGCGGAGCGACACGGCCGCGCCGCCAGCTGCTCCTCTCCTTCTGCAAGGTACTGGGCCCTCCTCTCTCCTTTCCCGTGGTGGTTCTCCTCCTTCCTCCCTCCCGAGTACGGCCGGGGTACCGCCGCGCCTCCAGCGGCGCCTCTCCTCCTGTCCGGTCCCTCCTCTCTCCTCCCCGTGGTGCGGTACTCCTCCTTGCTCCCTCGCGAGATTGGCCGGAGTACTGGTTGCTTCAATCCAAATCCGTATCTAGGGTTTCGTTGTTGATTTTCTAGGAGATTAAGGTGCGATTTTAGAAGATTTTATGTTGTAATTCATGTATCTATATGTTGTATTTCATCTGGGTGTGTAGGATTGCTATTTTAGGGGTTAGGGTTTGTTAGGTTGTTGTTGTTGTTCTGTAGGTTATGGGCTGAGTTTTTGTAGTATGGAATTGTAGTTTTCCATGAATTTTTTTGTGACTAAGTAGGTTTCACATTTGTTGTTCCCTGTACTTGCAACATGAATTATGTTAGTTCACATTATTCTTTTTGTTGTTAACCCTGCAAATTTATGTTCTTAACATTATACATTATTTGTTGTTGTATCATTTGGAAACCATGCAACTATTTTGTGAATAAGTATTGTTCATTTTTGTGGTTCCTTGTACTTGCAAATGTTGTTAATCACTTGTAACTTTTTATGTAGTAATTGTTGTTTCTCTCCCTTTGCAGTTTGACAATATGGCACCGAATGAAGCTCCGAAAGAGGCTATGTTTCAAATGCGTTTTGGAGCAAAGCGGCTTGCGAAAGTTGTTCAAAATAACATGAATGATGCCAAGAGAGCTATCATCGCCAAGACTGCTTTCAAGCCATTGCTCATTGTGGCTTCATTTGCAGCACCGCCAATGGAGCTCATTGAGTATGTGGTGAAGCACATAAATCCCAAGCTAAGGGAGTTTAGGCACAAGAACAAGAGTATTTTGTTCACAAGGGAGATGGTGGTTAAGGTTCTTGGCGTGCCTTCCGGTAATAGGGACATGGTATATCTAAAGAGGACTCAACAATCTGACCTTCGGGATATGTTCAAGAATGACAAGGGACGTGCGAGAATTGCTAAAGCCATTCAGGTGTTGGAGAATTGTGAAGATACAAATGAGGCACTTGTTGTTCAGAGCTTTGGTCTTATAGCTTTTGCCACTGTGCTTTGTCCTGGCACCGGTAACTTGGTCAAATGTGAGTATTTGGGTATTTTGATGGATGCCAATGAGATTGGCCAGTATGCCATTGATGAGCATATACTTAAAGAGACGATGGGCGAGGTTGGGTTGTTCAAAGAGAAGCTGTTGAATCGTTCCAAACTTGATTCTTCGCAGATTGTGTGGATTGCGATGTGCCTTCCCATGCTCGCGGTAGAACTCCTATTCCTATAACTTGTTACTGTTTTTTTATGTTGTAAATGCATATTTTAATGTGGATATTCCTCATCTAATACCGTGTCTTGTTTCATTCTATGCAGACCATATACATGGACTTTCTTAGTTTCCCACCTTTGGCCCCTAAAGAGCACACCATCAACCGCAGCACCCCTAGGTTTTGCCACGTGTGTGATGACGATTTCAAGCTTGTTGTTGACATTGATAAGAACAAGCTGAGTCTTGACCCGACAGGTTTTGGGGTTCGACCAGTAAGTAAATTTCCATGACATGAATCTATCTACTTTCCCCTTTTTTCTTCGTTAGTAGTAAACCATGGTTTGTACTAATGTTGTTGTCCTTTTTGTTTATATGTGTAGCTCTTGCCGTTATCACAAACTTTGTATGCTATGGTAGCTCCCACCGATGGAAATCTGCCTCATGCTGATCCTGGTGTAGTGGGGGATGATGGCTTGGGCAGTGAGGAGGTTGATGTTAACCCCTCAGCATCACTGAATGAGTGGCTTGAAAAAGGGTTTGCAAGCAGCGAAGAGCTGCAGGTATGTCACTTTTGCCATGTTATGTTGTATTAGTCAATAGGTTTTGTGTCTATTATTCCTTGTTTTTGTAACATTAGTTTACCTATATTGTTTTTTTTCCTATCTGTAATCTGCAATGAAGTCACAATTCCTGGTGCTAATGTTGTATTACTCAATATTTTTTGTGTCTATTACACATGGTTTTTGTAACTTTTATTTACTTATGTTGTTGTATTTCATATCTACTATGTGGTCACAATAATATGCAATGAAGTCACAATTCCTAGAGCTAATGTTGTATTACTCAATATTTTTTGTGTCTATTACACATGGTTTTTGTAACTAATGGTACCCATGCTTTTTTAGGTGCTGAACATTTGCAAGGACTGTACAACAGGCACAAGGCTCTTTATGCAACTGATTTGGCTGCTGGATTGCACAACTTTGGGGAGTTTTTGAAGGCTTCAAATGCAAAGCGTATGGCAGCATTGCTTGTGGATGTTCATGCTGCTAATGTCGCATCAAGCAGCTTCACTATCCCATGCCCTGCAGCTCCGGATGTACATGCAAAGGAGCCGAGCCCAATCATGGTTGAGGAAGATCTGACTCACAATGTTGTGAATGATGATGCTATGGATATTGGCGAGGTTTCTAACAAGACTTCTCCAGTGCCTTCTCCGAAGCACGCTCGTGTGCCTTCTCCAGAGCACTCTACCGAGACTTCTCCACTGCCTTCTCCGGAGCACACTCATGTGCCTTCTTCGGAGCACACTCATGTGCCTTCTCCAGAGCCCACTCATGAAGCTTGCCTGGTTACTTCTTGTGTGCCTTCTCCGGTGCGCACTAGTGTGCCTTTTCCAGAGCCCAGTTGTGCTGCTACCCTGGTGCCTTCTCCACAAAACATGTCTCATGTGGCCAGTCCATCAAGTGGCGATGAGTCGCCCATAATTAAATCTCCAAGTAAATACCCGGCTGACTTTTGGGATGATGTACCAAAAATGGATTTGTTTGAAGCTGGATCTGAGGATGCAAAGTTCTTCGCTACAATTCCTCATGCTGCAGCTACAAGTGGAGGTTCTTGTGTTGTCGTGACACCGGTGCGCAAAGAGGACGTGCCACAGCCCATTGTACCTGCTGGTATATTTCGTTACATTTTTTCCTAGTCTTTTATATGTTGGTTGTCCATACATTCGGATTCTTACTTACTTTTTCTGTTTTTCATTTGGTTTGGTTTGCAACAGCTCCTCTCCAGGAAGCCAAAGGAAATGCTTCTAGTGGTCCAGACAGACATGATAAGAAGCAACGCCAAAAGAGGGCCACAAAGGACATTGATACACCTCCCAAGGTGAAGAAAATGAGACTTTCAGACACTCATCAATCCACTTATCGCAAATACATTGGGCATATTCGCAAAGTGAGGCCGCAGAAGAAGGGTGTTCCTCTGTGAGTCCTCTGCCTAATGTTGTATTACTTATTTTGTTTTCTGACTAACTCTACTGTATTTTGTAACTTCATTTCATTTTTTTGTTGTTTTCTATCCCCTTGTTAGCAATGTACTCCTATTCCTCTGCCTAGTGTTATATTACTCATTTTGATTTGTGACTAAGTCTACTGTATTTTGTAACTTCATTTCATTTTTTGTTGTTGTTTTCTATCTCCTTGTTAGCAATGTACTCCTATTCCTCTGCCTAATGTTGTATTACTCATTTTGATTTGTGACTAACTCTACTGTATTTTGTAACTTCATTTCATTTTTTTGTTGTTTTCTATCTCCTTGTTAGCAATGTACTCCTATTCCTCTGCCTAATGTTGTATTACTCATTTTGATTTGTGACTAACTCTACTGTATTTTGTAACTTCATTTCATTTTTTTTTGTTGTTTTCTATCTGTCATCTTTGTGTAGTAACACAACATTTTTGGTTCATTGCAGTAAACCTTTTGTTCATATTGGTAACTTCTTTGTCACATACAAAAACTTTCAAGCCGTGTTCAAGCCACCCCAGTACATGGACAATCAAGTCATGTCCCTTTATGTTGAGAAGTTCAACATTGAGAATCAATTGCAAGGCTCTAAGAACAAAAGGTTGCATAAGAAATTCGCATTTTCTATGCATATGACTGTAAGTACAATGCTACCTTGGTGTTCCTTTTTTTTTGTTGAAATAGTTTCAAGTTTGCACTCATGTTTCTAGTACCAACATTTCTATTGTCGTAACCTTTCATCGCAGTCCGAACTTATCAAGGATCCTGCCAAGTTCCAAACAAAGGATGTTATCGGAGAGTTTAAGATTGCTTGTGAAAAATACAAGATATCAAAAATGGATCTGGTTAGTAGTTAATAATGTTGTGTAATTAATTTTTATCCATGCAAGGCTGGGTTTTTACATTTTTTTTTGCATCTGCATCTTTGGTTCCCAATTGTACATGAGAAGCATTGGGCCACTTGTTGCATAAATCTTCTCCACTCGCAAATCAACTCGTTTTATTCTATCAAACCATCAAAGAAAGGAGGTTCCATGGAGTCTGCCATGAACAACCTGGTTTGTTGCACTACGACCTTGCACCTATACATTCCATTTTCAGTTTCCAATCATATGTTTTTGTTGTCTTGCTGAATAATTTTTGTGACTAACACTACTGGATTATGTAACATTGCTTTACATATGTTGTTGTATTCCTGTCTGGCACCAAGTGACAAATCATAAAACTAATGTTGTCTTGCTGAATAATTTTTGTGACTAACACTACTGGATTATGTAACATTGCTTTACATATGTTGTTGTATTCCTATCTGGCACCAAGTGACAAATCATAAAACTAATGTTGTCTTGCTGAATAATTTTTGTGACTAACACTACTGGATTCCGTAACTTTTTTATGCACTTTTTGCTTCAGATCACAAACTTTGGTGTTCTTGCTAAAGAGACTCAAGCCTTGAGTGTTGACATCACTAAATTCAAACATGGAGGACCTACAGACTACCCACAGCAGCCCAACCCGTGAGTAAATATGACTACATTTTTCTCTCTTCTATTGTTAGTCCTTTTTTCCCAATGCTAATACATTCTCCTTGTCATTTCAGCTTTGATTGTGGTTTCTTTGCGATACTCTACATGGAGAAGTTTGATGGGAAAGTCATGGAGAACTTCGACGAGAATGGCATCCCTTATTTTCGCATGATACTTGCCACAGATTTGATTACACACCCAATGAACAGAGAAGATTATGACAAGTTCTTTAAGGAGGAGACATATGAGTAGCTACGATAGTTGTTGGAAGGATATATATTTTGGCGCAATGTAGTTTGTGTCGAACCAATGAAACTTATGTGTATGGTTGAACGAATGGAACTTGTGTGTATGGTTGGTTACTTTTGTAATGGGAAGCAAATCCCCCCCCCCATGAATGATCACTTCAATGTTATGTTTGCTATGGATTTGTATGAATGTTCAACATGCATGTGATTTCACTTGTTTGTTGACAGAACAGTTTGTTTTTGGTTCAATATGTTGTAAATACATTTATTTCCTGTTGTAAACTACATGAATTTTTGTAGTTAGGAACCTGAATACAACAACTTGCACAGAACAACTGTTCCATTTTTAATGTTGTAAATAGATGAAAATTCTATTGTAAACATGACAATAATTTGTATTCAGGTTTCTGCAGAAAACTTTGCCCAAGTCCAAAATCTTCTTTGCTATACTTCATTGTTGTAACTAATTATATATTTTTCTATTGTTTAACCAGGTGAATTTTTGTTGTCAACATATGTTCTAAATACATGAAAGTTCCATTGTAAACTCAACAAAAATTTGTAACCAGGTGAATTTATTGTTGTCAACATATGTTCCTTTTTGTATGTTGTAAATACACAAAAGATCTGTTGTAAACATACCAATAATTTGGAGTCAGGTTTCCAAATTATTTTCTTTGGTTTCATGTTGTTAGGTTTTCCACAGAAATATACAACTTATTGAAGCTTACGAACAAATCAGGAACAAGTAGACTTCTTTTACAACATAAATTATTGTTGTAAAGTTTTGTACTATAAAAGGGGCAACATAAGTTTGAGAGCTATATTTAGGTAACAATACTAACAAAACTACAGCTTGAGACAAAGTTCCACTTCGGGCACATTTTCATCATGTTGTGTCGCAGCTCCCTGAGCTTCTTGCGCAGCAGAAATTTTCATTTTCATGACAAGACAATCAACCAAATGATGATCCCCTAAGCAGAATGGACACTTTGTCACCTTCGTTCCCGTCATCTTCTTCTTTTTAGAAGCCGTGCCTCTTTTTGCGGTCGTGCTCGTTTTTTCCGCCGTGTTTGTCTCTTCATCTTTCTTCCCTTTCTTCTTCTTCTTTGCAGCATCTTCATGTTGTTCAAGTAGAGGCTTCTTTCGCTTCTCCGATTCTTTCGGGCGGCCCTTAGGTTGTTGCCATGGTGGGTTTCGCAACTCTCCTTCTGTTGTTTGTTGTTGCGCTTGCACCTGGACCACATCAGGTTCACCTTCTTGTTGTGTGTCTCCACCTCTTCTCTTTGCATCAACAACAACACTAACACTATCAATTGCTGCAGACACCAACTCATAAGTTTCATCACTAAAGCACGCATCGGATGCCAGGCGATTCATCTTGCGGCATAGCCTGTTGTACCTCAGAGTGTTTGTTCCAGGGATGCCAAACATGTGAGGACGGGTGTTGGCATCAGGAACTGGAGCACCTTTACTAGCTGCTTGAGACCACCTTTCTAACAAGTACCTATCTGGTATCACCTGGATATTCAAGTGCACCATGACCCTGATTATGTGGGGACAAATTAGTCCACACATATCAAACATGTTGCAGTTGCAATCATATAATCCATTTGCAACATCAGCTTCAACTTGGTATGTTCTAGTGTCTCTCCTATCACTAGCAACCAGGGAAAAGCGTAGACTAGCATCATTTTGTTGTTGCTCAAGGGTAAAGGCAGTGTTCTCAGCAATAAGTTTCTGGAATCGGTCGAATACTTCTCTAGTGTAGAATACAGATGCTTGCTTCTCAATGTTGAGCCTGATCAAAAAAGTTGTTGTTAACATTGTTAGTAATTGTAAAACAAGGAGGAAACAAATGTTACAAAACTACTTCTACAATTTCCATTTGTAATAGTTGTTGTTGTAAACACTATTAATAGTTGTTGTTCACAAAGTTACTAGATGTTGTTCACAAAGGAAAATAATGTTACAAACCTACCACTTCCTTTTTTTCATTGTTACAAAAATTGTTGTTAACACTTTATTTTATTGTTGTTAACACTCTTATTGCTTGTTGTTAACACAGAATTAAATTTGTAACAATTACAACACCTCACCTGCCCCACAATGGTGGTTCTGTTGTCTCAATAATGAACCCTACATTGTCTTCTCTGTCGAGCATCGTCATGTCTTGGCATAGTTCAAACTGCCTCACAAACGTGAACACCAAGTCAGACGGGTGAACCAAAGTTTTGAAGTAAGAGTTGAGCCCCTCAGACCTGCCCGTTGTACTCGTGAAAGGGAAAAAGTTCCTCCTAAAATATATGGGAGCCCACTTTTTCCTCGAGTCCCACATGTTTTTCAGATGCTTATTTTGATCCATTTGGAACCAAGTCATCACATGTTTCCAACTAGCTTCAAACTGCTCAACGGTATCTGTGTCAAAGATGCATGCCCAAAATGCTTGTGCAAAAGGCTCTCCTTGTTGCATTGGCTTCCCAACCTTTGTTTTCGCGATCCGGATCACGTGCCAAAAGCAGTTTCGGTGGATTGCATCATAGAATACTTCTAAAATGGATTTCCCATTGCTTGATCTTGGTCGGTCATTATGTGGTCCGGTTGCACTCCATCCATTGCTTCAAGCCACCTTTCAAACACCCACCTGAAACCATCTTTATTCTCATTGGCAAGCAAAGCACAGCCTAGCACCACTGTCTGCAGATGGTTGTTGATTCCAACAATTGGTGCAAAGGGCATATTGTAGCGGTTGGTGCAGAATGTTGAATCGAAAAATACACAATCTTTGTACTTGGGGTACAACAATCTGGTCCTTCCATCAACCCAAAACAGCGCTCGGATAGCATTATCTTCATCGACATCTTTTGCATAATAGAAGTTTGGGTTCTCATCTTGTCGCTTCTTGAAGTATTCCAATGTTACGTCCATGTCCCGAAACAACAATTTCGCCCTCATCTTGGATCTCTCATTTGTAACATCCCTCTTGACATACCACAAAGTCCGTATGTCGCCTCCATGTACATCACCCAGCATACCCATAATATCAGATGTTTTCAGATTTCGGTTATGCATTAGTTCCAAGAATTCGAGGTCTTCTTCCAGGATCTTGCGATGAGACCGGTAGTACCTACGACGTCCAAGCTCTTTGACAAGAGGATGTGTGTGCTCACTGGTGAATGTTGTAACAGTGAATGATCCCTCCCTCAATGAAATGATCATGTGAGCTTTACAATTGTGACGAACCACCCTGTTTCTCTGCCTAGAATCTTACATTTCCATTGAGGAACTAGCAGGCTGGTGGCTAGTGTTTTTTACTTCCGCTGCTCATATCTGTTGCAGAACATTGCTTTCTTGCAGCGCTCTCTGATGTACCTCCAAGTGTTGTTGCAGCTGCTGCTCCCTTTCTAGCGTGCACACACTCGAACACCCTGTTTATTAGCACTTGTTCACTTCCCCTCTTGCGGCTGTACTTGGAGCTACAAATTCTAGTACCAAAACCCATCTTGTATGCATATTTATTGTATACTTTGAGTGCAACATCTTCATTATCGAACTGCATGCCAACGAATGGGATAATAGGATGTGACGATACATCTTCATCAAAGTTGCCTTCAGCACCACTTTGTTCATTTTCCTGGATCGGATCATGGATGTCATCTTCATCATCTGAGTCTAGCGGCTGGTTAAGGTCGAAAAAGCCTGCACCTGATTCAGCTTCATCATCCGCATTCCCTTGTTATTTTTGAATGATCTGTTAGTTCACATCAGGTTTTGTTGCTAACACAAATAAATAATGTTGTAAACTTATAAATTTTACATTGTTAACATTGTTATTTTACTTACAGTTATCTTGCATACACAACAATCTCATATACAACAATCTCATACACAACAATTACACATCATATGTAGTGAATTTCGTCCAAAATGTAGAACAACAATTTCCAAGGAATCAACATCAATTTTTAGGGTATTAACACCAATTTTCAGGGTATCATACACAACATTTTTCAGTGTGCCTAACAACATTTGGTTTTGTTGGTAACATAACAAATTAATGTTGTAAACTTATTGATTTTACATTGCTAACATTGTTAATTTACTCACAGTTCTCTTGCATACACAACAATCTCATACACAACAATTACACATCATATGTAGTGAATTTCGTCCAAAATGTAGAACAACAATTTCCAGGTATTAACAACATTTTCCAGGGCATCAACAACATTTTTCAGTGTGCCTAACAACATTTGGTTTCGTTGCTAACATAACAAATTAATGTTGTAAACAACATTAACAGTCAAATCCTAGGGTTTGTGAAGGGAACTGAGCTAGTACCTGCTGGCCTCCAGTGGATCCACGAGCAGATGTTGCGAATACCACTTCAGGGTTCTGGAACCTCGTCGGAGCTCTATGATTGGCCGGAGCAGACGGATCGGAAGTTGCTTGCCGCGGGGGTGGAGGTGGTGCTCGTGGAGATTGGTTCGATCCCGCTGTTGGAGCTCTTCTAGGGAAGAGGATGTCGTGGAGGAGGTGAGCCATGGCCAGATTGGGGTGGAGGAGGCCAGGAGGCGCCGTTTCCCGTCATCGGCGGCCGCTCCAGCCTCCGCCCCGCGCGTCTTGGCTGTCGCGAGAGCGACGAGGCTCGCTCGCTCCGAGCGAGTTTGTTCGTTTTTTTTCTTTTCTGGTTGCCACGATCCAACGGTTCATGTAATCGCATCGTACGGTGGGAGAAGCAACCGATTTGGGGATTTTGGTCGGCCGACCGACGGTCAGCGTGGCCCAAAAAAAAAATGCTGCATCTCAATTTCTCTCAACTAGGACAGTGGCCCGCGCACATGCGCGGGCAACATCTGTAAATGCTATCTTTACGATACATATTCATATATTTGTGTTGCATTTTAGGAGCCATTGTTTTCCAATTATTACTCATATGTTTTACATTAATTATATCATATACTTTCATTTGAAAATATTAATTAGGTTCTAGAAATTTCATGAATTTAAGTTCTTCACATTTCTCCATAGAGTTTTTTCTATAAATGGATCCTTTAAGATTTTCAAATTAATTAATTAATATTGTTTTTATTTTTTATTTTTATTCAAGAAAATATACTAATATGTATATGATGTTTTTGTATATAATACAAGTGCAAACTACTTTTTTGATGTGAAATTAAAAAGTGCAAACTACTTGATATTACCATACTTAATATCACTATTAGTACTACAACTGTCATTACCAACTGAATGTTCTAGGAGGTTGTAACAACTTCTTAATCACTATGTGTTATTGCAAATTAACCAAGTTGTCGTTTAGGAGGTACATGGATATAGTTGTATCATCTAGGTTGACATGGCGACTTACATGTTCACGGTGATACATTTTTTGTATGATCATCTCGGATATCCAAGTGTTTCAGTGAGTGTTTGAAGAAATAAATTGCCGCAATAAAGATGTTTTTTTACTTTCTCTTTAGACAAACTAAAGCTATGTGAAATTTTATTCGTAAGTTGGAAAAAGTTTTAGAAAAACATGTTTATCCATAAATGTTGTGCTATCTATGACCAATACCATACTTGCAAAAGCTGCCTCATTAACCAAGTGCAACTATTAGATCTTGTTCCTTGTGCAAAACAAAAAACACAATTATATTGATTGACCGTTTGTCATGCTTAGATAGCCAACTTCGGATATTAGTACTACATCTTAATATCACGGGAAGAGAAAGAAGAAGAAAAAAAAATAAAAAGAAAAATAAGAGGAGTACAATATCACAGGATATTTGAAACTCGCTGCGTGTCCGTGCTCTCCTGTTGCCGTTTGGGAAAGCATGTCAAGTACATCTGTAAAATATCATTATTGAGTTAGATTTGGATGATCTGTATACCTTTATATCAATCTTTTACCGTACCCCCTGAGGTATCACTGCTAGTAAATTCGAAGTAGTAGCGCAAAAAAGAACACACTGTATTGATTTCACTCATGTTGTATCAAAGAGGAAATTGTATGTCAAATTTTAACCTGCTATTTAAGTATCAACAATATCTGTTCTTGATCATCAATATAAAAGAAGAAAACTGGTATATACTTGTCCTTCAGTAACGATAGTTTACATAAAAACTGTGACTTCTTATTATCTCGCATTATAGATTAACTGTGTCCTAATAAAGTATTATAACATTTACCCGGTCGTGACTGTATCCTTTCTTGTATGCATTTAGGAATGTTCAGTCGCCATTCTCATATTTGTTTAGGCTTTAAAAATAAAATAATTGGAATTTCTAGGAAAATAAGTAGTATACCAAAGAATCTATATAGAGTCAACTTTATTTTCAGGCTATAATAAAGGATGAATTATCTATATAAGAGCAAATATTGAAATAATTTCTTTAACACGATGGAGACTCATAGCAGATTAATGCATGCTCAAACCTTAGGGATCATAACCGATCAGCCAAATCCTGTAGAAATATTATACCCAGTTTAGTTCCAGGACTTCTTGTAGCGCTTCGATCTTAATAAGACCATGTACATACCATCAGGGCCTGCTACCATACACTTGGAATATGTGTTGCCCTAACCTGCTTTCGTTGCAAGCTGACGCATATGTTTTACACATTCATGCGGCCTACTTTACCATGGTACTGGCTGCTTGGACCATCGATTGGGGCGTTTCTAGTATTGCACTGTTGCGCCAACTCTTATTTAGAGATTTGCTGCCAGCCTGCCACACGTAACCTACGTACTACAGAAAATAGTGCTAATAAAGTATGTAGTGAGGATATCGCTTGCCACATCTTGGTAAACAAATTTGCACTATAAAAAACTTGCACGCAGCAAGAAGTACTTACCTGGTTTTGAAAGCTTGTGAAATCTACACGGTGTGATACTGGAATAGCTGCATAATATAAGCTCCATCAAATTGCATTACGATCAACCCCTCTGCACTTGTTTTTTCCCCGAAACGGATCCTCTCTCTGCACTTGTGTTGTATTTAGAAAAATAACTTGATGCATGGAAACTGGGAAAGATATGTATGTACACACTTAGGATGGGTGCTGCATATATAGAACATGATGCCTTCATTGATTATTTAAACAGAACTAATTATCTCTGAAACTACACAATGTTTTTTCTATCATTTTTACCTTACCATGCCAAACAAAAAATCTAGTGTACATGCACTTGTGTTTTTAAAAGGCATGTAGTGTCTAGAGGTAACAGCAAAGTCACTGGTCTAAGTGATGCCCGGTACAGTTAACTTCACAATCTATACCATCTAAAGAGATCATAACTGATGTAGAAAAATACAATTGGGAAGATAAACTTTTATATGTAAGCAAACAAATATAAAAGATTTTTTTGCTCCAGGACATATATGAGTGTTCTGCCCTTGTTCAGGATGAAGCCACAGACTAAATCCAACACACAACCTGAGGTAACCGATAAGCAATAAAACCAAATTTTGTAAATTATCTTCCAAATAGAATTTAGGTAAGAGTATCTGAGAATTGATTTAGAGCGATCATCCCCAAACCAAACAAAATCTAGAACATGCAGAGGAGATTTTTGTTGAAAAATCAGATGGAGAGTTTAAGTAGGCCAACAAATAAGGAGGAGGTGTTTTGGCTCATAGGAGCATTTGCACCCATTATACAAAATAATTAAAAAACAATTTTTAAAATGTTAAAAATTCTGACATAAAATTTATGGTGTACATCGTAACATTTTATGTTCGTACATAAGTTTTCATGAAAAAACAACATTTTGTGTGGCATGTACAAAAAAGACAAAAAAATGTACTCTACGTTGTCGTGTTGTAACACCAGAATTTGTCTTTTTTACAGGAGACACATAAAAAATAAATTTTTTCTAAAAACTTGTGTACGAACATAAAATGTCTAGATGTACATGCAAAATTTTATTTCGGAATTTTTTGAAACTTCAAAATGTATTTTCACACAACGGGTTCATATGCTCCTATGAGCCAAAGTGGATTTCCCAACAAATAAGGCATATTAAATCAGTCTCATCTGGTGCAATATTTCAGATAGGTACTGTTATTGCCGGAGCGCTCGTTGCGTCCTATAAGACTGGCCTGCCTGGACCCTTTTGCACAGTACAGGTGCAGAAATTATTGACCAGAATATGGCTCCCGGGACTCCTCCATTCGGAGCATTCGATCACCTGGTCTAGTCTCGGACTCCATCCCATGACTCCCATCAGAGAGAGCATACATGATTAGAGATTCCATCGGAGTGTACAACATACATGGTTGGAGATCTATAAAAATCAGGTTATAGAAGCTAGTGATATGGGACACCGTCAAGTGTTGAAACCCTAGCCTCCGGGTCGGCCCTCGGGCGACTCCGAGGCTCCCCCACCCCGCCGCCGCCACCCACCCCGGCCGTCCCCCCCACGCCTCGCCGCCCCTGGAGGCCGCCGCCGGCAAAGCCCGCGCAGCGCCGGTGATGGGGGCGGCGGGGATTTGACCTCGGACCTCACCCCTGCTGCCTGGAGGTCGCTGCTGCCCACCTCTTCGTCGCGGCGGCCGGCCGTTCCGGCACCCCCCACCCCTCCCCCGCGCTGCCCTCTCCGTGCTGTGGTGGTTGTCCCCAGGCTGCAGTTGCTGCTCCGGGTCGCCGTCGCCCGTGCGTGCGGGCTGCTCCGCTCGGTGGGGGCCGCTGCCGCCGGCTTGCTTGGCCGTCTGCCGGTTCCTCGGCCTGGTGCGGCTGCCGTGGCCCTCCTGGCCTCGCCCCTGTCCGCTCCCTTGCTGGTCCCATGAGGTCGCGTTCTCCTGTGTTTCGGCCGTCGATCCCGGCCACGGGGCGCGCTGCTCGCTCTGTGCGTTTGCGGCCTGTGCCCCCGAGCTTGGATGAGCCAATGTTCTTCCCCCGGTGTGGTTCGGGCTAGAGCTCGGCGACGGCGGCGCTCTCTTTGTGTCGTTTCCTTGGTGAAGGCGTTGCTCTGGAACCATTCCTGCTCGGGCATTGCGTCCCCGCAGGGCTGCAGGTTTCCCCCTCCCCGGCGCCCGTGTCTCCGTCTCCTCTCCGGCGCCCATGTCGCTGTCTCCTCTCCGGCGCCCGTGTCGCCCTCCCTGCCTGTGGCGCTGCCCCTCCAAGTTGGCCCCCCTACTCCCCTCTGGTCGTGTCTGCAGTATCCCTGCGAGTTTCTCTCCCCCTTGATCCTCTGCTTCGTTTTCCTCCAATCGATTGATCCATCCTACCAAGGCCGGGTTAGCGAGTTTGATTCTCCCTTCTGGATGTGCTTGTTCTGGAGTGGTGTCCTTCCTCCTCTGAGGCTTCCTCCCCTCGGAGGGCGAGTGAAGGTGTCTTCTCGGGCTGCACCCTTTTGGGTCGAATCCTCCTCGCCCTCTTGCTTATGTCTTCCCTTCTTCAGGGCTTCCTCCCCCTGCAGAGCGAGTGGAAGTGTTCGTCTTGAGCGGCAACCACATAGTCAGGCGCGACTGATTTGATGCGGTCGGATAATCTTGCTCAGCGGAGTCTTCGTGTTCGGTGGTGTCGACTAGGTGGCTCTCTCTGTCTAATGCCGGGTTAGCGAGTTTTTGGCTCCTCGCCTCGGTGGTCATGCTCCTTCGCAGCCCGCCTCCCTCCTCTAGGGCTTCCTCCCCCTTGAGGGCGAGTGGAGGGTGCTTGCAAGGGTGCCACTTTGGTCTTGGACCTCCTCGTTCTCTTTCTGTGGTCCTCCCTCCTTTAGGGCTTTCTTCCCCTAAAGGGCGAGCGGAGCTCTCCTGCAAGAGCGGCAACCATATAGCCACAGGCGGTTGGCTTGATGAAGACTAGAGGCTGCGAGTTTCCTTCCCGTCTGCACTCATCCGACAAGCTTGGATCCTCGGTGGCGCACCTCAATGGAGTTCCTTTAGGCTTGTATCTTTGGTTGAGTTTTTTCTGTGCTAACTTGTACCCCTGTTCCTTATGTTTTTGTTTCTCTCCTCCTATGTAAACCCCCGTGTATTCCAATCTGTTGTAAGAACATGGGCCTGCCAGGCTACTTTCGTGGAATATAACAAGCGGTGGGGATTTCCCCCCCCCCGTCAACCTCGAAAAAAAGAAGCTAGTGATATGCGTGCAAGCAGCAAAAATAGTTTGCATCACATGTAGAGCATCTGTGTCTCCACTATATCCACATATCGTGTTTCCTAAAATGATCAAATCAACCTTGTGTGCATATTTTCTCGATCTGTTCAGCCCTAGTGTGAGAGACATGGAAGCAATCTGTTCAGCCCTGATCAGTACTAAAATATAGAGCAGACATGAGACATGGAAGCAATCGGTCAGAGCACTCACACAGCGGCCGGCCGGCCGGCCACATCACATGGACACGGGTGTGACCCGCCATTATTTGCAGCTACTCTTCCCTTCCTTCACCACTTTGATACCTTCATAACCTCGACCTGTCAGGACATCAAGCCGGAAGGAATAAACATAGTTCCAATAGAGGCCAGCCCAAGATCAATCATCACAAAACCTAGGAAACGACGGTAGTGGAGGAAAGGAAAGCCAACAATCTGCTGTGTATGTGCCTTCGGATCGGATCAACCCATCGAGGTAGAGGTCAGCCCAAGATCAATCATAAGAAAACCTAGGAAACAACAGTAGTGAAGGGAAGGAAAGCCGGCGATCCGCTGCGTATGTGCCTTCCGATCGGATTAACCCATCGAGATGGCGTTGGATTACAGGCAGCGTATACGTACGCTCAGTGGCAATGTCTCGCCACAAATCAATCACGTATAAGCTAGATATCTGCATCTGGCTAGCTTAGAAGACCGTACAAACCATGTGCAAGGAGATTACCTCTTGGAAAAGAAGCGTGAGGGCTGACTGAATCGATCAAGATGAATTAAAGTCTTCGGACTCCATCTTCTGCGAACACCCAGGGGCGGGCGTGGCGGCGGCGTGAACTTGGGAGCCGGAAACCTAGATTCACCCATACTCGTCTATTCTTTTTTTAGATGCATAATTGTCTATTCTGATTGAAGGGGTACGGGAGGATAAATTAATGGCATGGTGGGTAATTACTTGCACCTCTAATAAGTGATTCTCAAGATTGATGGTTGTGATTTTCACGCATGGTTAATTGATGGCCAGATGTTTCTGTTTTTTGTGGGATTTTCTAGTGAATTCTCTAATTTTTGGTTAGCCCGTAATTTACTTTTAATATATAATAGATTCGGATCCTTGGATGTGAAGCATTGTAAACTCCACCATCAATCTCCATGCTAGATCCCTTAAAGCATCTCTACGAGACCCTATATGGGTTAAATCCGCATAATAACCGCTCGCATGCGGTTTTAGCCGAAAAGAGTGGCTAGACTACACCCCGCAAACCCGCAAATCTGCAAACGTTGGCATAGGAGGCCTCTCAATTCTTAGAAGAGCGGATTCTAGAGCCAAACCGTTCGAGGGGTTGGCGGGAAGACCATTTCAGCCCTGCACGGTCATTTCAGCGGGCGCCCTGCCAGAGCTCCGGCGAAGATTCCAGCAGTGTTCTTTATCCCCTCCCGATGTTGGCCGGTAAAAACACGCCTACCGCGCCCGTTCTCCAGCCACGAGAGGCGGTTCGTGGACACATCGACGGGATCCCACTCGTGGTCGACGCTATCATGGATCCTGCTTCGAGCTCGAGCACGCTGGCGTGGTAGAATCCCTACTCGGTCACTAGTGTCCGCGAAACTCCCCGCGCCTACCCGAGTCGAAGAGCCGTGCCGAGTCGCTGCGAAATGACCGCCATCGTGAAGTTCTGTGGATTTCCATTCTTTCGACACATTCGCATGGTCGTCGCGTCGTAGTAATTCTGTCGATTCATTTGTAGATGTCGTTGAGAACGTGTGCGCTGATTTTGATGGAGGACTCATCATCATCGGACGACTCAGATTTGGAAAAACTGTTCAACGATGATATTGAGCAAATGGTGATGCTGCTAGCCGCGAAGGAGCTCGAGGATAGGAGGAAGAAGCGGCAGTCGGGATCCAAAGCCAATCGCCTTTGCATTTCTCGCAAACCACACGGTAGGGCACAATATGCTTAGTGGGATTACTTCACCGAGGTACCTACATATCCGACTCTAAGATCGTCAAAACTTGCGAGGCGAAAACTCACTATTTTAAGCGCAAGAGAAATGACGTCGGCTTGCTTGCATTTCATCCAACTACGCCCATGAGTATCTTCGCGTTGGTGAAGATATGATCATGGAGTCCGTCCGTAGGTTTTGCAAGGTTATGATTTGTGTTGCAGTTTATTTTGAAGATTTAGAGAGCCTTGAGCAGAGCAGACCCTACAATACCAAATGGCATAATAGCATATTCCCCATTATATTTTTATATCATCTACTCCCTCTGGTCCTTTTTAATTGACTCGAATTTTGTACAAAGGTGTACTGAATTCGAGTCACTTAAAAAAGACCGGGGGCGTAGTATTGTGGGTTTTAGTCTGTGTGATCCATTTTTGTGGCCTGCGAAACCCATTCCGGCTATCCTGTCCTGCATCCACGTTTGTGCGAATTACCGTTTCCGGGTCCGCTAGACATGCTCTTAAACTAGTTACACCTGAGGTACCCGTTCAAAGAAAAAGAAAATAATAAGAGTGTGGAACCGCCTATGACTATGGGTCTTACTAGGCCCCACCTTTTCATGTCCTTCTTTTTTTTTGAACAAGGGTAGGGTGTCGAGCACCCTAATTTTTATTAACTCATAAACATTGTACATATACAAATATGTTTCTTGGTAGATGCAGGCGGTTAAGCGCTACAGCGAGAGGACAGTTTGTGTTGCTATGAGTAGAGTTCCTGCAGGAACATATAGGCAAAGATCTTGACTGAGTATTTGCCATAGTTGTGAGCTAAAACATTGAGTGATATGTTTAAGTGTATGATCCTTGGATGGAGCTGTTGCGTTATTTCCTGAAATTGCATTGCTTGTCTTCTTATCTCCTTGATACGTCTCCAACGTATCGATAATTTCTTATGTTCCATGCTACTTTATTGATGATACCTACATGTTTTATGCATATTATATGTCATATTTACTGGAACTAACCTATTAACAAGATGCCGAAGAGCCAGTGTTTTCGCTGTTTTTGGTTTCAGAAATCCTAGTAAAGAAATATTCTCGGAATTGGACGAAACTTTCGCCGGGGTCCTATTTTTGCACGAAGCTTCCAAGACCGAAGAGATAACGAAGTGGGGCCACGAGGCAGCCAGAGGGTGGCCGCGCCCAAGCCCTGGCCGCCGACCTACCCCCTGGCCCCTCGTGTGGCCCCCGCTGACCCTCCGCCTACTTAAAGCTGTCGCGAAACCCCAGAGAGAGCCACGATACGGAAAACCTTGAGACGCCACCGCCGCGAATCCCATCTCGGGGATTGAGATCGCCTCCGACCTGCCGGAGAGGGGATTCATCTCTCGGAGGACTCTACACCGCCATGGTCGCCTCCGGAGTGATGAGTGAGTAGTCCACCCCTGGACCATGGGTCCATAGCAGTAGCTAGATGGTTGTCTTCTCCTTGTTGTGCTTCATTGTTGGATCTTGTGAGCTGCCTAACATGATCAAGATCATCTATATGTAATTCTATATGTTGTGTTTGTCGGGATCCGATGGATAGAGAGTACTATGATTATGGTGATTATCAATCTATTGTTCATGTGTTGTTTATGATCTTGCATGCTCTCCGTTATTAGTAGAGGCTCTGGCCAAGTTTTTACTCTTAACTCCAAGAGGGGGTATTTATGCTCGATAGTGGGTTCATGCCTCCATTGAATCTGGGACAGTGACAGAAAGTTCTAAGGTTGTGGATGTGCTTGCCACTAGGGATAAAACATTGATGCTATGTCTAAGGATGTAGTTGTTGATTACATTACGCACCATACTTAATGCAATTGTCTGTTGCTTTGCAACTTAATACTGGAGGGGGTTCGGATGATAACCTGAAGGTGGACTTTTTAGGCATAGATGCAGTTGGACGGCGGTCTATGTACTTTGTCGTAATGCCCAATTAAATCTCACTATATTTATCATATCATGTATATGCATTGTTATGCCTTTCTCTATTTGTCAATTGCCCGACTGTAATTTGTTCACCCAACATGCTTTATCTTATGGGAGAGACACTCTAGTGAACTGTGGACCCCGGTCCTATTCTTTACATAGCATACAATCTGCAATTGTTTTTACTGTTTTCTTTGCAAACATCTTCCACTCGATACGTTTAATCCTTTGTTACAGCAAGCCGGTGAGATTGACAACCTCACTGTTTCGTTGGGACAAAGTACTTGGGTTGTGTTGTGCAGGTTCCGGAATCCCTGGTGTTGCGCCGCATCACATTTCGACCATCAACCTTCAACGTGCTTCTTGGCTCCTACTGGTTCGATTAAACCTTGGTTTCTTTCTGAGGGAAAACTTGCCGTGCGCATCATACCTTCCTCTTGGGGTTCCCAACGAACGTGTGAACACGCCATCAAGCTCTTTTTCTGCGCCGTTGCCGGGGAGCTAAAGAAAAGTTACACCACAGAATTGCCTCCCACGCAATAGCTCTTTTTCGGCGCCGCGGGAGATCAAGACACGCAAGGGGAGTCTTCACTTCTCAATCTCTTTACTTTGTTTTTGTCTTGCTTTATTTTATTTACTACTTTGTTTGCTGCACTAAATCAAAATACAAAAAAAAATTAGTTGCTAGTTTTACTTTATTTACTGCTTTGCTCTCTATATCGAAACACAAAAAAATTAGTTACTTGCATTTACTTTATCTAGTTTGTTTTATTTACCGTTGCTAAGATGAATACTCCTGAAAATACTAAATTGTGTGACTTCACAAATGCAAATAATAATGATTTGCACACCTATTGCTCCACTGCTACTACAGCAGAATTCTTTGAAATTAAAACTGCTTTACTAAATTTGGTTATGAGAGATCAATTTTCTGGTACTAGTTCTGATGATGCTGTTGCCCATCTCAATAATTTTGTTGAACTTTGTGAAATGCAAAAGTATAAGGATGTAGATGGTGATATTATTAAATTGAAAGTGTTTCCTTTCTCATTAAGAGGAAGAGCTAAAGATTGGTTGCTATCTTTGCCTAAGAATAGTATTGATTCATGGACTAAATGCAAGGATGCTTTTATTGGTAGATATTATCCTCCCGCTAAAATTATATCTTTGAGAAGTAGCATAATGAATTTTAAGCAATTAGATACTGAACATGTTGCTCAAGCTTGGGAGAGAATGAAAACTTTGGTAAAGAATTGCCCAACCCATGGACTGACTACTTGGATGATCATCCAAACCTTCTATGCAGGACTAAATTTTTCTTCGGAATTTATTGGATTCAGCTGCTGGAGGTACCTTTATGTCCATCACATTGGGGCGGCTACAAAACTTCTTGATGATATGATGATAAATTACTGAATGGCACACGGAAAGAGCTCCACAAGGTAAGAAGGTAAATTGTTGAAACCTCTTCCTTGAGTGATAAGATTGATGTGATTATGTCTATGCTTGTTAATGGTAGATCTAATGTTGATCCTAATAATGTTCCTTTAGCTTCATTGGTTGCTCAAGAAGAAAATGTTGATGTGAATTTCATTAAAAATAATAATTTCAACAACAATGCTTATAGGAACAACTCTGGTAATAACTATAGGCCATATCCTTCTGCTAATGGTAATGGTTATGGTAATTCTTATGGGAATTCTTACAACAATAATAGGAATGTACCCTCTGGTCTTGAAGTCATGCTTAAAGAATTTATTAGTACACAAACTGCCTTTAACAAATCTGTTGAGGAAAAGCTTGATAAAATTGATACTATTGCTTCTAGAGTTGATAGACTTGCCTCTGATGTTAATCTTTTAAAATTGAAAGTTATGCCTAATAATGATATTGATAATAAGATTACTACTACAGCAAATGCCATCCAAGTTAGAATTAATGAGAATATAAGATTAATGGCTGAATTGCGTGCTAGGTGGGATAGAGAAGAAAATGAAAAACTAGCTAAAGAGAATAATGTAGCTAAAGTTTGGACTATTACCACCACTTGTAATGCTAATTCTTCACATGTTGCTGCACCTCCTACTATCAATGGTAATATAATTGGTGTTGGCAATGTTTCTACTCCTAGTGCAAAGCGAACAAAACTGCCTGAAATTGCTAAAACTGCTGAAACTGCTTGTGATAAAACTGCTGAAATTTTTTCCAACCTTGGGAATAATGATCCCATTGCTGTAGCTCATAATGATTTAGATTTTGATGATTGCCACATCTCTGAAGTTATAAAGTTCTTACAAAAACTTGCTAAAAGTCCTAATGCTAGTGCTATAAATTTAGCCTTTACAAAACATATTACAAATGCTCTCATAAAAGCTAGAGAAGAGAAACTAAAACTTGAAACTTCTATTCCTAGAAAGTTAGAAGATGGTTGGGAGCCCATCATTAAAATGAAATTCAATGACTTTGAATGTAATGCCTTATGTGATCTTGGTGTAAGTATTTCTGTTATGCCTAAAAAGATTTATGATATGCTTGACTTGCCACCATTGAAGAATTGTTATTTGGATGTTAATCTTGCCGATAATGTCAAAAAGAAACCTTTGGGGAGGATTGATAATATGCACATTACGGTTAACAATAACCTTGTCCCCGTTGATTTTGTTGTCTTGGATATCGAATGCAATGCATCTTGTCCTATTGTGTTGGGAAGACCTTTTCTTCGAACCGTTGGTGCTGTTATTGATATGAGGGAAGGTAATATTAAATATCAATTTCCTCTCAAGAAAGGTATGGAACACTTCCCTAGAAAGAGAATGAAGTTGCCTTTTGATTCTATTATTAGAACAAGCTATGATGTTGATGCTTCTACTCTTGATGTTACTTGATTTGCACTTTCTGCGCCTAGCTGAAAGGCGTTAAAGAAAAGCGCTTATGGGAGACAACCCATGTTTTTACCAGCAATTTTTTGTTTTGTTGAGTCTTGGAAGTTGTTTACTACTGTAGCAACCTCTCCTTATCATGTTTTTGTGCCAAGTAAAGTTTCTATGTCAAAGTTGATGTTATATTTGGGATTGCTGCGCAGAAACAGCATTGCTGTCTGTCACGAATCTGGGCACAATTCTCTGTACAAAATTCGAAAAAATCTGCCAATTTACGAGCGTGATCCTCAGATATGTACGCAACTTTCATTAGTTTTGAGTTTTTCCATTTGAGCAAGTCTGGTGCCATTTCTAAATTCGTCTTTACGGACTGTTCTGTTTTTGACAGATTCTGCCTTTTATTTCGCATTGCCTCTTTTGCTATGTTGGATTTATTTCTTTGATCCATTAATGTCCAGTAGCATTATGCAATGTCCAGAAGTGAAAATAATGATTGTGTCACCTCTGAATGAGTGAATTATTAATTGTGCACTAACCCTCTAATGAGTTTGCTTGAAGTTTGGTGTGAAGGAAGTTTTCAAGGGTCAAGAGAGGAGTATGATATACTATGATTAAGAGGAGTGAAAGCTCTAAGCTTGGGGATGCCCCCTGGTTCACCCTGCATATTTTAAGAAGACTCAAGCGTCTAAGCTTGGGGATGCCCAAGGCATCCCCTTCTTCATCGACAACATCATCGGGTTCCTCCCCTGAAACTATATTTTTATTCAATCACATCTTGTGTTCTTTACTTGGAGCGTCGTTGTTTTCGTTTTTGTTTTTGTTTGAATAAGATGGATCTTAGCATTCACTTTGTGGGAGAGAGACACGCTCCGCTGTTGCATATGGACACATGTGTCCTTAGGCTTTACTCATAATGTTCAAGGCGAAGTTTCTTCTTCGTTAAATTGTTATATGGTTGGAATTGGAAAATGCTACATGTAGTAATTCTAAACTGTCTTGGATAATGTGATACTTGGCAATTGTTGTGCTCATGTTTAAGCTCTTGCATCATATGCTTTGCACCCATTAATGAAGAAATGCATAGAGCTTGCTAAAATTTGATTTGCATATTTGGTTTCTCTAAGGTCTAGATAATATCTAGTATTGAGTTTTGAACAACAAGGAAGAGTAGAGTCTTATAATGTTTACAATATGTCTTTTTTGCTGCACTTGTTCATCCTTGAGTTTGCTTCAAATAACCTTGCTAGCCTAAACCTTGTATCGAGAGGGAATACTTCTCATGCATCCAAAATCCTTGAGCCAACTACTATGCCATTTGTGTCCACCATACCTACCTACTACATGGTATTTCTCCGCCATTCCAAAGTAAATTGCTTGAGTGCTACCTTTAAAATTCCATCATCCACCTATGCAATATATAGCTCATGGGACAAAATAGCCTTAAAAACTATCGTAGTATTGAATATGTACTTATGCACTTTATATTTTATTAAGTTGCTTGTTGTGCGATAACCATGCTTCTGGGGAACGCCATCAACTATTGTTGAATATCATGTGAGTTGCTATGCATGTCCGTCTTGTCTGAAGGTCTATCATTTTAGTGGTTGGAGCATGCAAAATTGTTAGAGAAGAACATTGGGCCGCTAACTAAAGCCATGAACCATGGTGGAAGTTTCAGTTTTGGACATATATCCTCAATCTCATATGAGAATAATAACTTTGCTACATGCTTATGCATTTAAGAGGAGTCCATTATCTGTTGTCCATGTTGTCCCGGTATGGATGTCTAAGTTGAGAATAATCAAAAGCGAGAAATCCAAAATGCGAGCTTTCTCTTTAGACCTTGTGGCATGGAGGTACCTTTGTGACACTTGGTTGAAACATGGCATGCAAAGATCCGGTAGTCCAAGCTAAGTAGGACGAGGTGCGGGCACTATTAGTATACTATGCATGAGGCTTGCAACTTGTAAGATATAATTTACATAACTCATATGCTTTATTACTACCGTTGACAAAATTGTTTCATGTTTTCAAAATAAAAGCTCTAGCACAAATACAGCAATCGATGCTTTCCTCATTGAAGGACCATTCTTTTACTTTTATTGTTGAGTCAGTTTACCTATCTCCTTCCACCTTAAGAAGCAAACACTTGTGTGAACTGTGCATTGATTCCTACATACTTGCATATTGCACTTGTTATATTACTTTATGTTGACAATATCCATGAGATATACATGTTATAAGTTGAAAGCAACCGCTGAAACTTAATCTTCCTATGTGTTGCTTCAACACCTTTACTTTGATTTATTGCTTTATGAGTTAACTCTTATGCAAGACTTATTGATGCTTGTCTTGAAGTACTATTCATGAAAAGTCTTTGCTTTATGATTCAGTTGTTTACTCATGTCATTACCTTTGCTTTGATCGCTGCATTCATTACATATGTTTACAAATAGTATGATCAAGATTATGATGGCATGTCACTTCAGAAATTATCTTTGTTATCGTTTTTACCCTCGGGACGAGCAGAACTAAGCTTGGGGATGCTGATACGTCTCCAACGTATCGATAATTTCTTATGTTCCATGCTACTTTATTGATGATACCTACATGTTTTATGCATATTATATGTCATATTTATGCATTTTAACTAACCTATTAACAAGATGCCGAAGAGCCATTTGTTTTCTCTGTTTTTGGTTTCAGAAATCCTAGTAAAGAAATATTCTCGGAATTGGACGAAACTTTCGCCCAGGGTCCTATTTTTGCACGAAGCTTCCGAAGACCGAAGAGATAACGAAGTGGGGCCACGAGGTGGCCCGGCCGGCGCGGCCCAAGCCCTGGCCGCGCCGACCCCCCGGGCCCCCTCGTGGCCCCCCTGACCCTCCGCCTACTTAAAGCTTCCGTCGCGAAACCCAGTCGAGAGCCACGATACGGAAAACCTTACAGAGACGCCGCCGCCGCGAATCCCATCTCGGGGATTCGGAGATCGCCTCGGCACCCGCCGGAGAGGGGATTCATCTCCGGAGGACTCTACACCGCCATGGTCGCTCCGGAGTGATGAGTGAGTAGTCCACCCCTGGACCATGGGTCCATAGCAGTAGCTAGATGGTTGTCTTCTCCTTGTTGTGCTTCATTGTTGGATCTTGTGAGCTGCCTAACATGATCAAGATCATCTATATGTAATTCTATATGTTGTGTTTGTCGGGATCCGATGGATAGAGAGTACTATGATTATGGTGATTATCAATCTATTGTTCATGTGTTGTTTATGATCTTGCATGCTCTCCGTTATTAGTAGAGGCTCTGGCCAAGTTTTTACTCTTAACTCCAAGAGGGGGTATTTATGCTCGATAGTGGGTTCATGCCTCCATTGAATCTGGGACAGTGACAGAAAGTTCTAAGGTTGTGGATGTCTGTTGCCACTAGGGATAAAACATTGATGCTATGTCTAAGGATGTAGTTGTTGATTACATTACGCACCATACTTAATGCAATTGTCGTTGCTTTGCAACTTAATACTGGAGGGGTTCGGATGATAACCTGAAGGTGGACTTTTTAGGCATAGATGCGTTGGATGGCGGTCTATGTACTTTGTCGTAATGCCCAATTAAATCTCACTATATTTATCATATCATGTATATGCATTGTTATGCCTTTCTCTATTTGTCAATTGCCCGACTGTAATTTGTTCACCCAACATGCTTTATCTTATGGGAGAGACACCTCTAGTGAACTGTGGACCCGGTCCTATTCTTTACATAGCATACAATCTACTGCAATTGTGTTTTACCGTTTCTTTGCAAACATCTTCCACTCGATACGTTTAATCCTTTGTTACAGCAAGCCGGTGAGATTGACAACCTCACTGTTTCGTTGGGACAAAGTACTTGGTGTGCAGAGTTCCGCGGAATCCTGGTGTTGCGCCGCATCACATTTCGCGACCATCAACCTTCAACGTGCTTCTTGGCTCCTGGTTCGATTAAACCTTGGTTTCTTTCTGAGGGAAAACTTGCTACTGTGCGCATCATACCTTCCTCTTGGGGTTCCCAACGAACGTGTGAGTTACACGCCATCACTCCTATAGAACTGTTGGATCCTTTGCTCCTGAAGCTTCTGCTGCTTTCGCCAGGTTTAGATTATCTGTGAAGAAAATGGGCTCCTGCATAAGAAGAGAAGAGGCAATGTTTGCTGCAATGAGGAGGACTTCTGCTTCAGCTTGGAGGGGTGTGGAAACCGGTGATGTCCTGGCAGAGATGAATATATCCGTTGTGTGCGATTGGTTCTTCCAAGTAATGTATATTCTAGCTCCTGATTTTGCCGGTTGGCTGTTTACCTGTTCTTTCCAAGCTGCATCAACAAACATCTTTGGGTCAGTGTATAGAAGTTCCCGCAGAGTAGCTAAAGTTTTGGTTGGTAGAACATGCGGCTTATGCAACTGCAGGCTGTCAAGCAAAGCATTTGTTCTTATGATAACCTGATGAGGTGATCCTTCTATATTGTTAAAGAGCTTTTCATTTCTCATTTTCCAAAGGCACCAAAGGAAAGTAAAGATGTTATGGATAGAAATGTGAGGACGATTCAGTGCTAAGAGCTGCAAAATAGTGGTGTGAAAATTTGGAGAATTTTCATTAATCAAATCCATTCTAAGATACCAGGGTGAGGGAAACCATGCAGCTCGAGCAAAAGTGCAAGTGACAAACAAATGAGTATCACTTTCTTGGAATCCACACCTACAACAAAGATTAGAAATGTGTTTTGAATACCTTGATGCTCTTTGTCCAGTAGGAATAGCTCTTCTGAGTATTCTCCATGCAAAAGCTTTTATTCGGGAACGTTCTCCATGGTGACTTCCGCAAGATTGATTTCCTACGTAAATTTCTTCAACTCCCTCTTGGAGACACCAGTCTTGTGGATCATGCTCATCTGTCCTCGAGGTGGGGGGAACGCCTCGTTTGGTGCGGGAGGATGAATTTGCTGAACTTGATGTTGTGGTGCAGGCAGCGGGTTAGGGGGTTGCACTCCCTGTAACGTTGGGTACGCCTGCCCTTTAGCCATTTCTTAAAACTTCTAGAGCTCGAGGAACTTTCGGCAGTCCCTGAGTAGATGGATCGACTTCTTGACATTGTCCTTTGGATCGACGTATGCGTGTATGTAGCAAGGAGCGTTTAATTGCTCTGCAAACGGTAGTTCAGGCACCCGTGGAGGTTGATCCCTCCAGTTACCTCGACTACCTCCGGATCCACTACGATTGTTATCCCGACGATTGTCGCGTTGGCCACTGCATCCATCATCATACCGAGCATCGCGTTGACTAGTGTAGCCTGCGTCGATCGCGCCGGTTGCCTGAATCGTTTAGGTGCTTCTGATTATCTTCTTCATCATCGCTGCGTGGGCGTGGTTTCCGTACGTGGTCTTCACCATCAGCCCAGCTGTTTGCAATCTCCATGATATTGGTGATAGTTTTCGGCTTCTTACAGTCGAGTTCTTCGAGATACGATTCCCGTCAGATGCCATCGCTGAAAGTGTAGATTTCCCAATCAACAGAGACATCTTCGTCAACGTTCAACAGTTTAGTGAAGCACCCGATATACGAACGCATCAACTCCTTTGGCTTCTGGTGGCATTGACGTAGCTCTTTGATCCCGACGGGTCTTTTGTATGTGGCTTGAAAGTTTTTTACGAAAGCATTGACTAGATCTTTCCAGGATCTGATAGATCCTTTCGGCAAGCCCCTCAACCACGCTCGTGCTGAATCCTTGAGGTATAGTTGCAAACATTGCATCATCGCCACTTGATTTCCTTTGTGCAAGATCGCAGTCTGTAGGTAGTCGTCTATCCATGACCTCAGCTCCTGTTGACCATCGTACTTGGCAGCGTCAGTAGGTGTTGGCTTGAACCTCTTTGGTGGCATCGCCTCTCGAATCTTGTGGCCTAGCCAATCAGCACCGCGGAGTTCGTCGTCGTGTTCTTGGGTTTCTTCAGAATCGTCGCTGTCAAAGCCAACACGTGCCGCGCGTCGTCGGCGAGCCTTTTCGATTTTTCTTTGTGTGATATCGTCACAAATTTCCTTTGAGAAGAGCGATGTCGAGAACCACTGCCGTGATGCGAAGATTTTTCTTTCCTTGGGATGAGCTTGTCGCCGATGATTCCGAGACTTTCCAGGGCACCCCGATGAGCTAGTGCCATTGGATTATCAGGCGTCGGCTGATTACTGATCAGATAGGCTGCGAGATTTGATGTCGCTCCTTCGACAGTTTTGGGCCTGAGCATGCCCGCCGTATCCATTGTCATGAATGAATTTGAGAGGTTTGATGTGATCTCTCTCACATCCGTCTCCGATAGGCGGGGGATGCGTGGGCGAAATCTCCCGGATCCTTGGTTGCTTTTAGAGGCACTCCCGAGAGAGGATAGCCCCCTTCGCCGCTCGCTTGATAGATAAGCTGCCTGCCAGCGTCGATCGAGGTCAGCTTGCTCCTTAGCTAGCCGAGAACGATTCTTCTCGAGAATAACATGATAAGCGTTCAGGGTGCCTGCCGATACGCCGACAGGGAGGCAGGTGTTGTTGACCACGATGTTGCGAGCCGCATCCCACTCCTCCCTAGATGCAGAGAAAGTGTTGTTGGCGTTGTTGGCATTGCTGCCGCTCGGCTCGCCATCTCGTCGTCGCTCACCATTGGCGCATGGGGTGTGCTCACCTGTAGAGATCTCGACTCCCGTTTGAGGGTTGATGATGATGAAGATTTGGTGATGAGCGGCTTGCATCATGGTTAGGGGGGCGACATTGTTACGTTCGTCGGTGCTTTCTTCATCGGAGGAGTATTTGATGCCACATACGAAAGGAGAGGCGTCCGAGGCAAGTTCGTGCCTGGTGTCGTAGTCGAGGCATCAGTACAATGTCAGATCCGATGATCCAGAGTCATCGGACCCGACAGACATGGTGAACATGGTGCGGCCTGATGATGATGATGGAGACGTCAGATTCGACACCGACGATGCAGTCGATAGATCGGTGTAGTGTTGGGTCTTAATTAGCGCATCTATAATGATATTGAAGGCGTGGCTTCCCTTAGCCCTCCACGTCATCTAGAGGAAGCAATAGCCATAAGGGCATCTCCAACCGCGCGACCCATCCCGCGCCCGCGCGTCCGGATGGGTCCAGCCGGACAAAATCGCGGCCCAACGCGGGGACGCACCGCAAAAGCGGACGGCCGCGGCGCCGAACGACGCAAACCCGGCCCAAATCTAGGCTAGGTTTGCGTGGCCGCGGATGGCACGCGGCGTCCGCGTCCGGGCCCGTCGCCTCGTCCTTTGGGCCCACCTCGGTGACCCGGGGGTATTAAATGGGGACTGGAGGGGATCTGGCCCTCCACCAGTCCCCACTCCACTCCCGCGCCGAAACCGCCGCCATGGCCCCGGCGGGTTTTCGCCGGAGCCAACGACGACGAGGCGAGCAGCAGCCGCGACGTCCCGCCGGCGCTGCGGCCATCGCGGAAAACCGCGGCCTCCACATCGGAGAGGCCGCGCGGCGGCGCGGCATTGCCGCAACCGCCGCCGCTGCTGCTCGAGGCCAAGCCCGAGTCCTCGGAGGAGGACCCGGACCTCCGCGCCGCGCTGCTCATCTCGGCGGCGGAGGAGGACGAGAAATGGCCGCACCTCCAGGCGGCCATTCGAACGTCCGAGATGGAGGAGGCGGCGCGTCTGGCGGAGGAAGAAGCGGAGTTCTGGGAGCTCGCGCCAGGCCCACCAAGCGCGACGGGAGGAGGAGGAAGCGGCGCGGCGGGAGGAGGCGCCGCGCCGACGAGGAGCGCCGCGAGAGCAGCGCGGCAGGCGACGCCGCGCCGAGGAGCGCCAGAGGCGCGCCGCGCCCGGAAGGAGAGGCGCAGCGCCTGGGAGGAGGCACGCTCCATGCGCCGCCGCAACCTCGGGTGGCTCCGGACCCCCACTCGGCCTGGGAGGAGGCCCAGTGGTCTCCGTGGCCGGAGTCCGCGGCGTCGGTCACACAACGCCTCCTCGCCCGGGGACGTCGTCCACGACAACTAGGCGGCGCACGGCCACCGCGCGCCGACCAAACCCTAATAGAGGGTTTTTAGTTTAAATTTAAAAGCCCATATAGGGGCTTCTTTTGTTAGTTATTTGCCCAAAATAGGGCTATGTACAAATTTGCCCAAAATATGGCATATGTTTAATCAAATTTCATTTAAATTTGCCATTTTTCTTTTGTTTTCGTGTTTCTCCGATTTTGCGATGCGTCCGCGCGTTGGGCGCAGCGCGCGACCCAAACGGACACGCGGACGCGGGCCGCTGTCCGCGGCGACCCAAACGGCCCAAAACGGACGGCCCAGCGCGTCCGTTTGGGTCGCGCGGTTGGAGATGCCCTAAGTGATACAATGAACTATCTCTTATTATCGTCTTAGCAATTAACATGAATGAATTACTTTTAGTAAAAATTAATTTGCTAAGTGAAGATATATCGTACAACGAATAAAAAAGTCTTCTCTTATTTTTTAAAGATCATTTTTTAATTAAGGAAAGGCAAGTTTTTATTTCTTATTTCTCTTCCTTCCAATTAAACAAAAATTCTAGGTGGCAACAATAAGAGAAAGCTGACCCCATCGCATTGACATTGTACATGATCTTAGGAATCTTTGGTACCAAACATAGAAACCAATAACGGGCTATCAGAAAGACCCAACTTGTAAGTAAATTTGGGAGTCAATTGATTTCGTATGTAATTTTAGGGAGGCAACAAATGCCATAATGTTGTTATGAATTGCTACTAATTAATTTCATATGGAAATATTTGGAGCGAAACCCACACATAATTCCATGATGATATGCATATTACTTCAGGATCCTAATTAATTACGTCGAACCTTACCAAGGAAACACAAATTCGGGAAGGATAATAAAACGGCAAAAATTGATACTCCAAGAGTCGGTCCTGCCTCTATATAAACAGCAGCATAAGCAACCACCTAAGCACAACAGCCAAAACAAAAAAGATTAACACTAGAAGGAAATAGTAAACAACTTCGTTATGGCTGTGATCCAGAGCAACACAAGGTTTCTGTGCTTGATGGCTCTTTTGATGATTTCAACAACTTTGCTGTTGAGTCAATCGTCAGGGAGGAACATAGGTACATTTTTGTCTAGCAGAGCTGAGAAATTATAGAGAAATTTGTGTTTTCCAAGAGCTTGAGCTTCATCCTATTGAAATTCCATTTTTATATTTGATTCAATCTGAAGCCATGGCTGTTGTTGATTGACATGTCTCGCACTAAATATGTCCTAAAACATAGCAGTTGTTCTGTTATTTGTTGTTTTGGAACTGTTGTTGTTTGGAATTAGCACACCGCTTCTATCCTGGAAATTGTATAATGCATTGTTTTCATAGATAAATTTCAAGCTTAATTACGAAATTCTCTAGGTTCTGATTACATTATTTTATTTTTATTGATTTATAATAGGTACGGAAGCCAAAACTGATGTCGTAGGTACGGAAGCCAAGAAAGGCCCTTTCCGTGAACCCTACATCCCACCCCCATGTGAGCCTACGTATTGTGACACAGCCTGTAAGCAAGATCAGTACAGTTTTGGGAAATGCCATGAAGATGATGGCGGTTGCTGGTGCAGCTAGATGACGCTCCCCAGGTGCTGCAGAAAATTGTAGCATGAAATTGAGGGAGAACAAAGTTAGGAAATAATTCTTCTCTTGACAAGGATTGTCTTCCGTTCATAATATTATTTTTGGTAATCGGGCCCCTATTATTGTGTTATGGGAATGGGAGAGTTCATAGCCTCTTTTGAAACTTTTGTCTCTGCCATCGTAGTTCAATACTTTGAACCATATCAGGTTTTGAAATATTCTTGTTTTCATTGCTCACTAATATTTTGCCGTGTAAATCTGCAACTACACATAAGACGGTGCAAAATAATTTTGAAATAACTATGGCATCCATAAAACTAGATTTATGATCGCTATTAGGGTCAATATGGGATTGGCAGGTGGAGATACTCTTGATAGATGTCATATATTACACGTACCTAGTATGTGCACTTGAGAATGATCAGAGGGTCAGATGGTTAGCTTGAAGTGCCCATGGGTTTTTTTTTTTTTTTTTTAGTATGTGCACTTTACTACTAGTAGTATATCAAGAGACAGGCAAAACCACTACGTGGTGTTCATGGTAAGGGGCCATACTGCTACAGAAAGTCCAGGCACCGGTTTATGTGTTTACTTACCTATGCAGTTTTGTGTATTTATTTATTCTCTGCACTATGGCTAGCCCGGTTTAGGGATCGATTGCCCCACTGTAAAAAAAACAGGATATCGTCTAGTATTTCCATATTGTTGACATCGAAAAAACAGGATTACCTTAGCTTTATTATCTCTAGGAAAAGAAGGGCAAATGTCCCTGCACGACCAAAAGGAAGTAGTGACCAAGTCAACTGAGCACAACACGTTGCTGCACTACTGCGCGCAATGGGCCTGCTTATGCGGTGAAGTTGAAGCTACCGCAGGTGGCGCCGGATCCCCTGAGAATGCCGCTGAACCTGAGCTCCTCATTGTCCGCGTCGAGCACCAGCAGGTTATCCTCCAGCTGGTGCGTGCCGATCACCACCGCTGGCCCGTCATCCGAGCCGCCGCCGGCCGCCATCTCCAGGAACGCGAGGCACATCGTGCGGTCGCCCACCTGCACAAGGGAGTTGCCGCTGTACATCGTCCAGTTGTTCGAGGCCCCCGCGGCCAGCTCCAGCCGGATGATCGGCACGTCCCACCCCAGCCGCTTCAGCGGCCTCAGCGACCACGCGTCGTAGCACAGCTTGAACGGCGCCACCTCCGGCACCTTCTTCACGGTCCCCGGCGCGCCGATGGCCGCGTCGAACGCCTGGAGGAATGGGCCGTACACGTCGGAGCGCATGGCCGTGTACTGTGCCACGGTGCTCAGCGTGACGCCGCCGCGGCCAGTGGCCGGGTCGAGCTCGAGCGCGCGGGGCTGCAGGGCCGCCGGGGTGTCCCTGCTGGTCCAGACCATGGTGATAGCGACGACGGGGATGTAGTAATCGCCGCTGCGCTTGGGGTTCTTGACGAGCGGCGTGCGCCCGATGATGGCCGTTAGCTCCAGGGGGAAGCCCATGAGGTAGATGGTGGTGTTGCCGAACACGGCCACCCCGGGCAGGCACAGCGCGAACCTGCTCCCGAGCCCGCGCCGCGCCGCGAGCTGCGACGGCAGGGACAGCGGCGCACGCGACAGCCCCGCGACGCCTACGGCGCCCGCCGGCAGCGACTGCAGAAGGTTCTCCGGCGCGCACGAGGCCACGGTGGAGAACGACACCGGGTGCGGCAGCAGGCTCCGCCCGTCCGTGGTGTTGGCGGACATCGGGGAGCTTGTGAGGTCCCCCGCCGCGCACCGGCCAGTGACCGGGTTGCAAGGGTGCGCGGTGCAGGCGCAGTTTGGACGCTTACGGCAGCTCGGCCTCGGCGCCAGCGCCGGCGCCGGGGTGACACCGTCACCGTTGGCGGAGGCGCACTCGCGGGAGCTGCAGGAGAACGTTGGGTGGTCGGACGTGCACGTCGACCAGACGAGCGGGCCGGCAAGGTCCACGACGAGGGGGCCGCTGTCCTGGATGGAGATGGTGTAGAGGGAGGTGGCGGAGTCCCTGGCGAGGGGAGAGACTAGCGGCTTGTACGGTGGCGCGTCGTCGGTCCTCTCCTGCGCAGCGCACCGGCGCACCGCTGCTGGTGATAGCACCAGCAGCAGCGAGATGGCGAGCGGAAAGATCACGTGGAGATGCATTGCTCAAAGCTTGAGCTGTCACAAACTGTGCTTGGTTGACACGAATGGAAGATGGGCGGGGTTTTATAGTTAGAAAAATCTGCATCTAAAAAAAAAAGGAAAACGCTCTGTTTCGGCCGACCGATCGGGGGCGGCGATCGGTCGTGGTCCGCGCCGTAGGATCGGCCCGCGATGGACGCTCCTCGTTTGTCCACGTCACCGCCTCGCGCACCACACAATCTGGACCAGACCCCGACCAGACCAGACGAAACAGAGAGGAGGTCTCTCGGGCGGCCACTGGGGCGGCGATTCGGGCGGCGTGCAACGCCGGCGACGTCGCGGAGCGACGCGGCCGCGCCGCCAGCTGCTCCTCTCCTTCTGCAAGGTACCGGGCCCTCCTCTCTCCTTTCCCGTGGTGGTTCTCCTCCTTCCTCCCTCCCGAGTACGCCGGGGTACCGCCGCGCCTCCAGCGGCGCCTCTCCTCCTGTCCGGTCCCTCCTCTCTCCTCCCCGTGGTGCGGTACTCCTCCCTGCTCCCTCGCGAGATTGGCCGGAGTACTGGTTGCTTCAATCCAAATCCATATCTAGGGTTTCATTGTTGATTTTCTATATGTTGTATTTCATCTGGGTGTGTAGGATTGCTATTTTAGGGGTTGGGGTTTGTTAGGTTGTTGTTGTTCTGTAGGTTATGGGCTGAGTTTTTGTAGTATGGAATTGTAGTTTTCCATGAATTTTTTTGTGACTAAGTAGGTTTCACATTTGTTGTTCCCTGTACTTGCAACATGAATTATGTTAGTTCACATTATTCTTTTTGTTGTTAACCCTGCAAATTTATGTTCTTAACATTATACATTATTTGTTGTTGTATCATTTGGAAACCATGCAACTATTTTGTGAATAAGTATTGTTCATTTTTGTGGTTCCTTGTACCTGCAAATGTTGTTAATCACTTGTAACTTTTTATGTAGTAATTATTGTTTCTCTCCCTTTGCAGTTTGACAATATGGCACCGAATGAAGCTCCGAAAGAGGCTATGTTTCAAATGCGTTTTGGAGCAAAGCGGCTTGCGAAAGTTGTTCAAAATAACATGAATGATGCCAAGAGAGTTATCATCGCCAAGACTGCTTTCAAGTCATTGCTCAATGTGGCTTCATTTGCAGCACCGCCAATGGAGCTCATTGAGTATGTGGTGAAGCACACAAATCCCAAGCTAAGGGAGTTTAGGCACAAGAACAAGAGTATTTTGTTCACAAGGGAGATGGTGGTTAAGGTTCTTGGTGTGCCTTCCGGTAATAGGGACATGGTATATCTAAAGAGGACTCAACAATCTGACCTTCGGGATATGTTCAAGAATGACAAGGGACGTGCGACAATTGCTAAAGCCATTCAGGTGTTGGAGAATTGTGAAGATACAAATGAGGCACTTGTTGTTCAGAGCTTTGGTCTTATAGCTTTTGCCACTGTGCTTTGTCCTGGCACCGGTAACTTGGTCAAATGTGAGTATTTGGGTATTTTGATGGATGCCAATGAGATTGGCCAGTATGCCATTGATGAGCATATACTTAAAGAGACGATGGGCGAGGTTGGGTTGTTCAAAGAGAAGCTGTTGAATCGTTCCAAACTTGATTCTTCGCAGATTGTGTGGATTGCGATGTGCCTTCCCATGCTCGCGGTAGAACTCCTATTCCTATAACTTGTTAATGTTTTTTATGTTGTAAATGCGTATTTTTAATGTGGATATTCCTCATCTAATACCGTGTCTTGTTTCATTCTATGCAGACCATATACATGGACTTCCTTAGTTTCCCACCTTTGGCCCCTAAAGAACACACCATCAACCGCAGCACCCCTAGGTTTTGCCACGTGTGTGATGACGATTTCAAGCTTGTTGTTGACATTGATAAGAACAAGCTGAGTCTTGACCCGGCAGGTTTTGGGGTTCGACTAGTAAGTAAATTTCCATGACATGCATCTATCTACTTTCCCCTTTTTTTCTTCGTTAGTAGTAAACCATGGTTTGTACTAATGTTGCTGTCCTTTTTGTTTATATGTGTAGCTCTTGCCGTTATCACAAACTTTGTATGCTATGGTAGCTCCCACCGATGGAAATCTGCCTCATGCTGATCCTGGTGTAGTGGGGGATGATGGCTTGGGCAGTGAGGAGGTTGATGTTAACCCCTCAGCATCACTGAATGAGTGGCTTGAAAAAGGGTTTGCAAGCAGCGAAGAGCTGCAGGTATGTCACTTTTGCCATGTTATGTTGTATTAGTCAATAGGTTTTGTGTCTATTATTCCTTGTTTTTGTAACATTAGTTTACCTATATTGGTTTTTTCCTATCTGTAATCTGCAATGAAGTCACAATTCCTGGTGCTAATGTTGTATTACTCAATATTTTTTGTGTCTATTACACATGGTTTTTGTAACTTTTATTTACTTATGTTGTTGTATTTCATATCTACTATGTGGTCACAATAATATGCAATGAAGTCACAATTCCTGGAGCTAATGTTGTATTACTCAATATTTTTTGTGTCTATTACACATGGTTTTTGTAACTAATGGTACCCATGCTTTTTTAGGTGCCTGAACATTTGCAAGGACTGTACAACAAGCACAAGGCTCTTTATGCAACTGATTTGGCTGCTGGATTGCACAAGTTTGGGGAGTTTTTGAAGGCTTCAAATGCAAAGCGTATGGCAGCATTGCTTGTGGATGTTCATGCTGCTAATGTCGCATCAAGCAGCTTCACTATCCCATGCCCTGCAGCTCCGGATGTACATGCAAAGGAGCCGAGCCCAATCATGGTTGAGGAAGATCTGACTCACAATGTTGTGAATGATGATGCTATGGATATTGGCGAGGTTTCTAACAAGACTTCTCCAGTGCCTTCTCCAGAGCACGCTCGTGTGCCTTCTCCAGAGCACTCTACCGAGACTTCTCCACTGCCTTCTCCGGAGCACACTCATGTGCCTTCTTCGGAGCACACTCATGTGCCTTCTCCAGAGCCTACTCATGAAGCTTGCCCGGTTACTTCTTGTGTGCCTTCTCCGGTGCGCACTAGTGTGCCTTTTCCAGAGCCCAGTTGTGCTGCTACCCTGGTGCCTTCTCCACAAAACATGTCTCATGTGGCTGATACGTCCTCGACGTATCGATAATTTCTTATGTTCCATGCTACATTATTGATGATATCTACATGTTTTATACACATTATATGTCGTATTTACGCATTTTCCGGCACTAACCTATTAACAAGATGCCGAAGAGCCAGTTGTTGTTTTTGGTTTCAGAAATCCTAGTAAGGAAATATTCTCGGAATTGGACGAAATCAACGCCCGGGGTCCTATTTTTGCACGAAGCTTCCAGAAGAGGGGGAAGAGGGGCCACGAGGCGCCGCCACACTAGGGCGGCGCGGCCAGCCCCGCCGCGCCGACCTGGCGTGTGGGGCCCTCGTGTGGCCCCCGCGTTGCCCTTCCGCCTACTTAAAGCCTCCGTCGCGAAACCTGCATGCGAGAGCCACGAGAAAACCTTCCGAGACGCCGCCGCCGCGAATCCCATCTCGGGGGATTCAGGAGATCGCCTCCGCACCCGAGAGGGGAATCATCTCTCGGAGGACTCTTCATCGCCATGATCGCCTCCGGAGTGATGAGTGAGTAGTTCACCCTGGACTATGGGTCCATAGCAGTAGCTAGATGGTCGTCTTCTCCTTATGTGCTTCATTGTTGGATCTTGTGAGCTGCCTAACATGATCAAGATCATCTATCTGTAATACTATATGTTGTGTTTGTCGGGATCCGATGGATAGAGAATACTATGTTATGGTGATTATCAATCTATTATTTATGTGTTGTTTATGATCTTGCATGCTCTCCGTTATTAGTAGAGGCTCTGGCCAAGTTTTTGCTCTTAACTCCAAGAGGGAGTATTTATGCTCGATAGTGGGTTCATGCCTCCATTGATATCTGGGACAGTGACAGAAAGTTCTAAGGTTGTGGATGTGTTGTTGCCACTAGGGATAAAACATTGATGCTATGTCTAAGGATGTAGTTGTTGATTACATTACGCACCATACTTAATGCAATTGTCTGTTGCTTGCAACTTAATAGAAGGGGTTCGGATGATAACCTGAAGGTGGACTTTTTAGGCATAGATGCATTTGGATAGCGGTCTATGTACTTTGTCGTAATGCCCAATTAAATCTCACTATATTTATCATATCATGTATATGCATTGTTATGCCCTTTTCTATTTGTCAATTGCCCGACTGTAATTTGTTCACCCAACATGCTTTAATCTTATGGGAGAGACACCTCTAGTGAACTGTGGACCCCGGTCCTATTCTTTACATCGCATACAATCTAGTGAACTGTGGACCCCGGTCCTATTCTTTACATCGCATACAATCTACTGCAATACTTGTTCTTTATTATTCTTCGCAAACAATCATCTTCCACACAATACGGTTAATCCTTTGTTACAGCAAGCGGTGAGATTGACAACCTCACTGTTTCGTTGGGGCAAAGTACTTTGGTTGTGTTGTGCAGGTTCCACGTTGGCGCCGGAATCCCTGGTGTTGCGCCGCATCACATTTCGCCACCATCAACCTTCAACGTGCTTCTTGGCTCCTCCTGGTTCGATTAAACCTTGGTTTTTTTTAGGGAAACTTGCTGCTGTACGCATCATACCTTCCTCTTGGGGTTCCCAACGAACGTGTGAGTTACACGCCATCAAGCTCTTTTTCTGGCGCCGTTGCCGGGGAGATCAAGACACGCTGCAAGGGGAGTCTCCACTTCCCAATCTCTTTACTTTGTTTTTGTCTTGCTTTATTTACTACTTTGTTTGCTGCACCTAAACAAAACACACAAAAATTAGTTGCTAGTTTTACTTTATTTACTGTCTTGCTCTCTATATCAAAAAACACAAAAAAATTAGTTACTTGCATTTACTTTATCTAGTTTGTTTTATTTACTATTGCTAAAATGAATACCCTGAAAATACTAAGTTGTGTGATTTCACAAACACAAATAATAATGATTTCCTATGCACACCTATTGCTCCACCTGCTACTACAGCAGAATTCTTTGAAATTAAACCGCTTTACTTGAACCTTGTTATGAGAGATCAATTTTCTGGTGTTAGTTCTGATGATGTTGCTGCCCATCTTAATAATTTTGTTGAACTTTGTGAAATGCAAAATATAAGGATGTAGATGGTGATATTATTAAATTGAAATTGTTTCCTTTCTCATTAAGAGGAAGAGCTAAAGATTGGTTGCTATCTTTGCCTAAGAATAGTATTGATTCATGGACTAAATGTAAGGATGCTTTTATTGGTAGATATTATCCTCCCGCTAAAATTATATCTTTGAGAAGTAGCATAATGAATTTTAAGCAATTAGATACTGAACATGTTGCTCATGCATGGGAGAGAATGAAATCTTTGGTAAAGAATTGCCCAACCCATGGACTGACTACTTGGATGATCATCCAAACCTTCTATGGGACTAAATTTTTCTTCGCGGAATTTATTGGATTCAGCTGCTGGAGGTACCTTTATGTCCATCACTTTGGGGCGGCTACAAAGCTTCTTGATGATATGATGATAAATTACTCTGAATGGCACACGGAAAGAGCTCCACAAGGTAAGAAGGTAAATTCTGTTGAAGAAACCTCTTCCTTGAGTGATAAGATTGATGTGATTATGTCTATGCTTGTGAATGGTAGATCTAATGTTGATCCAAATAATGTTCCTTTAGCTTAATTGGTTGCTCAATAAGAAAATGTTGATGTGAATTTCATTAAAAATAATAATTTCAACAACAATGCTTATAGGAACAACTCTGGTAATAACTATAGGCCATATCCTTCTGCTAATGGTAATGGTTATGGTAATTCTTATGGGAATTCTTACAATAATAATAGGAGTGTACCTCCTGGTCTTGAAGCTATGCTTAAAGAATTTATTAGTACACAAACTGCTTTTAACAAATCTGTTGAGGAAAAGCTTGATAAAATTGATATTATTGCTTCTAGAGTTGATAGACTTGCCTCGATGTTGATCTATTAAAATTGAAAGTTATGCCTAATAATGATATTGATAATAAGATTACTACTACAGCAAATGCCATCCAAGTTAGAATTAATGAGAATATAAGATTAATGGCTGAATTGCGTGCTAGGTGGGATAGAGAAGAAAATGAAAAACTTGCTAAAGAAAATAATGTAGCTAAAGTATGGACTATTACCACCATTAGTAATGATAATGATTCACATGTTGCTGCACCTCCTACTATCAATGGCAAAATAATTGGTGTTGGCCATGTTTCTACTCCTGGTGCAAAGCGTACAAAGCTGAAATTGCTAAATAAACGCTTGTGATAAAACTGCTGAAATTTTTTCCAACCTTGGAGACAATGATCCCATTGCTGTAGCTCATAATGATTTAGACTTTGATGATTGCAACATCTCTGAAGTTATAAAGTTCTTACAAAAACTTGCTAAAAGTCCTAATGCTAGTGCTATAAATTTGGCCTTTACAAAACATATTACAAATGCTCTCATAAAAGCTAGAGAGAGAAACTAAAACTTAAAACTTCTATTCCTAGAAAGTTAGAAGATGGTTGGGAGCCCATCATTAAAATGAAATTCAATAACTTTGAATGTAATGCTTTATGTGATCTTGGTGCAAGTATTTCTGTTATGCCTAAAAAGATTTATGATATGCTTGACTTGTCACCATTGAAGAATTGTTATTTGGATGTTAATCTTGCCGATAATGTTAAAAAGAAACCTTTGGGGAGGATTGATAATGTGCATTACGGTTAACAATAACCTTGTCCCCGTTGATTTTGTTGTCTTGGATATCGAATGCAATGCATCTTGTCCTATTGTGTTGGGAAGACCTTTTCTTTGTTGGTGCTACCATTGATATGAAGGAAGGTAATATTAAATATCAATTTCCTCTCAAGAAAGGTATGGAAAACTTCCTAGAAAGAGAATGAAGTTGCCTTTTGATTCTATTATTAGAACAAGTTATGATGTTGATGCTTCTACTCTTGATGTTACTTGATTTGCACTTTCTGCGCCTAGCTGAAAAAAGCGCTTATGGGAGACAACCCATGTTTTTACTACAGTACTTTGTTTTATATTTGAGTCTTGGAAGTTGTTTACTACTGTAGCAACCTCTCCTTATCATGTTTTGTGCCAAGTAAAGTTTCTATGCTAAAGTTGATGTTATATTTGGGATCGCTGCGCAGAAACAGCATTGCTGTCTGTCACGAATTCTGGCATAAGTCTCTGTAAAAATTCTAAAAAATCTGCAAAATTACGAGCGTGATCCTCAGATATGTACGCAACTTTCATTAGTTTTGAGTTTTTCCATTTGAGCAAGTATAGTGCCCCTTTCAGGTTCGTTACTGTTCTGTTTTTGACAGATTCTGCCTTTTATTTCGCATTGCCGTATTTGCTATGTTGGATGAATTCCTTTGATCCATTAATGTCAAGTAGCTTTGTGCAATGTCCAGAAGTGTTAAGAATGATTGTGTCACCTCTGAATATGTGAATTTTAATTGTGCACTAACCCTCTAATGAGTTTGCTTGAAGTTTGGTGTGAATGAAGTTTTCAAGGGTCAAGAGAGGAGTATGATATACTATGATCAAGAGGAGTGAAAAAGCTTGGGGATGCCCCGTGGTTCATCCCTGCATATTTTAAGAAGACTCAAGCGTCTAAGCTTGGGGATGCCCAAGGCATCCCTTCTTCATCGACAACATCATCAGGTTCCTCCCCTGAAACTATATTTTTATTCAGTCACATCTTGTGTTCTTTACTTGGAGCGTCGGTTTGTTTTGTTTTGTTTTTGTTTTTGTTTGAATAAAATGGATCCTAGCATTCACTGTGTGGGAGAGAGACACGCTCCGCTGTTGCATATGGACAAATATGTCCTTAGGCTTTACTCATAATGTTCAAGGCGAAGGTTGAAACTTCTTCGTTAAATTGTTATATGGTTGGAATCGGGAAATGCCACATGTAGTAATTCTAAAATGTCTTGGATAATGTGATACTTGGCAATTGTTGTGCTCATGTTTAAGCTCTTGCATCATATACTTTGCACCCATTAATGAAGAAATACATAGAGCTTGCTAAAATTTGGTTTGCATATTTGGTCTCTCTAAGGTCTAGATAATTTCTAGTATTGAGTTTTGAACAACAAGGAAGACGGTGTAGAGTCTTATAATGTTTACAATATGTCTTTTATGTGAGTTTTGCTGCACCGGTTCATCCTTGAGTTTGCTTCAAATAACCTTGCTAGCCTAAACCTTGTATCGAGAGGGAATACTTCTCATGCATCCAAAATCCTTGAGCCAACCACTATGCCATTTGTGTCCACCATACCTACCTACTACATGGTATTTCTCCGCCATTCCAAAGTAAATTGCTTGAGTGCTACCTTTAAAATTCCATCATTCACCTTTGCAATATATAGCTCATGGGACAAAATAGCCTTAAAAACTATTGTGGTATTGAATATGTACTTATGCACTTTATCTCTTATTAAGTTGCTTGTTGTGCGATAACCATGTTCTGGGGACGCCATCAACTATTCTTTGTTGAATATCATGTGAGTTGCTATGCATGTCCGTCTTGTCTGAAGTAAGAGAGATCTACCACCTTAATGGTTGGAGCATGCATATTGTTAGAGAAGAACATTGGGCCGCTAACTAAAGCCATGAATCATGGTGGAAGTTTCAGTTTTGGACATATATCCTTAATCTCATATGAGAACATTAATCGTTGCCACATGCTTATGCATTAAAGAGGAGTCCATTATCTGTTGTCCATGTTGTCCCGGTATGGATGTCTAAGTTGAGAATAATCAAAAGCGAGAAATCCAAAATGCGAGCTTTCTCCTTAGACCTTTGTACAGGCGGCATGGAGGTACCCCTTTGTGACACTTGGTTGAAACATGTGTATTGCGATGATCCGGTAGTCCAAGCTGATTAGGACAAGGTGCGGGCACTATTAGTATACTATGCATGAGGCTTGCAACTTGTAAGATATAATTTACATAACTCATATGCTTTATTACTACCGTTGACAAAATTGTTTCATGTTTTCAAAATAAAAGCTCTAGCACAAATATAGCAATCGATGCTTTCCTCTTTGAAGGACCTTTCTTTTACTTTTATTGTTGAGTCAGTTTACCTATCTCTCTCCACCTCAAGAAGCAAACACTTGTGTGAACTGTGCATTGATTCCTACATACTTGCATATTGCACTTGTTATATTACTTTACATTGACACTATCCATGAGATATACATGTTATAAGTTGAAAGCAACCGCTGAAACTTAATCTTCCTTTGTGTTGCTTCAATACCTTTACTTTGATTTATTGCTTTATGAGTTAACTCTTATGCAAGACTTATTGATGCTTGTCTTGAAGTACTATTCATGAAAAGTCTTTGCTTTATGATTCATTTGTTTACTCATGTCATTACCATTGTTTTGATCGCTGCATTCATTACATATGTTTACAATAGTATGATCAAGATTATGATGGCATGTCACTCCAGAAATTATCCTTGTTATCGTTTACCTGCTCGGGACGAGCAGAACTAAGCTTGGGGATGCTGATACGTCTCCAACGTATCGATAATTTCTTATGTTCCATGCTACATTATTGATGATATCTACATGTTTTATACACATTATATGTCGTATTTACGCATTTTCCGCACTAACCTATTAACAAGATGCCGAAGAGCCAGTTGCTGTTTTCTGCTGTTTTTGGTTTCAGAAATCCTAGTAAGGAAATATTCTCGGAATTGGACGAAATCAACGCCCGGGGTCCTATTTTTGCACGAAGCTTCCAGAAGACCGAGGGGAAAGGAAGTGGGGCCACGAGGCGCCACCACACTAGGGCGGCGCGGCCCAGGCCCTGGCCGCGCCGACCTGGCGTGTGGGGCCCTCGTGTGGCCCCCGCGCGCTTCCGCCTACTTAAAGCCCTCGTCGCGAAACCCTGTACGAGAGCCACGATACGGAAAACCTTCCGGAGACGCGCCGCCGCGAATCCCATCTCGGGGGATTCGGAGATCGCCCGGCACCGAGAGGGGAATCATCTCCGGAGGACTCTTCATCGCCATGATCGCCTCGAGTGATGAGTGAGTAGTTCACCCCTGGACTATGGGTCCATAGCAGTAGCTAGATGGTCGTCTTCTCCTTATGTGCTTCATTGTTGGATCTTGTGAGCTGCCTAACATGATCAAGATCATCTATCTGTAATACTATATGTTGTGTTTGTCGGGATCCGATGGATAGAGAATACTATGTTATGGTGATTATCAATCTATTATTTATGTGTTGTTTATGATCTTGCATGCTCTCCGTTATTAGTAGAGGCTGGCCAAGTTTTTGCTCTTAACTCCAAGAGGGAGTATTTATGCTCGATAGTGGGTTCATGCCTCCATTGATATCTGGGACAGTGACAGAAAGTTCTAAGGTTGTGGATGTGCTGTTGCCACTAGGGATAAAACATTGATGCTATGTCTAAGGATGTAGTTGTTGATTACATTACGCACCATACTTAATGCAATTGTCTGTTGCTTGCAACTTAATACTGGAAGGGGTTCGGATGATAACCTGAAGGTGGACTTTTTAGGCATAGATGCATGTTGGATAGCGGTCTATGTACTTTGTCGTAATGCCCAATTAAATCTCACTATATTTATCATATCATGTATATGCATTGTTATGCCCTTTTCTATTTGTCAATTGCCCGATTGTAATTTGTTCACCCAACATGCTTTAATCTTATGGGAGAGACTCTAGTGAGCTGTGGACCCCGGTCCTATTCTTTACATCGCATACAATCTAGTGAACTGTGGACCCGGTCCTATTCTTTACATCGCATACAATCTACTGCAATACTTGTTCTTTATTATTCTTCGCAAACAATCATCTTCCACACAATACGGTTAATCCTTTGTTACAAGCCTGAGAGATTGACAACTGTTTCGTTGGGGCAAAGTACTTTGTGGTTGTTCGGGCCACTTGTGCCGCATCCATTTCGCCACCATCAACCTTCAACGTGCTTCTTGGCTCCTCCTGGTTCGATTAAACCTTGGTTTCTTTTCGAAAACTTTGTTGCGCATCATACCTTCCTCTTGGGGTTCCCAACGGACGTGTGAGTTACACGCCATCAGTGGCCAGTCCATCAAGTGGTGATGAGTCGCCCATAATTAAATCTCCAAGTAAATACCCGGCTGACTTTTGGGATGATGTACCAAAAATGGATTTGTTTGAAGCTGGATCTGAGGATGCAAAGTTCTTCGCTACAATTCCTGATGCTGCAGCTACAAGTGGAGGTTCTTGTGTTGTCGTGACACCGGTGCGCAAAGAGGACGTGCCACAGCCCATTGTACCTGCTGGTATATTTCGTTACATTTTTTCCTAGTCTTTTATATGTTGGTTGTCCATACATTCGGATTCTTACTTACTTTTTCTTTTTTTTTATTTGGTTTGGTTTGCAACAGCTCCTCTCCAGGAAGCCAAAGGAAATGCTTCTAGTGGTCCAGAAACACATGATAAGAAGCAACGCCAAAAGAGGGCCGCAAAGGACAGTGATACACCTCCCAAGGTGAAGAAAATGAGACTTTCAGACACTCATCAATCCACTTATCGCAAATACATTGGGCATATTCGCAAAGTGAGGCCACAGAATAAGGGTGTTCCTCTGTTAGTCCTCTGCCTAATGTTGTATTACTTATTTTGTTTTCTGACTAACTCTACTGTATTTTGTAACTTCATTTCATTTTTTTGTTGTTTTCTATCCCCTTGTTAGCAATGTACTCCTATTCCTTTGCCTAGTGTTGTATTACTCATTTTGATTTGTGACTAACTCTACTGTATTTTGTAACTTCATTTCATTTTTTTGTTGTTTTCTATCTCCTTGTTAGCAATGTACTCCTATTCCTCTGCCTAATGTTGTATTACTCATTTTGATTTGTGACTAACTCTACTGTATTTTGTAACTTCATTTCATTTTTTTTGTTGTTTTCTATCTCCTTGTTAGCAATGTACTCCTATTCCTCTGCCTAATGTTGTATTACTCATTTTGATTTGTGACTAACTCTACTGTATTTTGTAACTTCATTTCATTTTTTTGTTGTTTTCTATCTGTCATCTTTGTGGAGTAACACAACATTTTTGGTTCATTGCAGTAAACCTTTTGTTCATATTGGTAACTTCTTTGTCACATACAAAAACTTTCAAGCCGTGTTCAAGCCACGCCAATACATGGACAATCAAGTCATGTCCCTTTATGTTGAGAAGTTCAACATTGAGAATCAATTGCAAGTCTCTAAGAACAAAATGTTGCGTAAGAAGTTCGCATTTTCTGTGCATATGACTGTAAGTACAATGCTACCTTGGTGTTCCTTTTTTTGTTGAAATAGTTTCAAGTTTGCACTCATGTTTCTAGTACCAACATTTCTATTGTCGTAACCTTTCATCGCAGTCCGAACTTATCAAGGATCCTGCCAAGTTCCAAACAAAGGATGTTATCGGAGAGTTCAAGATTGCTTGTGAAAAATACAAGATATCAAAAATGGATCTGGTTAGTAGTTAATAATGTTGTGTAATTAATTTTTATCCATGCAAGGCTGGGTTTTTACATTTTTTTTGCATCTGCAGCTTTGGTTCCCAATTTTACATGAGAAGCATTGGGCCACTTGTTGCATAAATCTTCTCCACTCGCAAATCAACTCGTTTTATTATATCAAACCATCAAAGAAAGGAGGTTCCATGGAGTCTGCCATGAACAACCTGGTTTGTTGCACTACGACCTTGCACCTATACATTCCATTTTCAGTTTCCAATCATATGTTTTTGTTGTCTTGCTGAATAATTTTTGTGACTAACACTACTGGATTATGTAACATTGCTTTACATATGTTGTTGTATTTCTATCTGGCACCAAGTGACAAATCATAAAACTAATGTTGTCTTGCTGAATAATTTTTGTGACTAACACTACTGGATTATGTAACATTGCTTTACATATGTTGTTGTATTCCTATCTGGCACCAAGTGACAAATCATAAAACCAATGTTGTCTTGCTGAATAATTTTTGTGACTAACACTACTGGATTATGTAACTTTTTTATGCACTTTTTGCTTCAGATCACAAACTTTGGTGTTCTTGCTAAAGAGACTCAAGCCTTGAGTGTTGACTGATACGTCTCAAACGTATCTATAATTTCTTATGTTCCATGCTACTTTTATGACAATACTTGAATGTTTTATACATACTTTACAACATTATTATACATTTTCCGGCACTAACCTATTAACAAGATGCCGAAGTGCCAGTTTTCTTTGTTTTTGGTTTCAGAAATCCTAGTAAGGAAATATTCTCGGAATTGGACGAAATCAAAGGGTCCTATGTTTACACGAAGCTTCCAAGACCGAGGGTGAAAGGAAGGGGCCACGAGGTGGCTGAACAGGCGGCGCGGCCCAGGCCTAGCGCGCGGCCCGTGGTTTGGGCCCTCGCGCCGCCCCGACCTACCCTTCCGCCTACAAATAGCCTTCGTCGCGAAACCCCCACCGAGAGCCACGATATACGGAAAACATTACGAGAGGGCCGCCGCCGCCAATCCCATCTCGGGGGATTCAGGAGATCGCCCGGCACCGGAGAGGGGAATCATCACCGGAGGGCTCTACATCATCATGCCCGCCTCCGGATTGATGCGTGAGTAGTTCATCCTTGGACTATGGGTCTATAGCAGTAGCTAGATGGTTGTCTTCTCCGCATGTGCTATCATTGTTTAGATCTTGTGAGCTGCCTAACATGATCAAGATCATCTATTTGTAATGCTACATGTTGTGTTTGGTGGGATCCGATGAATATAGAATATTATGTCAAGTTGATTATCAATCTATCATATATGTGTTGTTTATGTTCTTGCATGCTCTCCGTTGCTAGTAGAGGCTCTGGCCAAGTTGATACTTGTAACTCCAAGAGGGAGTAATTATGCTCGATAGTGGGTTCATGCCTCCATTGAATCTGGGATCGTGAGAGTAGGTTCTAAGGTTGTGGATGTGTTGTTGCTACTAGGGATAAAACATCAATGCTTTGTCTAAGGATATTCGTGTTGATTACATTACACACCATACTTAATGCAATTATCTGTTGTTTACAACTTAATGAAGGGGTTCGGATGATAACCTGAAGGTGGATTATTTAGGCATAGATGCATGCTGGATAGCGGTCTATGTACTTTGTCGTAATGCCTGATTAAATCACATAGTAATCATCATTGGTATGTATTGAATCTTTATTTGTCAATTTCCGCCTGTAATTTGTTCACCCAGCATGTTAGTTATCTTATTGGAGAGACACCACTAGTGAACTTTGGACCCCGGTCCATTCTTTTACATCTGAATACATTCTACTGCAATCATTGTTTTTACTGTTCTTTGCAAACAAACACCATCTTCCACTCGATACGTTTAATCCTTTTTTCAGCAAGCCGGTGAGATTGACAACCTCACTGTTACGTTGGGGCAAAGTACTTTGATTGTGTTGTGCAGGTTCCACGTTGGCGCCGGTTTCACTGGTGTTGCGCCGCACTACATTCCTCCACCAACAACCTTCACGTGCTTCTTGGCTCCTAGTGGTTCGATAACCTTGGTTTCTTTCTGAGGGAAAACTTGCTGCTCTGCGCATCATACCTTCCTCTTGGGGTTCCCAACGGACGTGTACATCTACGCGCATCAAGCTCTTTTTCTGGCGCCGTTGCCGGGAGATCAAGACACGCTGCAAGGGGAGTCTCCACTTCCAATCTCTTTACTTTGTTTTTGTCTTGCTTTACTTTACTTTATTTACAGTCTTGTTTGCTACATATTAAAACACACAAAAATTAGTTACTTTACTTTCTGTCTTATTTACTTGCTCTATATCAAAACACACAAAAAATTAGTTACTTGTCTTTATTCTATTTGCTTAGTTTACCTTTATTACTACTAAAATGAGTAATCCTGAAGTTGAAGTTCGTTATTTTAAGCAACAAGGTGGAGAAAATTTTAAAGATGCTTGGTACAGAATTAGTAATGCTCATCATAGGTGCATTAAGAAACACTCCACTATTATCCTTCTTAGGAACTTTTATGTTGACTTATCTAGTTGGAATAGGTATGTTCTTGATACTCTTTCGGGAGGTAATTTCCTAGGTACTCCCGCTTTAGAAGCTAGTTGCATCATTGAGAGTCTAGTTGGAATACCACCTGTTAATGAAGTTAAAATTGAAATCTCTCTTGAGGATGTTATGAAAAAATTGGAAACCATAGAGAAAAATTTTCCAAGTATTGAAACTAAATTGGAAATGTTACTTGATAAAACTGATGAACTTGATAAATCCTTAGGAGGAATTGATGAAAGAATTAGTATCCTAGGAACTTGTGTTATCCATAATAATCAAACCAATAGGATTGTTGAACTTGAAAAAGCTATGGGAACCTTGGGTTCAACTTTTTCTTCTCTTAAGTATAAGGAGAAAGCTTATGTGGGTAAAGAGCAAAAATTCATGTATGCCTCTAAGGTGCCTAAACAAAAGAATTATTATAGGCCTAAAATTGATAAAACCCCTAGCACCACCATAGTAAATTTAGATAATGGAGCATCTAAGGTACTCTCTGCAACAAGTTGTGTTTGTAAGAAAAATAATGATGTTAATGCTCCATCTCTTGAAAATACTTGATTTGCACTTTCTGCGCCTAGCTGAAAGGCGTTAAAGAAAAGCACTTCTTGGGAGATAACCCATGTTCTATTTTATTTACTGTATTGTTGAGTCTTGGAAGTTGTTTACTACTGTAGCAACCTCTCCTTATCATGTTTTTGTGCCAAGTAAAGTTTCTATGCTATATTTGGGATTGCTGCGCAGAAACAGCATTGCTGTCTGTCACGAATTCTCGCAGAGCTCTCTGTAAAAAAATCGAAAAAATCTGAAAATTTACGAGCGTGATCCTCAGATATGTATGCAACTTTCATTAGTTTTGAGTTTTTCCATTTGAGCAAGTTAAGTGCCCCTGCCAGATTCATCTTTACGGACTGTTCTGTTTTTGACAGATTCTGCCTTTTATTTCGCATTGCCGCTTTTGCTATGTTGAATGAGTTTCTTTGTTCCATTAACTTTCAGAAGCTTTGTGCAATGTCCAGAAGTGTTAAGAATGATTGTGTCATCTCTGAATATGTGAATTTGTAATTATGCACTAACCCTCTAATGAGTTTGCTCGAAGTTTGTTGTGGAGGAAGTTTTCAAGGGTCAAGAGAAGAGGATGATATACTATGATCAAGAAGAGTGAAAGGTCTAAGCTTGGGGATGCCCCGGTGGTTCATCCCTGCATATTTTAAGAAGACTCAAGCATCTAAGCTTGGGGATGCCCAAGGCATCCCCTTCTTCATCGACAACATTATCAGGTCACTTCTAGTGAAACTATATTTTTATTCCATCACATCTTATGTTCTTTACTTGGAGCGTCGGTTTGCTTTTATTTTCGTTTTGGTTTGAATAAAGTTGGATCCCACCATCCTTATATTGGAGATATTACGCTCCGCTTTTTCATATGGAACACTTGTGTTCTTAATTGTGCTTTAATGTTCATGGCGAAGGCTGAAATTGCTTCGTTAAATTGCTATTTGGTTGGAATCAAAAATGCTGCATATGGTTTGGAAATTTGGCAATTGTTTGAGCTCTCATAGATCATGTTTAAGCTCTTGCATCATGTAGTTTAATCTATTAATTGAGAACTACCGTAGAGCTTGTTTAATTTGGTTTGCATGATTGGTCTCTCTAAGTCTAGATATTTTCTAGTATAGTGTTTTGAACAACAAGGAAGACAGTGTAGAGTCTTATAATGCTTGCAATATGTTCTTGTGTAAGTTTTGCTGTACCTGTTCATACTTGTGTTTGCTTCAAACAACCTTGCTAGCCCAAATCTTGTACTGAGAGGAAATGCTTCTCGTGCATCCAAACACTTTGAGCCAAAACCCATGCCATTTGTGTCCACCATATCTACCTACTATGTGGTATTTTTCTGCCATTCCAAAGTAAATTACTTGAGTGCTACCTTTAAAATTTCATTCCTTTATCTTTGCAATATATAGCTCATGGGACAAATAGCTTAAAAACTATTGTGGTGATGAATATGTAGTTATGTGTCTTAATTCTTATAAGTTGCTTGTTGAGCGGTAACCATGTTTCTAGGGACGCCATCAAATTTACCTTTGTTGGATATCATGTGAGATGCTATGCATGTTCGTCTTGTCTGAAGTAAGTGTGATTTCATGATCAAATGGTTTGAGTATGCATATGTTAGAGAAGAACATTGTGCCGCTAACTAAAGCCATGTATCATGGTGGAAGTTTCAGTTTGGACATACAACCTCAATCTCTTATGAGAATATTAACTGTTGTTGAATGCTTAAGCATTAAAAGAGGAGTCCATTATCTGTTGTCTATGTTGTCCCGGTATGGATGTCTAAGTTGAGAATAATCAAAAGCGAGAAATCCAATGCGTGCTTTCTCCTTAGACATTTGTACAGGCGGCATAGAGGTACCCCTTTGTGACACTTGGTTGAAACATATGTTATGCGATGATAATCCGTGTTTTCCGAGCTAAGTAGGACAAGGTGCGAGCACTATTAGTACTCTATGCATGAGGCTTGCAACTTGTAGGAAGTATTATGCATAGCACATATGAATTATTACTACCGTTGACAAAATTGTTTCTATGTTTTCAAAACAAAAGCTCTAGCACAAAAATAGTAATCCATGCTTCCCTCTGCGAAGGACCAATCTTTTACTTTATTGTTGAGTCAGTTTACCCACTTCTTTCTATCTTAGAAGCAAACACTTGTGTTAACTGTGTATTGATTCTTACATGTTTACTTATTGCACCTGTTATATTACTCTATGTTGACAAATATCCATGAGATATACATGTTACAAGTTGAAAGCAATTGCTGAAACTTAATCATCCTTTGTGTTGCTTCAATTCATTCTACTTAGAATTTATTGCTTATGAGTTAGCTCTTATGCAAGTCTTATTGATACTTGTTTGAAAGTACTATTCATGAAAAGTTTTGCTATATGATTCATTTGTTTAGTCATTATCTTTGTTAGCAATCTTTTGTTCAGATCACTCCATTCATCTCATATGCTTTACAATAATGTTGATCAAGATTATGTTGGTAGCATGTCACTTCAAAAATTATTTGTGTTATCGTTTACCTACTCGAGGGCGAGTAGGAACTAAGCTTGGGGATGCTTGATACGTCTCAAACGTATCTATAATTTCTTATGTTCCATGCTACTTTTATGACAATACTTGAATGTTTTATACATACTTTACAACATTATTATACATTTTCCGGCACTAACCTATTAACAAGATGCCGAAGTGCCAGTTTGTTTTCTGCTGTTTTTGGTTTCAGAAATCCTAGTAAGGAAATATTCTCGGAATTGGACGAAATCAACGCTCGGGGTCCTATTTTTACACGAAGCTTCCGAAGACCGAGGGGAAAGGAAGTGGGTCCACGAGGTGACCGGACAACGGCGGCGCGGCCCAGGCCTGGCCGGCCCCGTGGTGCGGGCCCTCGCGTCGCCCCCGACCTACCATTCCGCCTACAAATAGCCTTCGTCGCGAAACCCCCTATCGAGAGCCACGATATGGAAAACATTACGAGAGGCCGCCGCCGCCAATCCCATCTCGGGGATTCAGGAGATCGCCTCCGGCACCCTGCCGGAGAGGGGAATCATCACCGGAGGGCTCTACATCATCATGCCCGCCTCCGGATTGATGCGTGAGTGGTTCATCCTTGGACTATGGGTCCATTGTAGTAGCTAGATGGTTGTCTTCTCCGCATGTGCTATCATTGTTTAGATCTTGTGAGCTGCCTAACATGATCAAGATCATCTATTTGTAATGCTACATGTTGTGTTTGGCGGGATCCGATGAATATAGAATATTATGTCAAGTTGATTATCAATCTATCATATATGTGTTGTTTATGTTCTTGCATGCTCTCCGTTGCTAGTAGAGGCTCTGGCCAAGTTGATACTTGTAACTCCAAGAGGGAGTAATTATGCTCGATAGTGGGTTCATGCCTCCATTGAATCTGGGACGTGACAGAAGGTTCTAAGGTTGTGGATGTGCTGTTGCTACTAGGGATAAAACATCGATGCTTTGTCTAAGGATATTCGTGTTGATTACATTACGCACCATACTTAATGCAATTATCTGTTGTTTACAACTTAATACCGGAAGGGGTTCGGATGATAACCTGAAGGTGGATTATTTAGGCATAGATGCATGCTGGATAGCGGTCTATGTACTTTGTCGTAATGCCCTGATTAAATCACATAGTAATCATCATTGGTATGTATTGAATCTTTATTTGTCAATTGCACTGTAATTTGTTCACACAGCATGTTAGTTATCTTATTGGAGAGACACCACTAGTGAACTGTGGACCCCGGTCCATTCTTTTACATCTGAATACATTCTACCGCAATCATTGTTTTTACTGTTCCTTGCAAACAAACACCATCTTCCACTCGATACGTTTAATCCTTTGTTTTCAGCAAGCCGGTGAGATTGACAACCTCACTGTTACGTTGGGGCAAAGTACTTTGATTGTGTTGTGCAGGTTCCACGTTGGCGCCGGTTTCACTGGTGTTGCGCCGCACTACATTCCTCCACCAACAACCTTCACGTGCTTCTTGGCTCCTACTGGTTCGATAACCTTGGTTTCTTTCTGAGGAAAACTTGCTGCTGTGCGCATCATACCTTCCTCTTGGGGTTCCCAACGGACGTGTACATCTACGCGCATCATTGACATCACTAAATTCAAACATGGAGGACCTACAGACTACCCACAGTAGCCCAACCCGTGAGTAAATATGACTACATTTTTCTCTCTTCTATTGTTAGTCCTTTTTTCCCAATGCTAATACATTCTCCTTGTCATTTCAGCTTTGATTGTGGTTTCTTTGCGATACTCTACATGGAGAAGTTTGATGGGAAAGTCATGGAGAACTTCGACGAGAATGGCATCCCTTATTTTCGCATGATACTTGCCACAGATTTGATCACACACCCAATGAACAGAGAAGATTATGACAAGATCTTTAAGGAGGAGACATATGAGTAGCTAGGATAGTTGTTGGAAGGATATATATTTTGGTGCAATGTAGTTTGTGTCGAACCAATGAAACTTATGTCTATGGTTGAACGAATGGAACTTGTGTGTATGGTTGGTTACTTTTGTAATGGGAAGCAAATCCCCCCCCATGAATGATCACTTCAATGTTATGTTTGCTATGGATTTGTATGAATGTTCAACATGCATGTGATTTCACTTGTTTGTTGACAGAACAGTTTGTTTTTGGTTCAATATGTTGTAAATACATTTATTTCCTGTTGTAAACTACATAAATTTTTGTAGTCAGGAACCTGAATACAACAACTTGCACACAACAACTGTTCCATTTTTAATGTTGTAAATAGATGAAAATTCTATTGTAACATGACAATAATTTGTATTCAGGTTTCTGCAGAAAACTTTGCCCAAGTCCAAAATCTTCTTTGCTATACTTCATTGTTGTAACTAATATATTTTTCTGTTGTTTAACCAGGTGAATTTTTGTTGTCAACATATGTTCTATTATTTATGTTGTAAATACATGAAAGTTCCATTGTAAACTCAACAAAAATTTGTAACCAGGTGAATTTATTGTTGTCAACATATGTTCCTTTTTGTATGTTGTAAATACACGACAGATCTGTTGTAAACATACCAATAATTTGGAGTCAGGTTTCCAAATTATTTTCTTTGGTTTCATGTTGTTAGGTTTTCCACAGAAATATACAACTTATTGAAGCTTACGAACAAATCAGGAACAAGTAGACTTCTTTTACAACATAAATTATTGTTGTTAAGTTTTGTACTATAAAGGGGCAACATAAGTTTGAGAGCTATATGTAGGTAACAATACTAACAAAACTACAGCTTGAGACCAAGTTCCACTTCGGGCACATTTTCATCCTGTTGTGTCGCAGCTCCCTGAGCTTCTTGCGAAGCAGAAGTTTTCATTTTCATGACAAGACAATCAACCAAATGATGATCCCCTAAGCAGAATGGACACTTTGTCACCTTTGTTCCCGTCATCTTCTTCTTTTTAGAAGCCGTGCCTCTTTTTGCGGTCATGCTCGTCTTTTCCGTCGTGTTTGTCTCTTCATCTTTCTTCCCTTTCTTCTTCTTCTTTGCAGCATCTTCACGTTGTTCAAGTAGAGGCTTCTTTCGCTTTTCCGATTATTTCGGGCGGCCCTTAGGTTGTTGTCGTGGTGGGTTTCGCAACCCTCCTTCTGTTGTTTGTTGTTGCGCTTGCACCTGGACCACATCAGGTTCACCTTCTTGTTGTGTGTCTCCACCTCTTCTCTTTGCATCAACAACAACACTAACACTATCAATTGCTGCAGACACCAACTCATAAGTTTCATCACTAAAGCACGCATCGGATGCCAGGCGATTCATCTTGCGGCATAGCCTGTTGTACCTCAGAGTGTTTGTTCCAGGGATGCCAAACATGTGAGGACGGGTGTTGGCATCAGGAACTGGAGCACCTTTACCAAAGTTTTGAAGTAAGAGTTGAGCCCCTCAGACCTGCCCGTTGTACTCGTGAAAGGGAAAAAGTTCCTCCTAAAATATATGGGAGCCCACTTTTTCCTCGAGTCCCACATGTTTTTCAGATGCTTATTTTGATCCATTTGGAACCAAGTCATCACATGTTTCCAACTAGCTTCAAACTGCTCAACGGTATCTGTGTCAAAGATGCATGCCCAAAATGCTTGTGCAAAAGGCTCTCCTTGTTGCATTGGCTTCCCAACCTTTGTTTTGCGATCCGGATCACGTGCCAAAAGCAGTTTCGGTGGATTGCATCATAGAATACTTCTAAAATGGCCTTTCCCATTGCTTGATCTTGGTCGGTCATTATGTGGTCCGGTTGCACTCCATCCATTGCTTCAAGCCACCTTTCAAACACCCACCTGAAACCATCTTTTGTCTCATTGGCAAGCAAAGCACAGCCTAGCACCACTGTCTGCAGATGGTTGTTGATTCCAACAATTGGTGCAATGGGCATATTGTAGCGGTTGGTGCAGAATGTTGTATCGAAAAATACACAATCTTTGTACTTGGGGTACAACAATCTGGTCCTTCCATCAACCCAAAACAGCGCTCGGACAGCATTATCTTCATCGACATCTTTTGCATAATAGAAGTTTGGGTTCTCATCTTGTCGCTTCTTGAAGTATTCCAATGTTAGGTCCATGTCCCGAAACAACAATTTCGCCCTCATCTTGGATCTCTCATTTGTAACATCCCTCTTGACATACCCCAAAGTCCGTATGTCGCCTCCATGTACATCACCCAGCATACCCATAATATCAGATGTTTTCAGATTTCGGTTATGCATTAGTTCCAAGAATTCGAGGTCTTCTTCCGGGATCTTGCGATGAGACCGGTAGTACCTACGACGTCCAAGCTCTTTGACAAGAGGATGTGTGTGCTCACTGGTGAATGTTGTAACAGTGAATGATCCCTCCCTCAACGAAATGATCATGTGAGCTTTACAATTGTGACGAACCACCCTGTTTCTCTGCCTAGAATCTGACATTTCCATTGAGGCACTAGCAGGCTGGTGGCTAGTGTTTTTACTCCCGCTGCTCATATCTGTTGCAGAACATTGCTTTCTTGCAGCGCTCTCTGATGTACCTGCAAGTGTTGTTGCAGCTGCTGCTCCCTTTCTAGCGTGCACACACTCGAACACCCTGTTTATTAGCACTTGTTCACTTCCCCTCTTGCGGCTGTACTTGGAGCTACAAATTCTAGTACCAAAACCCATCTTGTATGCATATTCATTGTATACTTTGAGTGCAACATCTTCATTATCGAACTGCATGCCAACGAATGGGACAATAGGCTGTGACGATACATCTTCATCAAAGTTGCCTTCACCACCACTTTCTTCATTTTCCTGGATCGGATCATGGTTGTCATCTTCATCATCTGAGTCTAGCGGCTGGTTAAGGTCGAAAAAGCCTGCACCTGATTCAGCTTCATCATCCGCATTCCCCTGTTATTTTTGAATGATATGTTAGTTCACATCAGGTTTTGTTGCTAACACAAATAAATAATGTTGTAAACTTATAAATTTTACATTGTTAACATTGTTATTTTACTTACAGTTCTCTTGCATACACAACAATCTCATATACAACAATCTCATACACAACAATTACACATCATATGTAGTGAATTTCGTCCAAAATGTAGAACAACAATTTCCAAGGAATCAACATCAATTTTTAGGGTATTAACACCAATTTTCAGGGTATCATACACAACATTTTTCAGTGTGCCTAACAACATTTGGTTTTGTTGGTAACATAACAAATTAATGTTGTAAACTTACTGATTTTACATTGTTAACATTGTTAATTTACTCACAGTTCTCTTGCATACACAACAATCTCATACACAACAATTACACATCATATGTAGTGAATTTCGTCCAAAATGTAGAACAACAATTTCCAGGGTATTAACAACATTTTCCAGGGCATCAACAACATTTTTTCAGGGTATCATACACAACATTTTTTTAGTGTGCCTAACACCATTTGTTTTGTTGCTAACATAACAAATTAATGTTGTAAACAACATTAACAGTCAAATCGTAGGGTTTGTGAAGGGAACTGAGCTAGTACATGCTGGTCTCCAGTGGATCCACGAGCAGATGTTGCGAATACCACTTCAGGGTTCTGGAACCTCGTCGGAGCTCTATGACTGGCCGGAGCAGACGGATCGGAAGTTGCTTGCCGCGGGGGTGGAGGTGGTGCTCGTGGAGATTGGTTCGATCCCGCTGTTGGAGCTCTTCTAGGGAAGAGGATGTCGTGGAGGAGGCCGGGAGGCGCCGTTTCCCGTCGCCGGCGGCCGCTCCAGCCTCCGCCCCACGCGTCTTGGCTGTCGCGAGAGCGACGAGGCTCGCTCGCTCCGAGCGAGTTTTTTCGTTTTTTTTTCTTTCTGGTTGCCACGATCCAACGGTTCATGTAATCACATCGTACGGTGGGAGAAGCAACCGATTTGGGTATTTTGGTCAGTCGACCGACGGTCAGCGCGGCCCAAAAAAAATGCTGCATCTCAATTTCTCTCAATTCGGATCCTTGGATGTGAAGCATTGTAAACTCCACCATCAATCTCCATGCCAGATCCCTTAAAGCATCTCTACGAGACCCTATATGGGTTAAATCCGCATAATAACTGCTCGCATGCCGTTTTAGCCGAAAAGAGTGGCTAGACTAGACCCCGCAAACCCGTAAATCTACAAACGTTGGCATATGAGGCCTCTCAATTCTTAGAAGAGCGGATTCTAGAGCCAAACCGTTCGAGGGGTTGGAGGGAAGGTCATTTCAGCCCTGCACGGTCATTTCAGCGGGCGCCCGCCAGAGCTCTGCCGAAAATTCCAGCAGTGTTCTTTATCCCCTCCCGATGTTGGCCGGTAAAAACACGCCTACCGCGCCCGTTCTCCAGCCGCGAGAGGCGGTTCGTGGACACATCAACGGGATCCCACTCGTGGTCGACGCTGTCATGGATCCTGCTTCGAGCTCGAGCACGCTGGCGTGGTAGAATCCCTACTCGGTCACTAGTGTCCGCGAAACTCCCTGCGCCTACCCGAGTCGAAGAGCCGTGCCGAGTCGCTGCGAAATGACCGCCATCGTGAAGTTCTGTGGATTTCCATTCTTTCGACACATTCGCATGGTCGTCGCGCCGTAGTAATTCTGTCGATTCATTTGCAGATGTCGTTGAGACCGTGTGCGCTGATTTTGATGGAGGACTCATCATCATCGGACAACTCAGATTTGGTAAAACTGTTCAACGATGATATCGAGCAAATGGTGATGCTGCTAGCCGCGAAGGAGCTCGAGGATAGGAGGAAGAAGCGGCAGTCGGGATCCAAAGCCGATCGCCTTTGCATTTCTCGCAAACCACACGGTAGGGCACAATATGCTCAGTGGGATTACTTCACCGAGGTACCTACATATCCGACTCTAAGATCGTCAAAACTTGCGAGGTGAAAACTCGATATTTTAAGCGCAAGAGAAATGACGTCGGCTTGCTTGCATTTCATCCAACTACGCTGATGACCCACAAGTATAGGGGGTGTATCGTAGTATCTTCGATAAGTAAGAATGTCGATCCCAACAAGGAGCAGAAGGTGTTGGCAGCGGTTTCGATGAAGGATTCACTGTAAATGCTCACAGGCAAGTATTCAGGGGGTTTTGATATTGCAGATAAATAAAGTACGAGTAAGTAAAATGCGAGAGAAATAATTGCAGCGAGTGGCCCAATCCTTTTTAGCACAAAGGACAAGCCGGTTTGTTTACTTATAATGACCAAACGTTCTGAGGACACACGGGGATTTTAGTCTAGTGCTTTCGCTTCATGTAGTTAAATAATCTTCATTGTTTTGATAAGTGTTGTGTGGATGAACCTATGCTAATGCACCGCCCTTCCTAGGACTAATACATACTTGTGATTATACCCCTTGCAAGCATCCGCAACTACAAGAAAGTAATTAAGATAAATCTAACCATAGCCTTAAACTCTGAGATCCTGCGATCCCTCCTGCATCGATATACTAACGGGGGCTTAGGTTTCTGTCACTCCGGCAACCCCGCAATTAGCAACCGAATACAAGATGCACTCCCCTAGGCCCATAAATGGTGAAGTGTCGTGTAGTCGACGTTCACACGACACCACTAGAAGAATGACACCACAACTTAAATATCATAACATTGAATATTACTCAACCATAATTCACTACTAGCATTTAGACTTCACCCATGTCCTCAAGAACTAAACGAACTACTCACGAGACATCATATGGAATACAATCAGAGGTGATATGATGATGAATAACAATCTGAACATAAACCTTGGTTCAATGGTTTCACTCAATAGCATCTACAACAAGTATAGAATAACACCGGGAGAGTTTCCCCTATCAAACAATCAAGATTTAACCCGAATTGCTACAGCGATGACGAGGTGCAGCGGTGGTGATGGCGGTGTAGATGGTGGAGATGATGATGATGATGATGGAGATGATGTCCCGCTCGATGACGATGGCGATGGCGTCGATTTCCCCCTCCGGGAGGGAATTTCCCCGGCGGATTCCTGCCCGCCGGAGAGCTCTTTTCTCTCTGGTGTTCTCCGCCCCGCAGAGGCGGCTGTAACCCTTCGTGAGGTCCTCTCTGTGGCTTAGGTTTTCGGGACGAAGGAGTACGCGAAGAAAAGGAGGCGAAAGGGGCTGTGGGGCCCCCAGAGCACAGGGTGGCGCGGCCGGCCTTGGGCCGCGCCGCCTGTGGTCTGGGCCCACAGTGGCTCTTCTCTCTTCCCCCTTCTGGCTCCCTCCGTCATCTGGAAAAATAGGAATTTACGTGAAATTCCCTTCCACAGTTGATCTTCCGAAATATTGCGTTCTGACGGTGCTTTTTCCAGCAGAATCCTGGCTCCGGTGCTTGATCCTCCAATAATGATGAAACATGCAAAATAGATGAAATAACATAAGTATTGTGCCCCAATATGAAATATATCAATGAATAACAGCAAATTATGATACAAAATAGTGATGCAAATTGGACGTATCAACTCCCCCCAAGCTTAGACCTCGCTTGTCCCCAAGCGAAACTGAGCTCGATAAACAAGACCACATGTTTATGGAGTGAAGAGTCGATAAATAAAATACGGACAAGAAGCATCATATTCATTCACACAAGACATTCTAGTAAACAACTTCCTCATATAACTCATCTCGAAATAAGTAAAGAGAAATCACAAGTAAAGGTGCATAAGAAATCATAATTGGTGATGGCAAACTTTGTTCTTGGTCAGAGAACTACTAACGGATTGTACTTCTAAGCAAAGCTTTCATATTAGAATTTATAGCTGAGCCTTCATATTTAAGCATGACAATCTCTTCATAATCATTGATAACTTCAAAGTTATATTCATTCAGATAAAATTGGTACTAAACAAGAAAGCATAAAAGACATGATTAACTGAATCATAGCATAAATGATTGATTCACAACAACTCAATTGCTTGCTTGAGATAGAGGGAAATAGGTTTACTGACTCAACATAAAAGTAAAAGACCCTTCGCAGAGGGAAGCAGGGATTAAATCATGTGCTAGAGCTTTTCAAGTTTTGAAATCATATAAAGAGAATAAAAGTAAGATTTTGAGCGGTGTTTGTTGTTGTCAACGAATGGTAGCGGGCACTCTAACCCCCTTGCCAAACGAACCTTCAAAGAGCGGCTCCCATGAGGGACGGCATCTCTACCAGCAAGGTAGATCATCCCCCTTCTCTTTTGTTTACACATGTGTTTTAGTTTTATTAAGGATGACACTCCCCCCAACCTTGGCTTTCTCAATCCATGGCTAACCGAATCCTCGGGTGCCTTCCAACATTCACATACCATGGAGGAGTGTCTATTGCAAAATTAAGTTGCTTACTGATAACTCAGAGCAAAACATGTGAAAAGAATTATTAATGAAAGTTATTAATTGGGGCTGGGAACCCCGTTGCCAGCTCTTATTGCAAAGTTATTGGATAAGCGGATGTGCCGCTAGTCCATTGTGAAAGTCCGCCCAACAAGATTGAAAGATGAAACACCACATACTTCCTCATGAGCTATAAAACATTGACACAAATAAGGAGTAGTAGTTTGAATAATTTAAAGGTAGCACATGAAGTATTTACTTGGAATGGCAGAAAATACCATGTAGTAGGTAGGTATGGTGGACACAATTGACATAGGTTTGGTCTTAAGGTTATGGATGTATGAGAAGCATCTCCTCTCGATACAGGTCTTTGGCTAGCAAGGTTTGATAGCAAGCATAAAGGTTGAGGGAAACAAACAAATATACATATGATAGAACAATCATGCATCTTTCTCATAAGCACAAGCAATTTTAACTTAAGAATACTAAGCTCATAAGCATAGAGATAATAGAGTAATGTATCTAAGTGTATTTCTCTCTTCTATTTAAACATCAAGATGTTGTTGCTATTGACCAATGCTAAGTTTGCCAAAACCAAATAGATTTACTTGATGCTCCCAAAGTGATATCAATACTCATGTCAAGAGTAATCACATAATGGAGATTGCAAACTAAAATAAGATGTGCAAAAAGTAAATGATAAGACTTCTCATTAATATTCCATAACGATAACTCACACCAACGGATACATAGATAACTAACTAAGAGAGATACTTCCACATTGCATACTATTCCATATGATAACTTCCCTATTCATGATATGACACTACTTGATAGTAAAAGGTAAAGGTGGTGATGTGATACCGCGGCACTCCCCCAAGCTTGGAACAAACCAAGGGGATGCCAATACCGATGATGAATTACTCCTTCGGTGATGATGGTGAATCTTTGTCGTCATCAGACTTCCATGGAAGAGGCCCTCCATCAACAAAAGACATCTTGGTTTCCGGAAACCTGAAACTAGCAGCATGACTTATGCGCTTAAACCTGTTTTCATACTCACAGTTTTGATTATGGACATCATAGAGTTGAGCTTGGAGTTTGTTGGTGGTGTCGTGAAGTGAGAAGATATCGTCCCACAGCTTTGCAGTCTCCTTCTTGTGTCCATCAATGAGTTCAGACACAATCTTGTGAAAGATATCCACTTCACGCTCAGCCATCTTCTTGTAGTTGAAAACCTCTTGTTCCAGCTTCTCCATCCTGTCTTCCAAGCTCCCTTCTCCCTTAGGACCCTGGACATCTTTGATCTGCAACTCTCCATCCACGAGCTGCAACTCTTTGGGGTGCATCTTCAGCTCGTTCATGTACGGGTTGACGACGTCCTCAAAGAAGCTGTCCTTCTGAGTTCCCGACGAAGACATGATGGATCTAGATCCGAAGCAAATCCTGGCAGAAAACAGCTCGAAACAAAACACGACGAGAAAACGATATTACGGACCTCCAGGGGTCCGGGGGATTATATAGCAAATATTTTTACGACAAAAGGAAGGTTCCAGGCCGAAAACGAGTGGAAACGGGACACCGAGGCGGCAGACCATAGGTCGGCGCGGCCAGGGTGGGGCCCGCGCCGGCCTATGGTGGCACGCCCTCGTGCGTCTTTTCCACTCCGTTTCGATTCCGTAATTTTTCATATTTTCTAAAAACAGCAGAAATAATGTTCGGAAAGGTAAACGCGGACTTTTTATTACCTGTACTGTTACCTATTCAAAGTCGAGTTCTGGCGGACTGTCAATTTGTCCTTTGATGAAAGCCTCCGGTGTTTCCACTTGAATAATATCAACATCAACATTATAGGAATCACCCGAGATATAATGCTTGAGTCTTTGTCCATTCACCACTTGTGTGGCATTGCCTTGGAGAGAGCTAATTTTAATTGCTCCTGAACGATACACCTCCTCAACAACATATGGTCCTTCCCACTTCGAGAGTAATTTCCCTGCAAAGAATCTGAGACGAGACCGATACAATAGAACTTGATCTCCAACATTAAATTCTCTTTTGATGATCCTTCTATCATGCCATTTCTTAACTTTTTCTTTAAAGAGTTTAGCATTTTCATAAGCTTCATTTCTCCATTCATCTAGAGAACTTAATTGCAACAACCTCTTATTACCGGCTAATTTAGGATCTTTATTTAGTTCTCTAACAGCCCAATAAGCTTTGTGCTCTAGTTCTAAAGGTAAATGACAAGCTTTTCCATAAACCATTTTATAAGGTGACATTCCCATAGGATTTTTATAAGCAGTTCTATAAGCCCATAGTGCTTCTTTCAATTTGCTAGGCCAATTCTTTCTAGATTTATTAACAGTCTTACCTAAGATACCTTTAATCTCTCTATTTGATAATTCTACTTGACCACTAGTTTGAGGGTGATAAGCAGAAGCAATTCTATGATTAATACCATACTTAGCAAGAGTTTTTCTAAAACCTCCATGAATAAAATGAGAACCTCCATCAGTCATAATATATCTAGGTACTCCAAATCTAGGAAATATAATATCTACAAGCATTTTTATAGAGGTCTCACCATCAGCACTCCTTGTAGGTATAGCTTCTACCCATTTAGTAACATAATCAACAGCGACAAGTATATGAGTGTTACCGTCTGAAGAAGGGAAAGGACCCATGAAGTCGAATCCCCAACAATCGAATGGTTCAATAACAAGAGTATAATTCATAGGCATTTCATTGCGTCTGGAGATATTACCAACTCTTTGACATTCATCACAAGATAAAATAAATTTCCTTGCATCTTTGAAGAGTGTTGGCCAATAAAAACCCGATTGTAGAACCTTTTGCGCGGTTCTATCTCCAGCGTGATGTCCTCCATAAACACTACCATGACATTTATTCAATATCTCTTGTTGTTCATATTCAGGAACACATCTTCGCATAATACCATCCACTCCTTCTTTATATAAGTGTGGGTCATCCCAAAAATAATGCCTCAAGTCATAAAAGAATTTCCTCCTTTGCTGAGCTGAAAAGGTTGGAGGCAAATACTTCGAAACAATAAAGTTAGCATAATCTGCATACCAAGGGCTCTCTCGCGAGCTCACCTTTATTGCAGCCAATTGTTCATTTGGAAAACTATCATTAACAGGAACAGGATCATAAGCAATATTTTCCAATCTAGACAAATTATCAGCAACAGGATTATCAGCACCTTTCCTATCTATAATATGTAAATCAAATTCTTGCAAAAGAAGTACCCATCTAATAAGCCTTGGCTTAGCATCTTTCTTTGTCATAAGGTATCTAATTGCAGCATGATCAGTATGAATTGTAACTTTTGAATCAACAATATAGGGTCTAAACTTATCACAAGCAAAGACTACAGCTAACAATTCTTTTTCAGTTGTAGCATAATTTCTTTGAGCAGCATCAAGAGTCTTACTAGCATAATGAATAACATTTAATTTTTTATCTACCCGCTGTCCAAGAACAGCGCCTACAGCAAAATCACTAGCATCACACATAATTTCAAAAGGCAAATTCCAATCAGGAGGTTCGACTATAGGAGCAGTTGTTAAGGCTTTCTTTAGAGTTTCAAAAGCTTCCTTACAATCATCATCAAAAACAAAAGGTACATCTTTTTGAAGAAGATTAGTAAGAGGCTTTGAAATTTTAGAGAAATCTTTAATAAATCTCCTATAAAACCCAGCATGACCAAGAACACTACGAATACCTTTAACATCCCTCGGATAGGGCATCTTCTCAATTGCTTCAACTTTAGCTCTATCAACTTCAATACCTCTCTCGGAAATTTTATGTCCCAATACAATTCCTTCATTAACCATAAAGTGGCATTTCTCCCAATTAAGAACAAGGTTAGTTTCTTCACATCTCTGCAAAACTTTATCGAGGTTTCGCAGGCAATTATCAAAAGAATTCCCATAGACAGAAAAATCATCCATGAACACTTCTACAATACTTTCGCAAAAACCATGAAAAATAGCAGACATGCATCTTTGAAAAGTAGCAGGAGCATTACATAAACCAAAAGGCATACGCCTATAAGCATAAGTTCCATAAGGACAAGTAAAAGTGGTTTTCTCTTGATCTTTAGCTTTAACAGCAATTTGTGAAAACCCAGAATATCCATCAAGAAAGCAAAAATGAGTATTTTTAGATAACCTTTCTAGCATTTGATCAATAAAGGGTAAAGGGTAATGATCTTTCTTAGTAACTTTATTAACTTTACGAAAATCAATGCACATTCTATAACCTACAACTATTCTTTGAGGAATGAGCTCATCATTATCATTAGGCACAACAGTCATTCCTCCTTTCTTAGGAACACAATGCACAGGACTAACCCATCTACTATCAGCAATAGGATATATAATACCAGCTTCAAGGAGTTTTAATACCTCGTTCCTTACCACTTCCTTCATCTTCGGAATTAGACGACGTTGATGTTCAACAACAGGCTTTGCATCATCTTCCATATTAATAGCATGTTGACAAATAGAAGGAGAAATCCCTTTCAAATCATCAAGAGTATAGCCAATAGCTCCTCGGTGTTTCTTCAATATTTCCAATAACCTTTCTTCCTCAATTTCTGAAAGCTTAGAACTAATAATAACAGGATATATTTTCTTATCATCAATATGAGCATATTTAAGATTATCAGGTAAAGGCTTTAAATCAAAAACAGGATCTTCCTTTGGTGGCGGTGTTGTACCCAAATCTTCCACCGGTAAATCATGCTTGAGAATAGGTTGGCGAAGAAAAATTTCCTCAAGCTCCTCTCTTTCTTTCCTAAAAGCTTCACTTTCACTATTCTCCAAATGTTGCTGCAAAGGATTATTAGGAACAAGAACAATAGATGCACACTGCTCCATTTTAAAATCATTACTAGGCAAGTCAGCTTTATAAGGAGTTTTGGTAAATTTAGAAAAGTTAAATTCATAAGGTTCACCAGCAAATCTAGTCAAAATTTTCTCTTTCTTACAATCTATAATAGCTCCACAAGTATTTAGAAAAGGTCTACCAAAAATGATAGGACAATGATCACTAGCAGCAGAACCAAGTACCAAAAAGTCAGCAGGATATTTAATCTTACCACATAGAACTTCCACATCTCGAACAATACCAATCGGAGAAATAGTTTCTCTATTAGCCAAATGAATAACCACATCAATATCTTCAAGTTCACAAGAACCAATTTCGTGCATAATCTCCGTGTAAAGCTCATAAGGAATAGCACTAACACTTGCACCAATATCACATAAACCATAATAGCAATGATCACCAATTCTAACAGATAGCATAGGAACACTAACTTGTTTGGATTTATTAGGATGTGAAACAATATTAGAAGCATCTTCACAGAAAATAATATGACCATCCTCCACATTTTCAGTCACAAGATCTTTAACTATTGCAACAGCAGGTTCAATTTTAATTTGTTCTTCAGGTTCTCTAGGTTTCTTTTCACTTTTATTAACCGCACTAGATATGACAGAGTACTCCTTCATTTTAGCAGGGAAAGGAGTTTTTTCAATATAAGCTTCAGGAATAACATTATCAACAGTTTCAACCACTACACATTTGTTTACAGATGAATCAATTTTATCTTTATACGGTTCATGATACTTATCAAAATTCTTCTTAGGCAGTTCATAATGAGAGGCAAAAGCTTTATAAAGATTTGCAACAACTTGGGAATCAAGACCATATGTAGCACTCATATTACGAAATTTATCAGTATCCATAAAAGCTTCAATGCATTTATAATCATAAATTATACCTGATTCTCTATCTTTGTCGTTCTCCCATCCTTCAGTATTTTCTTGGATCCGATCAAGAAGGTCTCTTTTAAACTCTTCATTCTTGCGTGTAAATGATCCAGAACAAGAAGTATCCAGCAAGGTCTTGTCTTGAAAAGAAAGTCTTGCATAGAAATTATCAATAATAACATTACCAGGAAGCTCATGAATGGGGCATTTGAGCATTAAAGACTTCAATCTCCCCCAAGCTTGGGCAATACTCTCTCCATCATGAGGCCAGAAATTATATATGCGGTTCCGATCTTTGTGAATTTCACTTGGAGGATAAAATTTGGAATAAAATAAAGGCACAATGTCCTCCCAATCAATAGAATCACCATTCTTCAGCAATTTATACCAGTGCGCCGCTTTACCAGACAGCGATATAGTGAATAGTTTCTTCCTAACTTCATTCATAGAAATACCTGCACATTTGAATAACCCGCATAATTCATGCAAAAACAATAAATGATCACCAGGATGGACAGTTCCATCCCCTTCATAGCGGTTATCCATAACACGTTCAATAATTTTCATAGGTATTTTATATGGTACTACTTCCTCACCTGGCGCTTCATCCACTACCGTTGCAGTAGTAGTAGATTTCCCAAATAGAAATTGAAGAGAAGATCTCTCCATAATGATTTATAGCAGCAGGCAGAAATAAAATCAGCACAAACAGTAAAGGTTTTCCTTACCAATTCCACTTACCAATAGCGCTTCACTCCCCGGCAACGGCGCCAGAAAATAGTCTTGATGACCCACAAGTATAGGGGGTGTATCGTAGTATCTTCGATAAGTAAGAATGTCGATCCCAACGAGGAGCAGAAGGTGTTGGCAGCAGTTTCGATGAAGGATTCACTGTAAATGCTCACAGACAAGTATTCAGGGGGTTTTGATATTGCAGATAAATAAAGTACGAGTAAGTAAAATGCGAGAGAAATAATTGCAGCGAGTGGCCCAATCCTTTTTAGCACAAAGGACAAGCCGGTTTGTTTACTTATAATGACCAAACGTTCCTGAGGACACACGGGGATTTTAGTCTAGTGCTTTCGCTTCATGTAGTTAAATAATCTTCATTGTTTTGATAAGTGTTGTGTGGGTGAACCTATGCTAATGCACCGCCCTTCCTAGGACTAATACATACTTGTGATTATACCCCTTGCAAGCATCCGCAACTACAAGAAAGTAATTAAGATAAATCTAACCACAGCCTTAAACTCTGAGATCCTGCGATCCCTCCTGCATCGATATACTAACGGGGGCTTAGGTTTCTGTCACTCCGGCAACCCCGCAATTAGCAACCGAATACAAGATGCACTCCCCTAGGCCCATAAATGGTGAAGTGTCGTGTAGTCGACGTTCACACGACACCACTAGAAGAATGACACCACAACTTAAATATCATAACATTGAATATTACTCAACCATAATTCACTACTAGCATTTAGACTTCACCCATGTCCTCAAGAACTAAACGAACTACTCACGAGACATCATATGGAATACAATCAGAGGTGATATGATGATGAATAACAATCTGAACATAAACCTTGGTTCAATGGTTTCACTCAATAGCATCTACAACAAGTATAGAATAACACCGGGAGAGTTTCCCCTATCAAACAATCAAGATTTAACCCGAATTGCTACAGCGATGACGAGGTGCAGCGGTGGTGATGGCGGTGTAGATGGTGGAGATGATGATGATGATGATGGAGATGATGTCCCGCTCGATGACGATGGCGATGGCGTCGATTTCCCCCTCCGGGAGGGAATTTCCCCGGCGGATTCCTGCCCGCCGGAGAGCTCTTTTCTCTCTGGTGTTCTCCGCCCCGCAGAGGCGGCTGTAACCCTTCGTGAGGTCCTCTCTGTGGCTTAGGTTTTCGGGACGAAGGAGTACGCGAAGAAAAGGAGGCGAAAGGGGTGTGGGGCCCCCAGAGCACAGGGTGGCGCCGCCAGGCCTTGGGCCGCGCCGCCCTGTGGTCTGGGCCCACAGTGGCTCTTCTCTTCTCCCCTTCTGGCTCCCTCCGTCATCTGGAAAAATAGGAATTTACGTGAAATTCCCTTCCACAGTTGATCTTCCGAAATATTGCGTTCTGACGGTGCTTTTTCCAGCAGAATCCTGGCTCCGGTGCTTGATCCTCCAATAATGATGAAACATGCAAAATAGATGAAATAACATAAGTATTGTGCCCCAATATGAAATATATCAATGAATAACAGCAAATTATGATACAAAATAGTGATCCAAATTGGACGTATCATACGCCCATGAGTATCTTCGGGCGTTGGTGAAGATATGATCATGGAGTCCGTCTGTAGGTTTTGCAAGGTTATAATCTGTGTTGCATTTATTTTGAAGATTTAGAGAGCCTTGAGCAGAGCAGCCCTACAATACCAAATGGCATAATAGCATATTCCCCAATATATTTTTATATCATCTACTCCTCCGGTTCTTTTTAATTGACTCGAATTTTGTACAAAGGTGTATTGAATTCAAGTCAATTAAAAAAGTCCGGGGGAGTAGTATTGTGGGTTTTAGTCTGTGTGATCCATTTTTGTGGCCTGCGAAACCCATTCCGGCTATCCTGTCCTGCATCCACGTTTATGAGAATTACCGTTTCCGGTCCGCTAGACATGCTCTTAAAATAGTTACACCTGAGGTACCCGTTCAAAGAAAAAGAAAATAATAAGAGTGTGGAACCGCCTATGACTATGGGTCTTACTAGACCCCACCTTTTCATGTCCTTCTTTTTTTTTTGAACAAGGGTAGGGTGTCGAGCACTGATACGTCCAGAACGTATCTACTTTCCGAACACTTTTGCTATTGTTTTGCCTCTAATTTGTGTATTTTGGATACAACTAACACGGACTAACGTTGTTTTCAGCAGAATTGCTCTGGTGTCTCGTTTTTGTGCAGAAATTCAACTTTCAGGAAAATCCTCGGAATTTATGTCAAAGGGCTTATTTTTGCAGAAGAATCACGGAGCCAGAAGGGCAGGCCTGGGGGAGGCCCAGGCCCCCCAGACACTAGGCCGGCGCGGCCTGTAGGGGGGCGTGACGCCCTAGCGTGTGGGCGCCTCGGCCAGCCTCTGACGCCCCCTCTGGACTACTTAAGGGTTTCGATCTAAAAACGCGAGACGGGAAGTCGAAGTCGCCAGAAACCATCCAGTACGCCGCCACCGTCGCGAAACTCCGTCTCGGGACCAGAAACTCCGTTCTGGCACTCCGCCGGGACGGGGAATTGGAGGAGATCATCGCCGCCATCACCACCGACGCCTCTCCATCGACCAGCCATGTTTCCCCCATCCATGTGTGAGTAATTCCCCCGCTGTAGGCTGAAGGGGGTGGTAGGGATTGGATGAGATTGATCATGTAATAGTCATAAGATTGTTAGGGCATGGTGCCTAGTATCCGTAGAAGTTACTTTTATGATATTGTTGCAACTTGTTATGCTTAATGCTTGTCACTAGGGCCCGAGTGCCATGATCTCAGATCTGAACATGTTATTGTTTCATCATGATATGCATTGTTTTATGATCTTACCTACAAGTTGTATACACACGTTGCTGTCCGGAACCCGAGGCCCCAAAGTGACAGAAATTGGGACAACCGGAGGGGAAGGCGGTGATGTGGGGATCACATGTGTTCACGGAGTGTTAATGCTTTGCTCCGGTACTCTATTAAAAGGAGTACCTTAATTTCTAGTAGTTTCCCTAGAGGCCCGGCTGCCACCGGCTGGTAGGACAAAAGATGTTGTGCAAGTTTCTCATTGCGAGCACGTACGACTATATACGGAACACATGCCTATGGATTGATTAGTACTTGGATACCGCTTTATTATTATCTGCAAATGCCCTACCATGATTGTTATATGAATTCTCTCATCCATGCAACGCCCGTTCATCCATCCATGTGCCTACATTATTTTAATCCTGCTGTTTACTATAATCACTACTGCTGTCTTTATTTCACTGCTGCTGTTATTGCACTACTCCTATTGCTATAAAACTGTTGCTACTGATAAACTCTTGCGAGCAAGTCTGTTTCCAGGTGCAGCTGAATTGACAACTCTGCTGTTAAGGCTTACAAATATTCTTTGTCTCCCCTTGTGTCGAATCAATAAATTGGGTAATACTTCCCTCGAAGACTGTTGCGATCCCCTATACTTGTGGGTCATCAAGACTATTTTCTGGCGCCGTTGCCGGGGAGCATAGCTTTATTTGCAAGTTCACTTGGATTGATATTGTTCGCTGCAAATCCTCCATCATGGGTAAACCTCGCGATGCTAAAGTCGCCATATTACCATCCACTACAAGAAAAGGTACAACTCTGAGTACCTCCGCTGCTCTTGATTCACCATCTGTGATAAGTCAACTTGTTTCACCACCACAAACTTCACGTGTTGGTATTTCTGCTGAATCTGAAAATTCCTCTGATAATTTTGATGATGCTTCTACTGTGCTTGATAATACTGGTTCATTAGGTCCTTTTCTAGATGCTACAATTGCTAGGTCTAGACAAATTGAAAATACTGAAATTCCTAATGAAAATATTGTTACACCTGTTAATTCACCTGAGTCTGATGACCTTGATGAAGATTATGTGGAACTTGATGATGATTTTATTGATAAATGCAATGCTACTACTAGTACAAGTAACCTTAAAAAGCTTATTGCACAACATGTTGTTAGATATAAACTGTCTCCTGATCCTAAATTTGCCACATCTCCTATAAACATTAAGGATAAATATTATGACTTTTCTCTTGATTTATCTCATATATCTATTGTTGAGAAAACACCTTTCTGTGGTACTGAAAAAGAGAGTGTTGTAGAGCACATGAATGAGCTTTCTACTTTAAGTAGCTTGTTTTCTGATGATGTTAAGATGCGTACTTATTTTGTTGCTAAGATTTTCCCTTTCTCATTAAAGGATGATGCTAAGATTTGGTATAATAATTTGCCTCCTGATTCTATTGATAGTCCAAGTTGTTTGCTTGATGTTTTCTTTCGAAAATATTTTCCTGCTAGTGCTCAACATATTGCTCTGCAGAGAATTTATAGTTTTGATCAAGAAGATGGAGAGAAATTGCCTGAAGCTTGGGCAAGATTTTGCTCTCTTATTAGAGCTCGGCCTGGACATGATTTGGAAAAGCATGATTTACTTGATATATTTTATAGTGGACTAACCATTGAGTCTAGGGCATACCTGGATAGTTGTGCTGATTGTGTTTTCAGGAAAAGAACTCCGGACGAAGCTGAAGAATTATTGGCTAAGATAAGCAAAAATCATGATGATTGGTCTACACCTGAACCAACCCCGACACCAATATTGAAGAAGAGGGGTATGATTGAATTAAATGATGAAGATATGAGGGAAGCTAAGAAATCTCTTATGGAGAAAGGTATTAAATCTGAAGATGTGAAGAATTTGCCTCCTATAGAAGACCTATGTAAGATAATTCCCCCTTCATCCACAATTGAGGTACATTCCCTTCAACGCTTTGATAGAGGAGATATCCCTTATTCAAAACCTCCTGATCAATGTTTAGATGAATTTGATAATTATATTGTTAAGCAAAATAATTTTAATATGAGAGTAGAGAATCATCTAATGGAAAATTCTCAAGCTATTAGTAAATTGCATGATATTGTGGAAAGAACCTCCAATGATGTTAAGATGCTTGTTAAACATTTTAATATGATTCAAACTCAAATTGATCAACTTACTAAAGTGCAAAATGACTTGTTAAAAAATACTCATGAAGAAAAACATGCTTATGAAGTAACAACTAGAGGCGGTGTTTCTACCCAGGATCCTCTATATCCTGAAGGGCATCCCAAAAGAATTGAACAAGATTCTCAACGAACTAAAGAAACTAGTAGTCCTTCTAAGAAAAAGAAGAAGAAACATAAAACTGTTGTAGAATCCTCTGAACCTGTTAATGATCCTAATAGTATTTCTATTTCTGATGCTGAAACTGAAAGTGGTAATGAACATGATGAAGATAATGATAAGAATGATACTCCTGATAAAGAAGAAATTGAAAAAGAACCTGAAAAGCATGCTAAAAATAAAAAGTACACTAAAGAAGATTTTATTACAAAGAAACATGGTAATGAAAGAGAACCTTGGGTTCAAAAGCAAATGCCTTTTCCTGCTAAGAAACTAAAATCAAAGGAGGAGGAACATTATAATAAATTTTGTGATTGGATGAAACCTTTATTCTTGCAAATCCCTTTGACTGATGCTATTAAATTGCCTCCTTATTCAAAGTATATGAAAGATATTGTCTCTAACAAAAGGAAAATTCCTAATGAGGAGATTTCCACTATGCTCGCTAATTACTCTTTCAATGGTAAGGTTCCAAAGAAGCTGGGAGACCCAGGTATACCGACTATTCCTTGTTCTATCAAGAATAATTATGTTAGAACTGCTCTATGTGATTTGGGAGCAGGAGTTAGTGTGATGCCTTTTTCTCTTTACAAGAGACTTGATTTAGATAAGTTGATACCAACTGATATATCTTTGCAAATGGCTGATAAATCTACTGCTATTCCTGTTGGTGTATGTGAAAATGTTCATGTTCAAGTTACTCAAAATTGCTTAATATTAACTGATTTTGTTGTGTTGGAAATGCCTGAAGATGATAATATGTCTATTATTCTTGGAAGACCCTTTCTTAATACTGCAGGGGCTGTTATTGATTGCAATAAAGGAAAAGTTACTTTCAATGTTGATGACAAGGAACATACTGTCTATTTTCCCAAGAGGATTGATAAAGTATATGGAGTTAATACAATTTTTAATTTGAAAACTATCAAGGTGGGATCATTTGATTGTCCTATATATGAGCCTAAAGAAGAATATCAAACTCTTGTGATTGGATCCATATCAATTCAATATAAGGTAACATGATTGATTTGAGGTTTATTTCTTCTTATGTCATATAAAATTTATTTGGTAGCAAGACTTGATCAACCTTGTTAACAAGTATATTTTAAATACATAGAAGAGCTAAACAACATTTCTTTCTTCCTCCACTTGTTTTACTTGCTGTAGCACCTTTTGTTTTGCAAAGTTCTTTAGTCAATTAGAAATTTCAAAATCTTTTCCTGCGCTGTAATAATCACTTTAACACCCAGAAATGTGCATTTTTCGAAGTTCTCAAAAATTTACAAAAATTATACTGTTAGTCTTATTTTTCGAAGGGGCACCTGGGAGCACCTGGGGATGACCAGTGGGGCACCCCAGGGTGGCACCCCACAGGCCGGCGCGGCCAGCAAGGGGGCGCGCCACCCTGTTGTGTGGGGCCCTCCTTGCCCCACTCACTCATCTCTTCCTCCCATCTCACTCTCTCTCCCGAAAAAACTCGTACTCACTTTCTCTCACTCGCGTTTCTGCTCAAGAGCTCAAGATTTCTCGATCTCTTTGCTCAGCCCAGATTTCTGTCTGAAATTTGGCACATTTTCTCTCCGGTATGTGACTCCTTTGATTATCCAATTAGAATTTTGTTTGGTTGAGTATATATTGAATATTTTGCTGCTGTAGGTAACATGTTTAGTGAGCTTGCATGCTTGTTCTAAGTTGTAAAAATTAGTTTTGATGCATGTTTAGTACTCTAGCAAGTTCCTATAGTAGTTTCCCTCAATTATATACCTTGAAATCAAATTTTATAATGATTGTTGAAAAATTTCAGAAAAGGAAAATGGACAACCACAACTTTGGAGAGGTGTTCGAAAGAGAGACGACGAGCACGGGGAGGCCCTCTAGGACCGCCACCCGATTCAGGCGATCCTATAATGAAGAAGTCATCGCACCGAGCTTCGAACCCGAAGAGGACAATGGAGTCCCTAACGCTTCATCTTTCCCATGTTATAACTTTTTGAGTAATGCAGGGTTGTTGGATGATTTCTTGACCCTCGTCGGTAAGGCGGGTTTAACCACCTATATGGAAGATGAGGGAGCAATACTACATGCTCACTAAAATCTTTGTGGAGAGCTTTAAGTTCAACAACAAGCACTATCACCCGACAGTTGCATTCAGGATCTATGGTAATCCTATTACTATGAAGTTGAAGGATTTTTGTACTGCATTGGATATTGCCCCTGTAGGTACAGCAAAGAAGATCGAGGACAACCCCAAGGCTTTGCTGGAGCTCTATCGAGAAATCACCAATGATGATTGCCGCACCATTCAGCGTGGCAAGATAAGAAACATCCAACTCCCCGCCATTAAGTATTTTGCTTATTACCTTGCTACTAGCATTCTTGGTAGGGAGAATACTAGTAATATTTCTAGTTATCATCTTGCTTTCTTAATTGCTGCACTCACTGGGGAGACACCTTATCATCTTGGTGCTCTTGTTGCTCGCCGTTTGTCTAACAAGGGGCCTATTTTTGGAGGAATTATTGCATCGCGCATTTTAGCATATCTAGATCTTCCTCTTGACCCTACTGATGTGAAACTAACCCCTGCTAGGTTAGATATTGCTGCTATGAAGAGTCACCAATTTGTTACAACTGACTCTAGTATAGATAATATTGTCTATAGATAATATTGTCTATAGAATGTTATTTGCTGACGGGGATGAGAGGGAAATCCCCTTGCCGCAACCGATTTGTTCAGTGTTCACAGGAAACCGTGGTCGCGCTCTAAGGAGGAGGTGGATGAGCAACTGAAGATACAAGGCTTCCACCAGCAGCATGACTCCGAGGACGCCGAGCCCTCCTACGACTACACCTTCACGTATCCTGGTGCTTCTTCCAGCACATACCCAGAACAGGATCCTTCTTCGTCGTACTACGGAGACACCACTTCATGGGGACCGTGGTAATGATTTCCACTTAGGCCAAAAGCCTAAGCTTGGGGGGAGGTATACCGGCATCACTCATTCTTTTCATATTACAATTGCTGGATACTTGTATATACTTGTTTAGCTTCTTAAAGTGATTTCTAATGAGAGGGAGATGATATTTGGGGAAGTGCTGTCTAAAAACAGATTCTGGGCTGTTACTAAAAAAATTCGTGCGCACAGCCAGAACGTTATTTTGAGTTGAAAATTTTTGTGCATGTTCCCCAGGTTGTTATCTAACTTTCATTAGTTGAACACTTTTCGAACTGAGCAACGTAAGATTTTTGTAAAAATCGATTTCTGTACTGCTGTCAGGTTTTGGCAGATTTCTGCCATCCTGCTTTTCTGTGTTTCTGTTAGTTTGCATTCTCTTGTTTTTGCTTTGTTTCTTTCCTAAAACACAAAAAGACCAAAAATATTTCTGTTGTTTCTCTTCACCATTTGTTTATTTGGTTCTTTGCTCCTATTTTACCTTATTTGCTATCGTTGGTTTGCTATGAGAAAATCCAAAAAGATTTTGCTTTGTTTGCTTGTTTCCTTTTGTTCTTGTTTCTAACCCGAAAACACCAAAAATATTTGTTGTTCTTCTTTGGTTTTGTAAAGTTCATTAGGGAGTTCAGAGGTCTCCGGTGGTTGGAGCTTGGTTTCATTCCATATTATTATTCAAGCTGCACAAGTGAAAGGCAATAATGACGATCTACGGCAACTTGACTGTGGTGAGAGGCTGGTATGAACTCTATTTGTTTTCATTTTTGTACATATACTCATCCATGTGAGCATGCTTAGTTGGTTCATGTGAGGTATATGTCATTTAATGAAAGTCTAGTAGTTCATGATCTCTCATGATTAGTTCCAATCTATTAATAATGAGTAGCATGTCATGAATATTTGCTTGCATTGCTTTATTCATAGATCGGTATGACATTGTGGTATCCTCCTCTGAATAATTCACTCGAATCGACTTGGCACATGCTCACGCATGCATATGACTAAACAAAAGTCAATTAAGCCTCGATGATTTACTTTGCTTCAGAGTTCTTGTATCACTTTTATGCCTCCGTTAATTTTATTTTGTCGCAAGCATGATTATGACGGTTATTGCTCTCTTGATTGTCGCTTCCCAGTCTATTGCTAGCCTTCACTTGTACTGAGCGGGAACGCTGCTCGTGCTTCCAAATACCTGAAAACCAAGTTATTCCAAAGTGTCCACCATAAATACCTATGCATGGCATTTCAAACCATTCCAAGTAAATTCTCATGTGCTACCTTTAAACCTTCAAACTACTTCTCAATTTGTGTTAATGTTTTATAGCTCATGAGGAAATATGTGGTGTTTTATCTTTCAACCTTGTCATTTACTCCTGACAGACTTTCACCAATGGACTAGTGGCACATCCGCTTATCCAATAATTTTGCAAAAAGAGCTGGCAACGGGGTTCCCAGCCCCAATTAATTAACCTTCATTAATAATTCTCTTCACGTGTTTTGCTCTGATTCATCAGTAAGCAACTTAACCTGCAAATAGATACTCCCCCATGGTATGTGAATGTTGGAAGGCACCCGAGGATTCGGTTAGCCATGGCTTGTGTAAGCAAAGGTTGGGGGGAGTGTCATCCATAATGAAACTAAAATGCATGTGTAAACAAAAGAGAAGAGGGATGATCTACCTTGCTGGTAGAGATGACGTCCTTCATGGGAGCCGCTCTTGAGAGTCTGGTTGGCGAGGTGGTTAGAGTACCCACTATCATTCGTTGACAACAACAAACACCTCTCAAAATAATTTTACTTCTGTCTTTGAAAAAATGAAAAGCTCTAGCACATGTTAATCCCTGCTTCCCTCTGCGAAGGGTCAATCTTTTACTTTTATGTTGAGTCACCATCCTTTCTTTGAGCACCTTCTTGAGAGCATAACTGTCATTCTTAGTATAATATGCTTGTCCCAAAATATGATCAGCTGTGGTATAACTTTGATGCTTTTATCTTTGACAAATTTACTTCTAGTCTTTCTATGAACTTCAGAGGTGCCTGGGCATTTATGTTTTGCTGTACAAATACAGGCAAGCGAGATACCACTTTATCATATCTTTCTATGAACATTGCAATCCTGCTTATGGAAGTGTTTCATGATGCTTGTTATTAGTTTGTTGGTATCTTTTTCATGATTGACACAGCTACTAGATGACTTTATTTGCATGTACCTTATTATGAATTGCTTAAGCACTTGCCATATCATGAGAATATTTACATCATATGAACAAATGTGTTCGTGAAAGTTCTTTTATCGCACTCAGTTGTTAACTGAATTGCTTGAGGACAAGCAATAAGCTAAGCTGGGGGTTGATACATCGATGCGCGTAAATGTACACGTCCGTTGGGAACCCCAAGAGGAAGGTATGATGCGCACAGTGGCAAGTTTTCCCTCAGAAAGAAACCAAGGTTTAATCGAACCAGGAGGAGCCAAGAAGCACGTTGAAGGTTGATGGTCGCGAAATGTGATGCGGCGCAACACCAGGGATTCCGGCGCCAACGCGGAACCTGCACAACACAACCAAAGTACTTTGCCCCAACGAAACAGTGAGGTTGTCAATCTCACCGGCTTGCTGTAACAAAGGATTAAGCGTATCGAGTGGAAGATGTTTGCAAAGAAAACAGTAAACACAATTGCAGTAGATTGTATGCTATGTAAAGAATAGGACCGGGGTCCACAGTTCACTAGAGGTGTCTCTCCCATAAGATAAAAGCATGTTGGGTGAACAAATTACAGTCGGGCAATTGACAAATAGAGAAGGGCATAACAATGCATATACATGATATGATAAATATAGTGAGATTTAATTGGGCATTACGACAAAGTACATAGACCGCCATCCAACTGCATCTATGCCTAAAAAGTCCACCTTGGTTATCAAGGATCTTGATACCATATGATAAGGGCTAAGCCCGGGGATGTGCCCGATCTTCACGGATTTGAAGGGATTCGTGGGGGTAGGTGGATGAACGCGATGAACACGTGGGGGAAACGCGGGGATACACACACACGGATACAATTCGAGTTTTCCCTCGTTGGCTCGAAACACCAACTCGATAGAGATTGCAGGAAAAGACCTTCCGGTAGAAGTCCCGCAAAGAGATCGACTAATCGAAGCTCGGGAGATCTAGAAGGGTGAAAAGACCGGAAGGTTTGATGGAAGTGCAAGCAAAAGACCAAATAGGTAGAAGTGCAAGCAAAAGATCAAACAAACGGTAGAAGTCACCAAAGAGATCTTCACGAGTCGATAGGAGCCCGGGTGGCGATACAAGATCATAGATCTAGGTAAGGTTCCCACAAGGGTGAGCTAAGCTCAGGTTTTCTTTCAAATCAAGTCTAATCTCAGATCTGAGCCAACTAGGCTATTTATAGGTAGGGGCGAAGAGTTAAGTTACATGCTGAAAAGTGTTGTGCTGAAGTTCGCGGGGCGGAAGTTCCGGTCATCTTGGGCGGAAGTTCCGGTCAGGGGCGGAAGTTCCGGTCCTGGGGGCCGGAAGTTCCGGCCGGCCGGAAGTTCCGGCCAAGTTCCGAAATTAGCCCGTTTCCTTGCAGTAACATCCAGGGGCGATTTGACGGACTTTCGGAACTTGGGCGGAACTTGGGCGGAAGTTCCGACCGGGCGGAAGTTCCGGTCCCTCGGGGCGGAAGTTCCGGTCCGATGCTTTTTCCTGCGCGCTGGAGGGCATCTTGGGGGCATCTTGGAGGAATCTGGCCGGAAGTTCCGGTCCTGGGGGGCGGAAGTTCCGGCCTGGGCGCTGTAGCTCCATCTTCATCGTTTCCAGCTCTCTCTCCAACGTCTTGGTCTCCATGGCTTGTGTCTTGGTCGATGTACCTGATTGAACATAGGGTATTCGCATGAAGTAGCAAGCCATCCAAGGGGGTGTCAAAGTCATAGGTAGAGAGGAGCGAATTCACCTCTTGGCGTAGTGCTTGGGCTCGAGCTCGTGTCATTGGACCACGAGGAGGGCTTGTCGGTCTTGATGTAGTGTCGACCTTGGGTGGGGCTGCATCATCTCCCCCCCCTTGGGAAAGAGTCGTCCTCGACTCGATGTTCTCCTCATCTCCATGGTATGGTGAGAGGTCGGACACATTGAACGTGTTGCTCACCAAGTACTTGGATGTTGGTATGTCGACGACGTAGGCGTTGTCGTTGATGCGCTTGAGGACCTTGAAGGGACCATCACCTCGGGGCTTGAGCTTGGAGTTTCTTTCTTGAGGGAAGCGGTCCTTGCGAAGGTGTATCCACACTAGGTCGCCTTCATTGAAGATCCGTGCCTTTTTCTTCAAGTTTAGTCTTGTGGCTTGACGGAGAACTTGTTGCTCGATCGTTGCCCTTGTGTCTTCATGGAGTTTCTTCATGTATTGTGCTCGCTTGTCGATGTCCATGTTCACTTGCTCATGTAGCGGAAGAGGTAGGAGGTCAATCGCCGTAGGTGGTTCAAACCCGTAGACGACCATGAATGGGCTTCTCATTGTTGTGGAGTGCTTGGCGCGGTTGTAGGCAAACTCCGCATGTGGGATGCAATCTTCCCATGCTTTCAAATTCTTCTTGACAAGGACTCGTAGTAGTGTGGAGAGGCTTCGGTTCACCACTTCGGTTTGCCCATCGGTTTGGGGGTGCGATGATGATGAGAACAAAAGCTTGACGTTGAACTTGGCCATTAGTGTCTTCCAAAGATAACTCATGAACTTGACATCTCGGTCGGAGACAATGCTTCTTGGTACACCGTGGAGTCTCACAATTTCCCTAAAAAACAAGGAGGCAATGTGTGAAGCATCATCCGTTCGGGAACATGGTATAAAATGAGCCATTTTTGAGAATCTATCAACTACCACAAAGATTGAATCATGACCATATTTAGTTCGAGGTAATCCTAGTACAAAGTCCATGCTTATATCGGACCAAGGAGCATAAGGAATAGGCAACGGTGTATAAAGACCATAAGAGTTGGAGGTGGACTTAGCTTGTAAACATGTCGTGCAACGGTTGCATAGGCGCTCCACATCACGCTTCATTCGTGGCCAATAGTAATGGGTGGAGAGCATAGAGAGCGTCTTGTCACGTCCAAAGTGACCCATGAGACCACCACCATGCGATTCTTGTAAGAGCAAAAGGCGAAGCGAGGACATTGGGACACAAAGTTTGTTGCCCTTAAACAAGAATCCTTGGTGCAAATAGAAATCATCGATGCCCTTTTCAATGGAACACTTTGCAAAAATTGGGCCAAAGAAAGTATCGGAGGCATATTGTTCTTTGATTTCATCAAGACCCAACACATGGAAATCCAAACGAGTGAGTAAAAGGGTGAGCTTGCGGGAAAGGGCATCCGCAACGACATTGTCCTTGCCCTTCTTGTATTTGATTACATATGGGAAGGACTCAATGAACTCAACCCATTTTGCATGTCTTTTGTTCAAAGTGTGTTGACTTTTCAAATACTTCAAAGATTCATGGTCGGAGTGAATAATGAACTCTCTTGGCCAAAGATAGTGTTGCCAAACTTCAAGAACACGAACCAAAGCGTAAAGTTCCTTGTCATAAATAGGATAGTTGAGGCGTGCGCCGTCCAACTTCTCACTATAATATGCCACGGGTTTTCCATTTTGCATGAGGACACCACCGATTCCAAGGCCACTCGCGTCACATTCTATCTCAAATGTTTTAGCAAAATCGGGAAGAACAAGTAGTGGTGCCTCGGTGAGTCTCTTTTTCAATTCATCAAAAGCTTTTTGTTGTGCTTTGCCCCAAACAAACGGAACATTCTTTTTTGTAAGCTCGTTTAAAGGGCAAGCGATGGTGCTAAAATCTTTCACAAAGCGGCGGTAAAATCCGGCGAGTCCATGGAAGCTTCGAACTTGACCAACATTTGTGGGAGTGGGCCAATTGTGGATGGCCTCAACTTTGGAAGAATCAACTTCAATCCCGTTGGCGGAAACCACAAAACCAAGAAAAACCAATTTGTTTTGAGCAAAGGTGCATTTTGGGAGGTTGGCATAGAGCTTCTCGTGGCGCAATATGCATAAGACTTCTCTCACATGTTGAACATGGTCCTCGAGATTTTTGCTATAGACGAGAATGTCATCAAAGTAAACAACCACGCTCTTGCCAATGAGTGGTCTCAAAATGTGATTCATAAGACGCATGAAAGTCGAAGGAGCATTAGAAAGACCAAATGGCATGACAAGCCATTCATATAGACCAAGCTTGGTCTTGAATGCCGTCTTCCATTCATCACCAATTGCCATGCGAATTTGGTGGTAGCCACTACGCAAATCAATCTTAGAGAAAATGGTGGCACCACTCAATTCATCAAGCATGTCGTCTAAACGCGGAATGGGATGGCGATAACGGACGGTAATGGCATTGATGGGTCGACAATCCATACACATCCGTTGCGTCTCATCCGGTTTAGGCACAAGAATCACGGGAACGGCACAAGGGCTAAGGCTTTCTCGAACGTACCCTTTGGCGAGGAGGTCTTGTATTTGGCGTTGAATCTCCTTTGTGTCTTCGGGGTTGGTGCGGTAGGCGGCTCGGTTTGGAAGGGGAGCGCCGGGTATGAGGTCGATGCGGTGCTCGATGCCCCGAAGCGGTGGTAGTCCATGAGGTAGCTCGTCGGGGAAGACGTCTTGGAATTCCTTCAAAATAGACAACAAAGACGAAGGAATGTTGGTTAAGTCGTTAGTCTCCGCCGAGGGTCCCTTGCAAATGAGCACGTAGTGTAGGGTGGTGGATGGGTTGTGGTGCACTTCTCTCATCTCACTCTTGGTAGCTAGGAGAACACTCTTCATCTCACTCACATATGGTTTGTGGCGCTCACTCTCTTTTTGGTGGATCACTCTCTCACCTCTCAACTCACTAGTGATAGTGGCTTCCTTAGCCCTCGCTAAAGCCTTTGCATTGTCCGCAATTACTTGGCTAGGAGTCATTGGGCGTAGGATGTAGGTCTTGTCGTTGACCTTGAAGCTATAGGCATTTGTGTAGCCATCATGGTTGGCTTTCTTGTCATATTGCCAAGGGCGACCAAGTAACATGTGGCACACCGTCATAGGCACGACGTCACAATCAATGGTGTCTTCATAAGCGCCAATCTTGAAGGATATCGTGACGGTGTGTTGGATCTTCACATTTCCATTGTCGCTTAGCCATTGCACATGGTAGGGATGGGGGTGTTTCCGGAGCGGGAGGTTGAGCTTGGTGCATAGTTCGGTGCTTGCAAGATTGTGGCAACTCCCTCCATCGATGATAACCTTTATTGACTTGCCATTGATTCCGGCTCTTGTTTGGAAGATATTGCACCTTTGGTCTTCATTTGGAAGTGCATGGGTTGTCAACACTTTGGTCACCACAAGAGAAGGGCTTGCATCATGCACACATAGGACTTGCTCTTGGTCTTCCAAGTCATCTTCTTCATGAGAGGTTGCGGCTTGTACCAAGGCTTCATATTCACCTTCACTCAAGTACTCCACATCTCCATCATCTCGAGTGATCATAACTCTTGTGTTCTTGCATTCAAAGGATTTATGTCCTTGAGCACCACACTTGAAGCAAGTGATGTTACTAGATCCGGTGGAAGCTTTGGAGGACATGGTTGATTGCTCCGGCTTGAAGCTTGTTGTTTTGATGGCACTTCTTGCTTGCTTTGGAGGATCCTTGGAGGCAAGTGCACTTGTGTTCTTGATGCTTGAGGAGGCATTCATTGCATTTCTTGCGGCGAAGAAGGTCTTTGTCTTTGCACTTGCTAAGTCTTCTCGCACTTGGCGCTCGGCCCTTGTTGCTTGGTGGAGTAACTCAACCATGTTTTTGTAAGGCAAGAATTCCACTATTCTCTTGACGGGGATGTTCAAGCCATTCAAGAATCTTGCCATAGTTTGCTCTTCTCGCTCATCCACATTTGCACTCATCATGGTCATGTGCATCTCCTTGTAATATTCCTCAACGGACTTGTAGCTTTGCTTGAGTTGAGTGAGCTTGTTGAAGAGGTCACGCTTGTGGTGAGTTGGTACAAAGCGGGTGTGCATGACTTCTTGCATCTCTTCCCATGTGTCAATGGGTGCTAAGTCTTCCTTCTCACGCTTCTTGTTGACCTCTTCCCACCAAACATTTGCATATCCTTCAAACTCAAGTGATGCCATGGCAACTTTCTTTGCTTCGGAGAAGTTGTGGATGCGGAATATCTTATCAACCTTGAGGACCCAAGACAAGTATGCGTCGGGATCTTCCTCTCCTTGGAACTTGGGCATGGTGAATTTTAGCTTCCCAAAGATTTCTTCCTCATTGCGGTCATTGCGTCTAGGAGGTGGTCTTTCTTCACCATGAGCTTGACGTTGTTGAGGTTGAGGTTGTGGACCTTGAGCATCTTCATTGTTGTTTCTTTGTTGTTGAGGAGGAGGTGGTCTTCCATGACCTTCATCTTGATCATCATTGTTGTGGCGTTGATGAGGCCTCACACTTTCTTCACTTGATGCTTGGTGATGATTTGAGTCTTCTTCCATCTCAACATCTCGTGCTTGATGAGGTGGTCTTCTACCATGAGGGCGATCATCATGATGACGACGGTTGTCTTGACCTTGACGGCGTGGTGCCCTATCACGAGGAGGTTGATCAACATTGATGATGCGGCGGTCTTGGTTCACTTCTTGTTCGGCATTATGGTGGTGCCTTTGAGCATTGGCCACTTGAGATGGGCGAGGTTGCCCTTGATGTTGACGTGCCTCTTGCTCTTGGCGGAGCCTTTCTTGCTCACGTGCATGAAGGAGATCTTGATCATGACGAAGACGTTGTTGTTCCTCTTGGAATTGAGCATGGAGATGTTCTTGTTGAAGGCGTTCTTCTTCAAGGCGTAGACGTTCTTGGACAAGTCGAAGTCGTGCTTGCTCCGCTTCTTGAGCTTGTTGTTGAAGCACTTGAGCATCCACATTATGGTGGTGTGGGTCTTGATTGGAATCATGATGCGACGATGTAGGAGCTCGTGACCTTGAGCTATGAGAGCGCGAAGACCTTGAATGGTGTCTTCTATCTTCTTGACGGTTGAGTGTATGGAGGATGTTGTCCAACGCCGTCTTCATTTCTCTTGTTTCTTGACCTTGCATGGCGAGTGTTGCCTTCAACTCATTGCCTTGAGTTTCAATCTTCTCATTGAGTTCTTGAACTTGATTGTTGAGGTCAATCCTTTGCACTTGAGCTCTTTCTTCATAGCGGACGTTGGTATCCTTGAGCATGGCTTCAAATTGATTGAGCTTGGCGTGGACGGCTTGAGTAGCTATCCAATGTTGGTGCCGCGTCATCGGTAGTTGGTTCCCTTCTCCACTAGACATGGTTACAACTAAAACAAGAACTATGTGGTGGGTGGTTAGGAAAGACTACCAAAAGTGTCAAAACTTGCAAACCAAAATCGAAAAGGTGTTTCAAGTCGAGGAACAACCGATATGTATGCACACACACAAAACAAAACTCTATATGGTGTTAGGTATGGATGTGGAAAGCCAAATGGAAGAACCAAACGAAAAGTCTATTGTCAAAAGTGGGTAAGATCCAAAAGTCACAAGTCAAAGGCGGTGATCACAAAAGGCATACACAAGGTGGAACACACACGTGGGACAAAATGGGGTTAGCGCGACGGAAAATGAGCACGAACAAAAATGGTCCTAACGAAGACTACTAGCTCGGTGTCACGCTAACGCAAGAGAGACCGTGGCTTGGTTGCAAAATTGAGAAGCAACAAGATTTGCGCAAGACGCCTCTCTTCTCTTTTCTCTCTTTTGCTTATAAGCTTTGGACTCTTTTGTGTATAGGTGTCACTCACACTCTTTTTCTTTTTCTTTTTCTCTTTTTTTTGTATGCTTAGAAGCTTTCTTTTTCTCACTATCTATGTAAGTATGTCACACTTCTTTTGCCTATCTTTTCACACGAGCTTGCTTCGTAGCTTTGCTCAACACACGCACACCCTCACGGTCGGGACGCTTGCGCAATGCTTCGCAACACTAGAAAGCCACTCTCGATAGGAAAGGTACGCAAAGGAAGCTAAGGCTACAAGTTAGGGGCAAGTTATACCACTTGATGACGGTGGCCGACGATGTTGAACTTGCTATGGTGGAAGGTGTCAAATGAACCGCTTGGATCCTCGGGGTGCCGTCGTCGTAGTTGATGTTGCGGAAGCTTAGTGGTAGCTGAAATGGCACACACAACGAAGTCCAAACACAAGGGGTTAGTGCCAAAACGAAAAACGAAGAAAGCTGTCAAAATTTCGGCCAGGCGGAACTTCCGGTCCTGAGGGGCGGAACTTCCGGTCCGGGGGCGGAACTTCCGGTCCTTCGGGGCGGAACTTCCGGTCGCAATCAGATCTGCGGGCTGTTCTTCGATTTGGGCGGAAATCCGGGCCGAAAATCTTCGAATTCGTGGAAAATTTGGCACTAAGAGCGGTGGGAAGGTGGGGGAATTGCAGATCAACACCAAAGACAAGTTTCTATTGGACCAAAACCACCAAAAACTCAACAAATCGCGAGATCCAACCAAGGCCAATTTGGGGCTATTTTTTGGGAAAATTTTTTGGAAATTTTTTTGGGCGAAATTGGTGGAATTGGTGGGTGTGGGGGTCAAATCCGTGGCAACCAAGGAGCTCTTGATACCATATGATATGGGCTAAGCCCAGGGATGTGCCCGATCTTCACGGATTTGAAGGGATTCGTGGGGGTAGGTGGATGAACGCGATGAACACGTGGGGGAAACGCGGGGATACACACACACACGGATACAATTCGAGTTTTCCCTCGTTGGCTCGAAACACCAACTCGATAGAGATTGCAGGAAAAGACCTTCCGGTAGAAGTCCCGCAAAGAGATCGACTAATCGAAGCTCGGGAGATCTAGAAGGGTGAAAAGACCGGAAGGTTTGATGGAAGTGCAAGCAAAAGACCAAATAGGTAGAAGTGCAAGCAAAAGATCAAACAAACGGTAGAAGTCACCAAAGAGATCTTCACGAGTCGATAGGAGCCCGGGTGGCGATACAAGATCATAGATCTAGGTAAGGTTCCCACAAGGGTGAGCTAAGCTCAGGTTTTCTTTCAAATCAAGTCTAATCTCAGATCTGAGCCAACTAGGCTATTTATAGGTAGGGGGCGAAGAGTTAAGTTACATGCTGAAAAGTGTTGTGCTGAAGTTCGCGGGGGCGGAAGTTCCGGTCATCTTGGGCGGAAGTTCCGGTCAGGGGCGGAAGTTCCGGTCTGGGGGCCGGAAGTTCCGGCCGGCCGGAAGTTCCGGCCAAGTTCCGGCCAAGTTCCGAAATTAGCCCGTTTCCTTGCAGTAACATCCAGGGGCGTTTTGACGGACTTTCGGAACTTGGGCGGAACTTGGGCGGAAGTTCCGACCGGGCGGAAGTTCCGGTCCCTCGGGGCGGAAGTTCCGGTCCGATGCTTTTTCCTGCGCGCTGGAGGGCATCTTGGGGGCATCTTGGAGGAATCTGGCCGGAAGTTCCGGTCCTGGGGGGCGGAAGTTCCGGCCTGGGCGCTGTAGCTCCATCTTCATCGTTTCCAGCTCTCTCTCCAACGTCTTGGTCTCCATGGCTTGTGTCTTGGTCGATGTACCTGATTGAACATAGGGTATTCGCATGAAGTAGCAAGCCATCCAAGGGGGTGTCAAAGTCATAGGTAGAGAGGAGCGAATTCACCTCTTGGCGTAGTGCTTGGGCTCGAGCTCGTGTCATTGGACCACGAGGAGGGCTTGTCGGTCTTGATGTAGTGTCGACCTTGGGTGGGGCTGCATCACATTCAGTATTAAGTTGCTAAGCAACAGACAATTGCATTAAGTATGGTGCGTAATGTAATCGACAACTACATCCTTAGACATAGAATCAATGTTTTATCCCTAGTGGCAACAACACATCACAACCTTAGAACTTTCTGTCACTGTCCCAGGTGTCAATGAAGGCATGAACCCACTATCGAGCATAAATACTCCCTCTTGGAGTTAAGAGTAAAAACTTGGCCAGAGCCTCTACTAATAACGGAGAGCATGCAAGATCATAAACAACACATAAACAATAGATTGATAATCACCATAATCATAGTACTCTCTATCCATCGGATCCCGACAAACACAACATATAGAATTACATATAGATGATCTTGATCATGTTAGGCAGCTCACAAGATCCAACAATGAAGCACAACAAGGAGAAGACGACCATCTAGCTACTGCTATGGACCCATGGTCCAGGGGTGAACTACTCACTCATCACTCCGGAGGCGATCATGGCAATGAAGAGTCCTCCGGGAGATGAATCTCTCTCCGGCAGGGTGCCGGAGGCGATCTCCTGAATCCCCCGAGATGGGATTCGCGGCGGCGGCGTCTCCGGAAGGTTTTCCGTATCGTGGCTCTCGGTACTGGGGGTTTCGCGACGGAGACTTTAAGTAGGCGGAAGGGCAACGCGGGGGCCACACGAGGGCCCAGGGGCAGGCGCGGCCGGGCTTGGGCCGCGCCGCCCTATCCCTGGCTGCCTCGTGGCCCCACTTCGTTATCTCTTCGGTCTTCTGGAAGCTTCGTGCAAAAATAGGACCCTAGGCGAAGATTTCGTCCAATTCCGAGAATATTTCCTTACTAGGATTTCTGAAACCAAAAACAGCAGAAAACAGCAACTGGCTCTTCGGCATCTTGTTAATAGGTTAGTTCCAAATGCATAAATATGACATATAATGTGCATAAAACATGTAGGTATCATCAATAAAGTAGCATGGAACATAAGAAATTATCGATACGTTGGAGACGTATCAGCATCCCCAAGCTTAGTTCTGCTCGTCCCGAGCAGGTAAAACGATAACAAAGATAATTTCTGAAGTGACATGCCATCATAATCTTGATCATACTATTTGTAAACATATGTAATGAATGCAGCGATCAAAACAAAAGTAATGACATGAGTAAACAAGTGAATCATATAGCAAAGACTTTTCATGAATAGTACTTAAAGACAAGCATCAATAAGTCTTGCATAAGAGTTAACTCATAAAGCAATAAATCAAAGTAAAGGTGTTGAAGCAACACATAGGAAGATGAAGTTTCAGCGGTTGCTTTCAACTTATAACATGTATATCTCATGGATATTGTCAACATAAAGTAGTATAACAAGTGCAATATGCAAGTATGTAGGAATCAATGCACAGTTCACACAAGTGTTTGCTTCTTAGGTGGAGGGAGATAGGTAAACTGACTCAACAATAAAAGTAAAAGAATGGTCCTTCAAGAGGAAAGCATCGATTGCTGTATTTGTGCTAGAGCTTTTATTTTGAAAACATGAAACAATTTTGTCAACGGTAGTAATAAAGCATATGAGTTATGTAAATTATATCTTACAAGTTGCAAGCCTCATGCATAGTATACTAATAGTGCCCGCACCTCGTCCTACTTAGCTTGGACTACCGGGTCTTTGCATGCCATGTTTCAACCAAGTGTCACAAAGGGGTACCTCCATGCCGCCTGTACAAAGGTCTAAGGAGAATGCTCGCATTTTGGATTTCTCGCTTTTGATTATTCTCAACTTAGACATCCATACCGGGACAACATGGACAACAGATAATGGACTCCTCTTAAATGCATAAGCATGTAGCAACAATTATTATTCTCATATGAGATTGAGGATATGTGTCCAAAACTGAAACTTCAACCATGATTCATGGCTTTAGTTAGCGGCCCAATGTTCTTCTCTAACAATTTTGCATGCTCCAACCACTAAAATGATAGATCCTTCAGACAAGACGGACATGCATAGCAACTCACATGATATTCAACAATAGTTGATGGCGTTCCCCAGAAGCATGGTTATCGCACAACAAGCAACTTAATAAAAGATAAAGTGCATAAGTACATATTCAATACTACGATAGTTTTTAAGGCTATTTTGTCCCATGAGCTATATATTGCAAAGGTGAATGATGGAATTTTAAAGGTAGCACTCAAGCAATTTACTTTGGAATGGCGGAGAAATACCATGTAGTAGGTAGGTATGGTGGACACAAATGGCATAGTAGTTGGCTCAAGGATTTTGGATGCATGAGAAGTATTCCCTCTCGATACAAGGTTTAGGCTAGCAAGGTTATTTGAAGCAAACTCAAGGATGAACAGGTGCAGCAAAACTCACATAAAAGACATATTGTAAACATTATAAGACTCTACACTGTCTTCCTTGTTGTTCAAAACTCAATACTAGATATTATCTAGACCTTAGAGAGACCAAATATGCAAATCAAATTTTAGCAAGCTCTATGTATTTCTTCATTAATGGGTGCAAAGCATATGATGCAAGAGCTTAAACATGAGCACAACAATTGCCAAGTATCACATTATCCAAGACATTTTAGAATTACTACATGTAGCATTTTCCAATTCCAACCATATAACAATTTAACGAAGAAGAAACTTCGCCTTGAACATTATGAGTAAAGCCTAAGGACATATTTGTCCATATGCAACAGCGGAGCGTGTCTCTCTCCCACAAAGTGAATGCTAGGATCCATTTTATTCAAACAAAAACAAAAACAAAAACAAACCGACGCTCCAAGTAAAGAACACAAGATGTGATTGAATAAAAATATAGTTTCAGGGGAGGAACCTGATGATGTTGTCGATGAAGAAGGGGATGCCTTGGGCATCCCCAAGCTTAGACGCTTGAGTCTTCTTAAAATATGCAGGGGTGAACCACGGGGGCATCCCCAAGCTTAGAGCTTTCACTCCTCTTGATCATAGTATATCATACTCCTCTCTTGACCCTTGAAAACTTCCTTCACACCAAACCTCAAGCAAACTCATTAGAGGGTTAGTGCACAATTAATAATTCACACATTCAGAGGTGACACAAACATTCTTTACACTTCTGGACATTGCATAAAGCTACTGGACATTAATGGATCAAAGAAATAAATCCAACATAGCAAAAGAGGCAATGCGAAATAAAAGGCAGAATCTGTCAAAAACAGAAGTACGTAAAGACGAATTTAAAGCTGGCACCAGACTTGCTCAAATGGAAAAACTCAAAACTAATGAAAGTTGCGTACATATCTAAGGATCACGCTCGTAAATTAGCAGATTTTTTCGAATTTTCTACAGAGAACTGTGCCCAGATTCGTGACAGATAGCAATGCTGTTTCTGCGCAGCGATCCCAAATATAACATCAACTTTGACATAGAAACTTTACTTGGCACAAAAACATGATAAGGAGAGGTTGCTACAGTAGTAAACAACTTCCAAGACTCAACAAAACAAAAAATTGCTGTAGTAAAAACATGGGTTGTCTCCCATAAGCGCTTTTCTTTAACGCCTTTCAGCTAGGCGCAGAAAGTGTAAATCAAGTAACATCGAGAGATGAAGCATCAACATTATTATTTTTCATGCAAACACAACTTGTTGCAGAGGGTACTTTAGGTGCTCCATTATCTAAATTCTCTATGGTGGTGCTAGGGGTTTTAGAAATTTTAGGCCTATAATAATTCTTTTGTTTAGGCACTTTAGAGGCGTACATGAATTTTTGCTCTTTACCCACATAAGCTTTCTCACTATACTTGAGAGAAGAAAAGGTTGAACCCAAGGTTCCCATAGCTTTTTCAAGTTCATCAATCCTATTGGTTTGATTATCATGGACAACACAAGTTCCTAGGACACTAATTCTTTCATCAATTCCTCCTAAGGATTTATCAAGTTCATAAGTTTTGTCAAATAACATTCCCAATTTAGTTTCAATACTTGGAAAATTTTTCTCTATGGTTTCCAATTTTTTCATAACATCCTCAAGAGAGATTTCAATTTTAACTTCATTAACAGGTGGTATTCCAACTAGACTCTCAATGATGCAACTAGCTTCTAAAGCGGGAGTACCTAGGAAATTACCTCCCGAAAGAGTATCAAGAACATATCTATTCCAACTAGATAAACCAACATAAAAGTTCCTAAGAAGGATAGTGGTGGAGTGTTTCTTAATGCACCTATGATGAGCATTACTAATTCTATACCAAGCATCTTTAAAACTTTCTCCACCTTGTTGCTTAAAAGAACGAACTTCAACTTCAGGATTACTCATTTTAGTAGCAATAAAGTAAACTAGGCAAATAAAGTAAAGACAAGTAACTAATTTTTTTGTGTTTTTGATATAGTGAGCAAGACAGTAAATAAAGTAAAACTAGCAACTAATTTTTTTGTGTTTTGTTTAGGTGCAGCAAACAAAGTAGTAAATAAAATAAAGCAAGACAAAAACAAAGTAAAGAGATTGAGAAGTGGAGACTCCCTTGCAGCGTGTCTTGATCTCCCCGGCAACGGCGCCAGAAAACAGGCTTGATGCGCGTAAATGTACACGTCCGTTGGGAACCCCCAGAGGAAGGTATGATGCGCACTGGCAAGTTTTCCTCAGAAAGAAACCAAGGTTTAATCGAACCAGGAGGAGCCAAGAAGCACGTTGAAGGTTGATGGTCGCGAAATGTGATGCGGCGCAACACCAGGGATTCCGGCGCCAACGCGGAACCTGCACAACACAACCAAAGTACTTTGCCCCAACGAAACAGTGAGGTTGTCAATCTCACCGGCTTGCTGTAACAAAGGATTAAGCGTATCGAGTGGAAGATGTTTGCAAAGAAAACAGTAAACACAATTGCAGTAGATTGTATGCTATGTAAAGAATAGGACCGGGGTCCACAGTTCACTAGAGGTGTCTCTCCCATAAGATAAAAGCATGTTGGGTGAACAAATTACAGTCGGGCAATTGACAAATAGAGAAGGGCATAACAATGCATATACATGATATGATAAATATAGTGAGATTTAATTGGGCATTACGACAAAGTACATAGACCGCCATCCAACTGCATCTATGCCTAAAAAGTCCACCTTCAGGTTATCATCCGAACCCCATTCAGTATTAAGTTGCTAAGCAACAGACAATTGCATTAAGTATGGTGCGTAATGTAATCGACAACTACATCCTTAGACATAGAATCAATGTTTTATCCCTAGTGGCAACAGCACATCACAACCTTAGAACTTTCTGTCACTGTCCCAGGTGTCAATGAAGGCATGAACCCACTATCGAGCATAAATACTCCCTCTTGGAGTTAAGAGTAAAAACTTGGCCAGAGCCTCTACTAATAACGGAGAGCATGCAAGATCATAAACAACACATAAACAATAGATTGGTAATCACCATAATCATAGTACTCTCTATCCATCGGATCCCGACAAACACAACATATAGAATTACATATAGATGATCTTGATCATGTTAGGCAGCTCACAAGATCCAACAATGAAGCACAACAAGGAGAAGACGACCATCTAGCTACTGCTATGGACCCATGGTCCAGGGGTGAACTACTCACTCATCACTCCGGAGGCGATCATGGCGATGAAGAGTCCTCCGGGAGATGAATCCCCTCTCCGGCAGGGTGCCGGAGGCGATCTCCGAATCCCCGAGATGGGATTCGCGGCGGCGGCGTCTCGGAAGGTTTTCCGTATCGTGGCTCTCCCGGGGTTTTCGCGACGGAGACTTTAAGTAGGCGGAAGGGCAACGCGGGGGCCACACGAGGGCCAGGGGGCACGCGCGCCAGGGCCTAGGCTGCCGCCCTATCCCCTGGCTGCCTCGTGGCCCCACTTCGTTATCTCTTCGGTGTTCTGGAAGCTTCGTGCAAAAATAGGACCCCGGGCGAAGATTTCGTCCAATTCCGAGAATATTTCCTTACTAGGATTTCTGAAACCAAAAACAGCAGAAAAAGCAACTGGCTCTTCGGCATCTTGTTAATAGGTTAGTTCCAGAAAATGCATAAATATGACATATAATGTGCATAAAACATGTAGGTATCATCAATAAAGTAGCATGGAACATAAGAAATTATCGATACGTTGGAGACGTATCACGTCCAAACGTATCTACTTTCCCGAACACTTTTGCTATTGTTTTGCCTCTAATTTGTGTATTTTGGATACAACTAACACGGACTAACGCTGTTTTCAGCAGAATCGCTCTGGTGTCTCGTTTTTGTGCAGAAATTCAACTTTCAGGAAAATCCTCGGAATTTATGTCAAAGGGCTTATTTTTCCAGAAGAATCACGGAGCCAGAAGGGCAGGCCTGGGGGAGGCCCAGGCCCCCCAGACACTAGGCCGGCGCGGCCTGTAGGGGGCGCGCCGCCCTAGCGTGTGGGCGCCTCGGCCAGCCTCTGACGCCCCCCTCTGGACTACTTAAGGGTTTAGATCTAAAAACGCGAGACGGGAAGTCGAAGTCGCCAGAAACCATCCAGTACGCCGCCACCGTCGCGAAACTCCGTCTCGGGACCAGAAACTCCGTTCTGGCACTCCGCCAAGACGGGGAATTGGAGGAGATCATCGCCGCCATCACCACCGACGCCTCTCCATCGACCAGCCATGTTTCCCCCATCCATGTGTGAGTAATTCCCCCGCTGTAGGCTGAAGGGGATGGTAGGGATTGGATGAGATTGATCATGTAATAGTCATAAGATTGTTAGGGCATGGTGCCTAGTATCCGTAGATGTTACTTTTATGATATTGTTGCAACTTGTTATGCTTAATGCTTGTCACTAGGGCCCGAGTGCCATGATCTCAGATCTGAACATGTTATTGTTTCATCATGATATGCATTGTTTTATGATCTTACCTGCAAGTTGTATACACACGTTGCTGTCCGGAACCCGAGGCCCCAAAGTGACAGAAATTGGGACAACCGGAGGGGAAGGCGGTGATGTGAGGATCACATGTGTTCACGGAGTGTTAATGCTTTGCTCCGGTACTCTATTAAAAGGAGTACCTTAATTTCCAGTAGTTTCCCTAGAGGCCCGGCTGCCACCGGCTGGTAGGACAAAAGATGTTGTGCAAGTTTCTCATTGCGAGCACGTACGACTATATACGGAACACATGCCTATGGATTGATTAGTACTTGGATACCGCTTTATTATTATCTGCAAATGCCCTACCATGATTGTTATATGAATTCTCTCATCCATGCAACGCCCGTTTATCCATCCCTGTGCCTACGTATTTTAATCCTGCTGTTTACTATAATCACTACTGCTGTCTTTATTTCACTTCGCTGTTATTTCACTACTCCTATTGCTATAAACTGTTGTTATCGATAAACTCTTGCGAGCAAGTCTGTTTCCAGTGCAGCTGAATTGACAACTGTTAATGCTTACAAATATTCTTTGTCTCCCCTTGTGTCGAATCAATAAATTGGGTAATACTTCCCTCGAAGACTGTTGCGATCCCCTATACTTGTGGGTCATCAAGCACCCTAATTTTTATTAACTCATAGACATTGTACATATACAAATATGTTTCTTGGTAGATGCAGGCGGTTAAGCGCTACAGCGAGAGGACAGATTGTGTTGCTATGAGTAGAGTTCCTGCAGGAACATATAGGCAAAGATCTTGACTGAGTATTTGCCTGATGTGCACAGTTGTGAGCTAAAACATTGAGTGATCTGTTTAAGTGTATGATCCTTGGATGGAGCTGTTGCGTTATTTCCTGAAATTGCATTGCTTGTCTTCTTATCTCCCATAGAACTGTTGGATCCTTTGCTCCCTGAAGCTTCCGCTGCTTTCGCCAGGTTTAGATTATCTGTGAAGAAAATGGGCTCCTGCATAAGAAGAGAAGAGGCAATGTTTGCTGCAATGAGGAGGACTTCTGCTTCAGCTTGGAGGGGTGTGGAAACCGGTGATGTCCTGGCAGAGATGAATATATCCGTTGTGTGCGATTGGTTCTTCCAAGTAATGTATATTATTCTAGCTCCTGATTTTGCCGGTTGGCTGTTTACCTGTTCTTTCCAAGCTGCATCAACAAACATCTTTGGGTCAGTGTATAGAAGTTCCCGCGGAGTAGCTAAAGTTTTGGTTGGTAGAACATGCGGCTTATGCAACTGCAGGCTGTCAAGCAAAGCATTTGTTATTATGATAACCTGATGAGGTGATCCTTCTATATTGTAAAGAGCTTTTCATTTCTCATTTTCCGAAGGCACCAAAGGAAAGTAAAGATGTTATGGATAGAAATGTGAGGACGATTCTGTGCTAAGAGCTGCAAAATAGTGGTGTGAAAATTCGAGAATTTTCATTAATCAAATCCATTCTAAGATACCAGGGTGAGGGAAACCATGCAGCTCGAGCAAAAGTGCAAGTGACAAACAAATGAGTATCACTTTCTTGGAATCCACACCTACAGCAAAGATTAGAAATGTGTTTTGAATACCTTGATGCTCTTTGTCCAGTAGGAATAGCTCTTCTGAGTATTCTCCATGCAAAAGCTTTTATTCGGGAACGTTCTCCATGGTGACTTCCGCAAGATTGATTTCCTACGTAAATTTCTTCAACTCCCTCTTGGAGACACCAGTCTTGTGGATCATGCTCATCTGTCCTCGAGGTGGGGGGAACGCCTCGTTTGGTGCGTGAGTATGAATTTGCTGAACCTGATGTTGTGGTGCAGGCAGCGGGTTAGGGGGTTGCACTCCCTGTAACGTTGGGTACGCCTGCCCTTTAGCCATTTCTTAAAACTTCTAGAGCTCGAGGAACTTTCGGCAGTCCCTGAGTAGATGGATCGACTTCTTGACATTGTCCTTTGGATCGACGTATGCGTGTATGTAGCAAGGAGCGTTTAATTGCTCTGCAAACGGTAGTTCAGGCACCCGTGGAGGTTGATCCCTCCAGTTACCTCGACTACCTCCGGATCCACTACGATTGTTATCCCGACGATTGTCGCGTTGGTCACTGCATCCATCATCATACCGAGCATCGCGTTGACTAGTGTAGCATGCGTCGATCGCGCCGGTTGCCTGAATCGTTTAGGTGCTTCTGATTATCTTCTTCATCACCGTTGCGTGGGGGTGGTTTCCGTACGTGGTCTTCACCATCAGCCCAGCTTTTTGCAATCTCCATGATATTGGTGATAGTTTTCGGCTTCTTACAGTCGAGTTCTTCGAGATACGATTCCCGTCAGATGCCATCGCTGAAAGTGTAGATTTTCCAATCAACAGAGACATCTTCGTCAACGTTCAATAGTTTAGTGAAGCACCCGGTATACGAACGCATCGACTCCTTTGGCTTCTGGTGGCATTGACGTAGCTCTTTGATCCCCCCGGGTCTTTTGTATGTGCCTTGAAAGTTTTTTACGAAAGCGTTGACTAGATCTTCCCAGGATCAGATAGATCCTTTCGGCAAGCCCCTCAACCACGCCCGTGCTGAATCCTTGAGGTATAGTTGGAAACATTGGATCATCGCCACTTGATTTCCTTTGTGCAAGATCGCAGTCTGTAGGTAGTCGTCTATCCATGACCTCAGCTCCTGTTGACCATCGTACTTGGCAGCGTCAGTAGGTGTTGGCTTGAACCTCTTTGGTGGCATCGCCTCTCGAATCTTGTGGCCTAGCCAATCAGCACCGCGGAGTTCGTCGTCGTGTTCTTGAGTTTCTTCAGAATCGTCGCTGTCGAAGCCAGCACGTGCCGCGCGTCGTCGGCGAGCCTTTTCGATTTTGCTTTGTGTGATATCGTCACGAATGTCCTTTGAGAAGAGCGATGTCGAGAACCACTGCCGTGATGCGAAGATTTTTCTTTCCTTGGGATGAGCTTGTCCCGATGATTCCGAGACTTTCCAGGGCACCCCGATGAGCTAGTGCCATTGGATTAACAGGCGTCGGCTGATTACTGATCAGATAGGCTGCGAGATTTGCTGTCGCTCCTTCGACAGTTTTGGGCCTGAGCATGCCCGCCGTATCCATTGTCATGAATGAATTTGAGAGGTTTGATGTGATCTCTCTCGCGTCCATCTCCGATAGGCGGGGGATGCGTGGGCGAAATCTCCCGGATCCTTGGTTGCTTTTAGAGGCACTCCCGAGAGAGGATAGCCCCCTTCGCTGCTCGCTTGATAGATAAGCTGCCTGCCAGCGTCGATCGAGGTCAGCTTGCTCCTTAGCTAGCCGAGAACGATTCTTCTCGAGAATAACATGATAAGCGTTCAGGGTGCCTGCCGATACGCCGACAGGGAGGCAGGTGCTGTTGACCACGATGTTGCGAGCCGCATCCTACTCTTCCCTAGATGCAGAGAAAGTGTTGTTGGCGTTGTTGGCATTGCTGCCGCTGGGCTCGCCATCTCGTCGTCGCTCACCATTGGCGCATGGGGTGTGCTCACCTGTAGAGATCTCGGCTCCCGTTTGAGGGTTGATGATGACGAAGATTTGTTGATGAGCGTCTTGCATCATGGTTAGGGGGGGCGACATTGTTACGTTCGTCGGTGCTTTCTTCATCGGAGGAGTATTTGACGCCACATACGAAAGGAGAGGCGTCCGAGCCAAGTTTGTGCCTGGTGTCGTAGTCGAGGCAGCAGTACAATGTCAGATCCGATGATCCAGAGACATCGGACCCGACAGACATGGTGAACATGGTGCGGCCTGATGATGATGATGGAGACGTCGGATTCGACACCGACGATGCAGCCGATAGATCGGTGTAGTGTTGGGTCTTAATTAGGGCATCTATAATGATATTGAAGGCGTGGCTTCCCTTAGCCCTCCACGTCATCTAGAGGAAGCAATAGCCATAAGTGATACAATGAACTATCTCTTATTATCGTCCTAGCAATTAACATGAATGAATTACTTTTAGTAAAAATTAATTTGCTAAGTGAAGATATATCGTACAACGAATAAAAAAGTCTTCTCTTATTTTTTAAAGATCATTTTTTAATTAAGGAAAGGCAAGTTTTTCTTTCTTATTTCTCTTCCTTCCAATTAAACAAAAAATCTAGGTGGCAACAATAAGAGAAAGCTGACCCCATCTCATTGACATTGTACATGATCTTAGGAATCTTTGGTACCAAACATAGAAACCAATAACGGGCTATCAGAAAGACCCAACTTGTAAGTAAATTTGGGAGTCAATTGATTTCGTATGTAATTTTAGGGAGGCAACAAATGCCATAATGTTGTTATGAATTGCTACTAATTAATTTCATATGGAAATATTTGGAGCGAAACCCACATTTAATTCCATGATATGCGTATTACTTCAGGATCCTAATTAATTACGTCGAACCTTACCAAGGAAACACAAATTCGGGAAGGATAATAAAACGGCAAAAATTGATACTCAAAGAGTCGGTCCTGCCTCTATATAAACAGCAGCATAAGCAACCACCTAAGCACAACAGCCAAAACAAAAAAGATTGACACTAGAAGGAAATAGTAAACAACTTCGTTATGGCTGTGATCCAGAGCAACACAAGGTTTCTGTGCTTGATGGCTCTTTTGATGATTTCAACAACTTTGCTGTTGAGTCAATCGTCAGGGAGGAACATAGGTACATTTTTGTCTAGCAGAGCTGAGAAATTATAGAGAAATTCGTGTTTTTCAAGAGCTTGAGCTTCATCCTATTGAAATGCCATTTTTATATTTCATTCAATCTGAAGCCATGGCTGTTGTTGATTGACATGTCTCGCACTAAGTATTTCCTAAAAGATAGCAGTTGGTCTGCTATTTGTTGTTTTGGACCTGTTGTTTTTCTGAATTAGCACACCGCTTCTATCCTGGAAATTGTATAATGCATCGTTTTCATAGATAAATTTCAAGCTTAATTATGAAATTCTCTAGGTTCTGATTGCATTATTTTTATTTTTATTGATTTATATTAGGTACGGAAGCCAAAACTGATGTCGTAGGTACGGAAGCCAAGAAAGGCCCTTTCCGTGAACCCTACATCCCACCCCCATGTGAGCCTACGTATTGTGACACAGCCTGCAAGCAAGATCAGTACAGTTTTGGGAAATGCCATGAAGATGATGGCGGTTGCTGGTGCAGCTAGATGACGCTCCCTAGGTGCCGCAGAAAATTGTAGCAAGGAATTGATGGAGGATAAAGTTAGGAAATAAATTTTTTCTTGAGAAGGATTGTCTTCCGTTCATAATATTACATTTGGTAATCAGGCCCCTATTATAGTGTTATGGGAATGGGAGAGTTCATAGCCTCGTTTGACACTATTGTCTCTATCATCGTAGTTGAATACTTTGAACCATATCAGGTTTTTAAATATTGTTGTTTTCATTGCTCACTAATATTTTGCTGTGTAAATCTGCAACTGCACATAAGACGGAGCGGAATAATTTCGAAATAACTATGGCATCCATAAAACTAAATTTATGATCGCTATTAGGGTCGATATGGGATGGGCAGGTGGAGATACTCCTAATAGATGTCATATATTGTACGTGCGAACTTCAAGTTTTCGAAGCCGAGATATTCATCCAAGTTAGTATGTCCACTTTTACTAGTAGTATACCAAGAGACAGGCAAGACCACTACGTGGTTCTCATGGTAAGGGGCAGTTTTGCGTATTTATTCTCTGCACTATGGCTAGCCCGGTTTAGGGATCGATTGCCCCACTGTAAAAAAAACTGGATGTCGTCTAGTATTTCCATATTGTTGACATCAGAAAAGGCGAATCGATAGAAAACCCTAGCTTTATTATCGGAAAATACTTCAGTTCCATCGGAGGCAGGGACGTTCGCAACCTCCGGGTCTTTGCGTAGTTGGATCAGATCGCGCCCGCCTTCTTTGCTTTTTCATCGTGCGCGCAGGTGTGGGTCCACAAGCCCAACCTTATTCGCACATTCCTTTGAGCTAATTACACCTGTAGTCCTACAACTTGTCTATCATGTGAAGGTTTAGTCCTACATCTTGCAAAGTGTGAAGCCTTGGTCCTACAACTTGAAATCAATGTGAAGATTTGGTCCTCAATCAATCAAAAGCTGACATGTGGCATAACAGTTTTTGCAGAAGCACCCCTAATATTCTTACCCGGCACATTAGACCCTTGATGTCTTCTTACATGCGGATCCCACCTGTCAGTACGGACAGAACAAATAAAATAAAATACGCGCGTACAGAGGGTTCGACCTCGCGACCTGGGGTTCACGGCACCACACTGTAGCCACTAGAGAATGAAGAAACTTGTGTTGCAAATGAGGACGTTACCTTATTTTATCTGAAATAGCTTAATAGAAAAGTGAGACAAAACAAATAAAATTTTATTTGCTGGGACGAGGTTTCCAGCGACTGCCTCATAACCATACATTTTCTTTATGTTCTACTTAAGGACGTTATAGGTTTATGCATTTGTTCTTTTTTTTTGCCTTTTCTCGTCAATATGACACTTAGCATATTTGATTTGTCCAATGAATATCCGTAAGAGGGTAATGTATGTATATTTTACTTAACATTCGGTCTAGGTGCTTAGATATTTTGTACTAAATGTTGTTGTTATAGTAAAATATGTTTTTGCAAATATATGTATTTCTTATTTAAATGATGTACTTGGTTGGAATGAAAATATGGTTTAATCCCGTATTTTGGAACATGGAAGCATATGCTCCCTCTATTTTAAAATACATCTTACACATATTTTGAATTTCAACAATTGAACTAATAAATTCGCACGTACATCTTCAGGTGCTACTCGCTCACAAAGTTATTTTATAAAAAATCAACTAGTCATGTGACGTGTGTAAAAAATATAATATTTAGTGATAAAAATAATTTTTTTCACAAGATAAAGTTTTGCATATGACCTATGGTGCCGTCTTAATGCGGGTCCCACCTGTTAGTTACGCGGAAACAGATAAAATTTATTATGTGAGGCGAACGGTTCGATGTTGCGACCTGCCGCTACAGCTAACTGGGGGTTGCAAATACACCAAACATTGCATGTGTTCCATATAGAGAACACTACTTTCTTATAAAAGTTTTATTAGCCAAGTAGCTTCCACTAGACCAAGCCCAAACAGGAAACAAATAAAATTTAGAGTGCGGAGGAGGTTCAAACTCGTGACCTGCTGCTAGGTCTAATTCTCGATTGCCTCTGGTCTAATTCTTACACACAAAAATACAGACCGCTTGACTAGAGAAGACATGTTTTCATACAAAGTTATAAGTAGGATAAAACACTAGAAGAATACAACCTTTAGAAAACTATTTTTTACCACATGTATATTAAAACATAATCTACTCTGTACTAATATTTAAAAACAAAACACTCTATCATATAACATAGTATATATGTCGAATTATATTTGTAATCTAATGTATATTTCTCAAATGAAATAGAATACCAATGTTTTCACAGTCTACATGTCCATGTTTAGATGTGTATATAGAATATTTTGTAAAACTTTTTCGCCACTTCCAAATACTTTTTTTTGGGAAGAAGGGAGCATATGCACCTGTGAGAAAAAATAAATTTCCGCAAATGTTCATGCATTTGTATTTCACTCTCTATCCAAGTATCATTTACTAAAATAAATTTCCGCAAATGTTCATCCAAGGTTGTATTCTTCTACTGTTTTATACTACTTACTACTTTGTATAAAAAACATGTCTTCTCCATTCAAGCGGCATGTATTTTTTGTGTAGGAATTAGACCCGAGGAAATCGAAACATGAAAGTATATGCTTTCTTTATTTTAAAATGCATCTTACACATATTTTATTTTATCAAAAAATTGAAACAAAAAATCCGCACGTACATCTTCAATACGCCATCACAAAGTCGTTTTAGAAAAAAATCGACTTGTCACGTGGGGTGTGAAGAAAGACAAAATTCAGTGCTGAGAATAAGGTTGTTCGCAAGATTTTTTTTTACATATACCACAAAAAATATTGATTTTCATGAAACTTGGCGAACAAATATATATTATGGAGATGTATATGTAGAATATTTTGTAAAACTTTTGCGCCACTTCCAAATACTTTTTTAGGCAGAAGGGAGCATATGCACCTGTGAGTAAAATTAAATTTCCGCAAAGGGTCATGCATTTGTATTTCACTCTCTATTCAAGTATCATTTACTAAAATAATTTATTTTCTATATTCATAAATTTGCTAGCATAGCTGCACACAAGCTTTCAAGAAAAATGACAACACGCATCCATCACTTTTCATAAATTATGTGATGTACAATTTTCCATAAATAAAACACCGGTGCTGCTAAAGGAAAAAAATAAGTAGTTTCATTTCTCGTGAAAAGGGTGAAAAATCATCTACTCTCTGTATAATAGGAAGGCGACGTAGAGTAGTTCAATAAATTGTTAATGGTCTAGTGGCATGCGTGAGTTAACGCGTAACCTGAGGTCAACAGTTCGAATGCTCCACTACGCGTTAATTTTTATTTTCGCCATACGCACTGCCAGGTGGGACCCGCATGCCAGGGGGCACTAAAGGTCCTATGTGCTACTTAAGAATATTAGGGATCTCTTTGCAAAATCGGTAACGCCACATGTCAGCTTCTGGTTACCTGAGGACCATTCTTGAACCTGAATTGCAAGTTGTTGGACTAGGTTATCACCTTTTGCAAGTAGTAGGACCAAACTATCACATGGTATACAAGTTCCTGGACCTGAAGTGTAATTAGCTCCATTCCTTTCTCCTCTCGTTCCTCTCCTCGAAAACGAGCTAGTTCGCCGTTCGCCCAATCTCCCGAGAATTCCTCCGCCGCGCGGTGCTTCGGCAAGGGAGTAGTTGATGATGCTACAATAGTATAAATCTTTTGCTATAATTATTTTGAGGATTTGCTACTTTAGTATGAAAATTTGGTACAAGGTTTCCGGCGAGGCCTCTGGCGATGTCGATTTTAGCCAAACTATCAGCGACGGTGCTGCAAACAGTTCACGGCGATGCCACTAACATTTAGTGATGGTGCTGCAATAAAGTCATAGTGCTGCCAACCGGAGTTTGGATGTTGTTGGTGGTGCGCCGGAGAGGAGTAGATGACGATGCTATAATAGTGTAATTTTTTTCCTACAAATGGTCTATGATTTTGCTACTTTAGTATAAAATTGTTGCTACAAGATCTCCAACAAGGTCGGTTCAGCTTCACTAGCACGAAGTTTTGCAACGACGCCTCTGGCGAGTCTCCGGCGAAATATGGTGCTCCGACGAGCAGCAAATCCCCTTATGTCAATGAAGCAAAAAGGGAAGTTTTTTGCTGCGACGATGCAAAGTCTGAGCGAGTCTCCAAAAACTCTCCTTCTATTTTTAGTCGAACCGTTTTTTACTGCAATGAAGCAAAAGCGATAGGTTTTTTGCTGCGACAAAACAAACTAATTTTAAATCAAAGTAAACACGTGTCACACAAGGAGGAGGCTCAAAAACTCTGAGCCTCTAAAGGATTTCTAGCACTTTATTATCTCTAGGAATAGAAGGGCAATGTCCCTGTATTGACCAAAAGGAAGTATCAAGTGACCAAGTCAACTCAGTACAACACGTTGCTGCACTAGCGCGCAATGGGCCTGCTTATGCGGTGAAGTTGAAGCTACTGCAGGTGGCGCCGGATCCCCTGAGAATGCCGCTGAACCTGAGCTCCTCATTGTCCGCGTCGAACACCAGCAGGTTATCCTCCAGCTGGTGCGTGCCGATCACCACCGCCGGCCCGTCGTCCGAGCCGCCGCCGGCCGCCATCTCCAGGAACGCGAGGCACATCGTGCGGTTGCCCACCTGCACAAGGGAGTTGCCGCTGTACATCGTCCAGTTGCTCGAGGCCCCCGCGGCCAGCTCCAGCCGGATGATCGGCACATCCCACCCCATCCGCTTCAGCGGCCTCAGCGACCACCCGTCGTAGCACAGCTTGAACGGCGCCACCTCCGGCACCTTCTTCACGGTCCCCGGCGCGCCGATGGCCGCGTCGAACGCCTGGAGGAATGGGCCGTACACGTCGGAGCGCATGGCCGTGTACTGTGCCACGGTGCTCAGCGTGACGCCGCCAAGGCCAGTGGCCGGGTCGAGCTCGAGCGCGCGGGGCGGCAGGGCCGCCGGGGTGTCCCCGCTGGTCCAGACCATGGTGATGGCGACGGCGGGGATGTAGTAATCGCCGCTGCGCTTGGGGTTCTTGACGAGCGGCGTGCGCCCGATGATGGCTGTTAGCTCCAGGGGGAAGCCCATGAGGTAGATGGTGGTGTTGCCGAACACGGCCACCCCGGGCAGGCACAGCGCGAACCTGCTCCCGAGCCCGCGCCGCGCCGCGAGCTGCGACGGCAGGGACAGCGGCGCACGCGACAGCCCCGCGACGCCTACGGCGCCCGCCGGCAGCGACTGCAGAAGGTTCTCCGGCGCGCACGAGGCCACGGTGGAGAACGACACCGGGTGCGGCAGCAGGCTCCGCCCGTCCGTGGTGTTGGCGGACATCGGGGAGCTTGTGAGGTCCCCCGCCGCGCACCGGCCGGTGACCGGGTTGCAAGGGTGCGCGGTGCAGGCGCAGTTTGGACGCTTACGGCAGCTCGGCCTCGGCGCCGGGGCCGGCGCCGGGGTGACACCGTCACCGTTGGCGGAGGCGCACTCGCGGGAGCTGCAGGAGAGCGTTGGGTGGTCGGACGTGCACGTCGACCAGACGAGCGGGCCGGCAAGGTCCACGACGAGGGGGCCGCTGTCCTGGATGGAGATGGTGTAGAGGGAGGTGGCGGAGTCCCTGGCGAGGGGAGAGACTAGCGGCTTGTACGGTGGCGCGTCGTCGGTCCTCTCCTGCGCAGCGCACCGGCGCACCGCTGCTGGTGATAGCACCAGCAGCAGCGAGATGGCGAGCGGAAAGATCACGTGGAGATGCATTGCTCAAAGCTTGAGTTGTGACAAACTGTGTTTGGTTGACACGAATGGAAGATGGGCGGGGTTTTATAGTTAGAAAAATCTGCATCTAAAAAAAATGCTGCATCTCAATTCGGATCCTTGGAGGTGAAGCATTGTAAACTCCAGCATCAATCTCCATTGATAGATCCCTTAAAGCATCTCTACGAGACCCTATATGGGTTAAATCCGCATAATAACCGCTCGCACGCGGTTTTAGCCGAAAAGAGTGGCTAGACTAGACCCCACAAACCCGTAAATCTGCAAACGTTGGCCTACGAGGCCTCTCAATTCTTAGAAGAGCGGATTCTAGAGCTAAACCGTTCGAGGGGTTGGCGGGAAGGCCATTTCAGCGGGCGCCCTGCCAGAGCTCCGCCGAAGATTCCAGCAGTGTTCTTTATCCCCTCCCGATGTTGGCCGGTAAAAACACGCCTACCGCGCCCGTTCTCCAGCCGCGAGAGGCGGTTCGTGGGCATATCGACGGGATCCCACTCGTGGTCGATGTTGTCATGGATCCTGCTTCGAGCTCGAGCACGCTGGCGTGGTAGAATCCCTACTCGGTCACTAGTGTCTGCGAAACTCCCCGCGCCTACCCGAGTCGAAGATCCGTGCCAAGACGCTGTGAAATGACCGCCGTCATGAAGTTCCGTGGATTTCCATTCTTTCGACACATTCACATGGCCGTCGCGCCGTAGTACTTCTGCCGATTCGTTTGTAGATGTCGTTGAGCCCGTGTGCGCTGCTTTTGATGGAGGACTCATCATCATCGGATGACTTAGATTTGGAAAAACTGTTCAACGATGATATCGAGCAAATGGTGATGCTGCTAGCCGCGAAGGAGCTCGAGGATAGGAGGAAGAAGCGGCGTTCGGGATCCAAAGCCGATCGCCTTTGCATTTCTCGCAACCACACGGTCAGGCACAATATGCTCAGTGGGATTACTTCACCGAGGTACCTACATATCCGACTCTAAGATCGTCAAAACTTGCAAGGCGAAAACTCGCTATTTTAAGCGCAAGAGAAATGCGGCTTGCTTGCATTTCATCCCACTACGCCCATGAGTATCTTCGTGTTGGTGAAGATATGATCATGGAGTCCGTCTGTAGGTCTTGCAAGGTTATGATCAGTGTTGCAGTTTATTTTGAAGATTTAGAGAGCCTTGAGCAGAGCAGACCATACAATACCAAATGGCATAATAGCATATTCCCCAATATATTTTTATATCATCTAGTATTGTGGGGTTTAGTCTCCGTGATCCATTTTTGGCCTGCGAAACCCATTCCGGCTGTCGTGTCCTGCATCCACGTTTATGCGGATTACCGTTTCCGGGTTCGCTGGAGATGCTCTTAAACTACTTACACCTGAGGTACCCATTCAAAGAAAAAGAAAATAATAAGAGTGTGGAACCGCCTATGACTATGGGTCTTACTAGACCCCACCTTTTCATGTCCTTTTTTTAACAAGGGTAGGGTGTCGAGCACCCTAATTTTTATTAACTCATAGACATTGTACATATAGAAATATTGTTCTTGGTAGATGCAGGCGCTACAACTAGAGGACAGTTTGTGTTGCTATGAGTAGAGTTCCTGCAGGAACATATAGGCAAAGATCTTGACTGAGTATTTGCCTGATATGCAGAGTTGTGAGCTAAAATATTGAGTGATCTGTGATCCTTGGATGGAGCTGCTGCGTTATTTCCTGAAATTGCATTGCTTGTCTTCTTATCTCCCATAGAACTGTTGGATCCTTTGCTCCCGAAGCTTCTGCTGCTTTCGCCAGATTTAGATTATCTGTGAAGAAAATGGGCTCCTGCAAAAGAAGAGAAGAGGCAATGTTTGCGCAATGAGGAGGACTTCAGCTTCAGCTTGGAGGGGTGTGGAAACCGGTGATGTACTGGCAGAGATGAATATATATGTTGTGTGCGATTGGTTCTTCCAAGTAATGTATATTCCAGCTCCTGCTTTTGCCGGTTGGACGTTTACCTGTTCTTTCCAAGCTGCATCAACAAACATCTTTGGGCCAGTGTATAGAAGTTCTCGCGGAGTAGCTAAAGTTTTGGTTGGCAGAACATGCGGCTTATGCAACTGCAGGCTGTCAAGCAAAGCATTTGTTCTTATGATAACCTTACGAGGTGATCCTTCTATATTGTTAAAGAGCTTTTCATTTCTCATTTTCCAAAGGCACCAAAGGAAAGTAAAGATTTTATGGATAGAAATTTGAGGATGATTCAGTGCTAAGAGCTGCAAAATAGTGGTGTGAAAATTTGGAGAATTTTCAGTAATCAAATCCATTCTAAGATACCATGGTGAGTGAAACCATGCAGCTCGAGCAAAAATGCAAGTGACAAACAAATGAGTATCACTTTCTTGGAATCCACACCTACAGCAAAGATTAGAAATGTGTTTTGAATACATTGATGCTCTTTGTCCAGTAGGAATAACTCTTTTAAGTATTCTCCATGCAAAAGCTTTTATTCTTGGTAGTAAATTATTGTTCTCCCAGATTTTATTCAGAAGGGAGAGTGCTGCATCATCCGGAGGTGTTGGCGCCGGTGAACCTGCATCAGTGAGAGCCTGTAGACAAGTTTTGTAAGTTGATTTTGATTGCACTTGCCATTTGGAGTTGGTTTCCAGCAAAGTACGTCTGGATCATCAAAGGAAATTACTCTGATAGTCTTAATTGCATTGGCAGTTGGTTGAGCAAAAAGAGAATCAATAAGCCTGCTATTCCGCTGCTTAGTTTGGGGGAGCCACAGATCTTTGACTGTGGTAGGGTAATTGAACTGAGGCTGCTGTATAATGAGATCATCATGAATAGTTTTCCAAGAACTACACCAAAGTGTGCTGCATATAGAAATGTTTCTTTGAGAGATCTGGTAAAAGTAATTGTCTTGGAGAAGGTGAAAAAAATTATGATTGAGGCCCAGTAGGCTGATTTTGGCAGGTTTGGTTTTGCTTTCCATATGGTAGTGTTTGGGAAATACTTTGACTTTAGAATTTGGTGTAAATGACTGTGAGGGTTGTCAGCAATCCTCCAAACCGAGGTAAGAATTAAACCATGATTAACAACAGTGAGATTTCTAATGCCAAGCCCTCTTTCCTTCCTTGGGGCACAAATGTTTCTCCAGGCTGCCAGGCAAAGAGGCTTACGGTTTGGATCAATATTAACTCCAGTGCACAAAAAGTTTCGGATAATGGTAGTTATCTTTGCATGGAATTTCTTTGAGAAGATAATGTTTGACATGTAGTAAACTGGAATTGAAGAGAAAACATATTTTATGAGTTCAAGCCTGGCAGCATGAGATAGTGAATTCGCTGAAAGCTTGGATTTTAATTTGGTGAGAACGAAATTGTAGGGTTCAGATCTGTTTTTTGCCGGAAGGATGAGAGGATGACCAAGATGTATAATAGTTTCATCCATAGGTGGAACTGGGAAAATGACTTTTAAATGGTTCTGAGTTTGAGTGTCAACAACTTTACTGAAAATAATCCCAGATTTAGTCCAATTTGGAATTTCTCCAGAATTTTGGCAAAAGTTTTGAAGGATTTGCCTCATAGAGTGGCCTTCCTATTTTGTTGCTTCTCCACAGATGAGCAAGTCATCTGCAAAGAGCAGGGAATGGATGGGAGGGCGGTTTGGTCCAAGATTTATGCCAGTAAGAGTTGCTTGTGCAAGAGCCTATTGGAGAAGAATAGATGATTCATTTATGGCTAGGACAAATAAGCATCCTTGTCTGATTCCTCTAGAGCTGGTAAAATTTGCATAAGATTGGCCATTAATAATAACAGAGAAAGAAGGGGCAGATATGCAGGAGTGTATGTGATTTATGAAATGACCATGCAACCCCTTACATGCAAGGGAAGAAAGGATGAAACTCCATTCAAGTCTGTCAAAAGCTTTTGCTAGGTCAATTTTTAACATAAAAGTCTTGTGCTTCCAGGATGAGAGTTGGAAGGAGTGTGTAATTTCTTGAGCTATGATTATGTTGTCACTAATACGCCTTCTGTTGAAAAGGGTGGATCTGATCTGGGAGATGCTGCTTTAGTCTGTTTGCTAAGCATTTAGTGATAATTTTATAGATACTCCCGTCATTTCCCTCGCAAATCCGTCGCATGGACCCACAAACCCATGCAAGAAGAAAAGTAAAACATTGAATTGCTTCTTTTTCTAAAACCATGAATCGATGCCATGCACTGTGTGAAATCGATTCAAAGGGACTAGCACGGTGTGGCTGGTGTTATATCGCGGTAATGTAAAATCAGTTTCAATATATGCCAAATTGAGATGGCGAGCAGGAAGATCAAGTGAATCGATTAAAGGAAATTTTGAGAACATGGCTACTGCAGAAGCTGATTAAACTTAATCTAGCACTAAGTTACATAGTTACCCGATCACTAAATTACAAAAATTACAAAAAGTTTGAATGGGTGAGTTTCTTTTAGACTATTTATCTGAAACTTATGATTTTTAGCTAAGCTACATATTTTCGGATTTGTGTATAACAATTGGCATGGACATAAATATGTGCATCTTTTGCATGCAAAAAATTCATTTCAATTTTTTGAAGATTCAAAAATACAAATTTTAGAGGGCTACAGTATTCAGGTTCCGTTGAACCTAGGTGCCACTAGTAATTCTAGTGGATCGATGCATGGATGAAAGCTTGAGCTTGATGTGCCCTGGTTGACTTGGACTTGAAGGGAAGATATGTGGTGGTTATGTATTTAGAAAGATCTACATCTCAATTTGGATTGTCTGATGTTATGCACTTTAAAAGTCAAACATCAATCTCCAGACTAAGAGCATCTCTAGCTGAGTTCTAGCACTTGGATGTTTGCCGACATGGCGTAATTTTAGTTTTTCACATGGCCTCCAATTTCTTAGGAATGCCCTGCCTGGCGGGCGGCGTGCGCGTGATGGTGGCCGTGAGCTCCACGGGGTATTACATGAGGTAGTTAATGGTGGTGTTGCCGAACACGGCCACCCTGGGCAGGCACATCGCGAACCGGCTCCATCGAGGACAGCGGACCCTCGTGATTGTATATTTGTGCTGTAGACTGTAGTTGTTTAGTTCAGAACTTAAGATTAACACGACCGAGTCAAGTACATGCTGTCGATCCATCGATCTGTAGAGTGATTATAGTACTCCCTCCGTCCTAAAAAAGATGTCCAAGATTTTCAAAAATTTGGATGTATCTACGCACCAAATAGTGACTAGATACATCTAAATTTAGAGAAATTTTTGACATTCTTTTATGGACAGAGGTAGTAGTAGATAACTAAAAGTCCAAGCCTGGGGATTGGCAATGCACAGCCAAATGCCAATGCGCTTGATCGGGTCAACCGCACACATCAGATGAATCAATATAGTGGTTTGGATTTTAAATTAAACGTCCATTTGGTGAACTTGGGTGCATGAACCCTTTTTTAACAATAAAAAAATACCAAAAAATACCGTATAAATAATGCGTTTAGACTGTAGTGAATGATGCAGGTAGTTGCATTTTAATTTTGAAACTAAAATGCAAAAGTATGTGAATATTCAAAAAATAATATAAGGACTTGATTTGTATTTTTTTTTGCTTAGGTCACAAACAATTGTATTTTCTCTTAAAAGTTGCATGAGTAATACCAAGTTAATATATATGTGCGTAAATTTCATTTTTCTAAAACATTTAAATATCATTTTTGCAATATTTTAAAAATAGGTCCACCTATACCCTTGTGCGTCTGGTACCTACTGATATGGGCTTGGCCAGCTGGGCTGCAGGGTACGCTGTGGCCCACCCAGCATACCTGTACGTCCGCCACTATACAAGTACACTCGTAGTAAAACCCCAAATACACCGATGCACGAGTATAACCCAGTGAAAACCGAGTAGAGTTACATATAAAATCACGAGTACAACCATACTAGTTTAGAAAGTAGGAAAACAAAATATTGAATCCACTACTAGGAAAACCCTCATATGTGGCGCACGTTTTTAACTTTCTGTGGCGTGTATTCCATGCGCCACAGAAGACACGCGGCAGATATTTAATTCGGTGGCGCATATCTACACGCGCCACGGAATTTAGGCAAACTTCTGTTGCGCACCAGGCAGGCATGCGCCACCGAAAATTTCTGTGACGCACCAGCGGTGGTGCGCCACAGAATTTTTTTAAAAATGGCGGCTAGATCTAGATCTGGGGCCGCTGGAATTTCACCTGATTTTTTTTGAAATTTTCCTCAGGTCGCCGTGGGTGGGTGGGTGGGTGGGGTGGGTGGAGGAGGAGGAGGAGGTGGTGGTGATGGTCGCCAGAGGAGGAGGAGGAGGAGGTGGTCACCGGAGGAGGAGGTGGTGGTAGTCACCGGAGGAGGAGGTGGTGGTGGTGGTCGCCGGAGGAGGATGAGGAGGAGGTGGTGGTGCTGGTGGTGGTCGTCGTTTTCGGAGGAATCCGGAGGAGGAGGAGGTGGTGGTGGAGGAGGCCGGGTGTGGAGGAGGGAGAAGAAGGGAGGAGGAGGAAAAGTGGAGGAGAGGAGGAGGGCGTCACCGGATTCAAATTTCATCCTTAAAGTTCTGTGGCGCATGTGCATTTGGTGCGTCACATAATTTGTTTTCGAATTTTTTATTTTTGTAGGACAAAAATCTTAACTTTGCCGTAACTTTTTACTCTTTTGAAATTTGTCGATTCTAAAAATTGGCTAACCGGGTAAACCCGGGTGAATTCGGATGTAGAATTTTCTCCTGGTTTTCTTTTTGAGTTCGTATGCAACTAGAAATCCAGTTTGAAGATTTCATGATGCAATTTTGCAAAAAAATGTCGAAATTCATGTTTGTTAATTCTCATTAAAACTATGTGACATAATACATAGGTGATACGCGTAGATGCACATGTCCGTTGGGAACCCCAAGTGGAAGGTATGATGCGTATAGAAGCAAGTTTCCCTCAGTATGAAACCAAGGTTTAATCGAAAGGAGCCAAGAAGCACGTTGAAGGTTGATGGTCGCGAAATGTGATGCGGCGCAACACCAGGGATTCCGGCGCCAACGCGGAACCTGCACAACACAACCAAAGTACTTTCCCCCGAAACAGTGAGGTTGTCAATCTCACCGGCTTGCTGTAACAAAGGATTAAACGTATCGAGTGGAAGATGTTTGCAAAGAAAACAGTAAACACAATTAGATTGTATGCTATGTAAAGAATAGGACCGGGGTCCACAGTTCACTAGAGGTGTCTCTCCCATAAGATAAAAGCATGTTGGGTGAACAAATTACAGTCGGGCAATTGACAAATAGAGAAAGGCATAACAATGCATATACATGATATGATAAATATAGTGAGATTTAATTGGGCATTACGACAAAGTACATAGACCGCCATCCAACTGCATCTATGCCTAAAAAGTCCACCTTCAGGTTATCATCCGAACCCCATTCAGTATTAAGTTGCTAAGCAACAGACAATTGCATTAAGTATGGTGCGTAATGTAATCGACAACTACATCCTTAGACATAGAATCAATGTTTTATCCCTAGTGGCAACAGCACATCACAACCTTAGAACTTTCTGTCACTGTCCCAGTGTCAATGAAGGCATGAACCCACTATCGAGCATAAATACTCCCTCTTGGAGTTAAGAGTAAAAACTTGGCCAGAGCCTCTACTAGTAACGGAGAGCATGCAAGATCATAAACAACACATAAACAATAGATTGATAATCACCATAATCATAGTATTCTCTATCCATCGGATCCCGACAAACACAACATATAGAATTACATATAGATGATCTTGATCATGTTAGGCAGCTCACAAGATCCAACAATGAAGCACAACAAGGAGAAGACGGCCATCTAGCTACTGCTATGGACCCATGGTCCAGGGGTGAACTACTCACTCATCACTCCGGAGGCGACCATGGCGGTGTAGAGTCCTCCGGGAGATGAATCCCCTCTCCGGCAGGGTGCCGGAGGCGATCTCCTGAATCCCCCGAGATGGGATTCGCGGCGGCGGCGTCTGGAAGGTTTTCCGTATCGTGGCTCTGATCGGGGTTTTCGCGACGGTGACTTTAAGTAGGCGAAAGGCAACGCGGGGCCACACGAGGCCCCACACCCTAGGTCGGCGCGGCCGGGCTTGGGCCGCGCCGGCCTATGGTGCTGGCGCCTCGTGGCCCCACTTCCTTCCCTCTTCGGTCTTCTGGAAGCTTCGTGCAAAAATAGGACCCTGGGCGAAGATTTCGTCCAATTCCGAGAATATTTCCTTACTAGGATTTCTGAAACCAAAAACAGCAGAAAACAGAACTGGCTCTTCGGCATCTTGTTAATAGGTTAGTTCCAGAAAATGCATAAATATGACATATAATGTGCATAAAACATGTAGGTATCATCAATAAAGTGGCATGGAACATAAGAAATTATCGATACGTTGGAGACGTATCAGCATCCCCAAGCTTAGTTCTGCTCGTCCCGAGCAGGTAAAACGATAACAAAGATAATTTCTGAAGTGACATGCCATCATAATCTTGATCATACTATTTGTAAACATATGTAATAAATGCAGCGATCAAAACAAAAGTAATGACATGAGTAAACAAGTGAATCATATAGCAAAGACTTTTCATGAATAGTACTTCAAGACAAGCATCAATAAGTCTTGCATAAGAGTTAACTCATAAAGCAATAAATCAAAGTAAAGGTGTTGAAGCAACACAAAGGAAGATGAAGTTTCAGCAGTTGCTTTCAACTTATAACATGTATATCTCATGGATATTGTCAACATAAAGTAGTATAACAAGTGCAATATGCAAGTATGTAGGAATCAATGCACAGTTCACACAAGTGTTTGCTTCTTAAGGTGGAAGGAGATAGGTAAACTGACTCAACAATAAAAGTAAAAGAATGGTCCTTCAAGAGGAAAGCATCGATTGCTGTATTTGTGCTAGAGCTTTTATTTTGAAAACATGAAACAATTTTGTCAACGGTAGTAATAAAGCATATGAGTTATGTAAATTATATCTTACAAGTTGCAAGCCTCATGCATAGTATACTAATAGTGCCCGCACCTCGTCCTACTTAGCTTGGACTACCGGATCTTTGCATGCCATGTTTCAACCAAGTGTCACAAAGGGGTACCTCCATGCCGCCTGTACAAAGGTCTAAGGAGAATGCTCGCATTTTGGATTTCTCGCTTTTGATTATTCTCAACTTAGACATCCATACCGGGACAACATGGACAACAGATAATGGACTCCTCTTAAATGCATAAGCATGTAGCAATGATTATTATTCTCATATGAGATTGAGGATATATGTCCAAAACTGAAACTTCAACCATGATTCATGGCTTTAGTTAGCGGCCCAATGTTCTTCTCTAACAATTTTGCATGCTCCAACCACTAAAATGATAGATCCTTCAGACAAGACGGACATGCATAGCAACTCACATGATATTCAACAATAGTTGATGGCGTTCCCCAGAAACATGGTTATCGCACAACAAGCAACTTAATAAAAGATAAAGTGCATAAGTACATATTCAATACTACGATAGTTTTTAAGGCTATTTTGTCCCATGAGCTATATATTGCAAAGGTGAATGATGGAATTTTAAAGGTAGCACTCAAGCAATTTACTTTGGAATGGCGGAGAAATACCATGTAGTAGGTAGGTATGGTGGACACAAATGGCATAGTAGTTGGCTCAAGGATTTTGGATGCATGAGAAGTATTCCCTCTCGATACAAGGTTTAGGCTAGCAAGGTTATTTGAAGCAAACTCAAGGATGAACAGGTGCAGCAAAACTCACATAAAAGACATATTGTAAACATTATAAGACTCTACACCGTCTTCCTTGTTGTTCAAAACTCAATACTAGATATTATCTAGACTTTAGAGAGACCAAATATGCAAATCAAAATTTAGCAAGCTCTATGTATTTCTTCATTAATGGGTGCAAAGCATATGATGCAAGAGCTTAAACATGAGCACAACAATTGCCAAGTATCACATTATCCAAGACATTTTAGAATTACTACATGTAGCATTTTCCAATTCCAACCATATAACAATTTAACGAAGAAGAAACTTCGCCTTGAACATTATGAGTAAAGCCTAAGGACATATGTGTCCATATGCAACAGCGGAGCGTGTCTCTCTCCCACAAAGTGAATGCTAGGATCCATCTTATTCAAACAAAAACAAAAACAAAAACAAACCGACGCTCCAAGTAAAGAACACAAGATGTGACTGAATAAAAATATAGTTTCAGGGGAGGAACCTGATGATGTTGTCGATGAAGAAGGGGATGCCTTGGGCATCCCCAAGCTTAGACGCTTGAGTCTTCTTAGAATATGCAGGGGTGAACCACGGGGTCATCCCCAAGCTTAGAGCTTTCACTCCTCTTGATCATAGTATATCATTCTCCTCTCTTGACCCTTGAAAACTTCCTTCACACAAAACTTCAAGCAAACTCATTAGAGGGTTAGTGCACAATTAATAATTCACATGTTCAGAGGTGGCACAATCATTCTTTACACTTCTGGACATTGCATAAAGCTACTGGACATTAATGGATCAAAGAAATAAATCCAACATAGCAAAAGAGGCAATGCGAAATAAAAGGCAGAATCTGTCAAAAACAGAACAGTCCGTAAAGACGAATTTAAATCTGGCACCAGACTTGCTCAAATGGAAAAACTCAAAACTAATGAAAGTTGCGTACATATCTGAGGATCACGCTCGTAAATTGGCTGATTTTTTCGAATTTTCTACAGAGAACTGTGCCCAGATTCGTGACAGACAGCAATGCTGTTTCTGCGCAGCGATCCCAAATATAACATCAACTTTGACATAGAAACTTTACTTGGCACAAAAACATGATAAGGAGAGGTTGCTACAGTAGTAAACAACTTCCAAGACTCAACAAAACAAAAAATTGCTGTAGTAAAAACATGGGTTGTCTCCCATAAGCGCTTTTCTTTAACGCCTTTCAGCTAGGCGCAGAAAGTGCAAATCAAGTAACATCGAGAGTAGAAGCATCAACATCATAACTTGTTCTAATAATAGAATCAAAAGGCAACTTCATTCTCTTTCTAGGGAAGTGTTCCATACCTTTCTTGAGAGGAAATTGATATTTAATATTACCTTCCCTCATATCAATAACAGCACCAACGGTTCGAAGAAAAGGTCTTCCCAATACAATAGGACAAGATGCATTGCATTCGATATCCAAGACAACAAAATCAACGGGGACAAGGTTATTGTTAACCATAATATGCACATTATCAATCCTCCCCAAAGGTTTCTTTTTAACATTATCGGCAAGATTAACATCCAAATAACAATTCTTCAATGGTGGCAAGTCAAGCATATCATAAATCTTTTTAGGCATAACAGAAATACTTGCACCAAGATCACATAAAGCATTACATTCAAAGTCATTGAATTTCATTTTAATGATGGGCTCCCAACCATCTTCTAACTTTCTAGGAATAGAAGTTTCAAGTTTTAGTTTCTCTTCTCTAGCTTTTATGAGAGCATTTGTAATATGTTTTGTAAAGGCTAAATTTATAGCACTAGCATTAGGACTTTTAGCAAGTTTTTGTAAGAACTTTATAACTTCAGAGATGTGGCAATCATCAAAATCTAAATCATTATGAGCTACAACAATGGGATCATTGTTCCCAAGGTTGGAAAAAATTTCAGCAGTTTTATCACAAGCAGTTTCAGCAGTTTTAGCAATTTCAGGCAGTTTTGTTCGCTTTGCACTAGGAGTAGAAACATTGCCAACACCAATTATTTTACTATTGATAGTAGGAGGTGCAGCAACATGTGAAGAATTAGCATTACTAGTGGTGGTAATAGTCCAAACTTTAGCTACATTATTCTCTTTAGCTAGTTTTTCATTTTCTTCTCTATCCCACCTAGCACGCAGTTCAGCCATTAATCTTATATTCTCATTAATTCTAACTTGGATGGCATTTGCTATAGTAGTAATCTTATTATCAATATCATTATTAGGCATAACTTTCAATTTTAAAAGATTAACATCAGAGGCAAGTCTATCAACTCTAGAAGCAATAGTATCAATTTTATCAAGCTTTTCCTCAACAGATTTGTTAAAAGCGGTTTGTGTACTAATAAATTCTTTAAGCATAGCTTCAAGACCAGAGGGTACATTCCTATTATTGTTGTAAGAATTCCCATAAGAATTACCATAACCATTACCATTAGCAGAAGGATATGGCCTATAGTTATTACCAGAGTTGTTCCTATAAGCATTGTTGTTGAAATTATTGCTTTTAATGAAATTCACATCAACATTTTCTTCTTGAGCAACCAATGAAGCTAAAGGAACATTATTTGGATCAACATTAGATCTACCATTCACAAGCATAGACATAATCACATCAATCTTATCACTCAAGGAAGAGGTTTCTTCAACATAATTTACCTTCTTACCTTGTGGAGCTCTTTCCGTGTGCCATTCAGAGTAATTTATTATTATATCATTAAAAAGTTCAAGCTTATCACTCAAGGAAGAGGTTTCTTCAACAGAATTTACCTTCTTACCTTGTGGAGCTCTTTCCGTGTGCCACTCAGAGTAATTTATCATCATATCATCAAGAAGTTTTGTAGCCGCCCCCAAAGTGATGGACATAAAGGTACCTCCAGCAGCTGAATCCAATAAATTCCGCGAAGAAAAATTTAGTCCTGCATAGAAGGTTTGGATGATCATCCAAGTAGTCAGTCCATGGGTTGGGCAATTCTTTACCAAAGTTTTCATTCTCTCCCATGCTTGAGCAACATGTTCAGTATCTAATTGCTTAAAATTCATTATGCTACTTCTCAAAGATATAATTTTAGCGGGAGGATAATATCTACCAATAAAAGCATCCTTGCATTTAGTCCATGAATCAATACTATTCTTAGGCAAAGATAGCAACCAATCTTTAGCTCTTCCTCTTAATGAGAAAGGAAACACTTTCAATTTAATAATATCACCATCTACATCCTTATACTTTTGCATTTCACAAAGTTCAACAAAATTATTGAGATGGGCAGCAGCATCATCAGAACTAACACCAGAAAATTGATCTCTCATAACCAAGTTCAGTAAAGCAGGTTTAATTTCAAAGAATTCTGCTGTAGTAGCAGGTGGAGCAATAGGTGTGCATAGGAAATCATTATTATTTGCATTTGTGAAGTCACACAACTTAGTATTTTCAGGGGTATTCATTTTAGCAACAGTAAATAAAACAAACTAGATAAAGTAAATGCAAGTAACTAATTTTTTTGTGTTTTTGATATAAAGAGCAAGACAGTAAATAAAGTAAAACTAGCAACTAATTTTTTTGTGTTTTGATTTAGTGCAGCAAACAAAGTAGTAAATAAAATAAAGCAAGACAAAAACAAAGTAAAGAGATTGAGAAGTGGAGACTCCCCTTGCAGCGTGTCTTGATCTCCCCGGCAACGGCGCCAGAAATTTAGCTTGATACGCGTAGATGCACACGTCCGTTGGGAACCCCAAGTGGAAGGTATGATGCGTATAGAAGCAAGTTTCCCTCAGTATGAAACCAAGGTTTAATCGAACCAGTAGGAGCCAAGAAGCACGTTGAAGGTTGATGGTCGCGAAATGTGATGCGGCGCAACACCAGGGATTCCGGCGCCAACGCGGAACCTGCACAACACAACCAAAGTACTTTGCCCCAACGAAACAGTGAGGTTGTCAATCTCACCGGCTTGCTGTAACAAAGGATTAAACGTATCGAGTGGAAGATGTTTGCAAAGAAAACAGTAAACACAATTGCAGTAGATTGTATGCTATGTAAAGAATAGGACCGGGGTCCACAGTTCACTAGAGGTGTCTCTCCCATAAGATAAAAGCATGTTGGGTGAACAAATTACAGTCGGGCAATTGACAAATAGAGAAAGGCATAACAATGCATATACATGATATGATAAATATAGTGAGATTTAATTGGGCATTACGACAAAGTACATAGACCGCCATCCAACTGCATCTATGCCTAAAAAGTCCACCTTCAGGTTATCATCCGAACCCCATTCAGTATTAAGTTGCTAAGCAACAGACAATTGCATTAAGTATGGTGCGTAATGTAATCGACAACTACATCCTTAGACATAGAATCAATGTTTTATCCCTAGTGGCAACAGCACATCACAACCTTAGAACTTTCTGTCACTGTCCCAGGTGTCAATGAAGGCATGAACCCACTATCGAGCATAAATACTCCCTCTTGGAGTTAAGAGTAAAAACTTGGCCAGAGCCTCTACTAATAACGGAGAGCATGCAAGATCATAAACAACACATAAACAATAGATTGATAATCACCATAATCATAGTATTCTCTATCCATCGGATCCCGACAAACACAACATATAGAATTACATATAGATGATCTTGATCATGTTAGGCAGCTCACAAGATCCAACAATGAAGCACAACAAGGAGAAGACGACCATCTAGCTACTGCTATGGACCCATGGTCCAGGGGTGAACTACTCACTCATCACTCCGGAGGCGACCATGGCGGTGTAGAATCCTCCGGGAGATGAATCCCCTCTCCGGCAGGGTGCCGGAGGCGATCTCCTGAATCCCCCGAGATGGGATTGGCGGCGGCGTCTCTGGAAGGTTTTCCGTATCGTGGCTCTCGGTACTGGGGTTTCGCGACGGAGGCTTTAAGTAGGCGAAAGGGCAACGTGGGGGCCACACGAGGGCCCCACACCCTAGGTCGGCGCGGCCAGGGCTTTCCGCCGGCCTATGGTGTTGGCGCCTCGTGGCCCCACTTCCTTCCCTCTTCGGTCTTCGGAAGCTTCGTGCAAAAATAGGACCTGGGCGAAGATTTCGTCCAATTCCGAGAATATTTCCTTACTAGGATTTCTGAAACCAAAAACAGAAACAGAACTGGCTCTTCGGCATCTTGTTAATAGGTTAGTTCCAGAAAATGCATAAATATGACATATAATGTGCATAAAACATGTAGGTATCATCAATAAAGTGGCATGGAACATAAGAAATTATCGATACGTTGGAGACGTATCAATAGGCACCTAGAAGGATTTTATTTTTTAAAATTTCTATCTATTTCTTTTGTATTTTACCAAGCTAAAAAAAGGCGATCAGGGGGTAGGGGTGCGGTGCATGGAGAGAAAAAACCCTAGATCTACTTCTCACATTCTGTGGCGCATTTGTCTTCTGTGGCGCATATTGGCATATGCGCTACAGAAATGTGGCCTCGTACTGTCTGATGTGGGGGCCCACCGATCCTTCCTAGCGGCCCGTCGTCCGACCTCGGACCAACACAGTTCTGAAGATCCGCTGGGTCTGACCAAGTGGATAGCACCGATGGAAGGAACGCTGAAGACAAATGTGGATGCTGGTTGGGATGAGCTCTCAAAAGCTGCAGGTATAATCATCCGCGATCATGAGGGCCAAGTCATTCTAACTGAATGGAAACATGTACATTCGTGCGCAAGTGCGGAGGAGGCCGAGTTGCAAGCTTGCATTCGGGATCAAACACCTTCTGTCAATTGGGTGTGATCATGCCATTGTTGAATTTGACCGTCTCAGAGCAGTTCAATCCATCTCAAGTTCAGGACAAGAGTTGTCGAGTGGTTGGGCACTCTATCATGAAGCTCGGGATCTCATTAGGGTTTTTGGTAGCTGATACGTCTCCAACGTATCTATAATTTCTGATGTTCCATGCTAGTTTTATGACAATACCTACATGTTTTGTTCACACTTTATATCGTTTTGATGCATTTTTCGGAACTAACCTATTGACGAGATGCCGAAGTGCAGTTCTGTTTTCTGCTGTTTTTGGTTTCAAAAATCCTAGTAAGGAAATATTCTCGGAATTGGACGAAATCAACGCCAGCATCTTATAATTCCACGAAGCTTCCAACACCAAAGAGGGACAGGGAGGCCCAAGGGCCCCACACAGCATGGCGGCACGGCCGGGGGCGCCGGGCTACTGTGTGGGCCCCCCAGAACCCTTCCGACTCCGCCTCTTCGCCTATTTAAGCCTCCCTGACCTAAAACCTCGATACGGAAAAGCCACGATACGAGAAACCTTCCAGAGCCGCCGCCATCGCGAAGCCAAGATCTGGGGGACAGGAGTCTCTGTTCCGGCACGCCGCCGGGACGGGGAAGTGCCCCGGAAGGCATCTCCATCGACACCACCGCCATCTCCATCAACGCTGCTGCTCCCATGATGAGGAGGGAGTAGTTCTCCCTCGAGGCTAAGGGCTGTACCGGTAGCTATGTGGTTAATCTCTCTCTATGTACTCCAATACAATGATCTCATGAATTGCTTGCATGATTGAGATCCATATGATGAGCTTTGTATCGCTACTAGTCTATGTGCTACTCATGTGATGTTATTAAAGTAGTCTATTCCTCCTGCATGGTGTAATGGTGACAGTGTGTGCATCGTGTGGTTCTTGTCGTAGGTTATGATCATAATCTCTTGTAGGTTATGGAGTTAATTATCACTATGATAGTATTGATGTGATCTATTCCCCCTTCATAGTGTAATGGTGACAGTGTGTATGCTATGTTAGTTCTCGGTTTATTTTGCAAAGATCTATTATGCTCTAAGGTTACTTAAATATGAATGCTGAATGTTGTGGCGCTTGTTAACTCCGGCTTGAGGGAGCTCTTGTAGCCCTACACAATGAATGGTGTTTGTTATCAAACAAGAGCATATGTAGCACAAGTGAGGAGAAGTTATTTATTTATTATGCGATCAATGTTGAGAGTGTCCACTAGTGAAAGTATGATCCCTAGGCCTTGTTTCCAATACGCAAACACCGCTTACTTACTGTTCTACTGCATGTTTACTCGCTGCCATATTTATTTCAGATTGTTATTACCACTCATATCCATCTATACCACCTGTGTTTTACTATCTCTTCGCCGAACTAGTGCACCTATACATCTGACAAGTGTATTAGGTGTGTTGGGGACACAAGAGACTTCTTGTATCTTAATTGCAGGGTTGCTTGAGAGGACTATCTTTGACCTCTACCTCCCTGAGTTCGATAAACCTTGGGTGATTCACTTAAGGGAAACTTGCTGCTGTTCTACAAACCTCTGCTCTTGGAGGCCCAACACTGTCTACAGGAAAAGAAGCGTGAGTAGACATCAAGCTATTTTCTGGCGCCGTTGCCGGGGAGGTAAGGTAAAAGGCACTCATACTCCGGTCCCAGGTAACTAAGTTATTTTCTGGTGCCGTTGTAAGTGCTCGAAGGTATCTCCTTTAGATTCTGCAATTGCGACTTTTTGTTTCTTGTTCACTAGTTAGGCATAATGGAAAATAACAGTGAGCTTCTTAATCTATTTCCTGAGTTAAGACATGGATTGTTTGCTGCGAAAATTAAAAAACCTATGGAATCTTATTTGCATGCTAGTAGCAATGATATTAGTATGAACGCTTTGAACACCATTGTTGCTAATGATATGGAAAATTCTAAGCTTGGGGAAGCTGGTTTTGATGAGCATGACATTTTTAGTCCCCCAAGCATTGAGGAGAAAATTTTCTTTGATGATACTTTGCCTCCTATTTATGATGATTATAATGATAGTGGTCTTTTGGTGCCGCCTACTATGGAGAGTAAATTTTATTATGATTATACTATGCCTCCTACACTTGATGAGAATAATAATGATAGCTACTTTGTTGAATTTGCTCCCACTACAACTAATAAAATTGATTATGCTTATGTGGAGAGTAATAATTTTATGCATGTGGCTCATGACAAGAATGTTGTATGTGATAGTTATATTGTTGAGTTTGTTCATGATGCTACTGAAAGTTATTATGAGAGAGGGAAACATGGTTATATGCATCTTAATAATATTAAGTTTCCCCTCTTTATGTTGAGAATCTTGAAATTGCACTTGTGTTGCTTTTCTATGCTTGCCACTTTGTTCTTCATGAATTTATTTGTGTACAAGATTCCTTTTCATAGGAAGTGGGTTAGGCTTAAATGTGTTTTGAATTTGCTTCTTGATGTTCTCTTTTGCTTCAACTCTTATTTCTTGAGAGCATCATTAAAATTGTTGAGCCCATCTTAATGGCTATAAAGAAAGCACTTCTTGGGAGATAACCCATGTTTTATTTTACTACTGTATTGTTGAGTCTTGGAAGTTGTTACTACTGTAGCAACCTCTCCTTATCATATTTTTGTGCCAAGTAAAGTCTCTATGGTAAAGTTGATGCTAGATTTGGATTACTGCGCAGAAACAGATTTGCTGTCTGTCACGAATTTGCGCAGAACTCTCTGTAGGTAACTCAGAAAAATCTTCCAATTTACGTGCGTGATTGATACGTCTCCAACGTATCGATAATTTCTTATGTTCCATGCCACTTTATTGATGATACCTACATGTTTTATGCACATTATATGTCATATTTATGCATTTTCGGAACTAACCTATTAACAAGATGCCGAAGTGCCAGTTTTTGCTGTTTTTGGTTTCAGAAATCCTAGTAACGAAATATTCTCGAAATCGGACGAAATCAACGCCCAGGTTCCTATTTTGCCCGGAAGCATCCAACACACGAGAACCGCGAGAGGGGGCACAGGCCCACCAAACCACAGGCGGGCGGGGGGCCCGCGCCACCCTATGGTGTGGGCACCCCTTCGACCCTCCTGCGCCGCCTCTTCGCCTATTTAAAGCCCTGCATCGAAAACCCTTAGCCACGGTACGCGAAACCTTCCGAGCTGCCGCCATCGCGAAGCCAAGATCTGGGGGACAGGAGTCTCTGTTCCGGCACCGGACGGGGAAGTGCCCCCGGAAGGCTTCTCCATCGACACCGCTGCCATCTCCACCGCCATCTTCATCACCGCTGCTGCTCCCATGAGGAGGGACTAGTTCTCCATCGAGGCTCGGGGCTGTACCGGTAGCTATGTGGTTCATCTCTCTCCTATGTGCTTCAATACAATAATCTCATGAGCTGCCTTACATGATTGAGATTCATATGATGATGCTTGTAATCTAGATGTCATTATGCTAGTCAAGTGAGTTTTACTTATGTGATCTCCGGAGACTCCTTGTCCCACGTGTGTAAAGGTGACAGTGTGTGCACCGTGTGGGTCTCTTAGGCTATATTTCACAGAATACTTATTCACTGTTATGAATGGCATAGTGAAGTGCTTATTTATATCTCTTTATGATTGCAATGTGTTTTGTATCACAATTTATCTATGTGCTACTCTAGTAATGTTATTAAAGTAGTTTTATTCCTCCTGCACGATGTAATGGTGACAGTGTGTGCATCCGTGTTAGTACTTGGCGTAGGCTATGATCATGATCTCTTGTAGATTGCGAAGTTAACTATTGCTATGATAATATTGATGTGATCTATTCCTCCTACATATGCATGAAGGTGACAGTGTGCATGCTATGCTAGTACTTGGTTTAGTCTTTTGATCTATCTTACACTAAAGGTTACTAAAATATGAGCATTATTGTGGAGCTTGTTAACTCCGGCATTGAGGGTTCGTGTAATCCTACGCAATGTGTTCATCATCCAACAAAAGTGTAGAGTATGCATTTATCTATTCTGTCATGTGATCAATGTTGAGAGTGTCCACTAGTGAAAGTCTATTCCCTAGGCCTTGTTCCTAAATACTGCTATCGCTGCTTGTTTACTGTTTTACTACTGCGTTACTACTGCTGCGTTACTACTGCTTGTTTACTTCCTACAATATTACTACCATCAACTGCATGCCAGTAAGCTATTTTCTGGCGCCGTACTACTGCTCATACTTATTTATACCACCTGTATTTCACTATCTCTTCGCCGAACTAGTGCACCTATTAGGTGTGTTGGGGACACAAGAGACTTCTTGCTTTGTGGTTGCATGAGAGGGATATCTTTGACCTCTTCCTCCCTGAGTTCGATAAACCTTGGGTAATCCACTTAAGGGAAACTTGCTGCTGTTCTACAAACCTCTGCTCTTGGAGGCCCAACACTGTCTACAAGAATAGAAGCACCCGTAGACATCAAGCACTTTTCTGGCGCCGTTGCCGGGGAGGAAAGGTAAAAGGCACTCATACTCCGGTTCCAGGTAACAGTACTTTTCTGGCGCCATTGTGTGTGTGCTCGAAGCTATTTCCTTTAGACTCTGCAATTGCGACATTTGGTTTCTTGTTTACACTAGTTAGGCATAATGGACAACAATGACCTTTTTATTCTATTTCCTGATTTAAGACATGGATGGTTTGATGCGAAAATTAAAAAACCCATGGAACATATTAATATGAATGCTTTGAACACCATTGTTGTTAATGATATGGAAAATTCTAAGCTTGGGGAAGCTGGTTTTGATGAGCATGATATTTTTAGTCCCCCAAGCATTGAGGAGAAAATTTACTTTGATGATACTTTGCCTCCCATTTATGATGATTATAATGATAGTAGTCTTTTGTTACCACCTGTTATGGAGGATAAATTTGATTATGATTACAATATACCTCCTATATTTGATAGCTACTTTGTTGAATTTGCTCCCACTACAATTAATAAGAATGACTATGCTTATGTTGGGAGTAGTAATTATTTTATGCATGAGACTCATGATAAGAATGCTTTATGTGATAGTTATATTGTTGAGTTTGCTCATGTTGCTACTGAAAGTTATTATGAGAGAGGAAAATATGGTTGTAAAAATTTTCATGTTACTAAAATGCCTCTCTATGTGCTGAAATTTTTGAAGCTACACTTGTTCTATCTTCCTATGCTTGTTACTTTGCTCTTCATGAACTTGTTTATTTACAAGATTCCTATGCATAGGAAGCATGTTAGACTTAAATGTGTTTTGAATTTGCCTCTTGATGCTCTCTTTTGCTTCAACTACTATTTCTTGCGAGTGCATCATTAAAACTGCTGAGCCCATCTTAATGGCTATAAAGAAAGAACTTCTTGGGAGATAACCCATGTGTTTATTTTACTACAGAAATTTTTGTTTTGTTGAGTCTTGGAAGTTGTTTACTACTGTAGCAACCTCTCCTTATCATGTTTTTGTGCCAAGTAAAGTTTCTATGTCAAAGTTGATGTTATATTTGGGATCGCTGCGCAGAAACAGCATTGCTGTCTGTCACAAATCTGGGCACAGGCCTCTGTAGAAAATTCGAAAAAATCTGCCAATTTACGAGCGTGATCCTCAGATATGTACGCAACTTTCATTAGTTTTGAGTTTTTCCATTTGAGCAAGTCTGGTGCCAGCTTTAAATTCGTCTTTACGGACTGTTCTGTTTTTGACAGATTCTGCCTTTTATTTCGCATTGCCTCTTTTGCTATGTTGGATTTATTTCTTTGATCCATTAATGTCCAGTAGCTTTATGCAATGTCCAGAAGTGTAAAGAATGTTTGTGTCACCTCTGAACATGTGAATTATTAATTGTGCACTAACCCTCTAATGAGTTTGCTTGAAGTTTGGTGTGAAGGAAGTTTTCAAGGGTCAAGAGAGGAGGATGATATACTACGATCAAGAAGAATGAAAAGTCTAAGCTTGGGGATGCCCCGGTGGTTCATCCCTGCATATTTCAAGAAGACCCAAGCATCTAAGCTTGGGGATGCCCAAGGCATCCCCTTCTTCATCGACAAAGTATCAGGTTCCTCCCCTGAAACTATATTTTTATTCGGTCACATCTTATGTACTTTACTTGGAGCGTCTGTGTGTGCTTTTATTTTTGTTTTGTTATCTTAGTTCTCTGAATAAGTTCATCCTTGTGTGGGAGAGAGACACGCTCCGCTGGTTCGTATGAACACATGTGTTCTTAGCTCATAATATTCATGGCGAAGTTTCCTCTTCGTTAAATTGTTATATGGTTGGAATTGAAAAATGCTACATGTAGTAATTGATAAAATGTCTTGGATAATGTGATACTTGGCAATTGTGGTGCTCATGTTTAAGCTCTTGCATCATATACTTTGCACCTATTAGTGAAGAAATACATAGAGCATGCTAAAATTTGGTTTGCATAATTGGTCTCTCTAAGGTCTAGATAATTTCTAGTATTGAGTTTGAACAACAAGGAAGACGGTGTAGAGTCTTATAATGTTTACAATATGTCTTTTATGTGAGTTTTGCTGCACCGGTTCATCCTTGTGTTTGTTTCAAATAACCTTGCTAGCCTAAACCTTGTATCGAGAGGGAATACTTCTCATGCATCCAAAATCCTTGAGCCAACCACTATGCCATTTGTGTCCACCATACCTACCTACTACATGGTATTTCTCCGCCATTCCAAAGTAAATTGCTTGAGTGCTACCTTTAAATAATTCAAAATTTATCACCTCTTATTTGTGTCAATGTTTTATAGCTCATGAGGAAGTATGTGGTGTTTTATCTTTCGATCTTGTCATTTACTTTTGACAGACTTTCACAATGGACTAGTGGCTTCATCCGCTTATCCAATAATTTTGCAAAAAGAGCTGGCAATGAGGTTCCCAGCCTCAATTAATTAACTTTCATTAATAATTCTCTTCACATGTTTTGCTCTGATTCATCAGTAAGCAACTTAATTTTGCAAATAGACACTCCTCCATGGTATGTGAATGTTGGAAGGCACCCGAGGATTCGGTTAGCCATGGCTTGTGTAAGCAAAAGGTTGGGAGGAGTGTCATCCATAAATAAAGAAAAACTAAACTAAAGTACATGTGTAAACAAAAGAGAAGAGGGATGATCTACCTTGCTGGTAGAGATAACGTCCTTCATGGGAGCCGCTCTTGAAAGTCTGGTTGATGAGGTGGTTAGAGTGCCCACTACCATTCGTTGACAACAACAAACACCTCTCAAAACTTTACTTTTATGCTCTCTTCATGTTTTCAAAATAAAAGCTCTAGCACAAATATAGCAATCGATGCTTTCCTCTTTGAAGGACCATTCTTTTACTTTTATTGTTGAGTCAGTTTACCTATCTCTCTCCACCTCAAGAAGCAAACACTTGTGTGAACTGTGCATTGATTCCTACATACTTGCATATTGCACTTGTTATATTACTTTGCATTGACAATTATCCATGAGATATACATGTTACAAGTTGAAAGCAACCGCTGAAACTTAATCTTCCATTGTGTTGTTTCAATGCCTCTACTGTGAATTATTGCTTTATGAGTTAACTCTTATGCAAGACTTATTGATGCTTGTCTTGAAGTACTATTCATGAAAAGTCTTTGCTTTATGATTCACTTGTTTACTCATGTCATTACCATTGTTTTGATCGCTGCATTCATTACATATGTTTACAAATAGTATGATCAAGATTATGATGGCATGTCACTTCAGAAATTATCTTTGTTATCGTTTTACCTGCTCGGGACGAGCAGAACTAAGCTTGGGGATGCTGATACGTCTCCAACGTATCGATAATTTCTTATGTTCCATGCCACTTTATTGATGATACATACATGTTTTATGCACATTATATGTCATATTTATGCATTTTCTGGAACTAACCTATTAACAAGATGCCGAAGTGCCAGTTCTGTTTTCTGGTTTCAGAAATCCTAGTAACGAAATATTCTCGGAATCGGACGAAATCAACGCCAGGTTCCTATTTTGCCCGGAAGCATCCAGAACACACGAGAACCGCCAGAGAGGGGGCACGGGCCCACCAAACCCAGGCCGGCGCGGCCGGGGGGGCCCGCGCCACCCTATGGTGTGGGCACCCCTTCGACCCTCCTGCGCCGCCTCTTCGCCTATTTAAAGCCCCTGCATCGAAACCCTTACGGAGGAAGCCACGGTACGCGAAACCTTCCAGAGCCGCCGCCATCGCGAAGCCAAGATCTGGGGACAGGAGTCTCTGTTCCGGCACCCTGCCGGACGGGGAAGTGCCCCGGAAGGCTTCTCCATCGACACCGCTGCCATCTCCACCGCCATCTTCATCACCGCTGCTGCTCCCATGAGGAGGGAGTAGTTCTCCATCGAGGCTCGGGGCTGTACCGGTAGCTATGTGGTTCATCTCTCTCCTATGTGCTTCAATACAATAATCTCATGAGCTGCCTTACATGATTGAGATTCATATGATGATGCTTGTAATCTAGATGTCATTATGCTAGTCAAGTGAGTTTTACTTATGTGATCTCCGGAGACTCCTTGTCCCACGTGTGTAAAGGTGACAGTGTGTGCACCGTGTGGGTCTCTTAGGCTATATTTCACAGAATACTTATTCACTGTTATGAATGGCATAGTGAAGTGCTTATTTATATCTCTTTATGATTGCAATATGTTTTGTATCACAATTTATCTATGTGCTACTCTAGTAATGTTATTAAAGTAGTTTTATTCCTCCTGCACGATGTAATGGTGACAGTGTGTGCATCCGTGTTAGTACTTGGCGTAGGCTATGATCATGATCTCTTGTAGATTGCGAAGTTAACTATTGCTATGATAATATTGATGTGATCTATTCCTCCTACATATGCATGAAGGTGACAGTGTGCATGCTATGCTAGTACTTGGTTTAGTCTTTTGATCTATCTTACACTAAAGGTTACTAAAATATGAGCATTATTGTGGAGCTTGTTAACTCCGGCATTGAGGGTTCGTGTAATCCTACGCAATGTGTTCATCATCCAACAAAAGTGTAGAGTATGCATTTATCTATTCTGTCATGTGATCAATGTTGAGAGTGTCCACTAGTGAAAGTCTATTCCCTAGGCCTTGTTCCTAAATATGCTATCGCTGCTTGTTTACTTGTTTTGCGTTACTTTACTACTGCGTTACTACGCTTGTTTACTTCCTACAATATTACTACCATCAATTGCATGCCAGTAAGCTATTTTCTGGCGCCGTACTACTGCTCATACTTATTTATACCACCTGTATTTCACTATCTCTTCGCCGAACTAGTGACCTATTAGTAGGGCTGGACAAAAAGCTCGAAGCTCGGCGAGTTAAATGAGTGCTCGTTTGTTCGACTTGTTTGAGCTCGGCTCGTTTTGTTAACGAGCCGAGCTGAGCAGCAGTTTTTGCTTGTTAAGGTTAACGATCTAAACAATTGAGCTGACTATGCTCGTGAGCTACTCGTTAAGATCGGCAACAACCTATGCTTCACCAGTTTTGACAGCGAGTCCCTTTAGTTATCTCAAATATTTAGCAAGAAGGGGCCAAGCAAAATAGTGCTCTTTAACCATGCTTGAAACTCCTATAGTAGGATCTAAAAACCTATGCTTCCGCTCTTCCTCACCAGGCAATGCACACATGTTTGGTTTACATTGCCTCCTTAACGATCCTTAACGAGCTGCTCGCGAGCGCTCGCAAGAACATAACGAGTCGAGCTGAACAATGATTTCAGCTCGTTATTCTTAACGAGCTTAACGATTCGAGCCTTAACGATCACGAGCTTAACGAGCCGAGCCTTAACGATCCGAGCAGCTCGTTAGTCCACCCCTACCTATTAGGTGTGTTGGGGACACAAGAGACTTCTTGCTTTGTGGTTGCAGGGTTGCATGAGAGGGATATCTTTGACCTCTTCCTCCCTGAGTTCGATAAACCTTGGGTAATCCACTTAAGGGAAACTTGCTGTTCTACAAACCTCTGCTCTTGGAGGCCCAACACTGTCTACAAGAATAGAAGCACCTGTAGACATCGTGATCCTCAGATATGTACGCAACTTTCATTAGTTTTGAGTTTTTCCGTTTGAGCAAGTTAAGTGCCTGCAAAATTCGTCTTTACGGATCTGTTCTTTTGACAGATTCTGCCTTTTATTTCGCATTGCCGCTTTTGTTATGTTGAATGAGTTTGTTTGTTCCATTAACTTTCAGAAGCTTTGTGCAATGTCCAGAAGTATTAAGAATGATTAGAGCATCTCCAACAGACGCGCTAAAAGGCCCGCGCGGTAAAAAAACCGCCGGTTTTTCCGCGGCGCTGCCACGCCGTCCAGAGAGGCGGTAAAGGCGCGCGCTAAAAATTTGCCGCCGCGCTTTCGCTACCCCGCGGGAAACTTGCCGCGTGCGATGCCGCGCGCGTATAAACACGCCACGCGCGAGCGCCAACCTGCCACTTCCACGCGTCTCTCTCTCTCGCCTCTCCCTCCCGCGCGCTCCACCTCCGGCCGCTCCGCCTCCTCCCGCGCGCTCCACCTCCGACGCGCCGCTCCGCGAGATGCCTCCGCGCCGCCGCCCGTCCTCCGGCTACCACGGTGTCCGGCGCGGCCGAGCGGCCGGTTCGACGCGGAAATCCGCTCCGGCGAGAGCGGATCCGCCTCGCACGTTCGACACCGCGCACGAGGCGCGCGCGGGCCGCCGTCGCGTGGCGGCTCGCCGCCGCGGCGGACGATGAAATTCCATGACGTCTTCACGCGCGAGCAGGCGGAGATGCCGGCGCCGCCGTCGCCGATGATCACGCGCGAACAGCAGCGCCGCAATCGGGGCGGAGCGCGCCTCCTCATCGCCGAGCGTGACGAGGCGCTGTGCATCGAATGGGCGTGGCGCTTCCCCGAGGACGTCGCCGCCACGGAGGCCTTCTACGCGCAGAAGGAGGAGGAGAAGGCGGCGATGAAAGCGAAGAAGAAGGCGAGCCGCGAGAAGCGCCGCGCCGAGTCCGCGGCGAGGGCCGATGCGGCGGCGAGGAGGAAGGAGGAAAAGAAGAACGCCGCAGGGCCGTCGACCGTCGTCCTCTCGTCCTCCTCCTCCGCCTGGACGACGACGCCGACGCCGGTGTCGGAGACGACTCTGAGCAGCTCCGACTTTGACTGGGAGTCCGACGAGTAGTCGTCGGACGAGTAGTTTACTAGTATTTTCGTTTAAATGTCGCATTGTATCGTCGCACTTTAAATATATTCGTATTTTCGATCGAATTTAATAGTTTGTTTGATGAATTTAAAAAAACGGTCGGATTAGCAGTTTGTGACGCGCGCGCGCTGCAAAATAGCGCCTCTGGCGGAGGTGCGTTTCGCACACCAACGCGCGCTGCAAAATACAGCCTCCGGGGGCAAATTGCCGCGCGCGAGGATACAGCGCCCAATCGTCGTTATAGCGCGCGAGATTTTACAACGCCTGTTGGAGATGCTCTTATGTCACCTCTGAACATGTGAATTTTTATTATGCACTAACCCTCTAATGAGTTTGCTTGAAGTTTGGTGTGGAGGAAGTTTTCAAGGGTCAAGAGAAGAGAATGATATAGTATGATCAAGAAGAGTGAAATGTCTAAGCTTGGGATGCCCCGGTGGTTCATCCCTGCATATTTTAAGAAGTCTCAAGCATCTAAGCTTGGAGATGCCCAAGGCATCCCCTTCTTCATCGACAACTTATCAAGTCACTTCTAGTGAAACTATATTTTTATTCCGTCACATCTTATGTACTTTACTTGGAGCGTATGTGTGCTTTTATTTTCGTTTTGTTATTTTCATTCTCTGAATAAATTCATGCTCATGTGGGAGAGAGACACGCTCCGCTTTTTCATATGAACACTAGTGTTCTTCATTCTTACTTTTAATGTTCAAGGGCGAAAGTTGATCGCTTCACTTGTTGCTATTTGGTTGGAATCAGAAAATGCTTCATATGGTTTTGAATAATTTGATACTTGGCAATTGTTTTGAGCTCTCATAAATCATGTTTAAGCTCTTGCATCATGTAGTTTAAATCTAGTAGTGGAGAACTACTATAGAGCTTGTTGAAATTTGGTTTGCATGATTGGTCTCTCTAAGGTCTAGATATTTTCTGGTAAAAGTGTTTGAGCAACAAGGAAGACAGTGTAGAGTTTTATAATGCTTGCAATTTGTTCTTATGTAAGTTTTGTTGTACCGGTTCATACTTGTGTTTGCTTCAAACAACCTTGCTAGCCAAAGCCTTGTACTGAGAGGAAATGCTTCTCGTGCATCCAAAACCTTGAGCCAAAACCTATGCCATGTGTGTCCACCATATCTACCTACTATGTGGTATTTCCTGCCATTCCAAGCAAATACTTCATGTGCTACCTTTAAACAATTCAAAAGCTATTATCTCTTATTTGTGTCAATGTTTTATAGCTCATGAGGAAGTATGTGGTGTTTTATCTTTCGATCTTGTCATTTACTTCTGACAGACTTTCACAATGGACTAGTGGCTTCATCCGCTTATCCAATAATTTTGCAAAAAGAGCTGGCAATGGGGTTCCCAGCCCCAATTAATTAACTTGCATTAATAATTCTCTTCACGTGTTTTGCCCTGATCTATCAGTAAGCAACTTAATTTTGCAAATAGACACTCCTCCATGGTATGTGAAATGTTGGAAGGCACCCGAGGATTCGGTTAGCCATGGCTTGTGTAAGCAAAAGGTTGGGAGGAGTGTCAACCATAAATAAAACTAAAGTACATGTGTAAACAAAAGAGAAGCGGAATGATTGATACGTCCAATTTGCATCACTATTTTGTATCATAATTTGCTGTTATTCATTGATATATTTCATATTGGGACACAATACTTATGTTATTTCATCTATTTTGCATGTTTCATCATTATTGGAGGATCAAGCACCGGAGCCAGGATTCTGCTGGAAAAAGCACCGTCAGAACGCAATATTTCGGAAGATCAACTGTGGAAGGGAATTTCACGTAAATTCCTATTTTTCCAGATGACGGAGGGAGCCAGAAGGGGAAGAAGAGGGGAGCCAAGGTGGGCCCAGACCACAGGCCGGCGCGGCCCATGGCCTGGCCGCGCCACCCTGTGGTGTGGGGGCCCCACAGCCCCTTTCGCCTCCTTTTCTTCGCGTACTCCTTCGTCCCGAAAACCTAAGCCAGAGGGAGGACCTCACGAAGAGTTACAGCCGCCTCTGCGGGGCGGAGAACACCAGAGAGAAAAGAGCTCTCCGGCGGGCAGGAATCCGCCGGGGAAATTCCCTCCCGGAGGGGGAAATCGACGCCATCGCCATCATCATCGAGCTGGACATCATCTCCATCATCATCATCATCATCTCCACCATCTACACCGCCATCACCACCGCTGCACCTCGTCACCGCTGTAACAATTTGGGTTAAATCTTGATTGTATGATAGGGGAAACTCTCCCGGCATTATTCTCTACTTGTTATTGATGCTATTGAGTGAAACCATTGAACCAAGGTTTATGTTCAGATTGTTATTCATCATCATATCACCTCTGATTGTATTCCATATGATGTCTCGTGAGTAGTTCGTTTAGTTCTTGAGGACATGGGTGAAGTCTAAATGCTAGTAGTGAATTATGGTTGAGTAATATTCAATGTTATGATATTTAAGTTGTGGTGTCATTCTTCTAGTGGTGTCGTGTGAACGTCGACTACACGACACTTCACCATTTATGGGCCTAGGGGAGTGCATCTTGTATTCGGTTGCTAATTGCGGGGTTGCCGGAGTGACAGAAACCTGAGCCCCCGTTAGTATATCGATGCAAGAGGGATCGCAGGATCTCAGAGTTTAAGGCTGTGGTTAGATTTATCTTAATTACTTTCTTGTAGTTGCGGATGCTTGCAAGGGGTATAATCACAAGTATGTATTAGTCCTAGGAAGGGCGGTGCATTAGCATAGGTTCACCCACACAACACTTATCAAAACAATGAAGATTATTTAGCTACATGAAGCGAAAGCACTAGACTAAAATCCCCGTGTGTCCTCAAGAACGTTTGGTCATTATAAGTAAACAAACCGGCTTGTCCTTTGTGCTAAAAAGGATTGGGCCACTCGCTGCAATTATTTCTCTCGCATTTTACTTACTCGTACTTTATTCATCTGTTACATCAAAACCCCTTGAATACTTGTTTGTGAGCATTTACAGTGAATCCTTCATCGAAACTGCTGCCAACACCTTCTGCTCCTCGTTGGGATCGACATTCTTACTTATCGAAGATACTACGATACACCCCCTATACTTGTGGGTCATCAAGACTATTTTCTGGCGCCGTTGCCGGGGAGTGAAGCGCTATTGGTAAGCGGAATTGGTAAGGAAAACCTTTACTGTTTGTGCTGATTTTATTTCTGCCTGCTGCTATAAGTCATTATGGAGAGATCTTCTCTTCAATTTCTATTTGGGAAATCTACTACTACTGCAACGGTAGTGGATGAAGCGCCAGGTGAGGAAGTAGTACCATATAAAATACCTATGAAAATTATTGAACATGTTATGGATAACCGCTATGAAGGGGATGGAACTGTCCATCCTGGTGATCATTTACTGTTTTTGCATGAATTATGCGGGTTATTCAAATGTGCAGGTATTTCTATGAATGAAGTTAGAAAGAAACTATTCACTATATCGTTGTCTGGTAAAGCGGCGCACTGGTATAAATTGCTGAAGAATGGTGATTCTATTGATTGGGAGGACATTGTGCCTTTATTTTATTCCAAATTTTATCCTCCAAGTGAAATTCACAAAGATCGGAACCGCATATATAATTTCTGGCCTCATGATGGAGAGAGTATTGCCCAAGCTTGGGGGAGATTGAAGTCTTTAATGCTCAAATGCCCCATTCATGAGCTTCCTGGTAATGTTATTATTGATAATTTCTATGCAAGACTTTCTTTTCAAGACAAGACCTTGCTGGATACTTCTTGTTCTGGATCATTTACACGCAACAAAGAAGAGTTTAAAAGGGACCTTCTTGATCGGATCCAAGAAAATACTGAAGGATGGGAGAACGACAAAGATAGAGAATCAGGTATAATTTATGATTATAAATGCATTGAAGCTTTTATGGATACTGATAAATTTCGTAATATGAGTGCTACATATGGTCTTGATTCCCAAGTTGTTGCAAATCTTTATAAAGCTTTTGCTTCTCATTATGAATTGCCTAAGAAGAATTTTGATAAGTATCATGAACCGTATAAAGATAAAGTTGATTCATCTGTAAACAAATGTGTAGTGATTGAAACTGTTGATAATGTTATTCCTGAAGCTTATATTGAAAAAACTCCTTTCCCTGCTAAAATGAAGGAGTACTCTGTCATATCTAGTGCGGTTAATAAAAGTGAAAAGAAACCTAAAGAACCTGAAGAACAAATTAAAATTGAACCTGCTGTTGCAATAGTTAAAGATCTTGTGACTGAAAATGTGGAGGATGGTCATATTATTTTCTGTGAAGATGCTTCTAATATTGTTTCACATCCTAATAAACCCAAACAAGTTAGTGTTCCTATGCTATCTGTTAGAATTGGTGATCATTGCTATTATGGTTTATGTGATATTGGTGCAAGTGTTAGTGCTATTCCTTATGAGCTTTACACGGAGATTATGCACGAAATTGGTTCTTGTGAACTTGAAGATATTGATGTGGTTATTCATCTGGCTAATAGAGAAACTATTTCTCCAATTGGTATTGTTCGAGATGTGGAAGTTCTATGTGGTAAGATTAAATATCCTGCTGACTTTTTGGTACTTGGTTCTGCTGCTAGTGATCATTGTCCTATCATTTTTGGTAGACCTTTTCTAAATACTTGTGGAGCTATTATAGATTGTAAGAAAGAGAAAATTTTGACTAGATTTGCTGGTGAACCTTATGAATTTAACTTTTCTAAATTTACCAAAACTCCTTATAAAGCTGACTTGCCTAGTAATGATTTTAAAATGGAGCAGTGTGCATCTATTGTTCTTGTTCCTAATAATCCTTTGCAGCAACATTTGGAGAATAGTGAAAGTGAAGCTTTTAGGAAAGAAAGAGATGAGCTTGAGGAAATTTTTCTTCGCCAACCTATTCTCAAGCATGATTTACCGGTGGAAGATTTGGGTACAACACCGCCACCAAAGGAAGATCCTGTTTTTGATTTAAAGCCTTTACCTGATAATCTTAAATATGCTCATATTGATGATAAGAAAATATATCCTGTTATTATTAGTTCTAAGCTTTCAGAGATTGAGGAAGAAAGGTTATTGGAAATATTGAAGAAACACCGAGGAGCTATTGGCTATACTCTTGATGATTTGAAAGGGATTTCTCCTTCTATTTGCCAACATGCTATTAATATGGAAGATGATGCAAAGCCTGTTGTTGAACATCAACGTCGTCTAATTCCGAAGATGAAAGAGGTGGTAAGGAACGAGGTATTAAAACTTCTTGAAGCTGGTATTATATATCCTATTGCTGATAGTAGATGGGTTAGTCCTGTGCATTGTGTTCCTAAGAAAGGAGGAATGACTGTTGTGCCTAATGATAATGATGAGCTTATTCCTCAAAGAATAGTTGTAGGGTATAGAATGTGCATTGATTTTCGAAAAGTTAATAAAGTTACTAAGAAAGATCATTACCCTTTACCCTTTATTGATCAAATGCTAGAAAGGTTATCTAAAAATACTCATTTTTGCTTCCTTGATGGTTATTCTGGGTTTTCACAAATTGCTGTTAAAGCTAAAGATCAAGAGAAAACCACGTTTACTTGTCCTTATGGAACTTATGCTTATAGGCGTATGCCTTTTGGTTTATGTAATGCTCCTGCTACTTTTCAAAGATGCATGTCTGCTATTTTTCATGGTTTTTGCGAAAGTATTGTAGAGGTGTTCATGGATGATTTTTCTGTCTATGGGAATTCTTTTGATAATTGCTTGCGAAACCTCGATAAAGTTTTGCAGAGATGTGAAGAAACTAACCTTGTTCTTAATTGGGAGAAATGCCACTTTATGGTTAATGAAGGAATTGTATTGGGACATAAAATTTCCGAGAGAGGTATTGAAGTTGATAGAGCTAAAGTTGAAGCAATTGAGAAGATGCCCTATCCGAGGGATGTTAAAGGTATTCGTAGTGTTCTTGGTCATGCTGGGTTTTATAGGAGATTTATTAAAGATTTCTCTAAAATTTCAAAACCTCTTACTAATCTTCTTCAAAAAGATGTACCTTTTGTTTTTGATGATGATTGTAAGGAAGCTTTTGAAACTCTAAAGAAAGCCTTAACAACTGCTCCTGTAGTCGAACCTCCTGATTGGAATTTGCCTTTTGAAATTATGTGTGATGCTAGTGATTTTGCTGTAGGCGCTGTTCTTGGACAGCGGGTAGATAAAAAATTAAATGTTATTCATTATGCTAGTAAGACTCTTGATGCTGCTCAAAGAAATTATGCTACAACTGAAAAGGAATTGTTAGCTGTAGTCTTTGCTTGTGACAAGTTTAGACCCTATATTGTTGATTCAAAAGTTACAATTCATACTGATCATGCTGCAATTAGATACCTTATGACAAAGAAAGATGCTAAGCCAAGGCTTATTAGATGGGTACTTCTGTTGCAAGAATTTGATTTACATATTATAGATAGGAAAGGTGCTGATAATCCTGTTGCTGATAATTTGTCTAGATTGGAAAATATTGCTTATGATCCTGTTCCTGTTAATGATAGTTTTCCAAATGAACAATTGGCTGTAATAAAGGTGAGCTCGCGAGAGAGCCCTTGGTATGCAGATTATGCTAACTTTATTGTTTCGAAGTATTTGCCTCCAACCTTTTCAGCTCAGCAAAGGAGGAAATTCTTTTATGACTTGAGGCATTATTTTTGGGATGACCCACACTTATATAAAGAAGGAGTGGATGGTATTATGCGAAGATGTGTTCCTGAATATGAACAACAGGAGATATTGAGTAAATGTCATGGTAGTGTTTATGGAGGACATCACGCTGGAGATAGAACCGCGCAAAAGGTTCTACAATCAGGTTTTTATTGGCCAACACTTTTCAAAGATGCAAGGAAGTTTATCTTATCCTGTGATGAATGTCAAAGAGTTGGTAATATCTCTAGACGCAATGAAATGCCTATGAATTATACTCTTGTTATTGAACCATTCGATTGTTGGGGATTCGACTTCATGGGTCCTTTCCCTTCTTCAGATGGTAACACTCATATACTTGTCGCTGTTGATTATGTTACTAAATGGGTAGAAGCTATACCTACAAAAAGTGCTGATGGTGAGACCTCTATAAAAATGCTTGTAGATGTTATATTTCCTAGATTTGGAGTACCTAGATATATTATGACTGATGGAGGTTCTCATTTTATTCATGGAGGTTTTAGAAAAACTCTTGCTAAGTATGGTATTAATCATAGAATTGCTTCCGCTTATCACCCTCAAACTAGTGGTCAAGTAGAATTATCAAATAGAGAGATTAAAGCTATCTTGGGAAAGACTGTTAATAAATCTAGAAAGAATTGGGCTAGCAAATTGAAAGAAGCACTATGGGCTTATAGAACTGCTTATAAAAATCCTATGGGAATGTCACCTTATAAAATGGTTTATGGAAAAGCTTGTCATTTACCTTTAGAACTAGAGCACAAAGCTTATTGGGCTGTTAGAGAACTAAATAAAGATCCTAAATTAGCCGGTAATAAGAGGTTGCTGCAATTAAGTTCTCTAGATGAATGGAGAAGTGAAGCTTATGAGAATGCTAAACTCTTTAAAGAAAAAGTTAAGAAGTGGCATGATAGAAGGATCATCAAAAGAGAGTTTAATATTGGGGATAAAGTCCTATTGTATCGGTCTCGTCTCAGATTCTTTGCAGGGAAATTACTCTCGAAGTGGGAAGGACCATATGTTGTTGAGGAGGTGTATCGTTCAGGAGCAATTAAAATTAGCTCTCTCCAAGGCAATGCCACGCAAGTGGTGAATGGACAAAGACTCAAGCATTATATCTCGGGTGATTCTTATAATGTTGATGTTGATATTATTCAAGTGGAAACACCGGAGGCTTTCATCAAAGGACAAATTGACAGTCCGCCAGAACTCGACTTTGAATAGGTAACAGTACAGGTAATAAAAAGTCCGCGTTTACCTTTCCGAACATTATTTCTGCTGTTTTTGGAAAATATGAAAAATTACGGAATCGAAACGGAGTGGAAAAGACGCGCGAGGGCCCGTCACCACAGGCCGGCGCGGGCCCCACCCTGGCCGCGCCGACCTATGGTGACAGCCCCTCGGCGTCCCGTTTCCACTCGTTTTCGGCCTGGAACCTTCCTTTTGTCGTAAAAATATTTGCTATATAATCCCCCGGATCCCCTGGAGGTCCGTATATCGTTTTCTCGTCGTGTTTTGTTTCGAGCTGTTTTCTGCCAGATTTGTTTTGATCTAGAAGCACCATGGTCTCCAACAACAAGGACAAGGGACCTTTGAAGGAAGATATTCAAGACCCGGAACTGAAGGAAGAAGACGCAAGTGAGGATGAGGAAGAAGTGGAGGAAGCTCCGCGAGTACACCAGCGTGCCACCATTGCAAGTATTGGCGTGATATCAAATCCATCCAACATCAAGAGGAGTGCACGAATCGCTACCGGAGGAGCGGTTCCACGTCATTACTTGGCTCCAAGGACATCTTCTCCGAGCAATTACAACCCTTACCGCAATCTAATCTACGATCGTCAAACTGAAAGGACCCCCAAGGTAGTGTTGCCAAGTAATTGGGATATAGATCGTTCTAACATTGCAGGAGAGATGAAATCTGAAGCTGAAGGATGGGGAAACAACTCTAGGAGTTGGGATTCACCACCTGACATGATTATGAGCCGCGTTGAGCACAACTCGGAACTGATTCGCAACCTCACCTATGAGATTGAAGATTTAAAGGAGCTTGTTAAGAAGCTTGTCGAGAGGAATCCATCACCATCATCACCGAAGGAGTAATTCATCATCGGTATTGGCATCCCCTTGGTTTGTTCCAAGCTTGGGGGAGTGCCGCGGTATCACATCATCACTACCTTTATCTTTTATTATCAAGTAGTGTCATATCATGAGTAGGGAAGTTATCATATGGAATAGTATGCAATGTGGAAGTATCTCTCTTAGTTGGTTATCTATGTATCCGTTGGTGTGAGTTATCGTTATGGAATATTAATGAGAAGTCTTATCATTTACTTTTTGCACACCTTATTTTAGTTTGCAATCTCCATTATATGATTACTCTTGACATGAGTATTGATATCACTTTGGGAGCATCAAGTAAATCTATTTGGTTTTGGCAAACTTAGCATTGGTCAATAGCAACAACACCCTGATGTTTGAATAGAAGAGAGAAATACACTTAGATACATTACTCTATTATCTCTATGCTAATGAGTTTAGTATTCTGAAGTTAAAATTGCTTGTGCTTATGGGAAAGATGCATGATTGTTCTATCATATGTATATTTGTTTGTTTCCCTCAACCTTTATGCTTGCTATCAAACCTTGCTAGCCAAAGACCTGTATCGAGAGGGAATGCTTCTCATACATCCATAACCTTAGACCAAACCTATGCCATTTGTGTCCACCATACCTACCTACTACATGGTATTTTCTGCCATTCCAAGTAAATACTTCATGTGCTACCTTTAAATTATTCAAATTACTACTCCTTATTTGTGTCAATGTTTTATAGCTCATGAGGAAGTATGTGGTGTTTTATCTTTCAATCTTGTTGGGCGGACTTTCACCAATGGACTAGTGGCACATCCGCTTATCCAATAATTTTGCAATAAGAGCTGGCAACGGGGTTCCCAGCCCCAATTAATAACTTTCATTAATAATTCTCTTCACATGTTTTGCTCTGATTTATCAGTAAGCAACTTAATTTTGCAATAGACACTCCTCCATGGTATGTGAATGTTGGAAGGCACCCGAGGATTCGGTTAGCCATGGATTGAGAAAGCCAAGGTTGGGGGAGTGTCATCCTTAATAAAACTAAAATACATGTGTAAACAAAAGAGAAGGGGGATGATCTACCTTGCTGGTAGAGATGCCGTCCCTCATGGGAGCCGCTCTTGGAAGGTTCGTTTGGCAAGGGGGTTAGAGTGCCCGCTACCATTCGTTGACAACAACAAACACCGCTCAAAATCTTACTTTTATGCTCTTTATATGATTTCAAAACTTGAAAAGCTCTAGCACATGATTTAATCCCTGCTTCCCTCTGCGAAGGGCCTAACGTATCCATAATTTCTGTCGTTCCATGCTTGTTTTATGACAATACTTACATGTTTTGCTTGCACTTTATGATGTTTTTATGCGTTTTCCGGAACTAACCTATTAACAAGATGCCACAGTGCCAGTTCCTGTTTTCTGCTGTTTTTGGTTCCAGAAAGGCTGTTCGGGCAATATTCTCGGAATTCGACGAAACGAAGACCAAACCTCCTATTTTTCCCGGAAGGCTCCAGAACACCGAAGAAGAGTCGGAGAGGGGCCAGAGGGCCACCACACCATAGGGCGGCGCGGCCTGGCCTGGGCCCGCGCCGGCCTGTGGTGGGAGCCCCCAGGTGCCCCCCTGCGCCGCCTCTTCGCCTATAAAATCCCTTTCGACCTAAAAACACCGTACCACTTGACGAAACTCCAGAAAGACTCCAGGGGCGCCGCCACCATCGCGAAACTCCAATTCGGGGGACAGAAGTCTCTGTCCCGGCACCCTGCCGGGACGGGGAAGTGCCCCCGGAAGCCATCTCCATCAACGCCATCGCCTCCATCATGCTCCGTGAGTAGTTCCCCCATGGACTACGGGTTCTAGCTGTAGCTAGTTGGTATTCTCTCCCCCATGTACTTCAATACAATGATCTCATGAGCTGCCTTACATGATTGAGATTCATCTGATGTAATCGGTGTTGTGTTTGTTGGGATCCGATGGATGATACATTATGATTAGTCTATCTATAAAGTTTGTGAAGTTATTGTTGCTGCAATCTTGTTATGCTTAATGCTTGTCACTAGGGCCCGAGTGGCATGATCTTAGATTTGAGCTCTATAATTATTGCTTAGATTGTATCTACAAGTTGTATGCACATGTCACTGTCCGGAACCAAAGGCCCCGAAGTGACAGAAATCGGGACAACCGGAGGGGATGGCGGTGATGTGAGGGACACATGTTTTCACGGAGTGTTAATGCTTTGCTCCGGTGCTCTATTAAAAGGAGTACCTTAATATCCAGTAGATTCCCTTGAGGCCCGGCTGCCACCGGCTGGTAGGACAATAGATGTTGTGCAAGTTTCTCATTGCGAGCACGTACGACTATATATGGAAAACATGCCTACATGATTAATGAATTGATGTTCTTTCTTAATGCCTTATCAATCCTATCAATTGCCCGACTGTAATTTGTTCACCCAACACTTGTTATTGGAGAGTTACCACTAGTGTAGATAGCTGGGAACCCCGGTCCATCTTTCATCATCATATACTCGTTCTACATGTCAACTATTTTCTGGTACCATTGCTCTCATATTGCTATTACTGCTGCTGTGTTACTGTTACTATTGCTCTCATATTACTGCTACTTTCACATCACCCCTGTTACTAGTGCTTTTCCAGGTGCAGCTGAATTGACAACTCAGTTGTTAAGGCTTATAAGTATTCTTTACCTCCCCTTGTGTCGAATCAATAAATTTGGGTTTTACTTCCCTCGAAGACTGTTGCGATCCCCTATACTTGTGGGTCATCAAGACTATTTTCTGGCGCCGTTGCCGGGGAGGCATAGCTCTACTCATAAGTTCACCTGGGGAGTACACTCTACCTCTCTCTCTGCTTTTATTTTATTTTGTCTTGCTAGTTTATTTCTGTCTAGTTTTATTTTGCTTAGTTTACTTTTGTCTAGTTTATTTTTGTCTTGTTTTATTTTCCCTATATACCCGAAAATCCATAAAAATTTGAAAAACCTAAAAATTAAAAACTGCTGTTATGGGAGAACCTACAACCTATTTGGAGCTTATAGAATGTTATAATAATTATAGAGAATCAAGAACTGGTAAAATAATGAGTGCTATGATAGAAAAATTGAATACAATTGCTAGAATCTTGCTTAGAACGCCATAATATAAACTGTTGCTCTCAACAGGATACTAAACATCTTAAATTTCAATGTGGCTTTAGTGAGGAATTTTTAATTAAGAACTATAATCGGAATTGCTATATTCATTATGGGTTCGAAGAGGTAGAACAATTTGTCTTATTTATGGGAGCCTCCGAGATAGAATCCTTCATGGTTGAGAATTATGAAACTTGTGTTGTTTGTAAGGGCCTTAAAGATTATGTCTCTACTATCCTTAATTCTTGCATAGAATGCTACAGTAGGAATCCTTATATCCTTGATTATAAAGAGAGACACATTAATGCACAAGAATGCACTCACAATTTGCAGGAACCGGTGGAAGAAGAAATTGATGAACCTGAAAGCTCATTGGATGAAAAAGAGGAGGAAATTGATGAACTTGAAAGCTCATTGGATGAAAAAGAAGAAGAGAGCGACGAACAAAAGGAGGAAGAATGGATTAGCTACCCATGTCAACCTTCTAATGAGAGTAACTCTTTATCTCTTACACTATTTGATTGTCCTCCATGCTTACCGAAAGAGGTTGAATGTTATGTTCCTGTGGATTCTCTTGAAATATTCCCTATGAGTAAAACTTGTGAGAATAATTATGCTACTGTTATATATGATAATCCATGCTACTTTGATAAATCTTATGATAATGCTTTGTTTGTGCCTGATGTCGAAATGCATGGTACTAAAGAATTTTGCTTAGCAAATGTTTATGATAAAGCTCTAGATGATGGTCCTATGTTACTTGATAATATTAATTGTACTACTAATGAAAATGGGATTGGAGAGTTCTTGACATTATCTATGTGTCCCATATCTCTTGAGATTGATCATTCATCTTGCTATATTATTGATAAAAGTGTGTTCGAAAGTTTTAATTCCACTATTTTTGAGCTTGATAAAAATTATATGTTTGTGGATCATGAAAAGTATGCTGCATGTGATAGTTATATTGTTGAGTTTATTCATGAAGCTACTGAAAATTATTATGAGAGAGGAAAATATGGTTGTAGAAATTTGCATGGTACTAAAACACCTCTCTATATGCTTAAAATTTTGAAGCTACACTTGTTCTATCTTCCTTTGCTTGTTACTTTGCTCTTCATGAACTTGTTTATTTACAAGATTCCTTTTCATAGGAAGCATGTTAGGCTTAAATGTGTTTTGAATTTGCCTCTTGATGCTCTCTTTTGCTTCAAATACTATTTCTTGCGAGTGCATCATTAAAACTGCTGAGCCCATCTTGATGGCTATAAAGAAAGAACTTCTTGGGAGATAACCCATGTGTTATTTTGCTACAGTAATTTGTTTTATATTTGTGTCTTGGAAGTTGTTTACTACTGTAGCAACCTCTCCTTATCTTAGTTTTGTGTTTTGTTGTGCCAAGTGAAGCCTCTAATCGAAGGTTGATACTAGATTTGGATTTCTGCGCAGAAACAGATTTCTATCTGTCACGAATCTGGGCTTATTTCTCTGTAGGAAACTCAGAAAAATCTGCCAATTTACGTGCGTGATCCTCAGATATGTACGCAACTTTCATTAGTTTTGAGTTTTCTGATTTGAGCAACGGAAGTACCATTTTAAAATTCGTGTTTACTGGCTGTTCTGTTTTGGCAGATTCTGTCTCTGTTTTTTGCATTGTCTCTTGTGGACTTTATGTGAGGCTTTCTAGACGTGGAGAGCTGTAGCTAATGTTTTATTGAGTTCTTGCAATGTGCCACTACAGGACCAAGGTGGATTCAAATTTTTTGAGTACTAACCCCTCTAATGAAGTTTATGAGAAGTTTGGTGTGAAGGAAGTTTTCAAGGGTCAAGAGAGGAGGATGATATATGATCAAGAAGAGTGAAAAGTCTAAGCTTGGGGATGCCCCCGTGGTTCATCCCTGCATATTTCAAGGAGACTCAAGCGTCTAAGCTTGGGGATGCCCAAGGCATCCCCTTCTTCATCAACTTATCAGGTTTCTTCTATTGAAACTATATTTTTATTCGGTCACATCATATGTGCTTTACTTGGAGCGTCTGTGTGCTTTTATTTTTGTTTTGTTTGAATAAATTCGGATCCTAGCAATCCTTGTGTGGGAGAGATACACGCTCCGCTTTTTCATATGAACACTCGTGTTCTTCGTTTTACTTTTAATGTTCAATGATAAAAGTTGGAAGCTATTGCACTTATTTATATTTGGTTGAAAACAGAAAATGCCTCATCATGTCTTGGATAATCTGACACTTGGCAATTGTTTTGAGCTCTCAAGTAGATCATGATTAAGTTTTTTCATGTAGTCTAAGCCTATTAGTGGAGAACTACTGTAGAGCTTGCTGAAATTGGTTTGCATAATTGATCTCTCTTAAGGTCTAGATATTTTCTGGTAAAAGTGTTTGAGCAACAAGGAAGACAGTGTAGAGTATTATAATGCTTGCGATATGTTCTTATGTAAGTTTTGCTGTACCGGTTCATACTTGTGTTTGCTTCAAACAACCTTGCTAGCCTAAGCCTTGTATCGAGAGGGAATACTTCTCGTGCATCCAAAACCTTGAGCCAAAACCTATGCCATCTGTGTCCACCATACCTACCTACTATGTGGTATTTTCTGCCATTCCAAAGTAAATTGCTTGAGTGCTACCTTTAAACAATTCAAAATTTATTACCTCTGATTTGTGTCAATGTTTTATAGCTCATGAGGAAGTATGTGGTGTTTATCTTTCAATCTTGTTGGGCAACTTTCACCAATGGACTAGTGGCTTCATCCGCTTATCCAATAATTTTGCAAAAAGAGCTGGCAATGGGATTCCCAGTCCCAAATTAATTAACAAAAATAGACACTCCTCCATGGTATGTGATTGTTGGACGGCACCCGAAGGATTCGGTTAGCCATGGCTTGTGTAAGCAAAGGTGGGGAGGAGTGTCATCATAATAAAACTAAAATAAAAGGGCACTCCTTCATGGTATGAGATTGTTGGCAGGCACCCGAGGATTCGGTTAGCCATGGTTTGTGAAAGAAAGGTTGGAAGGAGTGCCACCCAAAAATAAAAATAATTCATGGGAGCCGCTCTTGAAGGTTTGTCTAGCAAGGGGGTTAGAGTGCCCACTACCATTCGTTGACAACAACAAACACCTCTCAAAACTTTACTTTTATGCTCTCTTTATGTTTTCAAAACCAAAGCTCTAGCACAAATATAGCAATCGATGCTTTCCTCTTTGAAGGGCCATTCTTTTACTTTATGTTGAGTCAGTTTACCTACTTCCTTCCATCTTAGAAGCAAACACTTGTGTCAACTGTGCATTGATTCTTACATACTTGCTTATTTGCATTCATCATATTACTTTGTGTTGACAATTATCCATGAGATATGCATGTTACAAGTTGAAAGCAACCGCTGAAACTTATATCTTCCCTTGTGTTGCTTCGATGCCTTTACTTTGAACTTATTGCTTTATGAGTTAACTCTTGTGCAAAACTTTTGATACTTGTCTTGAAAGTACTCTTCATGAAAAGTTTTGCTATATGTTATCTATTTGTTAGCAACTATAGATCATTGCCTTGAGTCACTTCATTCATTTCATATGCTTTGTAATAGTATGATCAAGGTTATGTAAGTAGCATGTCACTACAGAAATTATTCTTTTTATCGTTTACCTGCTCGGGACGAGCAGGAACTAAGCTTGGGGATGCTGATACGTCCCCGACGTATCCATAATTTCTGTCGTTCCATGCTTGTTTTATGACAATACTTACATGTTTTGCTTGCACTTTATGATGTTTTTATGCGTTTTCCGGAACTAACCTATTAACAAGATGCCAGTTCCTGTTTTCTGCTGTTTTTGGTTCCAGAAAGGCTGTTCGGGCAATATTCTCGGAATTCGACGAAACGAAGACCAAACCTCCTATTTTTCCCGGAAGGCTCCAGAACACCGAAGAAGAGTCGGAGAGGGGCCAGAGGGCCACCACACCATAGGGCGGCGCCTGGCCTGGCCGGCCGCCCCCAGGTGCCCCCCTGCGCCGCCTCTTCGCCTATAAAATCCCTTTCGACCTAAAAACACCGTACCACTTGACGAAACTCCAGAAAGACTCCAGGGGCGCCGCCACCATCGCGAAACTCCAATTCGGGGGACAGAAGTCTCTGTCCCGGCACCCTGCCGGGACGGGGAAGTGCCCCCGGAAGCCATCTCCATCAACGCCATCGCCTCCATCATGCTCCGTGAGTAGTTCCCCCATGGACTACGGGTTCTAGCTGTAGCTAGTTGGTATTCTCTCCCCCATGTACTTCAATACAATGATCTCATGAGCTGCCTTACATGATTGAGATTCATCTGATGTAATCGGTGTTGTGTTTGTTGGGATCCGATGGATGATACATTATGATTAGTCTATCTATAAAGTTTGTGAAGTTATTGTTGCTGCAATCTTGTTATGCTTAATGCTTGTCACTAGGGCCCGAGTGGCATGATCTTAGATTTGAGCTCTATAATTATTGCTTAGATTGTATCTACAAGTTGTATGCACATGTCACTGTCCGGAACCAAAGGCCCCGAAGTGACAGAAATCGGGACAACCGGAGGGGATGGCGGTGATGTGAGGGACACATGTTTTCACGGAGTGTTAATGCTTTGCTCCGGTGCTCTATTAAAAGGAGTACCTTAATATCCAGTAGATTCCCTTGAGGCCCGGCTGCCACCGGCTGGTAGGACAATAGATGTTGTGCAAGTTTCTCATTGCGAGCACGTACGACTATATATGGAAAACATGCCTACATGATTAATGAATTGATGTTCTTTCTTAATGCCTTATCAATCCTATCAATTGCCCGACTGTAATTTGTTCACCCAACACTTGTTATTGGAGAGTTACCACTAGTGTAGATAGCTGGGAACCCCGGTCCATCTTTCATCATCATATACTCGTTCTACATGTCAACTATTTTCTGGTACCATTGCTCTCATATTGCTATTACTGCTGCTGTGTTACTATTACTATTGCTCTCATATTACTGCTACTTTCACATCACCCCTGTTACTAGTGCTTTTCCAGGTGCAGCTGAATTGACAACTCAGTTGTTAAGGCTTATAAGTATTCTTTACCTCCCCTTGTGTCGAATCAATAAATTTGGGTTTTACTTCCCTCGAAGACTGTTGCGATCCCCTATACTTGTGGGTCATCAAGACTATTTTCTAAGATCATGGCACTCGGGCCCTAGTGACAAGCATTAAGCATAACAAGATTGCAGCAACAATAACTTCACAAACTTTATAGATAGACTAATCATAATGTATCATCCATCGGATCCCAACAAACACAACACCGATTACATCAGATGAATCTCAATCATGTAAGGCAGCTCATGAGATCATTGTATTGAAGTACATGGGGGAGAGAATACCAACTAGCTACAGCTAGAACCCGTAGTCCATGGGGGAACTACTCACGGAGCATGATGGAGGCGATGGCGTTGATGGAGATGGCTTCCGGGGCACTTCCCTGTCCCCCGAATTGGAGTTTCGCGATGGTGGCGGCGCCCCTGGAGTCTTTCTGGAGTTTCGTCAAGTGGTACGGTGTTTTTAGGTCGAAAGGGATTTTATAGGCGAAGAGGCGGCGCAGGGGGGCACCTGGGGGCTCCCCACCACAGGCCGGCGCGGGCCCAGGCCAGGCCGCGCCGCCCTATGGTGTGGTGGCCCTCTGGCCCCTCTCCGACTCTTCTTCGGTGTTCTGGAGCCTTCCGGGAAAAATAGGAGGTTTGGTCTTCGTTTCGTCGAATTCCGAGAATATTGCCCGAACAGCCTTTCTGGAACCAAAAACAGCAGAAAACAGAACTGGCACTGTGGCATCTTGTTAATAGGTTAGTTCCGGAAAATGCATAAAAACATCATAAAGTGCAAGCAAAACATGTAAGTATTGTCATAAAACAAGCATGGAACGACAGAAATTATGGATACGTCGGGGACGTATCAAGGGCCTATCTTTTACTTTTATGTTGAGTCAGTAAACCTATTTCCCTCTATCTTAAGCAAGCAATTGAGTTGTTGTGAACCAATCATTTATGCTATGATTCAGTTGATCATGTCTTTTATACTTTCTTGTTTAGTACCAATTTTATCTGAATGAATATGACTTTGAAGTTATCAATGATTATGAGGAGATTGTTATGCTTGAATATGAAAGCTCAGCTATAAAATCTAATATGAAAGTTTTGCTTAGAAATACAATCCGTTAGTAGTTCTCTGACCAAGAACAAAGTTTGCCATCACCAACTATGATTTCTCATGCACCTTTACTTGTGATTTCTCTTTACTTATTTCAAGATGAGTTATATGAGGAAGTTGTTTACTAGAATGTCTTGTGTGAATTAATATGATGCTTCTTGTCCGTATTTTATTTATCGACTCTTCACTCCATAAACATGTGGTCTTGTTTATCGAGCTCAGTTTCGCTTGGGGACAAGCGAGGTCTAAGCTTGGGGGAGTTGATACGTCCAATTTGCATCACTATTTTGTATCATAATTTGCTGTTATTCATTGATATATTTCATATTGGGACACAATACTTATGTTATTTCATCTATTTTGCATGTTTCATCATTATTGGAGGATCAAGCACCGGAGCCAGGATTCTGCTGGAAAAAGCACCGTCAGAACGCAATATTTCGGAAGATCAACTGTGGAAGGAAATTTCACGTAAATTCCTATTTTTCCAGATGACGGAGGGAGCCAGAAGGGGAAGAAGAGGGGAGCCAAGGTGGGCCCAGACCACAGGCCGGCGCGGCCCATGGCCTGGCCGCGCCACCCTGTGGTGTGGGGGCCCCACAGCCCCTTTCGCCTCCTTTTCTTCGCGTACTCCTTCGTCCCGAAAACCTGACCTCACGAAGAGTTACAGCCGCCTCTGCGGGGCGGAGAACACCAGAGAGAAAAGAGCTCTCCGGCGGGCAGGAATCCGCCGGGGAAATTCCCTCCCGGAGGGGGAAATCGACGCCATCGCCATCATCATCAAGCTGGACATCATCTCCATCATCATCATCATCATCATCATCTCCACCATCTACACCGCCATCACCACCGCTGCACCTCGTCACCGCTGTAACAATTTGGGTTAAATCTTGATTGTATGATAGGGGAAACTCTCCCGGCATTATTCTCTACTTGTTATTGATGCTATTGAGTGAAACCATTGAACCAAGGTTTATGTTCAGATTGTTATTCATCATCATATCACCTCTGATTGTATTCCATATGATGTCTCGTGAGTAGTTCGTTTAGTTCTTGAGGACATGGGTGAAGTCTAAATGCTAGTAGTGAATTATGGTTGAGTAATATTCAATGTTATGATATTTAAGTTGTGGTGTCATTCTTCTAGTGGTGTCGTGTGAACGTCGACTACACGACACTTCACCATTTATGGGCCTAGGGGAGTGCATCTTGTATTCGGTTGCTAATTGCGGGGTTGCCGGAGTGACAGAAACCTGAGCCCCCGTTAGTATATCGATGCAAGAGGGATCGCAGGATCTCAGAGTTTAAGGCTGTGGTTAGATTTATCTTAATTACTTTCTTGTAGTTGCGGATGCTTGCAAGGGGTATAATCACAAGTATGTATTAGTCCTAGGAAGGGCGGTGCATTAGCATAGGTTCACCCACACAACACTTATCAAAACAATGAAGATTATTTAGCTACATGAAGCGAAAGCACTAGACTAAAATCCCCGTGTGTCCTCAAGAACGTTTGGTCATTATAAGTAAACAAACCGGCTTGTCCTTTGTGCTAAAAAGGATTGGGCCACTCGCTGCAATTATTTCTCTCGCATTTTACTTACTCGTACTTTATTCATCTGTTACATCAAAACCCCTTGAATACTTGTTTGTGAGCATTTACAGTGAATCCTTCATCGAAACTGCTGCCAACACCTTCTGCTCCTCGTTGGGATCGACATTCTTACTTATCAAAGATACTACGATACACCCCCTATACTTGTGGGTCATCAATGATCTACCTTGCTGGTAGAGATAACATCCTTCATGGGAGCCGCTCTTGAAAGTCTGGTTGATAAGGTAGTTAGAGTACCCATTACCATTCGTTGACAACAACAAACACCTCTCAAAACTTTACTTTTATGCTCTCTATATGATTTCAAAACTTGAAAAGCTCTAGCACATGATTTAATCCCTGCTTCCCTCTGCGAAGGGCCTATCTTTTACTTTATGTTGAGTCAGTTTACCTACTTCCTTCCATCTTAGAAGCAAACACTTGTGTCAACTATGCATTGATTCTTACATACTTGCTTATTTGCATTCATCATATTACTCTGTGTTGACAATTATCCATGAGATATGCATGTTGAAAGTTGAAAGCAACTGCTGAAACTTATATCTTCCTTTGTGTTGCTTCGATGCCTTTACTTTGAATTTATTGCTTTATGAGTTAGCTCTTATGCAAGTCTTGTTGATGCTTGTCTTGAAAGTACTATTCATGAAAAGTTTTGCTATATGATTCATTTGTTTAGTCATCATCTTTGTTAGCAATCTATTGCTTCAGATCACTCCATCCATCTCATATGCTTTACAATAATGTTGATCAAGATTATGATGGTAGCATGTCACTTCAGAAATTATTTGTGTTATCGTTTACCTACTCGAGGGCGAGTAGGAACTAAGCTTGGGGATGCTTGATACGTCTCCAACGTATCTATAATTTCTGATGTTCCATGCTAGTTTTATGACAATACCTACATGTTTTGTTCACACTTTATATCGTTTTGATGCATTTTCCGGAACTAACCTATTGACGAGATGCCGAAATGCCAGTTCCCGTTTTCTGTTGTTTTTGGTTTCAGAAATCCTAGTAAGGAAATATTCTCGGAATTGGACGAAATCAACGCCCAACATCTTATAATTCCACGAAGCTTCCGAACACCGAAGAGGGACCGGAGGGAGCCCGGGGCCACACACAGCATGGCGGCGCGGCCAGAGGGCGCCGGCCACCGTGTGGGCCCCCCAGAACCCTTCCGACTCCGCCTCTTCGCCTATTTAAGCCTCCCCGACCTAAAACCTCGATACGGAAAAGCCACGGTACGAGAAACCTTTCAGAGCCGCCGCCATCGCGAAGCCAAGATCTGGGGGACAGGAATCTCTGTTCCGGCACGCCGCCGGGACGGGGAAGTGCCCCCGGAAGGCATCTCCATCGACACCACCGCCATCTCCATCAACGCTGCTACTCCCATGATGAGGAGGGAGTAGTTCTCCCTCGAGGCTAAGGGCTGTACCGGTAGCTATGTGGTTAATCTCTCTCTCTGTACTCCAATACAATGATCTCATGAATTGCTTGCATGATTGAGATCCATATGATGAGCTTTGTATCGCTACTAGTCTATGTGCTACTCATGTGATGTTATTAAAGTAGTCTATTCCTCCTGCATGGTGTAATGGTGACAGTGTGTGCATCGTGTGGTTCTTGTCGTAGGTTATGATCATAATCTCTTGTAGGTTATGGAGTTAATTATCACTATGATAGTATTGATGTGATCTATTCCCCCTTCATAGTGTAATGGTGACAGTGTGTATGCTATGTTAGTTCTCGGTTTATTTTGCAAAGATCTATTATGCTCTAAGGTTACTTAAATATGAATGTTGAATGTTGTGGCGCTTGTTAACTCCGGCTTGAGGGAGCTCTTGTTGTTGGAGATATGCCCAAGAGGCAATAATAAAAGTGGTTATTATATATCTTTATGTTTATGATAAATGTTTATATACCATGCTATAATTGTATTAACCGAAACATTGATACATGTGTGATATGTAAACAACAAAGAGTCCCTAGTAAGCCTCTTAACTAGCTTGTTGATTAATAGATGATTAGTTTCATAATCATGAACATTGGATGTTATTAATAACAAGATTATATCATTATATGAATGATGTAATGGACACACCCAATTAAGCGTAGCATAAGATCACGTCATTAAGTTATTTGCTATAAGCTTTCGTTACATAGTTACCTAGTCCTTATGACCATGAGATCATGTAAATCACTTATACCGGAAAGGTACTTTGATTACATCAAACGCCACTGCGTAAATGGGTGGTTATAAAGGTGGGATTAAGTATCCGGAAAGTATGAGTTGAGGCATATGGATCAACAGTGGGATTTGTCCATCCCGATGACGGATAGATATACTCTGGGCCCTCTCGGTGGAATGTCGTCTAATATCTTGCAAGCATATGAATAAGTTCATAAGAGACCACATACCACGGTACGAGTAAAGAGTACTTGTCAGGAGACGAGGTTGAACAAGGTATAGTGTGATACCGATGATCAAACCTCGGACAAGTAAAATATCGCGTGACAAAGGGAATTGGTATCGTATGTGAATGGTTCATTCGATCACTAAAGTCATCGTTGAATATGTGGGAGCCATTATGGATCTCCAGATCCCGCTATTGGTTATTGGTCGGAGTGAGTACTCAACCATGTCCGCATAGTTCGCGAACCGTAGGGTGACACACTTAAAGTTGGATGTTGAAATGGTAGAACTTGAATATGGAATGGAGTTCGAATATTTGTTCGGAGTCCCGGATGAGATCCCGGACATCACGAGGAGTTCCGGAATGGTCCGGAGAATAAGATTCATATATAGGATGTCATTTTATGTGTTTGAAAATGATTCGGAAGGTTCTATGGAAGGTTCTAGAAAAGTCCGGAAGAAACCACCAAGGAAGGTGGAGTCCCGGAGGGACTCCACCTCCATGGCCGGCCAACCCTAGAGGGGGAGGAGTCCCAAGTGGACTCCCCCTATGGGGCCGGCCACCCCCCCACATGGAAGGGGGGAATCCCACCTCAAGTGGGATTCCCACCTTAGGTAGGTTTCCCTATCACATGGAAGGTTTTGGGTTCGGGTCTTATTCGGAGACTTGTAGTCCAACACTTGGGGCTTCCACCTATATAATGAGGAGCCAAGGGGAGGGGGCCGGCCACCCCAAGACCACAACCTGGCCGCCCCCCTTGAGTGGCCGGCCACCCCCTCCCAAACCCTAGCCGCCCCCTTCTCCTCCATAGCTCCCGCGTGCTTTAGCGAAGCTCCGCCGGAGTTCTCCACCGCCACCGACACCACGCCGTCGTGCTGTCGGATTCAAGAGGAGCTACTACTTCCGCTGCCCGCTGGAACGGGAGGTGGACGTCGTCTTCATCAACAACCGAACGTGTGACCGAGTACGGAGGTGCTGCCCGTTCGTGGCGCCGTGATCAAGATCTTCTACGCGCTTTTGCAAGCGGCAAGTGATCGTCTACCGCAGCAACAAGAGCCTCATCTTGTAGGCTTTGGAATCTCTTCAAGGGTGAGACTCGATAATCCCCTCGTTGCTACCGTCTTCTAGATTGCATCTTGGCTTGGATTGCGTGTTCGCGGTAGGAAAATTTTTGTTTTCTATGCTACGTTTTCCTACAGTGGTATCAGAGCCGTGTCTATGCATAGATGGTTGCACGAGTAGAACACAATGGTTTTGTGGGCGTTGATGCTTATGTTGTCTTTAGTTTGAGTACTTTGCATCTTTGTGGCATAGTGGGATGAAGCGGCTCGGGCTAACTTTACATGACCGCGTTCATGAGATTTGCTCCACGCTTGACATGCAACTTGTATTGCATAAGTGGCTTTGCGGGTGTCTGTCTCTCCTACTATAGTGAAGATTCAATTTACTCTTCTATTGACAACACTAGTATCACCGTTGTGGTTCATGTTCGTAGGTAGATTAGATCTCACTCGAAAACCCTAAACCACGTAAAATATGCAAACCAAATTAGAGAACGTCTAACTTGTTTTTGCAGGGTTTGGTGATGTGATATGGCCATAATGTGATGATGACTATGTATGAGATGATCATTATTGTATTGTGGCAACCGGCAGGAGCCTTATGGTTGTCTTTAAATTTCATGTTGAGTAGTATTTCAAAGAAGTTGTAATAGTTGCTACATGGGAGAACAATCATGAAGACGGCGCCATTGACCTTGACGCTACGCCGACGATGATGGAGATCATGCCCGTTGATGATGGAGATCATGTCCGTGCTTTGGAGATGAAGATCAAAGGCGCAAAGACAAAAGGGCCATATCATATCACATATGAACTGCATGTGATGTTAATCCTTTTATGCATCTTATTTTGCTTAGATCGCGACGGTAGCATTATAAGATGATCCCTCTCACTAAAATTTCAAGATAATAAAGTGTTCATCCTTAGTAGCACCGTTGCCAAGACTTGTCGTTTCGAAGCATCTCGTGATGATCGGGTGTGATAGAATCAACAAGTGCATACAACGGGTGCAAGTCAGTTTTGCACATGCGGATACTAAGGTGGCCTTGATGAGCCTAGCATGTACAGACATGGTCTCGGAACACGTGATACCGAAAGGTAGAGCATGAATCATATGATTGATATGATGAACACTTTGAGTGTTCGCCATTGAAATTACATCTTGTCTCGTGATGATCGGGCATAGGTGTGATGGATTTGGTTCGTGTGATCACTAAGACAATGCGAGGGATATTGTTTTGAGTGGGAGTTCACCTAGTTTTTAATTTTGTTAAATTAAAATTTGAACTCAATTTGTCATAAACTTAGTCTAAACTATTGCAAATATATGTTGTAGATATGGCGTCCCCAATCAATTTTAACCAGTTCCTAGAGAAAGAAAAGCTTAAGAGCAACGGTAGCAACTTCACCGACTGGTTCCGTCATGTGAGGATCTTCCTCAATGGCGGAAACCTGCAATATGTGCTTGATGCACCGCTAGGTGACCCTCCTGCAGAAACTGAAACCGATGAAGTAAAGAATGTTTACGCGACTCGGAAAACTCGGTACTCTCAAGTTCAGTGTGCCATCCTGTGCAGTCTGGAAGCCGATCTTCAAAAACGTTTTGAGCACCACGATCCACATGAGTTAGTCAATGAGTTGAAAACTATCTTTGAGACTCATGCGGCCGTGGAATGCTATGAAGCATCGAAACACTTCTTCAGCTGCATGATGGAAGAAGGCAGCTCCGTTAGTGAGCACATGCTCGCCATGACCGGGCATGCGAAGAAACTCAGTGACTTGGGAATAGTGATTCCTAACAGACTGGGGATTAATCGTGTCCTTCAATCACTGCCACCTAGTTATAAGAACTTTGTGATGAATTACAATATGCAGAACATGAACAAAGAGTTACCTGAACTCTTCGCCATGCTAAAATCTGCTGAGATTGAAATTAAGAAAGAGCACCAAGTGTTGATGGTCAACAAGACCACCAGCTTCAAGAAACAGGGCAAGTCTAAAGGCAAGAACAAGAAGAGTGGCAAGAAAGCTGCCACGCCTCCTGTGAAACCTAAGGCTGGCCCTAAGCCTGATGCTGAGTGCTATTACTGCAAGGAGAAGGGACACTGGAAGCGTAATTGCTCCAAGTATTTGGCGGATCTGAAGAGCGGCCTTGTCAAGAAGAAGAAAGAAGGTATATCTGATATACATGTTATAGATGTTTATCTCACTGGTTCTCGTACTAGTACCTGGGTATTTGATACTGGTTCGGTTGCTCACATTTGTAACTCGAAACAGGAACTAAAGAATAAACGAAGACTACTGAAGGATGAAGTGACGATGCACGTTGGAAATGGATCCAAAGTCGATGTGATCGCTGTCGGCACACTTCCTCTACATCTACCTTCGGGATTAGTTTTAAGCCTAAATAATTGCTATTTTGTACCCGCGTTGAGCATGAACATTATATCTGGATCTTGTTTAATGCAAGACGGTTATTCATTCAAGTCTGAGAATAATGGTTGTTCTATTTTTATGAATAATATCTTTTATGGTCGAGCACCTGAAAAGAATGGCTTATTTCTGTTAGATCTCGATAGTAGTGATACACATATACATAACATTGATGCTAAGCGAATTAAATTGAATGATAATTCTACTTATATGTGGCACTGTCGTCTTGGTCATATTGGAGTGAAACGCATGAAGAAACTCCATACCGATGGATTACTTGAATCACTTGACTTTGAGTCACTTGATAGATGCGAAGCATGTCTGATGGGAAAAATGACTAAGACTCCATTCTCGGGTATGATGGAGCGAGCTACTGACTTATTGGAAATCATACATACAGATGTGTGTGATACGTCCAATTTGCATCACTATTTTATATCATAATTTGCTGTTATTCATTGATATATTTCATATTGGGACACAATACTTATGTTATTTCATCTATTTTGCATGTTTCATCATTATTGGAGGATCAAGCACCGGAGCCAGGATTCTGCTGGAAAAAGCACCGTCAGAACGCAATATTTCGGAAGATCAACTGTGGAAGGAAATTACACGTAAATTCCTATTTTTCCAGATGACGAAGGAAGCCAGAAGGGGGAGCCAGCTGGACCCAAGGTGGGCCCAGACAACATGGCGGCGCGGCCCATGGCCTGGCCGCGCCACCATGGTGTGTGGGGCCCCACAGCCCCTCTCGCCTCCTTTTCTTCGCGTACTCCTTCGTCCCGAAGACCTAAGCCACAGGGGGTACCTCACGAAGAGTTACAGCCGCCTCTGCGGGGCGGAGAACACCAGAGAGAAAAGAGCTCTCCGGCGGGCAGGAATCCGCCGGGGAAATTCCCTCCCGGAGGGGGAAATCGACGCCATCGCCATCGTCATCGAGCTGGACATCATCATCATCATCATCATCATCATCTCCACCATCTACACCGCCATCACCACCGCTGCACCTCGTCACCGCTGTAACGATTTGGGTTGGATCTTGATTGTTTGATAGGGGAAACTCTCCCGGTGTTACTTTCTACTTGTTATTGATGCTATTGAGTGAAACCATTGAACCAAGGTTTATGTTCAGATTGTTATTCATCATCATATCACCTCTGATTGTATTCCATATGATGTCTCGTGAGTAGTTCGTTTAGTTCTTGAGGACATGGGTGAAGTCTAAATGTTAGTAGTGAATTATGGTTGAGTAATATTCAATGTTATGATACTTAAGTTGTGGTGTCATTCTTCTAGTGGTGTCATGTGAACGTCGACTACACGACACTTCACCATTTATGGGCCTAGGGGAGTGCATCTTGTATTCGGTTGCTAATTGCGGGGTTGCCGGAGTGACAGAAACCTAAGCCCCCGTTAGTATACCGATGCAAGAGGGATCGCAGGATCTCAGAGTTTAAGGCTGTGGTTAGATTTATCTTAATTACTTTCTTGTAGTTGCGGATGCTTGCAAGGGGTATAATCACAAGTATGTATTAGTCCTAGGAAGGGCGGTGCATTAGCATAGGTTCACCCACACAACACTTATCAAAACAATGAAGATTATTTAGCTACATGAAGCGAAAGCACTAGACTAAAATCCCCGTGTGTCCTCAAGAACGTTTGGTCATTATAAGTAAACAAACCGGCTTGTCCTTTGTGCTAAAAAGGATTGGGCCACTCGCTGCAATTATTTCTCTTGCATTTTACTTACTCGTACTTTATTCATCTATTACATCAAAACCCCTTGAATACTTGTTTGTGAGCATTTACAGTGAATCCTTCATCGAAACTGCTGTCAACACCTTCTGCTCCTCGTTGGGATCGACATTCTTACTTATCGAAGATACTACGATACACCCCCTATACTTGTGGGTCATCAAGACTATTTTCTGGCGCCGTTGCCGGGGAGTGAAGCGCTATTGGTAAGTGGAATTGGTAAGGAAAACCTTTACTGTTTGTGCTGATTTTATTTCTGCCTGCTGCTATAAGTCATTATGGAGAGATCTTCTCTTCAATTTCTATTTGGGAAATCTACTACTACTGCAACGGTAGTGGATGAGGCGCCAGGTGAGGAAGTGATACCATATAAAATACCTATGAAAATTATTGAACGTGTTATGGATAACCGCTATGAAGGGGATGGAACTGTTCATCCCGGTGATCATTTACTGTTTTTGCATGAATTATGTGGGTTATTCAAATGTGCAGGTATTGCTATGAATGAAGTTAGAAAGAAACTATTCACTATATCGCTGTCTGGTAAAGCGGCGCATTGGTATAAATTGCTGAAGAATGGTGATTCTCTTGATTGGGAGGACATTGTGCCTTTATTCTATTCTAAATTTTATCCTCCAAGTGAAATTCACAAAGATCGGAACCGCATATATAATTTCTGGCCTCATGATGGAGAGAGTATTGCCCAAGCTTGGGGGAGATTGAAGTCTTTAATGCTCAAATGCCCCATTCATGAGCTTCCTGGTAATGTTATTATTGATAATTTCTATGCAAGACTTTCTTTTCAAGACAAGACCTTGCTGGATACTTCTTGTTCTGGATCATTTACACGCAACAAAGAAGAGTTTAAAAGGGACCTTCTTGATCGGATCCAAGAAAATACTGAAGGATGGGAGAACGACAAAGATAGAGAATCAGGTATAATTTATGATTATAAATGCATTGAAGCTTTTATGGATACTGATAAATTTCGTAATATGAGTGCTACATATGGTCTTGATTCTCAAGTTGCTGCAAATCTTTATAAAGCTTTTGCCTCTCATTATGAATTGCCTAAGAAGAATTTTGATAAGTATCATGAACCGTATAAAGATAAAGTTGATTCATCTGTAAACAAATGTGTAGTGATTGAAACTGTTGATCATGTTATTCCTGAAGCTTATATTGAAAAAACTCCTTTCCCTGCTAAAATGAAGGAGTACTCTGTTATAAATAGTGCGGTTCATAAAAGTGAAAAGAAACCTAAAGAACCTGAAGAACAAATTAAAGTTGAACCTGCTGTTGCAATAGTTAAAGATCTTGTGACTGAAAATGTGGAGGATGGTCAAATTATTTTCTGTGAAGATGCTTCTAATATTGTTTCACATCCTAATAAACCCAAACAAGTTAGTGTTCCTATGTGTTACCACCCGATTTTGGCCAAATCAGGAGTTGGGCCGTAAGTGAAGATGGGCTTGAAGGACGTACACGTGGAGCATCTTCAAAGCGGACTTGCGCTAAGAGTTTGGGCTAACTGCCCGTGTATCTGTAACATAGTAGATCGCGTTGTAATTTAGATTAAAAGATAGAGTCTGGCCCGTGCACGGTTAGGTGCACGCCTCAATTAGAAAGTCCCTTGGACTATAAATATGTATCTAGGGTTATCGGAAAAGGAGGACAATCATCGTTCAACCAACACAAATCAGGCGCATCGCCACCCCTTTCTTCGAGGGTTTCTCCCGGGTAAGCACCATGCTGCCTAGATCGCATCTAGCGATCTAGGCAGTATACGTTTATTCGTCAACCTTGTACTGCTCGTGCTGAAGCCTTGTTGATGGCGAGCAGTACTATTTATCCTTAGGTGTTTAGGGGCTTGCATTGGTGCTTTCACGTGCATATCTGCGTGGCGATGCCGTCCCTCGACACCTAGCTGCCCTTACGTCTATCCAGACGTAAGGGCAGCATCTTGCTTGTTCGTTACTTAGTAGATCCGATCCGTTATAGTTGCTCCTTGCTCCGCAAGGATTAGTTTAATATCTGCATAGTTAGGCCTTACGCTGGGGTCGGAGGATCCGGTAGTGCGTTAGATGTTGTTCACCGTCCCTGCGAGGGATGTTCCGGGAATCGACGTTATGTTGGTTTTTAGGCCTCTTGTAGGGGTGGTTTGCATCATCTTCCGTAGCTGCTAGGCCCGATCACACGTAGGACGTTCCGGTTATGCGGTGAAAACCCTAAACTGTCGTGGATCGTTTTAGCTTTGTCCTGATCAAGCAGGATCCCCATGCCATTGTAAATCCAACGTGAAACATGGGGCGATCGGCTCCTTGAGCCGATCCACAGGGAAACCTGAGAGCCGATAGGGCTCGTATTTAATGTTTACGTGTCTACCATGCAGGAACAATCGAAGCACTCTAACACCTTCCTGATCGGGTCTAGGTCAGGTGGCACGCCCTAGCAACCGCCAGGACGTGGCTAGAAGATTTGCGGGACGACGCGAGGTGCCAGGGTCCACTAAGCGGCCCTGGGAGCTTCCCGGCTCTTCGTGTTGCTCAGCCATTGCCCGTCGGTGGGTTTTGGAGGGTAACACATTCTGGCACGCCCGGTGGGACAACCTTCTGCAACATCCACGTCAACATCGGCATCCGAGATGGCGGAGGAACAGATCACATACGAGGATCTTCCTCCTGATCATAAGAAGAAGTACGATGAGCTGAAGGCCATCGTTGAAGCCGAACTCATCGGCTCCTTTGAGAAGACCCGTATCAGGTTCAAAGGATTCACGCCACAAGGCGTCCTTGACGGGGTAGATCTGTCTCTCCCTTCAGATGAACGTACCAGAGCCCTGCGACAGGAAATCAACTACGTGGTGGCCCATTCACTGCATCGGCATTCTGAGAGCCTGGTGAATTCTTTGGAGCGCGTTGCGTTCCGGGTGGTCCAAGAGATCATGGAGCGTCGGTACTCCCCTTCAGGACCTGCTCTAGGGACTCACCAAGGAGAAGTGCAACTCCACACCAGGCCACCATTGCCGTACTCGATGGCAGCTCCACAACAACAAGGTTCACCGGCATACGTTGTCTACAAGGTCGGAGGTGATCCGGGCGACTACCAGTTCTTATATGAGCCGCCCAAGGAGATCCCACACGGATACGTGTGCACGTTTGTGCCGGATTGCAACAACTGGACACAGGCGATCCAGGCTCCAGCAGGAGGGATTGCCGGAGCAGGAGCCATTGTTCCGGCAGGAGGAACGACTGCAGCAGCGGGGAGTTTGGGAGCGGAAGCTGAGAAACAAGCGTGGCTAGCCAAGTATACCACTGCACCAGTCCAGGAAAGCTCAGCTGCCACTACCTCCACCGCAGATCAGATCAGCGCAGTCCTGAGAGATCAGTTCGGCATCTTGCCGAAGAAGAAGATAATCGGCTATTCCAAGCCGTACCCCAATGAGTTCGACCTGATCCCACTACCACCTAAGTACCGGCTTCCGGACTTCAACAAATTCAGTGGGTCAGAAGGGTCTAGCTCCATCGAACACGTGAGCCGATACTTGGCCCAGCTGGGCATGGCTTCGGCATCGGATCAGCTACGGGTGAGGTGCTTCTCGCAATCCCTCACCGGTCCAGCTTTTGGGTGGTACACCTCGCTGCAGCCGAACTCAGTACGATCATGGAAGCAGTTGGAGGAACAATTTCACACCCAATATCATTCAGAAGCTACTGAAGCTGGTATTGCCGAACTAGCACAAGTTCGGCAGAGACGAGGAGAGACAGTGGCTGAGTACATTCAGCGTTTCAGAACTGTCAAGAACCGATGCTATTCGGTTCATTTAACTGAGAAAGAAGCAGTCGAGCTGGCCGTGGCAGGCCTTGCAGCGTCATTCAAGGATCTGACGTTCCAAGTGGAGTACAACTCGCTGGCGCACCTGGTCAGTAGACTGACCTTATATGAACAGCGCCATCCAGAACTGTACCAGGACAAGTTCAAGCGCGCGATAACCCTGGTCAATGCTGATGAGGATGAAGATTCTGCGGAAGATCAGGAAGTTGCGGTAGCCGAGTGGACTCGGACGCCAGTACCTGTGTCCTGCAAATGGGTGAACCCGCCAGGGCCTCCAAGAGGGTTGGACTTCGATGTGAGCAAAACTGAACAGATCTTCGATCTGCTACTGAAAGAGAAACAGTTGAAGCTCCCTGAAGGCCACAAGATCCCTACGGCGCAGGAGATGAACAAAAGGCCATACTGCAAATGGCATCATACGTTCACGCACGCCACCAACGACTGCAAAGTGTTGCGCGCACAAATTCAGATGGCGATAGAATCAGGCCGATTAACTTTCGGACAGTTTGCCATGAAGGTAGACATGCGTCCGTTTCCGGACGTCAATATGGTGGACCTGAGCCACTCCATAAGGGAACCTGGGTTCTCTTTTGATGTCAATATGGCAGGGTTTGTGATCCGCCATGGCAAAGATAAAGCCGAGAGCAGCCACTCTCGTGGCAAGGATAAAGAGGAGGCCGTTCCACGCGACCGGCCCCAAGATGATGATAGACGGTACCTAACCGAGGAGGAGGTGAGAAGCATACGGTATCAGCGCCCACTCTCCGTGCACCTCCTCAACAAATATGAACAGCAGTATGACCGACGTCGACGCTACGACGAAGACGATGAAAAATATCGTCGGTCTGATGCGGAAAACAGGAGGTATCGTCAGCATGACAGGAACAACGACGGGTACGAACGCCACGCTAGAGGGAGGTCAAGGGAGCAAGACAACGTGGATAAGCACTGGAACTGTCCCTTCTTCAAACATTGCTGGGACTCAGGAATGAGCCGATTGCCAACGATCGAGAATTGCCCAGAATGCAAACAGCGAAGGGGAAGGACAAATGAAGTTTCAGTGTTCGAGCGTCTAGGACCTCTCCCACCTCATAACAAGCGAGCTGAGTCATCTCAAGAAGAAGACTTCGAGGAGTCAGATGGAGAAGAAGATAGGTATCACCGACCAAGGTGGTGCCTGATGGACTCAGCCATTCTCAGAAGCGTAGAGTGCAGCGGCTGCGAAACCTGGAAGAAGCCGAGGCACAGTACTGTACACGTTGAGAAGAGCACGGCCCGATCTGGCCGTGAAAATTCAGCAAACATTGGAGACGAAGGCGCGCCCGCCAAAGAAAGTATGGCGCCCAAAACAGGCGAAAGCCGATGCACAGGCATCGGCTGATGCCGATGCAGAGACATCGGCTGGTACAAACACAGTATTTAGGATCTCGTCAGAGATTTATGACCCAAGACATGGTGAACGCGCCTCCAGCGAGTCACGTCACCATAATAAGAGACCCAGAAGTTGTAAGCCCTCATCAAGCATTACAATGGAAAAGGAGGCCGATTTCAGCGATCGGCCAGCATTATCCTCAACATACGCTTTGCCGGTATTCAACATTGATCTGGCAAGCGATGGAAAGCTGGGTTATGGGTTTACATCAGCGGACGAACTAGAAGAGATTGATATTGGTCCTGGGGACAAGCCACGACCAACATTTATCAGCAAAAAAGTTAGACCCACATCTGAGGGGCCTGATGATAGCCTGTTAAAAGAGTACCCAGATTGTTTTGCCTGGGATTATACAGAGATGCCTGGGTTAGACAGGAGCATCATTGAGCACAGGCTCCCTCTGAAGAAAGGATTTCGGCCATTCCAGCAGCGAGCACGACAGATGAAGGCCGAAGTCTTGGAAGAAGTCAAGAAGGAAATCAAGAAGATGCTGGACGCCGGATTCATCAGGCCATGCAGGTACGCTGAATGGATTTCCAATGTTGTACCTGTGGAGAAAAAGGACGGCCGATGGCGCGTAGCCATAGATTTTCGGAACCTTAACAGCGCCACTCCGAAGGACGAGTATCCGATGCCAGTAGCAGAAACCCTGATCAATGCAGCTGCTGGTCATAAAATATTGAGTTTCATGGATGGCAATGCTGGCTACAACCAAATTTTTATGGCTCCAGAAGATATACACAAGACTGCATTCAGAGTGCCAGGCTCAGTGGGCTTGTTTGAATATGTGGTCATGACGTTTGGACTGAAGAACGCCGGCGCGACATACCAAAGAGCCATGAACTACATCTTCCATGATCTAATTGGCAAGTTGGTGGAGATTTACATCGACGACGTGGTGGTAAAGTCTGTTGCGACGGACGGACACTTAGAGGATTTGCGACGAGTCCTGGACCGAACTCGGAAGTTCGGACTGAGAATGAATCCGAAGAAGTGCGCCTTCGGTGTGACGGCCGGTCAGTTCCTAGGATTCTTGGTCCACGAGCGTGGGATTGAGATCGGCCTAAAAAGTCAGGAGGCAGTTCGAACGATGAAGCCGCCCACCACAAAGAAGGAGCTCCAATGTCTCATCGGCAAAATTAATTTCGTCAGAAGGTTCATCTCCAACCTGTCTGGGCGAATTGAGCCGTTTATGGGCTTGGTCAAAATCAAGCCCGATGAAGAGTTCCGCTGGGGGGCAGAGCAACAACAGGCCTTTGACGATATTAAGGAATACTTGACCAAGCCACCCGTGTTAGTTCCGCCGCGGCAGGACAGGCCATTCTATATTTACTTGTCAGTGGCTGACACCTCCATCGCGTCAGTGGTGGTGCAGGTTTATGATGGCCTGGAAAAAGTGGTTTTTTACCTCAGTAGAAGGATGTTGGATGCAGAAACAAGGTACCCTGAAATTGAGAAGTTGTGCCTCTGTCTGTTCTTCACCTGCACCAAGATCCAACACATCCTTGTGTCGGCCGATATCATCGTTATATGCAAATCGGACGTCATCAAACACATGTTGTCGGCTCCTGTATTAAAAGGCCGACTCGGCAAATGGATGTTTGCACTATCGGAGTTTGAGATCCGGTATCAACCGGCAAAGGCAGTCAAGGGACAGGCGCTAGCAGATCTGATTGCCGAACGAATAAACACGGACGTAGCAGCACTATCGGTGCGTGCATGGGCTATGTTCTTCGATGGATCGGTTTGTGAGGATGGTTGCGGCATTGGCGTGCTACTCGTGTCGCCTCGGGGGGCAACATACTCCTTCTCTATCAAGTTGGCTGACCCCTGCACCAACAACGTGGCTGAGTATGAAGCGATCTGCAAGGGAATGAAGTTACTCCTGGAAGCTGGGGCTGAAGCAGTCGAGATCTTTGGAGATTCCAAATTGGTGATCTCTCAGCTCACGGAGGAATACAAGTGCGAAAGCGAGTCACTCTTCCCATTTTGGATACAATGCCGTGAGCTAATGGCACAATTCAGGTATATAAGCTTAAATTGGATCCCAAGGTTGCAAAATACTGAAGCAAACGACCTCGCACAAACAGCGTCAGGGTACAAGGACGTAGCAGGAGAAGCCGATTTTCAGGTGCAATTCCTGGAACCAGATGATTGGAGAGCCGATATCTTCAATTACTTGAAGGATCCGGCTCGGGGGGCACCTAAGCGTACAAGATACAGAGCCATGAAGTACGTACTGATTGGCGATGACATGTTTTATAGAACTTTGGAAGGATTACTTCTCAAATGTCTGGGACCAGCCGAGTCCAATCGGCTCTTGCACGAGGTGCACGAGGGTGCTTGTGGAACCCACCAGTCGGCCCATAAGATGAAATGGCTGATTAGGCGCTCCGGATTTTATTGGCCTACCATGCTTGAAGATTGCTTCCAGTATTATAAAGGTTGTCAAGCATGTCAGAAGTTTGGGAGCATTCAGATGGTGCCTGCATCAGCAATGAATCCCATCATCAAGCCTTGGCCATTCCGAGGATGGGGTATGGATATGATCGGAGAAATTCATCCTTCATCGAGCAAGGGCCATAGATGGGTTCTGGCCATTACAGATTACTTCACGAAATGGGTGGAAGCGGTCCCTATGAAGAAAGTAGCGTCGGAAGACGTTATCAAGTTCGTGTTGGAACATGTCATTCATAGGTTCGGGATTCCCCAAACTATTACGACCGATGGAGGTTCGGTCTTCGTTTCGAAAGAGATGAAAAAGTTCTGCGATGACATGGGAATCAAGTTAATCCGATCGTCTCCATATTATGCTCAAGCAAACGGGCAGGCCGAAGCATCCAACAAAAGCTTGATCAAGCTGATCAAGAGGAAAATTGACGAGCACCCTAAACGATGGCATGAGGTGTTGTCAGAGGCGTTGTGGGCTTACCGTATGTCGTGTCATGGAGCAATCAAAACCACCCCGTACCAGCTGGTCTATGGACAAGAAGCTGTGTTACCCTGGGAAGTCAAGGCAGGGTCAAGGCGGGTCACGTTTCAGAATGATCTAACTGCTGAAGAATACGCAGCCCTGATAAGTGACAGCATTGAGGATGCGACGGAGCTTAGGCTATGGTCACTCGAGAAGATCAAGGAGAACAAAGCCAAGGTAGCTCGGGCATATAATAAGAAGGTGAAGCCAAAAGAATTCCAAGTTGGTGATTTGGTATGGGAAGCTGTATTGCCATTGGGGACGAGGGATAAAGAGTATGGTAAATGGTCTCCGAATTGGCATGGCCCGTATAAAGTTGTCCAAGTTCTGAAGGGGAATGCGTACATGCTCGAGATGTTGGATGGCGTGAAGTTCCCAGTAGCCGTCAACGGCCAGCATCTCAAGAAATATTTCCCAAGTATGTGGGATGATGGACAGTAAAGATATGAAGGCTGATACACAAATCGGCCAGTAAAAAAAAAGAAATGGGGGCCGATTGTATGAAATCGGCCGGCAAAAAAAAAACATAAAATATAGCCGATGCGTGGTCATCGACTCTAGAGGCTGACGGATATTCTGAATATCTGAACGTGGTTTGTATGTGTTTGACCGTGGAAAGGCAGCCGTCTTGCCATCGCTCTTGGAATGCATGATGTTCGTTGAACAATCGGCCAAATTGACAAGAAAGCAAAGGTGATTGAGAGAAATTTTCTTCATTAATAAGAGAGGATCTTTACAATGAAGAGCCGATTGCTCAAGAAAGGAAGAACAAAAGAAGAGCCGATTGCTCAGGGACTACTAATCCTACAGAGCTAATCGTCGCTGGCCTCATCGTCAGCGCCGGAGCCGCCGTCGACGCTGCTTCCGGAGACTTCCTCGTCGCTGCTACCCAGGTCTTCGGCTGGAGCCTCTTCTTCCTCGTCATCATCATCATTCTCACTGTCCGCCCAACTGCGGAAACGCTTTGTCGGCGGATATCCAGCGGAAGAGGAGGAATCATCTTCCTCCTCTTCTTCTCCTTCCTCGTCATCATCATCGTCCTCGCTGTCCGCCCACATGCGGGAGCGCTTCGTCGGCGGGTGCCTGGCGGAGGAGGGGGCCTCTTCCTTCTTCACTTGTTCTTCCTTCTTGTTGGAGGAGATCGCCCCGGAGTGGGGGTCGTCCTCATTCTTCGGCGGAGCTCGGAGGGAGAGATCGAGGAGGTAGAGGAAGAAGAAGACATTGCTGATGGAAGAGGGTTTTTTGGTGCTGGTGGGCAGAACAGAGCAAGGGGATGAAGTGGCGAACCGTCTGGCACAGATAAATAAAGGGGATGCAGTGAAGATTTAATGCCATGACGGTTCTCGAAGATGTGATGCCAAAGCCGTCCAATCGTGCAGAGAAGTTGGGAAGGCAAGAGTCATGATGAAGAATACTGCGACGGTTCTGCTCTGCCACGACACGACCCCTCGAAGGAAAAACAGATGGTTTTGATATTATCATTACCAAAACCAGGGGGGCATGTGTTACCACCCGATTTTGGCCAAATCAGGAGTTGGGCCGTAAGTGAAGATGGGCTTGAAGGACGTACACGTGGAGCATCTTCAAAGCGGACTTGCGCTAAGAGTTTGGGCTAAGTGCCCATGTATCTGTAACATAGTAGATCGCGTTGTAATTTAGATTAAAAGATAGAGTCCGGCCCGTGCACGGTTAGGTGCACGCCTCAATTAGAAAGTCCCTTGGACTATAAATATGTATCTAGGGTTATCGGAAAAGGAGGACAATCATCGTTCAACCAACACAAATCAGGCGCATCGCCACCCCTTTCTTCGAGGGTTTCTCCCGGGTAAGCACCATGCTGCCTAGATCGCATCTAGCGATCTAGGCAGTATACGTTTATTCGTCAACCTTGTACTGCTCGTGCTGAAGCCTTGTTGATGGCGAGCAGTACTATTTATCCTTAGGTGTTTAGGGGCTTGCATTGGTGCTTTCACGTGCATATCTGCGTGGCGATGCCGTCCCTCGACACCTAGCTGCCCTTACGTCTATCCAGACGTAAGGGCAGCATCTTGCTTGTTCGTTACTTAGTAGATCCGATCCGTTATAGTTGCTCCTTGCTCCGCAAGGATTAGTTTAATATCTGCATAGTTAGGCCTTACGCTGGGGTCGGAGGATCCGGTAGTGCGTTAGATGTTGTTCACCGTCCCTGCGAGGGATGTTCCGGGAATCGACGTTATGTTGGTTTTTAGGCCTCTCGTAGGGGTGGTTTGCATCATCTTCCGTAGCTGCTAGGCCCGATCACACGTAGGACGTTCCGGTTATGCGGTGAAAACCCTAAACTGTCGTGGATCGTTTTAGCTTTGTCCTGATCAAGCAGGATCCCCATGCCATTGTAAATCCAACGTGAAACATGGGGCGATCGGCTCCTTGAGCCGATCCACAGGGAAACCTGAGAGCCGATAGGGCTCGTATTTAATGTTTACGTGTCTACCATGCAGGAACAATCGAAGCACTCTAACACCTTCCTGATCGGGTCTAGGTCAGGTGGCACGCCCTAGCAACCGCCAGGACGTGGCTAGAAGATTTGCGGGACGACGCGAGGTGCCAGGGTCCACTAAGCGGCCCTGGGAGCTTCCCGGCTCTTCGTGTTGCTCAGCCATTGCCCGTCGGTGGGTTTTGGAGGGTAACACTATGTTATCTGTTAGAATTGGTAATCATTGCTATTATGGTTTATGTGATATTGGTGCAAGTGTTAGTGCTATTCCTTATGAGCTTTACACGGAGATTATGCACGAAATTGATTCTTGTGAACTTGAAGATATTGATGTGGTTATTCAGCTGGCTAATAGAGAAACTATTTCTCCAATTGGTATTGTTCGAGATGTGGAAGTTCTATGTGGTAAGATTAAATATCCTGCTGACTTTTTGGTACTTGGTTCTGCTGCTAGTGATCATTGTCCTATCATTTTTGGTAGACCTTTTCTAAATACTTGTGGAGCTATTATAGATTGCAAGAAAGAGAAAATTTTGACTAAATTTGCTGGTGAATCTTATGAGTTTAACTTCTCTAAATTTACCAAAACTCCTTATAAAGCTGACTTGCCTAGTGATGATTTTAAAATGGAGCAGTGTGCATCTATTGTTCTTGTTCCTAATAATCCTTTGCAGCAACATTTGGAGAATAGCGAAAGTGAAGCTTTTAGGAAAGAAAGAGATGAGCTTGAGGAAATTTTTCTTCGCCAACCTATTCTCAAGCATGATTTACCGGTGGAAGATTTGGGTACAACACCGCCACCAAAGGAAGATCCTGTTTTTGATTTAAAGCCTTTACCTGATAATCTTAAATATGCTCATATTGATGATAAGAAAATATATCCTGTTATTATTAGTTCTAAGCTTTCAGAGATTGAGGAAGAAAGGTTATTGGAAATATTGAAGAAACACCGAGGAGCTATTGGCTATACTCTTGATGATTTGAAAGGGATTTCTCCTTCTATTTGCCAACATGCTATTAATATGGAAGATGATGCAAAGCCTGTTGTTGAACATCAGCGTCGTCTAATTCCGAAGATGAAGGAGGTGGTAAGGAATGAGGTATTAAAACTTCTTGAAGCTGGTATTATATATCCTATTGCTGATAGTAGATGGGTTAGTCATGTGCATTGTGTTCCTAAGAAAGGAGGAATGACTGTTGTGCCTAATGATAATGATGAGCTCATCCCTCAAAGAGTAGTTGTAGGGTATAGAATGTGCATTGATTTTCGAAAAGTTAATAAAGTTACTAAGAAAGATCATTACCCTTTACCATTTATTGATCAAATGTTAGAAAGGTTGTCTAAAAATACTCATTTTTGCTTTCTTGATGGTTATTCTGGGTTTTCACAAATTGCTGTTAAAGCTAAAGATCAAGAGAAAACCACGTTCACTTGTCCTTATGGAACTTATGCTTATAGGCGTATGCCTTTTGGTTTATGTAATGCTCCTGCTACTTTTCAAAGATGCATGTCTGCTATTTTTCATGGTTTTTGCGAAAGTATTGTAGAGGTGTTCATGGATGATTTTTCTGTCTATGGGAATTCTTTTGATAATTGCTTGCGAAACCTCGATAAAGTTTTGCAGAGATGTGAAGAAACTAACCTTGTTCTTAATTGGGAGAAATGCCACTTTATGGTTAATGAAGGAATTGTATTGGGACATAAAATTTCCGAGAGAGGTATTGAAGTTGATAGAGCTAAAGTTGAAGCAATTGAGAAGATGCCCTATCCGAGGGATGTTAAAGGTATTCGTAGTGTTCTTGGTCATGCTGGGTTTTATAGGAGATTTATTAAAGATTTCTCTAAAATTTCAAAGCCTCTTACTAATCTTCTTCAAAAAGATGTACCTTTTGTTTTTGATGATGATTGTAAGGAAGCTTTTGAAACTCTAAAGAAAGCCTTAACAACTGCTCCTGTAGTTGAACCTCCTGATTGGAATTTGCCTTTTGAAATTATGTGTGATGCTAGTGATTTTGCTGTAGGCGCTGTTCTTGGACAGCGAGTAGATAAAAAATTAAATGTTATTCATTATGCTAGTAAGACTCTTGATGCTGCTCAAAGAAATTATGCTACAACTGAAAAGGAATTGTTAGCTGTAGTCTTTGCTTGTGACAAGTTTAGATCCTATATTGTTGATTCAAAAGTTACGATTCATACTGATCATGCTGCAATTAGATACCTTATGACAAAGAAAGATGCTAAGCCAAGGCTTATTAGATGGGTACTTCTTTTGCAAGAATTTGATTTACATATTATAGATAGGAAAGGTGCTGATAATCCTGTTGCTGATAATTTGTCTAGATTGGAAAATATTGCTTATGATCCTGTTCCTGTTAATGATAGTTTTCCAAATGAACAATTGGCTGTAATAAAGGTGAGCTCGCGAGAGAGCCCTTGGTATGCTGATTATGCTAACTTTATTGTTTCGAAGTATTTGCCTCCAACCTTTTCAGCTCAGCAAAGGAGGAAATTCTTTTATGACTTGAGGCATTATTTTTGGGATGACCCACACTTATATAAAGAAGGAGTAGATGGTATTATGCGAAGATGTGTTCCTGAATATGAACAACAGGAGATATTGAGTAAATGTCATGGTAGTGTTTATGGAGGACATCATGCTGGAGATAGAACCGCGCAAAAGGTTCTACAATCAGGTTTTTATTGGCCAACACTTTTCAAAGATGCAAGGAAGTTTATCTTATCTTGTGATGAATGTCAAAGAGTTGGTAATATCTCTAGACGCAATGAAATGCCTATGAATTATACTCTTGTTATTGAACCATTCGATTGTTGGGGATTCGACTTCATGGGTCCTTTCCCTTCTTCAGAAGGTAACACTCATATACTTGTCGTTGTTGATTATGTTACTAAATGGGTAGAAGCTATACCCACAAAAAGTGCTGATGGTGAGACCTCTTTAAAAATGCTTTTAGATATTATTTTTCCTAGATTTGGAGTACCTAGATATATTATGACTGATGGAGGTTCTCATTTTATTCATGGAGGTTTTAGAAAAACTCTTGCTAAGTATGGTATTAATCATAGAATTGCTTCCGCTTATCACCCTCAAACTAGTGGTCAAGTAGAATTATCAAATAGAGAGATTAAATCTATTTTGGGAAAGACCGTTAATAAATCTAGAAAGAATTGGGCTAGCAAATTGAAGGAAGCACTATGGGCTTATAGAACTGCTTATAAAAATCCTATGGGAATGTCACCTTATAAAATGGTTTATGGAAAAGCTTGTCATTTACCTTTAGAACTAGAGCACAAAGCTTATTGGGCTGTTAGAGAACTAAATAAAGATCCGAAACTAGCCGGTAATAAGAGGTTGCTGCAATTAAGTTCTCTAGATGAATGGAGAAGTGAAGCCTATGAAAATGCTAAACTCTTTAAAGAAAAAGTTAAGAAATGGCATGATAGAAGGATCATCAAAAGAGAGTTTAATATTGGGGATAAAGTCCTATTGTATCGGTCTCGTCTCAGATTCTTTGCAGGGAAATTACTCTCGAAATGGGAAGGACCATATGTTGTTGAGGAGGTGTATCGTTCAGGAGCAATTAAAATTAGCTCTCTCCAAGGCAATGCTACGCAAGTGGTGAATGGACAAAGACTCAAGCATTATATCTCGGGTGATTCTTATAATGTTGATGTTGATATTATTCAAGTGGAAACACCGGAGGCTTTCATCAAAGGACAAATTGACAGTCCGCCAGAACTCGACTTTGAATAGGTAACAGTACAGGTAATAAAAAGTCCGCGATTTACTTTCCGAACAATATTTCTGCTGTTTTTGGAAAATATGAAAAATTACGGGATCGAAACGGAGTGGAGGAGACGCACGAGGGCGTGCCCCCATAGGCCGGCGCGGGCCCCACCCTGGCCGCGCCGACCTATGGGGACAGCCCCTCGTCGTCCCTTTTCCACTCGTTTTCGGCCTGGAACCTTCCTTTTATCGTAAAAATATTTGCTATATAATCCCCCGGACCCCTGGAGGTCCGTATATCGTTTTCTCGTCGTGTTTTGTTTCGAGCTGTTTTCTGCCAGATTTGTTTTGATCTAGAAGCACCATGGTCTCCAACAACAAGGACAAGGGACCTTTGGAGGAAGATATTCAAGACCCGGAACTGAAGGAAGTTCCGCGAGTACACCAGCGTGCCACCATTGCAAGCATTGGCGTGATATCAAATCCATCCAACACCAAGAGGAGTGCACGAATCGCTACCGGAGGAGCGGTTCCACGTCATTACTTGGCTCCAAGGACATCTTCTCCGGGCAATTACAGCCCTTTCCGCAACCTAATCTACGATCGTCAAACTGAAAGAACCCCCAAGGTAGTGTTGCCAAGTGGTTGGGATATAGATCGTTCTAACATTGCAGGAGAGATGAAATCTGAAGCTGAAGGATGGGGAAACAACTCTAGGAGTTGGGATTCACCACCTGACATGATTATGAGCCGCGTTGAGCACAACTCGGAACTGATTCGCAACCTCACCTATGAGATTGAAGATTTAAAGGAGCTTGTTAAGAAGCTTGTCGAGAAGAATCCATCACCATCACCACCGAAGGAGTAATTCATCATCGGTATTGGCATCCCCTTGGTTTGTTCCAAGCTTGGGGGAGTGCCGCGGTATCACATTATCACTACCTTTATCTTTTATTATCAAGTAGTGTCATATCATGAGTAGGGAAGTTATCATATGGAATAGTATGCAATGTGGAAGTATCTCTCTTAGTTGGTTATCTATGTATCCGTTGGTGTGAGTTATCGTTATGGAATATTAATGAGAAGTCTTATCATTTACTTTTTGCACACCTTATTTTAGTTTGCAATCTCTATTATATGATTACTCTTGACATTAGTATTGATATCACTTTGGGAGCATCAAGTAAATCTATTTGGTTTTGGCAAACTTAGCATTGGTCAATAGCAACAACATCCTGATGTTTAAATAGAAGAGAGAAATACACTTAGATATATTACTCTATTATCTCTATGCTAATGAGTTTAGTATTCTGAAGTTAAAATTGCTTGTGCTTATGAGAAAGATGCATGATTGTTCTATCATATGTATATTTGTTTGTTTCCCTCAACCTTTATGCTTGCTATCAAACCTTGCTAGCCAAAGACCTGTATTGAGAGGGAATGCTTCTCATACATCCATAACCTTAGACCAAACCTATGCCATTTGTGTCCACCATACCTACCTACTACATGGTATTTTCTGCCATTCCAAGTAAATACTTCATGTGCTACCTTTAAATAATTCAAACTATACTACTCTTTATTTGTGTCAATGTTTTATAGCTCATGAGGAAGTATGTGGTGTTTTATCTTTCAATCTTGTTGGGCGGACTTTCCCCAATGGACTAGTGGCACATCCGCTTATCCAATAATTTTGCAATAAGAGCTGGCAACGGGGTTCCCAGCCCCAATTAATAACTTTCATTAATAATTCTCTTCACATGTTTTGCCCTGATTTATTAGTAAGCAACTTAATTTTGCAATAGACACTCCTCCATGGTATGTGAATGTTGGAAGGCACCCGAGGATTCGGTTAGCCATGGATTGAGAAAGCCAAGGTTGGGGGGAGTGTCATCCATAATAAAACTAAAATACATGTGTAAACAAAAGAGAAGGGGGATGATCTACCTTGCTGGTAGAGATGCCGTCCCTCATGGGAGCCGCTCTTGGAAGGTTCGTTTGGCAAGGGGGTTAGAGTGCCCGCTACCATTCGTTGACAACAACAAACACCGCTCAAAATCTTACTTTTATGCTCTTTATATGATTTCAAAACTTGAAAAGCTCTAGCACATGATTTAATCCCTGCTTCCCTCTGCGAAGGGCCTATCTTTTACTTTTATGTTGAGTCAGTAAACCTATTTCCCTCTATCTCAAGCAAGCAATTGAGTTGTTGTGAACCAACCATTTATGCTATGATTCAGTTAATCATGTCTTTTATACTTTCTTGTTTAGTACAAATTTTATCTGAATGAATATGACTTTGAAGTTATCAATGATTATGAGGAGATTGTTATGATTGAATATGAAAGCCCAGCTATATAAATTCTAATATGAAAGCTTTGCTTAAAAGTACAATCCGTTAGTAGTTCTCTGACCAAGAACAAAGTTTGCCATCACCAACTATGATTTCTTATGCACCTTTACTTGTGATTTCTCTTTACTTATTTCAAGATGAGTTATATGAGGAAGTTGTTTACTAGAATGTCTTGTGTGAATGAATATGATGCTTCTTGTCCGTATTTTATTTATCGACTCTTCACTCCATAAACATGTGGTCTTGTTTATCGAGCTCAGTTTCGCTTGGGGACAAGCGAGGTCTAAGCTTGGGGGAGTTGATACGTCCAATTTGCATCACTATTTTATATCATAATTTGCTGTTATTCATTGATATATTTCATATTGGGACACAATACTTATGTTATTTCATCTATTTTGCATGTTTCATCATTATTGGAGGATCAAGCACCGGAGCCAGGATTCTGCTGGAAAAAGCACCGTCAGAACGCAATATTTTGGAAGATCAACTGTGGAAGGAAATTACACGTAAATTCCTATTTTTCCAGATGACGAAGGAAGCCAGAAGGGGGAGCCAGCTGGACCCAAGGTGGGCCCAGACAACATGGCGGCGCGGCCCAGGCCTGGCCGCGCCACCATGGTGTGTGGGGGCCCCACAGCCCCTCTCGCCTCCTTTTCTTCGCGTACTCCTTCGTCCCGAAGACCTAAGCCACAGGGGGTACCTCACGAAGAGTTACAGCCGCCTCTGCGGGGCGGAGAACACCAGAGAGAAAAGAGCTCTCCGGCGGGCAGGAATCCGCCGGGGAAATTCCCTCCCGGAGGGGGAAATCGACGCCATCGCCATCGTCATCGAGCTGGACATCATCTCCATCATCATCATCATCATCTCCACCATCTACACCGCCATCACCACCGCTGCACCTCGTCACCGCTGTAACGATTTGGGTTGGATCTTGATTGTTTGATAGGGGAAACTCTCCCGGTGTTACTTTCTACTTGTTATTGATGCTATTGAGTGAAACCATTGAACCAAGGTTTATGTTCAGATTGTTATTCATCATCATATCACCTCTGATTGTATTCCATATGATGTCTCGTGAGTAGTTCGTTTAGTTCTTGAGGACATGGGTGAAGTCTAAATGTTAGTAGTGAATTATGGTTGAGTAATATTCAATGTTATGATACTTAAGTTGTGGTGTCATTCTTCTAGTGGTGTCGTGTGAACGTCGACTACACGACACTTCACCATTTATGGGCCTAGGGGAGTGCATCTTGTATTCGGTTGCTAATTGCGGGGTTGCCGGAGTGACAGAAACCTAAGCCCCCGTTAGTATACCGATGCAAGAGGGATCGCAGGATCTCAGAGTTTAAGGCTGTGGTTAGATTTATCTTAATTACTTTCTTGTAGTTGCGGATGCTTGCAAGGGGTATAATCACAAGTATGTATTAGTCCTAGGAAGGGCGGTGCATTAGCATAGGTTCACCCACACAACACTTATCAAAACAATGAAGATTATTTAGCTACATGAAGCGAAAGCACTAGACTAAAATCCCCGTGTGTCCTCAAGAACGTTTGGTCATTATAAGTAAACAAACCGGCTTGTCCTTTGTGCTAAAAAGGATTGGGCCACTCGCTGCAATTATTTCTCTCGCATTTTACTTACTCGTACTTTATTCATCTATTACATCAAAACCCCTTGAATACTTGTTTGTGAGCATTTACAGTGAATCCTTCATCGAAACTGCTGTCAACACCTTCTGCTCCTCGTTGGGATCGACATTCTTACTTATCGAAGATACTACGATACACCCCTATACTTGTGGGTGCGGACCAATGAGTGTAGCATCGCGCGGTGGTTATCGTTATGTTCTAACCTTCACAGATGATTTGAGTAGATATGGGTATATCTATTTAATGAAACATAAATCCGAAACTTTCGAGAAGTTTAAGGAATTCCAAAGTGAAGTAGAAAATCAACGTAACAAGAAGATTAAATTTCTACGATCTGATCGCGGAGGTGAATATCTGAGTTATGAGTTTGGCATGCATTTAAAGAAATGCGGAATACTTTCACAATTGACACCGCCGGGAACACCACAACGAAACGGTGTGTCCGAACGTCGTAATCGAACTCTCTTAGATATGGTTCGTTCTATGATGTCTCTTACTGATTTACCGTTATCATTTTGGAGTTATGCATTAGAGACAGCCGCATTCACTTTAAATAGAGCACCATCAAAATCCGTTGAAATGACACCGTATGAATTATGGTTTAATAAGAAACCTAAGCTGTCGTTCCTTAAAGTTTGGGGTTGCGAAGCCTATGTAAAAAAGTTACAACCGGACAAGCTAGAACCCAAAGCGGAGAAATGCGTCTTCATAGGATACCCTAAGGAAACTATAGGGTACACTTTCTATCACAGATCCGAAGGCAAGATCTTTGTTGCTAAGAACGGAACCTTTCTTGAGAAAGAATTTCTCACTAAAGAAGTGACTGGAAGAAAAGTAGAACTCGATGAGATTGAAGAATCTTTGCTCGTTGATCAGAGTAGCGCAGTACCGGAAGATGTTCCTGTGCCACCTACACCGGCAACAGAGGAAGCTAATGATAATGATCATGAAACTTCAAATGAGATAGCTACTGAACCTCGCAGATCGACAAGGGAACGTGCCACTCCTGATTGGTATGATCCTTGTCTAAATGTCATGATTGTGGACAACAATGATGAAGACCCTGCGACGTATGAAGAAGCGATGATGAGCCCAGATTCCAACAAATGGCAAGAAGCCATGAAATCCGAAATGGGATCCATGTATGATAACAAAGTATGGACTTTGGTAGACTTACCTGATAGCCGCAAGGCTGTCGAGAATAAATGGATCTTCAAGAGAAAAACAGATGCTGATGGTAATATTACTGTCTATAAAGCTCGACTTGTCGCAAAGGGTTTCCGACAAATTCAAGGTGTTGACTACGATGAGACTTTCTCACCTGTAGCGAAGCTAAAATCTGTGAGGATTTTGTTAGCAATAGCTGCATTTTTCGATTATGAGATTTGGCAGATGGATGTCAAAACGGCGTTCCTTAATGGAGACATTGAGGAAGAGTTGTATATGGTACAACCCAAAGGTTTTGTCGATCCTAAAAATGCTGACAAAGTATGCAAACTTCAGCGTTCAATCTATGGACTGAAGCAAGCATCAAGAAGTTGGAACCGACGCTTTGATAAGGTGATCAAAGACTTCGGGTTTATACAGTGTCATGGAGAGGCCTGTATTTACAAGAAAGTGAGTGGGAGCTCTGTAGCGTTCCTGATATTATATGTAGATGACATATTATTGATTGGGAATGATATAGAACTATTAAGCAGTGTAAAAGGTTATTTGAATAATAGTTTTTCAATGAAAGACCTTGGTGAAGCATCGTATATATTAGGCATCAAGATTTATAGAGATAGATCAAGACGTCTAATAGGGCTATCACAAAGTACATACCTGGACAAGATTCTAAAGAAGTTTAGAATGGACGAAAGTAAGAAAGGATTTTTACCTATGTTACCAGGCAAGGTCTTGAGTAAGACTCAAGGTCCGGCTACGGCAGAAGAAAGAGAAAGGATGAGTCAGATCCCCTATGCCTCGGCAGTAGGCTCTATCATGTATGCCATGCTATGTACTAGACCGGATATAGCACATGCTGTTAGTTTGACTAGCAGATATCAAAGTGATCCAGGAATGGAACACTGGACAGCGGTCAAGAATATCCTGAAGTACTTGAAAAGAACTAAGGATATGTTTCTTTGTTATGGAGGTGACCAAGAGCTCGTTGTAACAAGTTACACCGATGCAAGTTGGAACACTGATCCTGATGACTCTAAGTCTCAGTCTGGGTACGTGTTTATATTGAATGGTGCTGCAGTAAGCTGGGCAAGCTCGAAGCAGTGCACGGTGGCGAAGTCTTCAACAGAATCGGAGTACATAGCGGCTTCAGAGGCTTCATCAGAAGCGGTATGGATGAAGAGGTTCATTGTAGAGCTCGGTGTGGTTCCTAGTGCATTGGACCCACTAGTCATATATTGTGACAACATGGGTGCCATCGCCAATGCACATGAACCAAGGTCACACAAGAGGCTGAAGCATATCAAGCTGCGTTATCATTCGATTCGCGAGTACATCGAAGATGGAGAAGTAAAGATTTGCAAAGTACACACTGATCTGAATGTAGCAGATCCGTTGACTAAAGCTCTCCCTAGGGCAAAGCATGACCAACACCAGAATGCCATGGGTGTTAGGTACCTTACAATGTAATCTAGATTATTGACTCTAGTGCAAGTGGGAGACTGTTGGAGATATGCCCAAGAGGCAATAATAAAAGTGGTTATTATATATCTTTATGTTTATGATAAATGTTTATATACCATGCTATAATTGTATTAACCGAAACATTGATACATGTGTGATATGTAAACAACAAAGAGTCCCTAGTAAGCCTCTTAACTAGCTTGTTGATTAATAGATGATTAGTTTCATAATCATGAACATTGGATGTTATTAATAACAAGATTATATCATTATATGAATGATGTAATGGACACACCCAATTAAGCGTAGCATAAGATCACGTCATTAAGTTATTTGCTATAAGCTTTCGTTACATAGTTACCTAGTCCTTATGACCATGAGATCATGTAAATCACTTATACCGGAAAGGTACTTTGATTACATCAAACGCCACTGCGTAAATGGGTGGTTATAAAGGTGGGATTAAGTATCCGGAAAGTATGAGTTGAGGCATATGGATCAACAGTGGGATTTGTCCATCCCGATGACGGATAGATATACTCTAGGCCCTCTCGGTGGAATGTCGTCTAATGTCTTGCAAGCATATGAATAAGTTCATAAGAGACCACATACCACGGTACGAGTAAAGAGTACTTGTCAGGAGACGAGGTTGAACAAGGTATAGTGTGATACCGATGATCAAACCTCGGACAAGTAAAATATCGCGTGACAAAGGGAATTGGTATCGTATGTGAATGGTTCATTCGATCACTAAAGTCATCGTTGAATATGTGGGAGCCATTATGGATCTCTAGATCCCGCTATTGGTTATTGGTCGGAGTGAGTACTCAACCATGTCCGCATAGTTCGCGAACCGTAGGGTGACACACTTAAAGTTGGATGTTGAAATGGTAGAACTTGAATATGGAATGGAGTTCGAATATTTGTTCGGAGTCCCGGATGAGATCCCGGACATCACGAGGAGTTCCGGAATGGTCCGGAGAATAAGATTCATATATAGGATGTCATTTTATGTGTTTGAAAATGATTCGGAAGGTTCTATGGAAGGTTCTAGAAAAGTCCGGAAGAAACCACCAAGGAAGGTGGAGTCCCGGAGGGACTCCACCTCCATGGCCGGCCAACCCTAGAGGGGGAGGAGTCCCAAGTGGACTCCCCCTATGGGGCCGGCCACCCCCCCACATGGAAGGGGGGAATCCCACCTCAAGTGGGATTCCCACCTTAGGTAGGTTTCCTATCACATGGAAGGTTTTGGGTTCGGGTCTTATTCGGAGACTTGTAGTCCAACACTTGGGGCTTCCACCTATATAATGAGGAGCCAAGGGGAGGGGGCCGGCCACCCCAAGACCACAAGCTGGCCGCCCCCCTTGAGTGGCCGGCCACCCCCTCCCAAACCCTAGCCGCCCCCTTCTCCTCCATAGCTCCCGCGTGCTTTAGCGAAGCTCCGCCGGAGTTCTCCACCGCCACCGACACCACGCCGTCGTGCTGTCGGATTCAAGAGGAGCTACTACTTCCGCTGCCCGCTGGAACGGGGAGGTGGACGTCGTCTTCATCAACAACCGAACGTGTGACCGAGTACGGAGGTGCTGCCCCCGTTCGTGGCGCCGATCGTGATCAAGAGCGCTAAGCAAGGGATCGTGATACGTCTCCAACGTATCGATAATTTCTTATGTTCCATGCTACTTTATTGATGATACCTACATGTTTTATGCACATTATATGTCATATTTATGCATTTTCCGGAACTAACCTATTAACAAGATGCCGAAGAGCCAGTTGCTGTTTTCTGCTGTTTTTGGTTTCAGAAATCCTAGTCTCGGAATTGGACGAAACTTTCGCCCAGGGTCCTATTTTTGCACGAAGCTTCCAGAAGACCGAAGAGATAACGAAGTGGGGCCACGAGGCAGCCAGGGGCTAGGGCGGCGCGGCCCAAGCCCTGGCCGCGCCGACCTACCTCCTGGGCCCCTCGTGTGGCCCCCCGCGTTGACCCTCCGCCTACTTAAAGCCTCCGTCGCGAAACCCCCAGTACCGAGAGCCACGATACGGAAAACCTTCCAGACGCCGCCGCGCGAATCCCATCTCGGGGATTCGGGAGATCGCCTCCGCACCCCGGAGAGGGGATTCATCTCCGGAGGACTCTACACCGCCATGGTCGCCTCCGGAGTGATGAGTGAGTAGTTCACCCCTGGACCATGGGTCCATAGCAGTAGCTAGATGGTCGTCTTCTCCTTGTTGTGCTTCATTGTTGGATCTTGTGAGCTGCCTAACATGATCAAGATCATCTATCTGTAATACTATATGTTGTGTTTGTCGGGATCCGATGGATAGAGAGTACTATGATTATGGTGATTATCAATCTATTGTTTATGTGTTGTTTATGATCTTGCATGCTCTCCGTTATTAGTAGAGGCTCTGGCCAAGTTTTTACTCTTAACTCCAAGAGGGAGTATTTATGCTCGATAGTGGGTTCATGCCTCCATTAAATCTGGGATAGTGACAGAAAGTTCTAAGGTTGTGGATGTGCTGTTGCCACTAGGGATAAAACATTGATGCTATGTCTAAGGATGTAGTTGTTGATTACATTACGCACCATACTTAATGCAATTGTCTGTTGCTTAGCAACTTAATACTGGAAGGGGTTCGGATGATAACCTGAAGGTGGACTTTTTAGGCATAGATGCAGTTGGATGGCGGTCTATGTACTTTGTCGTAATGCCCAATTAAATCTCACTATATTTATCATATCATGTATATGCATTGTTATGCCTTTCTCTATTTGTCAATTGCCCGACTGTAATTTGTTCACCCAACATGCTTTTATCTTATGGGAGAGACACCTCTAGTGAACTGTGGACCCCGGTCCTATTCTTTACATAGCATACAATCTACTGCAATTGTGTTTTACTGTTTTCTTTGCAAACATCTTCCACTCGATACGTTTAATCCTTTGTTACAGCAAGCTGGTGAGATTGACAACCTCACTGTTTCGTTGGGGCAAAGTACTTTGGTTTTGTTGTGCAGATTCCACGTTGGCGCCGGAATCCCTGGTGTTGCGCCGCATCACATTTCGCGACCATCAACCTTCAACGTGCTTCTTGGCTCCTACTGGTTCGATTAAACCTTGGTTTCTTTCTGAGGGAAAACTTGCTACTGTGCGCATCATACCTTCCTCTTGGGGTTCCCAACGAACGTGTGAGTTACACGCCATCAAGCTCTTTTTCGGCGCCGTTGGGAACTGAAGAAAAGTTACGCCACGAGAATTGCCTCCCACGGCAACGCTCTTTTCTGGCGCCGTTGCCGGGGAGATCAAGACACGCTGCAAGGGGAGTCTCCACTTCTCAATCTCTTTACTTTGTTTTTGTCTTGCTTTATTTTATTTACTACTTTGTTTGCTGCACCTAAACAAAACACACAAAAAATTAGTTGCTAGTTTTACTTTATTTACTGTCTTGCTCTCTATATCAAAAAAAAAAAAATTAGTTACTTGTCTTTACTTTGTTTGCCTAGTTTACTTTTTGCTTATTGCATCATGTTTCCTTTTAATTTCACCACAAAAGACATACCGGTAGGACGTGGGTCCATAGTTGGGAGAAATAATATAGAAGAATTTTTCAATCATGTTAGTATTACTGAAGATTTTGAAGATAGACACTTGGTAGAACTTGCTCCTACCTATGAAATTGCTGCTGCTGCTTTAGTTAGCATGTTGGAAACTAAATTTGTTAATCTCAATCCTATAATCCAACACATGTTTCTTACACTTGGTGATATGGAAGAAGGGGAAAAGAAAGATTTTGTTTTAGAAACCCTTCTTAGAGAATTTGGTGGTCTAGCAAGAGAGGCTAGAAAGGTTTTTGCTAAATTTAATATGCTAGGTTCTCATACCAATTTTATTGGTCTCCTTGAAAAAATGGACATGGATAGAATAAGGTACACTAATAATATTAATGATGGTGGGGAGATCAAAGCACCAATACCATGTAAACTCCTAGCTATGAATGATGCACTAGAAAATAACTATGCTTGGCTTGTTCCTGAAAATTTGTTCGATGAGAGTAGCAAGCCTAAGACTAATGAAAAGGGAGACGCTAAAACTTATATATCAAATATACTATGCTTGGTTGAGAAAACTCCCAACACCCCTGGTAATGATGTTGATGCTTCTACTCTTGATGTTACTTGATTTGCACTTTCTGCGCCTAGCTGAAAGGCGTTAAAGAAAAGCGCTTATGGGAGACAACCCATGTTTTTACCTACAGCAATTTTTTGTTTTGTTGAGTCTTGGAAGTTGTTTACTACTGTAGCAACCTCTCCTTATCATGTTTTTGTGCCAAGTAAAGTTTCTATGTCAAAGTTGATGTTATATTTGGGATCGCTGCGCAGAAACAGCATTGCTGTCTGTCACGAATCTGGGCACAGTTCTCTGTAGAAAATTCAAAAAAATCTGCCAATTTACGAGCGTGATCCTCAGATATGTACGCAACTTTCATTAGTTTTGAGTTTTTCCATTTGAGTAAGTCTGGTGCCAGCTTTAAATTCGTCTTTACGGACTGTTCTGTTTTTGACAGATTCTGCCTTTTATTTCGCATTGCCTCTTTTGCTATGTTGGATTTATTTCTTTGATCCATTAATGTCCAGTAGCATTATGCAATGTCCAGAAGTGAAAATAATGATTGTGTCACCTCTGAATGTGTGAATTATTAATTGTGCACTAACCCTCTAATGAGTTTGCTTGAAGTTTGGTGTGAAGGAAGTTTTCAAGGGTCAAGAGAGGAGAATGATATACTATGATCAAGAGGAGTGAAAGCTCTAAGCTTGGGGATGCCCCCGTGGTTCATCCCTGCATATTTTAAGAAGACTCAAGCGTCTAAGCTTGGGGATGCCCAAGGCATCCCCTTCTTCATCAACAACATCATCAGGTTCCTCCCCTGAAACTATATTTTTATTCAGTCACATCTTGTGTTCTTTACTTGGAGCGTCGGTTTGTTTTTGTTTTTGTTTTTGTTTGAATAAAATGGATCCTAGCATTCACTTTGTGGGAGAGAGACACGCTCCGCTGTTGCATATGGACACATGTGTCCTTAGGCTTTACTCATAATGTTCATGGCGAAGTTTCTTCTTCGTTAAATTGTTATATGGTTGGAATTGGAAAATGCTACATGTAGTAATTCTAAAATGTCTTGGATAATGTGATACTTGGCAATTGTTGTGCTCATGCTTAAGCTCTTGCATCATATGCTTTGCACCCATTAATGAAGAAATATATAGAGCTTGCTAAAATTTGATTTGCATATTTGGTTTCTCTAAGGTCTAGATAATATCTAGTATTGAGTTTTGAACAACAAGGAAGACGGTGTAGAGTCTTATAATGTTTACAATATGTCTTTTATGTGAGTTTTGCTGCACTTGTTCATCCTTGAGTTTGCTTCAAATAACCTTGCTAGCCTAAACCTTGTATCGAGAGGGAATACTTCTCATGCATCCAAAATCCTTGAGCCAACTACTATGCCATTTGTGTCCACCATACCTACCTACTACATGGTATTTCTCCGCCATTCCAAAGTAAATTGCTTGAGTGCTACCTTTAAAATTCCATCATTCACCTTTGCAATATATAGCTCATGGGACAAAATAGCCTTAAAAACTATCGTAGTATTGAATATGTACTTATGCACTTTATATTTTATTAAGTTGCTTGTTGTGCGATAACCATGCTTCTGGGGAACGCCATCAACTATTGTTGAATATCATGTGAGTTGCTATGCATGTCCGTCTTGTCTGAAGGATCTATCATTTTAGTGGTTGGAGCATGCAAAATTGTTAGAGAAGAACATTGGGCCGCTAACTAAAGCCATGAATCATGGTTGAAGTTTCAGTTTTGGACATATATCCTCAATCTCATATGAGAATAATAATTGTTGCTACATGCTTATGCATTTAAGAGGAGTCCATTTTTTTTTTTTTTGACCCTGGACTGTGAGGCAAAGCCCCACAGCAAAATTTATTTATTTAAAGTAAATAAAGATAAGGTTACAATATGTACAAAAAAGAAGGAAGATAAACTATGTCTCTAAGGCAGAGACCTAATCCAAGCAAGTAGACTATCCTTATGTTTAGCTTTAGTTCTATATTGCAGTTATATCCTGGATGAATTTGCTTCTCCACTTAGTGAAAGAGCACTTCTCATTTCTAAAGATTTTCCCATTTCTAAGAATCCATATGTTCCAACATGCAATCATCAGTACTTCCATAAAGAAAGGCCGTCCAAAACTCCTTCTAGCTGATCCAACACTTCTTGCAAGTAATCATGTGGCTTCCATTCTATCGCAAGTAGTTCCAAATTCTCACACCGAAGTTACACTCAAAAAATAAGTGAATTCGATCCTCATAGCTCTTCCCTGGACATAAGACACAGTGTATCATCTGTCACCTTCCAATGTCTCCTCTTTAATAAATCTCTTGTATTCAATCTATCGACAACAATAACCAAGCGAACACTTTTATCTTCATGATACAACAAGAACTCCAGATCCACTTGTATATCCTAGGAACTGTATGTGTGAGTGAATGTGTGTATAGAAGCTTTTAGCTGAATACTTCTCTCCCCAACAATATGTCCAAACATCTTTATTTTCAGATAATGGGTTACTCGCATGATATCCCAACTGCACCAACTCCCGATAAGCTTGAAGTGATAACGGCCTATGGAAGAGACTCCCCATCTCCTGAACCCGATAAGCTTGAGCCACTGAACAATTTTCATTGATCACAAAGAAAAAGCCCGGGAAACCTTGTACACATAGGCTGAGAGGAGTTTTGTATTTCCCATTATCGACCAAAATAATAAAGTATCTCCTCTTCCATGTTTCACCTTAGCCACACCTCTAAAATTATCCACCTGCTTTATGACATCCTTCCACCAAAAGAACCACAAATGTGCTCGCATGTGGAACTTTCCCTTGGTAATATGCTTCCCAAACCAAATTTACCTGGGCAGATCCTGTTTATTATAAAACTTGTCAAGGAACTTGATCAGCATTCTTTCGGAAATCCACAATCCCCAATCCTCCTTTGAGCTTAGGCTTACAGATCATTTCCCAAGCTGCCAATGAGCTTAGGCTCTCCCTCCTTATCTCTCCACAAACATTGTCTTAGTATTCTATTTGCTTAGTCAACCCCACTGGCGCAAGGAACAGAGAAAATGCGGTGGCATAGATGCCAAAGCAGAATTTATCAATGCAATCTAGCACCTTGGGAAAGAAAACTAGAGCTAGCGTTCTTTCAAGCCTACATACCAGTGGTGATAATTCTGTAATTGTTGGCTTTGTTGTACCCAAAGGCGACCAGGATATGTAAGGCATTTTGCCTACGACAACCAAACAAAGTAGACAACCAGAATTCTATCATCGGACACATTAATAGGCAGCATGTAAGATTTTTCATAATTAATCTTTAAACCATGGATGCTGAAAATTTCGCAAAGTTTCCTTAAGTGCCAATAACTGCCCCTCATCAGCAGGCAAGATTAATAGTGTATCATCTGCATACTGTACAATAGGGAAGTCTTCATCACTTGTTTCAATAGGTCTAGAAAGAGTCCATTATCTGTTGTCCATGTTGTCCCGGTATGGATGTCTAAGTTGAGAATAATCAAAAGCGAGAAATCCAAAATGCGAGCTTTCTCCTTAGACCTTTGTACAGGCGGCATGGAGGTACCCCTTTGTGATACTTGGTTGAAACATGGCATGCAAAGATCCGGTAGTCCAAGCTAAGTAGGACGAGGTGCGGACACTATTAGTATACTATGCATGAGGCTTGCAACTTGTAAGATATAATTTACATAACTCATATGCTTTATTACTACCGTTGACAAAATTGTTTCATGTTTTCAAAATAAAAGCTCTAGCACAAATACAGCAATCGATGCTTTCCTCTTTGAAGGACCATTCTTTTACTTTTATTGTTGAGTCAGTTTACCTATCTCCTTCCACCTTAAGAAGCAAACACTTGTGTGAACTGTGCATTGATTCCTACATACTTGCATATTGCACTTGTTATACTACTTTATGTTGACAATATCCATGAGATATACATGTTATAAGTTGAAAGCAACCGCTGAAACTTAATCTTCCTTTGTGTTGCTTCAACACCTTTACTTTGATTTATTGCTTTATGAGTTAACTCTTATGCAAGACTTATTGATGCTTGTCTTGAAGTACTATTCATGAAAAGTCTTTGTCATATGATTCACTTGTTTACTCATGTCATTACCTTTGCTTTGATCGCTGCATTCATTACATATGTTTACAAATAGTATGATCAAGATTATGATGGCATGTCACTTCAGAAATTATCTTTGTTATCGTTTTACCTGCTCGGGACGAGCAGAACTAAGCTTGGGGATGCTGATACGTCTCCAACGTATCGATAATTTCTTATGTTCCATGCTACTTTATTGATGATACCTACATGTTTTATGCACATTATATGTCATATTTATGCATTTTCTGGAACTAACCTATTAACAAGATGCCGAAGAGCCAGTTGCTGTTTTCTGCTGTTTTTGGTTTCAGAAATCCTAGTAAAGAAATATTCTCGGAATTGGACGAAACTTTCGCCCAGGGTCCTATTTTTGCACGAAGCTTCCAGAAGACCGAAGAGATAACGAAGTGGGGCCACGAGGCAGCCAGGGGCTAGGGCGGCGCGGCCCAAGCCCTGGCCGCGCCGACCTACCTCCTGGGCCTCGTGTGGCCCCCGCGTTGACCCTCCGCCTACTTAAAGCCTCCGTCGCGAAACCCCCAGTACCGAGAGCCACGATACGGAAAACCTTACTGAGACGCCGCCGCCGCGAATCCCATCTCGGGGGATTCAGGAGATCGCCTCCGGCACCCTGCCGGAGAGGGGATTCATCTCCCGGAGGACTCTACACCGCCATGGTCGCCTCCGGAGTGATGAGTGAGTAGTTCACCCCTGGACCATGGGTCCATAGCAGTAGCTAGATGGTCGTCTTCTCCTTGTTGTGCTTCATTGTTGGATCTTGTGAGCTGCCTAACATGATCAAGATCATCTATCTGTAATACTATATGTTGTGTTTGTCGGGATCCGATGGATAGAGAGTACTATGATTATGGTGATTATCAATCTATTGTTTATGTGTTGTTTATGATCTTGCATGCTCTCCGTTATTAGTAGAGGCTCTGGCCAAGTTTTTACTCTTAACTCCAAGAGGGAGTATTTATGCTCGATAGTGGGTTCATGCCTCCATTAAATCTGGGACAGTGACAGAAAGTTCTAAGGTTGTGGATGTGTTGTTGCCACTAGGGATAAAACATTGATGCTATGTCTAAGGATGTAGTTGTTGATTACATTACGCACCATACTTAATGCAATTGTCTGTTGCTTTGCAACTTAATACTGAAGGGGTTCGGATGATAACCTGAAGGTGGACTTTTTAGGCATAGATGCAGTTGGATGGCGGTCTATGTACTTTGTCGTAATGCCCAATTAAATCTCACTATATTTATCATATCATGTATATGCATTGTTATGCCTTTCTCTATTTTTCAATTGCCCGACTGTAATTTGTTCACCCAACATGCTTTTATCTTATGGGAGAGACACCTCTAGTGAACTGTGGACCCCGGTCCTATTCTTTACATAGCATACAATCTACTGCAATTGTGTTTTATTTTTCTTTGCAAACATCTTCCACTCGATACGTTTAATCCTTTGTTACAGCAAGCCGGTGAGATTGACAACCTCACTGTTTCGTTGGGGCAAAGTACTTTGGTTTTGTTGTGCAGATTCCACGTTGGCGCCGGAATCCCTGGTGTTGCGCCGCATCACATTTCGCGACCATCAACCTTCAACGTGCTTCTTGGCTCCTACTGGTTCGATTAAACCTTGGTTTCTTTCTGAGGGAAAACTTGCTACTGTGCGCATCATACCTTCCTCTTGGGGTTCCCAACGAACGTGTGAGTTACACGCCATCAGTCTACCGCAGCAACAAGAGCCTCATCTTGTAGGCTTTGGAATCTCTTCAAGGGTGAGACTCGATAATCCCCTCGTTGCTACCGTCTTCTAGATTGCATCTTGGCTTGGATTGCGTGTTCGCGGTAGGAATTTTTTTGTTTTCTCCGGCTTGAGGGAGCTCTTGTAGCCCTACACAATGAATGGTGTTTGTTATCAAACAAGAGCATATGTAGCACAAGTGAGGAGAAGTTATTTATTTATTATGCGATCAATGTTGAGAGTGTCCACTAGTGAAAGTATGATCCCTAGGCCTTGTTTCCAATACTGCAAACACCGCTTACTTACTGTTCTACTGCATGTTTACTCGCTGCCATATTTATTTCAGATTGTTATTACCACTCATATCCATCTATACCACCTGTGTTTTACTATCTCTTCGCCGAACTAGTGCACCTATACATCTGACAAGTGTATTAGGTGTGTTGGGGACACAAGAGACTTCTTGTATCTTAATTGCAGGGTTGCTTGAGAGGACTATCTTTGACCTCTACCTCCCTGAGTTCGATAAACCTTGGGTGATTCACTTAAGGGAAACTTGCTGCTGTTCTACAAACCTCTGCTCTTGGAGGCCCAACACTGTCTACAGGAAAAGAAGCGTGAGTAGACATCTCTCCATTTGAAAGATCGAGATGTCGCCTAGAGGGGGGGTGAATAGGCAATTAAAAACTCTTGCGGATTTGTCTTGTAAGAATGCGGAATTAAACTAATGTTTAGTTTACAAGCACAAACCCTAAATATGCTAAGCTCAACTAAGTGTAACAATATCAACTAGAGCTAAGCAAGATAGGCACAAGATATATGTAGCACAAGTGATAGCAAGATATATGTACTTCAAGCACGATGGCTATCACAAGGTAAGAGAGCTCGGGTATAGAAATAACCGAGGCACGCGGAGACGAGGATGTATTCCCGTGTTCCCTTGCTTTGCAACAAGGTACGTCACGTTTGGAGGAGTGGAGGTCCCACGAAGGATTCCCCACGCCACGAAGGCTCACCCTATTCTCCGAACCACACCCACGAAGGATAATGGCCCTTTCCTTATGGTTAGCTTTTCCTCCGCTCCGGAGATGGCAAGCTCCACAACCACTTCACAAGCTCCACGAAGGAGAAGCCCGGGCCTCTTCACAATCTTCTTGAAGAGATCACCGGAGCACCAACCGCCAAGCCAACTAGGAGGTTTCCCTCCAAGAGTAACAAGCTCACGGTCTCTCACTCGAACTAATCGTGGTGGAGAGCTCAACACTATGCAATGATGCAAAGCAAGAACACTAGAGGTGTTCAAATCCTTCACTCTCAAATCCCACCCAAGCAACAAATGCTAAGATGAGATTGGAGAGGAAGAACAATGGGGAAAGTCAACAAAAGACTCCAAGATCTAGATCCCAAGAGTTCCCCTCACTTAGAGAAGAAATGGATTGGTGGAAGTGTAGATCTAGATCTCCTCTCTTAGATCCCTCAAGAATTAGCAAGAACTATGGGAGGAATCAAAGGGGAGAGCAAGTTCTTCCAAGAGCAACAATGGAGGTGAAGAAAGGGGAAGAACTAGCTAGCTCAAGGTGGAAGAAGAGCTATTTATAGCAAAGGGGGCAAAATAACCATTGGGGGAAAAGACAGAAAAATGCACGGAAAAACGCCGGAAAGCCGGCCGCGTGCCGGCCGACCGGAGCAGCAGCCCGGTCGGGCCGGCCCACCCGGGCAGGCAGGCGTGGCGAGCGGTGGATAGCGCAAGGGGCGGCGGGGCGCGCGGCCCGCAGCGCGCGGGTCGAGCGACCAGCGCGCGGGCGAGCAGGCCGGCCGTGGCGCTCGGGCGGCGAGGAGGCCGGTCAACCGGGCCTGGGCCGGGCCGTGCGGTGCAGGACCCGGTCAGACCGGGCCACAGACCGGGCCACCGGTTGCAGACCGGCGACCGGGCTAGTGACCGGACCGCTGAAAAGCTTATGGATAGGCCCGGATGGCACCGGTCCGGGGCCGGGTGAACCGGGGCCGGTCAGACGGCCGGTCACGCCGGCTTTTTTCCTTTCTCTTTTCTCATCTTTCCTTTTTCTTTAATAACTATTGTGTCCGAACCCCGAATGACATGAAACCAATTTTGTTGGAAATATGGAGACTCCTCACAGGATATTTTTAGATGTTTTTAGAGAGGGAGTCTCCCACCGTCAAGAAACGGTGAAGACGTCCAAACTCGAAAACGCAATAGAAGATGCATGCGGATTCCGTTTTCGATGAACTTGGGCTTGTTGTAAAGCTAGCAACAAGCTCAAGAACCTCACACAGAGAAACACCAAGAAGCAATAAGGATATGCAAAGTATGCAAAGGGTTGAGCTCCCTAAGACGATGTGATCAAGTTACCCAACCGAAAGCCCCTCTTAATAGTGCGGCTATCTATCCTATAATCCGGTCTCCCATCAACCACCTTGAGACCGGTAAAAGGAAAACCTATCAAGGTCATACCTTTGCCTTGCGCATCCCGCTTGATCTTGATGATAACTCTTCAAGCTCTACACAAGCCGGAATGCCTCACTTGATCAATGTTGCTTTGTGAAGACTCACAAATGCTCCCCCATACACTATGATGGGAAAGCTCCATTGATGCACATCTTCACATGTCCATTATCACCAAATGGACGGCAAGCTTCAAGCATGTGATCCACTCAAGATGCTCAACTTGAACTTGCCCAACTCAACCTTGTATCTTCTCATACTCACTTAAGATAGAGCATGGCTAATGTTGAGTTCCACATAAGAACTCCATCTTCATTTCTTCTTCTTGATCATATCACATATATATCTTCATACCGATGATCTTGATGCCAATACACAAGGTATACCTTTATCTTCATGGCATCCATACTTGAATCCAACACATGGAGTACAAGTAGTACCTATGGAATATTCCTTCATATAAACTCAATGAAAACATTAGTCCATAGGGGTTGTCATTAATTACCAAAACCACACATAGGGGCAATATACCCTTACACCATTTGTAAGGTAGATCGGGTTAGTAATGGTGCAGCGCATGTGCTGGCACAATTAGGCAAGTCTGGTTTTGATGGTCTCCTTCGTGGTGCTTCCCCTCCATGTGTGGCGGAGCTTATCATCCAAGATTGTAATTGACTTGGTTTCAGGACAACAGGTTTCAGACGCACTCTTTTACCGGGTACCGAAGGGGGCTGGAAGGTTTTTAATGAGGCGGCCTGTTGGTCTTAATATATGGTGGTTTATTTATAAAAAAATTACTCTAAAGCATACTTTTGATTTGACTAAAATATGGCCATGATGGCCGATATCTTGTCTTTTCTAAAATCCCGTCGATATATTAATAGTCATTAACGGCAATATAAGCAATCTAATAAGTAATAAAAATTGCAAATAGATCTTTAGATCACCTAGCAACGATGAGACCTATGGGGTGGCACGGGACGGTGGCCGTTTGGCCTCTGGAAGCCCGTTTTATGGTAAAATAAATGGGAAAATCATAAGTATGAGTTTTATAGATTTTAAATAAAATCTGGCATGGACATGTAGATGCTTACCATACAAATACATTTTTGTATGTGTATGACGAGCATGTATGTGAAAAAAGCTCATAATAACCTAACCTTCATATTTGTTCTTTTGAGATGGTGTGCACCACGCTATTGAAACTGGGCGAGGGCGTGACCCATTTTAGGTTGCCAGATGTCACGACCGTTTACACACTGCCTAAGACTAGTCATAGTGGGAAGTAACATCAAAGTAGCTCATTAAACCGGCGCTATTTAGCGCCGGATGGATGTATTTTTTGGCCTGGGGAGGCCCATTTTCCCAGTGGCGAGCCCATGGTCGCCTTCACCCACCGCGTGCATAGCGACGGTGTCGCCGGGAAGGGCAACCGTCGGAGTGCCCTCGTCGCTTTGAACCGCCGTAATGGTCCGCGAAGTGGTCTGGAGAGCCCAAACGCCTCGTCGGGAACGGTCGAAGTCGCCTCGAAGCGACAACCGCCGTAATGGAGCATGAACTCCGAGGAAGAGCAACCGCCGCTCTCTTCGTCGAGAGACCTACATATACGGTTTCGAACGGCCGACGCCATTCATCTATTCTCTCCTCACCATCTTCTGTCAACCATGAGCGACTGGTCTTGGCCATCGGACACCGACAGCGAGGGGAAGCCGCCAGGATGGCGCCATTGGTGGGATCGAGCTGCATCGTCCAGCAGCGACGATTCCCCCCCGCCGTCCAGCGAGGACGAATGGGATGACGACGAGGACGAGGACGAAGAGGCCGAGGAGCAGGCCGTGGAGCAGGCCGTGGAGCCGGCCGAGGAGCAGCCCGAGGAGCCGGCCGAGGAGCAGGCCGAGGAAGAAGCCGAGGAGCAGGCGGAGGAGGAGGAGGACGCAGAGGCGAAGGCACCTTCCTCCGACGAGGAGGTGACGAGCCGGAAGCGTCGCCGCCACGACGATGAGGCGGGGCCATCTAGGAAGAAGAATTAGTTATAGTTAGTTTTAAAGTTTTTATACGTAATTTTTATGTTTATTCAAATTATATATAATTTGACTATGTTGCACCACTTGAGAGTTCAAAGCTTTCGTTCGACGATGGTATTGCCGTAGATCGGGAAGACAAGGGTAGTGCCGTAGATCGGGAAGACGAGGGTATTGCCGTAGAAACCCATGCCATTGTCGCCGACAGGTCGGGGCCACCAAACGTTTCCCGCGATTTTCTCTCATCCGGAGTCCCCGAGCGCTCCCCGGGGGGCCGGGGATGGCCTGGGCTCCCCGGACGGATGAAAGGCCTAATCCGGACGAAAACGAGGAACCGGGGGCGCGACTGGGCCGTTTTCGTCCATCCTACGTTCCTACTAGTCATAGTGGAGAGTAACATAGAGTAGTAACATGCACATGTTACTACTCTATGTTACTACCTTCATAGTGGTTAGTAACATCAAAGTAGTATCATAGATGTCTTCATTAATTAGCTTATAGACTCATTGTATCTTGGGAAGTGTGATGTTACAGTAACTAGCTATGTTACTCCATCCTCCTCTCTCCTCATTAACTCACTGCCACATAAGCAAATTTGCTGAGTTGGATACTTAGTTACTAGTGAAGTTATTCCTACTATGAGTAGTCTAAGAGCATCTTCAACGGGCGCACTAAAAATCGGCGTCTTATAGGTCGCTGCGAGCGCGCTGTATGCCGCGCGCTGTGCTAATTTTTCCCCTGCCGGACGCTGTATTATGCAGTGCGTGCTCGGATGCGTAAAACGTTCCTTCGCCGGACGCTGTATTATGCAGCGCGCAGCGCGGCGCAAACAACTATTTCGATCGTTTTTGCTATGAAATAGATCGAACAAAACACGAAAAATTAACTGAAAATACGAAATATATTAGAAAGTTTGACGGTACAACGAAATTTTATTTGAAAACTATCCTAATCTACTCCGAGTCCCAGTTGAAGTCCGACGAGTGGGTGGTGTCGGACACCGGAGTGGATGTCCACTCAAAGGAGGAGGAGGAGGAGAGGACGATCGTTGATGGCCCGGCGTCGTTTTTCTTCTCCTCTGCCTACCTTGCGGCCTTGTCCGCCTTCTGATACGTCTCCAACGTATCGATAATTTCTTATGTTCCATGCTACTTTATTGATGATACCTACATGTTTTATGCACATTATATGTTGTATTTACGCATTTTCCGGAACTAACCTATTAACAAGATGCCGAAGAGCCAGTTGCTGTTTTCTGCTGTTTTTGGTTTCAGAAATCCTAGTAACGAAATATTCTCGGAATTGGACGAAATCAACGCCCAGGGTCCTATTTTTGCACGAAGCTTCCAGAAGACCGAAGGAGAGTCGAAGTGGGGCCACGAGGTGGCCACACCACAGGGCGGCGCGGCCAGGCCCTGGCCGCGCCGACCTATGGTGTGGGCCCCTCGTGCCGCCTCTTGACCTGCCCTTCCGCCTACTTAAAGCCTCCGTCGCGAAACCCCCAGTACCGAGAGCCACGATACGGAAAACCTTCCAGAGACGCCGCCGCGAATCCCATCTCGGGGGATTCAGGAGATCGCCTCCGGCACCCTGCCGGAGAGGGGATTCATCTCCCGGAGGACTCTACACCGCCATGGTCGCCTCCGGAGTGATGAGTGAGTAGTTCACCCCTGGACTATGGGTCCATAGCAGTAGCTAGATGGTCGTCTTCTCCTAATTGTGCTTCATTGTTGGATCTTGTGAGCTGCCTAACATGATCAAGATCATCTATCTATCTGTAATACTATATGTTGTGTTTGTCGGGATCCGATGGATAGAGAATACTATGTTATGGTGATTATCAATCTATTGTTTATGTGTTGTTTATGATCTTGCATGCTCTCCGTTATTAGTAGAGGCTCTGGCCAAGTTTTTGCTCTTAACTCCAAGAGGGAGTATTTATGCTCGATAGTGGGTTCATGCCTTCATTGACACCTGGGATCGTGACAGTAGGTTCTAAGGTTGTGATGTGATGTTGCCACTAGGGATAAAACATTGATGCTATGTCTAAGGATGTAGTTGTTGATTACATTACGCACCATACTTAATGCAATTGTCTGTTGCTTTGCAACTTAATACTAAATGGGGTTCGGATGATAACCTGAAGGTGGACTTTTTAGGCATAGATGCAGTTGGATGGCGGTCTATGTACTTTGTCGTAATGCCCGGATTAAATCTCACTATATTTATCATATCATGTATATGCATTGTTATGCCCTTCTCTATTTGTCAATTGCCCGACTGTAATTTGTTCACCCAACATGTTTTATCTTATGGGAGAGACACCTCTAGTGAACTGTGGACCCCGGTCCTATTCTTTACATAGCATACAATCTACTGCAATACTTGTTTTTACTTTTGCAAACAATCATCTTCCACACAATACGGTTAATCCTTTGTTACAGCAAGCCGGTGAGATTGACAACCTCACTGTTTCGTTGGGGCAAAGTACTTTGGTTGTGTTGTGCAGGTTCCACGTTGGCGCCGGAATCCCTGTTGTTGCGCCGCATCACATTTCGCCACCATCAACCTTCAACGTGCTTCTTGGCTCCTCCTGGTTCGATTAAACCTTGGTTTATTTCTGAGGGAAAACTTGCCACTGTGCGCATCATACCTTCCTCTTCGGGTTCCCAACGGACGTGTACATTTACGCGCATCAAGCCTGTTTTCTGGCGCCGTTGCCGGGGAGATCAAGACACGCTGCAAGGGGAGTCTTCACTTCTCAATCTCTTTACTTTGTTTTTGTCTTGCTTTATTTTATTTACTACTTTGTTTGCTGCACCTAAACAAAACACAAAAAAATTAGTTGCTAGTTTTACTTTATTTACTGTCTTGCTCTCCATATCAAAAACACAAAAAATTAGTTACTTGCATTTACTTTATCTAGTTTGCTTTATTTACTGTTGCTAAAATGAATACCCCTGAAAATACTAAGTTGTGTGACTTCACAAACGCAAATAATAATGATTTCCTATGCACACCTATTGCTCCACCTGCTACTACAGCAGAATTCTTTGAAATTAAACCTGCTTTACTGAACCTGGTTATGAGAGATCAATTTTCTGGTGTTAGTTCTGATGATGCTGCTGCCCATCTCAATAATTTTGTTGAACTTTGTGAAATGCAAAAGTATAAGGATGTAGATGGTGATATTATTAAATTGAAAGTGTTTCCTTTCTCATTAAGAGGAAGAGCTAAAGATTGGTTGCTATCTTTGCCTAAGAATAGTATTGATTCATGGACTAAATGTAAGGATGCTTTTATTGGTAGATATTATCCTCCCGCTAAAATTATATCTTTGAGAAGTAGCATAATGAATTTTAAGAAATTAGATACTGAACATGTTGCTCAAGCATGGGAGAGAATGAAAACTTTGGTAAAGAATTGCCCAACCCATGGACTGACTACTTGGATGATCATCCAAACCTTCTATGCAGGACTAAATTTTTCTTCGCGGAATTTATTGGATTCAGCTGCTGGAGGTACCTTTATGTCCATCACTTTGGGGGCGGCTACAAAACTTCTTGATGATATGATGATAAATTACTCTGAATGGCACACGGAAAGAGCTCCACAAGGTAAGAAGGTAAATTCTATTGAAGAAACCTCTTCCTTGAGTGATAAGATTGATGTGATTATGTCTATGCTTGTGAATGGTAGATCTAATGTTGATCCAAATAATGTTCCTTTAGCTTCATTGGTTGCTCAAGAAGAAAATGTTGATGTGAATTTCATTAAAAACAATAATTTCAACAACAATGCTTATAGGAACAACTCTGGTAATAACTATAGGCCATATCCTTCTGCTAATGGTAATGGTTATGGTAATTCTTATGGGAATTCTTACAACAATAATAGGAGTGTACCCTCTGGTCTTGAAGCTATGCTTAAAGAATTTATTAGTACACAAACTGCTTTTAACAAATCTGTTGAGGAAAAGCTTGATAAAATTGATATTATTGCTTCTAGAGTTGATAGACTTGCCTCTGACGTTAATCTTTTAAAATTGAAAGTTATGCCTAATAATGATATTGATAATAATATTACTACTACAGCAAATGCCATCCAAGTTAGAATTAATGAGAATATAAGATTAATGGCTGAATTGCGTGCTAGGTGGGATAGAGAAGAAAATGAAAAACTAGCTAAAGAGAATAATGTAGCTAAAGTTTGGACTATTACCACCATTAGTAATGATAATGATTCACATGTTGCTGCACCTCCTACTATCAATGGTAAGATAATTGGTGTTGGCAATGTTTCTACTCCTAGTGCAAAGCGTACAAAACTGCCTGAAATTGCTAAAACTGCTGAAACTGCTTGTGATAAAACTGCTGAAATTTTTTCCAACCTTGGGAACAATGATCCCATTGCTGTAGCTCATAATGATTTAGATTTTGATGATTGCCACATCTCTGAAGTTATAAAGTTCTTACAAAAACTTGCTAAAAGTCCTAATGCTAGTGCTATAAATTTAGCCTTTACAAAACATATTACAAATGCTCTCATAAAAGCTAGAGAAGAGAAACTAAAACTTGAAACTTCTATTCCTAGAAAGTTAGAAGATGGTTGGGAGCCCATCATTAAAATGAAATTCAATGACTTTGAATGTAATGCTTTATGTGATCTTGGTGCAAGTATTTCTGTTATGCCTAAAAAGATTTATGATATGCTTGACTTGCCACCATTGAAGAATTGTTATTTGGATGTTAATCTTGCTGATAATGTTAAAAAGAAACCTTTGGGGAGGATTGATAATGTGCATATTACGGTTAACAATAACCTTGTCCCCGTTGATTTTGTTGTCTTGGATATCGAATGCAATGCATCTTGTCCTATTGTGTTGGGAAGACCTTTTCTTCGAACTGTTGGTGCTGTTATTGATATGAGGGAAGGTAATATTAAATATCAATTTCCTCTCAAGAAAGGTATGGAACACTTCCCTAGAAAGAGAATGAAGTTGCCTTTTGATTCTATTATTAGAACAAGCTATGATGTTGATGCTTCATCTCTTGAAAATACTTGATTTGCACTTTCTGCGCCTAGCTGAAAGGCGTTAAAGAAAAGCGCTTATGGGAGACAACCCATGTTTTTACCTACAGCAATTTTTTGTTTTGTTGAGTCTTGGAAGTTGTTTACTACTGTAGCAACCTCTCCTTATCATGTTTTTGTGCCAAGTAAAGTTTCTATGTCAAAGTTGATGTTATATTTGGGATTGCTGCGCAGAAACAGCATTGCTGTCTGTCACGAATCTGGGCACAGTTCTCTGTAGAAAATTCGAAAAAATCTGCCAATTTACGAGCGTGATCCTCAGATATGTACGCAACTTTCATTAGTTTTGAGTTTTTCCATTTGAGCAAGTCTGGTGCCACTTTAAAATTCGTCTTTACGGACTGTTCTGTTTTTGACAGATTCTGCCTTTTATTTCGCATTGCCATATTTGCTATGTTGGATGAATTTCTTTGATCCATTAATGTCCAGTAGCTTTGTGCAATGTCCAGAAGTGTAAAGAATGATTGTGTCACCTCTGAATGTGTGAATTATTAATTGTGCACTAACCCTCTAATGAGTTTGCTTGAAGTTTGGTGTGAAGGAAGTTTTCAAGGGTCAAGAGAGGAGTATGATATACTATGATCAAGAGGAGTGAAAGCTCTAAGCTTGGGGATGCCCCGTGGTTCATCCCTGCATATTTTAAAAGACTCAAGCGTCTAAGCTTGGGGATGCCCAAGGTATCCCCTTCTTCATCGACAACATCATCAGGTTCCTCCCCTGAGACTATATTTTTATTCAGTCACATCTTGTGTTCTTTGCTTGGAGCGTCTGTTTTTGTTTTTGTTTTTGTTTTTGTTTTTGTTTTTGTTTGAATAAAATGGATCCTAGCATTCACTTTGTGGGAGAGAGACACGCTCCGCTGTTGCATATGGACAAATATGTCCTTAGGCTTTACTCATAATGTTCATGGCGAAGTTTCTTCTTCGTTAAATTGTTATATGGTTGGAATTGGAAAATGCTACATGTAGTAATTCTAAAATGTCTTGGATAATGTGATACTTGGCAATTGTTGTGCTCATGTTTAAGCTCTTGCATCATATGCTTTGCACCCATTAATGAAGAAATACATAGAGCTTGCTAAAATTTGATTTGCATATTTGGTCTCTCTAAGGTCTAGATAATATCTAGTATTGAGTTTTGAACAACAAGGAAGACGGTGTAGAGTCTTATAATGTTTACAATATGTCTTTTATGTGAGTTTTGCTGCACCGGTTCATCCTTGAGTTTGCTTCAAATAACCTTGCTAGCCTAAACCTTGTATCGAGAGGGAATACTTCTCATGCATCCAAAATCCTTGAGCCAACTACTATGCCATTTGTGTCCACCATACCTACCTACTACATGGTATTTCTACGCCATTCCAAAGTAAATTGCTTGAGTGCTACCTTTAAAATTCCATCATTTACCTTTGCAATATATAGCTCATGGGACAAAATAGCCTTAAAAACTATCGTAGTATTGAATATGTACTTATGCACTTTATCTCTTATTAAGTTGCTTGTTGTGCGATAACCATGCTTCTGGGGACGCCATCAATTACTCTTTATTGAATATCATGTGAGTTGCTATGCATGTCCGTCTTGTCTGAAGTAAGAAGGATCTACCACCTTAATGGTTGGAGCATGCATATTGTTAGAGAAGAACATTGGGCCGCTAACTAAAGCCATGAATCATGGTTGAAGTTTCAGTTTGGACATATATCCTCAATCTCATATGAGAATAATAATTGTTGCTACATGCTTATGCATTAAAGAGGAGTCCATTATCTGTTGTCCATGTTGTCCCGGTATGGATGTCTAAGTTGAGAATAATCAAAAGCGAGAAATCCAAAATGCGAGCTTTCTCCTTAGACCTTTGTACAGGCATGGAGGTACCCCTTTGTGACACTTGGTTGAAACATGGCATTGCGAAGATCCGGTAGTCCAAGCTAAGTAGGACAAGGTGCGGGCACTATTAGTATACTATGCATGAGGCTTGCAACTTGTAAGATATAATTTACATAACTCATATGCTTTATTACTACCGTTGACAAAATTGTTTCATGTTTTCAAAATAAAAGCTCTAGCACAAATATAGCAATCGATGCTTTCCTCTTTGAAGGACCTTTCTTTTACTTTTATTGTTGAGTCAGTTTACCTATCTCCCTCCACCTTAAGAAGCAAACACTTGTGTGAACTGTGCATTGATTCCTACATACTTGCATATTGCACTTGTTATATTACTTTATATTGACACTATCCATGAGATATACATGTTATAAGTTGAAAGCAACCGCTGAAACTTAATCTTCCTTTGTGTTGCTTCAACACCTTTACTTTGATTTATTGCTTTATGAGTTAACTCTTATGCAAGACTTATTGATGCTTGTCTTGAAGTACTATTCATGAAAAGTCTTTGCTTTATGATTCACTTGTTTACTCATGTCATTACCATTGTTTTGATCGCTGCATTCATTACATATGTTTACAAATAGTATGATCAAGATTATGATGGCATGTCACTTCAGAAATTATCTTTGTTATCGTTTTACCTGCTCGGGACGAGCAGAACTAAGCTTGGGGATGCTGATACGTCTCCAACGTATCGATAATTTCTTATGTTCCATGCTACTTTATTGGTGATACCTACATGTTTTATGCACATTATATGTCGTATTTACGCATTTTCTGGAACTAACCTATTAACAAGATGACGAAGAGCCAGTTGCTGTTTTCTGCTGTTTTTAGTTTCAGAAATCCTAGTAACAAAATGTTCTCGGAATTGGACGAAATCAACGCCCAGGGTCCTATTTTTGCACGAAGCTTCCAGAAGACCGAAGGAGAGTCGAAGTGGGGCCACGAGGTGGCCACACCACAGGGCGGCGCGGCCCAGGCCCTGGCCGCGCCGACCTATGGTGTGGGCCCTCGTGCCGCCTCTTGACCTGCCCTTCCGCCTACTTAAAGCCTCCGTCGCGAAACCCCAGTACCGAGAGCCACAATACGGAAAACCTTCCACGACGACGCGCCGCGAATCCCATCTCGGGGGATTCGGAGATCGCCTCCGGCACTGCCGGAGAGGGGATTCATCTCCCGGAGGACTCTACACCGCCATGGCCGCCTCCGAGTGATGAGTGAGTAGTTCACCCTGGACTATGGGTCCATAGCAGTAGCTAGATGGTCGTCTTCTCCTAATTGTGCTTCATTGTTGGATCTTGTGAGCTGCCTAACATGATCAAGATCATCTATCTGTAATTCTATATGTTGTGTTTGTCGGGATCCGATGGATAGAGAATACTATGTTATGGTGATTATCAATCTATTTTTTATGTGTTGTTTATGATCTTGCATGCTCTCCGTTATTAGTAGAGGCTCTGGCCAAGTTTTTGCTCTTAACTCCAAGAGGGAGTATTTATGCTCGATAGTGGGTTCATGCCTTCATTGACACCTGGGACAGTGACAGAAAGTTCTAAGGTTGTGATGTGTTGTTTCCACTAGGGATAAAACATTGATTCTATGTCTAAGGATGTAGTTGTCGATTACATTACGCACCATACTTAATGCAATTGTCTGTTGCTTTGCAACTTAATACTGAATGGGGTTCGGATGATAACCTGAAGGTGGACTTTTTAGGCATAGATGCAGTTGGATGGCGGTCTATGTACTTTGTCGTAATGCCCAATTAAATCTCACTATATTTATCATATCATGTATATGCATTGTTATGCCCTTCTCTATTTGTCAATTGCCCGACTGTAATTTGTTCACCCAACATGCTTTTATCTTATGGGAGAGACACCTCTAGTGAACTGTGGACCCCGGTCCTATTCTTTACATCGCATACAATCTACTGCAATTGTTCTTTACTGTTTTCTTGCAAACAATCATCTTCCACACAATACGGTTAATCCTTTGTTACAGCAAGCCGGTGAGATTGACAACCTCACTGTTTCGTTGGGGCAAAGTACTTTGGTTGTGTTGTGCAGGTTCCACGTTGGCGCCGGAATCCCTGTTGTTGCGCCGCATCACATTTCGCCACCATCAACCTTCAACGTGCTTCTTGGCTCCTCCCGGTTCGATTAAACCTTGGTTTCTTTCTGAGGGAAAACTTGCCACTGTGCGCATCATACCTTCCTCTTGGGGTTCCCAACGGACGTGTACATTTACGCGCATCACCTTCCTCTCCGCCGACGCCACCCGGCGCTGGTCGCGGTCCGCCTTCTTCTTCTCGGTTCTCTTCTTCCGCCGCCACCTTCTCAGGCCCCACGGTGGGCGCCAACTGTCGTTGCCTAATCGACAATACCTCGGAGGAGGGATCCTCACGAGGGGGAGAAGAAGTAGGGGCCATAGGGCGGAGTGCACACGGGACGGTGGTACGCGAGTTACCCAGCTTCGGAACACCTGCACGATGACAGGGCCTACTGCTGCTTGTCTGGAATTATCTGGGCGCTTGCGCGTTGTTACAATGGTTGTGGTTGTGCCTCTAGGGCTCCCGGGATCCGGCTTATATAGACGCACGAATCTAGGGTTTACATGGAGAGTCCTAGCCGGAATACAAGTTGCCTAACTACGGTACAATATCTTGCTGTGCATGTCAAGGATCCGCCTTCCTCCTGGTCGTGCTGGATCCGGATACTTTATGGGCCTCCACGGATCCGGCCTCCTTCGTAGGTCGGTTGGGATCCGGCTCCTCATTCCTGGGCTGGACTTCATCCTTCACGATCAACAGCAACTGGGCCGCCCGATGGGCCATATGCCACCATCACCATCTGTGGGCCACCCGGGCTTGCCGGATCCAGGCCATGTCGTTGATATACCCATAAAGTATACCCACAACAGTAGCCCCCGAAGTTCTCCGAGATTCATCATTCTTCCGTCTTCAAATAACTCGGAACCGAAGAGAATCTTGAAGAGCTTCCAAACTTTCTTGTTTCCGACATCATCTTCTCGGAAATCACATGTCCTTCAGTAACGATAATGTAACGGAGTTTCCATCTTTCCCGCGCACAACCTCCTAATTTCCCGCGCTAAATTTTCAGATGCGAATCTTAGCCGGAAATTTCGGGAGCGCACGGTTAAGTTACCTCCACGTCATTTTACCGCTTTTAACCTAAGACACGCGTCATGTATCCAATGGTGAGACCGTTCAGTTTCCACCGTCAGATCTGAATCGCGAATCTCCGCGCGAGGTCTTGTTACCACCCGATTTTGGCCAAATCAGGAGATGGGCCGTAAGTGAAGATGGGCTTGAAGGACGTACACGTGGAGCATCTTCGAAGCGGCCTTGCGCTAAGAGTTTGGGCTAAGTGGCCCGTGTATCTGTAAATATAGTAGATCGCATTGTAATTTAGATTAAAAGATAGAGTCTGGCCCGTGCACGGTTAGGTGCACGCCTCAATTAGAAAGTCCCTTGGACTATAAATATGTATCTAGGGTTATCGGAAAAGGAGGACAATCATCGTTCAACCAACACAAATCAGGCGCATCGCCACCCCTTTCTTCGAGGGTTTCTCCCGGGTAAGCACCATGCTGCCTAGATCGCATCTAGCGATCTAGGCAGTATACGTTTATTCGTCAACCTTGTACTGCTCGTGCTGAAGCCTTGTTGATGGCGAGCAGTACTATTTATCCTTAGGTGTTTAGGGGCTTGCATTGATGCTTTCACGTGCATATCTGCGTGGCAATGCCGTCCCTCGACACCTAGCTGCCCTTACGTCTATCCAGACGTAAGGGCAGCATCTTGCTTGTTCGTTACTTAGTAGATCCGATCCGTCATAGTTGCTCCTTGCTCCGCAAGGATTAGTTTAATATCTGCATAGTTAGGCCTTATGCTGGGGTCGGAGGATCCGGTAGTGCGCTAGATGTTGTTCATCGTCCCTGCGAGGGATGTTCCGGGAATCGACGTTATGTTGGTTTTTAGGCCTCTCGTAGGGGTGGTTTGCATCGTCTTCCGTAGCTGCTAGGCCCGATCACACGTAGGACGTTCCGGTTATGCGGTGAAAACCCTAAACTGTCGTGGATCGTTTTAGCTTTGTCCTGATCAAGCAGGATCCCCATGCCATTGTAAATCCAACGTGAAACATGGGGCGATCGGCTCCTTGAGCCGATCCACAGGGAAACCTGAGAGCCGATAGGGCTCGTATTTAATGTTTACGTGTCTACCATGCAGGAACAATCGAAGCACTAACACCCTCCTGATCGGGTCTAGGTCAGGTGGCACGCCCTAGCAACCGCCAGGACGTTGGCCAGAAGATTTGCGGGACGACGCGAGGTGCCAGGGATCCACTAAGCGGCCCTGGGAGCTTCCCGGCTCTTCGTGTTGCTTAACCAACGCCCGTCGGTGGGTTTTGGAGGGTAACACATTCTGGCACGCCCGGTGGGACAATCTTCTGCAACATCCACGTCAACATCGGCATCCGAGATGGCGGAGGAACAGATCACATACGAGGATCTTCCTCCTGATCATAAGAAGAAGTACGATGAGCTGAAGGCCATCGTTGAAGCCGAACTCATCGGCTCCTTTGAGAAGACCCGTTCGCACGGTATCAGGTTCAAAGGATTCACGCCACAAGGCGTCCTCGAAGGGGTGGATCTGTCTCTCCCTTCAGATGAACGTACCAGAGCCCTGCGACAGGAAATCAACTACGTGGTGGCCCATTCACTGCATCGGCACTCTGAGAGCCTGGTGAACACTTTGGAGCGCGTTGCGCTCCGTGTGGTGCAAGAGATCATGGAGCGTCGGTACTCCCCTTCAGGACCTGTTCTAGGGACTCACCAGGGAGAGATGCAACTCCACACCAGGCCACCTCTGCCGTACGCAATGGCGGCTCCACAGCAACAAGGCTCACCGGCATACGTCGTCTACAAAGTTGGGGGTGACCCGGGCGACTATCAGTTCTTGCATGACCCGCCCAAGGAAATCCCACACGGATACGTGTGCACGTATGTGCCGGACTGCAACAACTGGACGCAGGCGATCCAGGCTCCACCAGGAGGGATTGCCGGAGCAGGAGCAATTGTTCCGGCAGGAAGAACGACTGCAGCAGCGGGGAGTTTAGGAGCAGAAGCTGAGAAACAAGCGTGGCTAGCCAAGTATACCACTGCACCAGTCCAGGAAAGCTCAGCTGCCACTACCTCCACCGCAGATCAGATCAGCGCAGTCCTGAGAGATCAGTTCGGCATCTTGCCGAAGAAGAAGATAATCGGCTATTCCAAGCCGTACCCCAATGAGTTCGACCTGATCCCACTACCGCCTAAGTACCGGCTTCCGGACTTCAACAAATTCAGTGGGTCAGAAGGATCAAGCTCCATCGAGCACGTGAGCCGATACCTGGCCCAGCTGGGCATGGTTTCAGTATCGGATCAGCTACGGGTGAGGTTCTTCTCGCAGTCCCTCACCGGTCCAGCGTTTGGATGGTACACCTCGTTGCAGCCAAATTCAGTGCAATCATGGAAGCAGCTGGAGGAACTGTTCCACACCCAATACCATTCAGAAGCTACTGAAGCTGGTATTGCCGAACTAGCACAGGTTCGGCAAAAGCGAGGAGAGACAGTGGCTGAGTACATTCAGCGTTTCAGAACTGTCAAGAACCGATGCTATTCGGTTCATATAACTGAGAAAGAGGCAGTCGAGCTGGCCGTGGCAGGCCTTGGCGTCGTTCAAGGATCTGACGTTCCAAGTTGAGTACAACTCGTTGACGCACCTGGTCAATAGACTGACCTTATATGAACAGCGCCATCCAGAACTGTACAAGACAAGTTCAAGCGCGCGATCAGCCTGGTCAATACCGATGAAGATGAAGATTCTGCGGAAGATCAGGAAGTTGCGGTAGCCGAGTGGACTCGGACGCCAGTACCTGTGTCCTGCAAATGGGTGAACCCGCCAGGGCCTCCAAGAGGGTTGGACTTCGACGTGACCAAGACTGAACAGATCTTCGATCTGCTACTGAAAGAGAAACAGTTGAAGCTACCCGAAGGCCACAAGATCCCTACGGCGCAGGAGATGAACAAAAGGCCATACTGCAAATGGCATCATACGTTCACGCACGCCACCAACGACTGCAAAGTATTGCGCGCACAAATTCAGATGGCGATAGAATCAGGCCGATTAACTTTCGGACAGTTTGCCATGAAGGTAGACATGCGTCCGTTTCCGGACGTCAACATGGTGGACCTAAGCCACTCCATAAGAGAGCCAGGGTTCTCTTTCGATGTCAATATGGCAGGGTTTGTGATCCGCCATGGCGTGGACAAAGCAGAGAGCAGCCACTCTCGTGGCAAAGATAAAGAGGAGGCCGTTCCACGTGACCGGCCCCAAGATGATGATAGACGGTACCTAACCGAGGAGGAGGTGAGAAGCATACGGTATCAACGCCCATTATCCGTGCATCTCCTCAACAAATATGAGCAGCAGTACGACCGACGTCGCCGCTACGACGACGACGATGGAGGATATCGTCGGTCTGATGCAACAGGAGGTATCGTCAGAACGACAGGAACAACGATGGGTACGAACGTCACGCTGGAGGGAGGTCAAGGGAGCAAGACAACGTGGATAAGCACTGGAACTGTCCCTTCTTCAAACATTGCTGGGACTCAGGAATGAGCCGATTGCCAACAATCGAGAACTGCCCAGAATGCAAACAGTAGGACAAGTGAAGTTTCAGTGTTCGAGCGTCTAGGACCTCTCCCACCTCATAACAAACGAGCTGAGTCATCTCAAGAAGAAGACTTTGAGGAGTCAGATGGAGAAGAAGATAGGTATCACCGACCAAGGTGGTGCCCTGATGGACTCAGCCATTCTCAGAAGCGTAGAGTGCAGCGGCTGCGAAACCTGGAAGAAGCCGAGGCACAGTACCTGTACACGTTGAGAAGAGCACGGCCCGATCTGGCCGTGAAAATCCAGCAAACATTGGAGACAAAGGCGCGCCCGCCAAAGAAAGTATGGCGCCCAAAACAGGCGAAAGCCGATGCACAGGCATCGGCTGATGCCGATGCAGAGACATCGGCTGATACAAACATGGTATTCATACTCCCGTCGGAGTTTCGCGCTCCAAGCGACGAGGAAGTTTCAGTGGCTCAATTCGACTGCGGTCCACGACCGGTTATCTTTGAAAAGCCACGAGATAGAAGCTACAGGCATCTGAAAGCCCTATACTTGAGGGGTTACATCAACGGGCAGCCTGTCAGCAAGATGTTGGTTGATACCGGAGCGGCAGTCAACATAATGCCGTATTCCATGCTACGTCGTTTGGGGCATTCCAGCGACGATCTGATCAAGACCAACATCACATTAAGCGACTTCAACGGCCAGGCGTCAGAAGCGAAAGGTGTTCTGAATGTAGAGCTTACTGTAGGCCGGAAGACCATACCTACCGCGTTCTTCATCGTTGACAGCAAAAGCAATTACGCCGTCCTATTAGGAAGGGACTGGATTCATGCTAACTGTTGCATCCCGTCTACAATGCACCAATGCATCATACAGTGGGATGGAGATGAAGTGGAAGTCGTTCAGGCGGATGACTCAATCGAGATATCATTAGCTGCCATGAGCGTGTGGGAAGCAGATGACCAAGAGCCGCTCTCTGGAATCAGTTTAGAGGGTTGTGAGCGCATCGAAGCCTCGAAAAATGGGGTAAGGCTGGTTTTATCCACCGGCCTAACGGAGTAGCAGGTCCAAGACATTGGACATACGTGGCAAGGCCGATCCCTGAGATCGGCCCTCAAAAAATGAAAAGCAAAGGATCTCATCTCCAACATGCCACGTAGCTACAGTGGAAATCCGAGAAGTTGCAAATCATCGCCAAAGCATTGCAACGGAAAGGGAGGCCGATTCCCGCAATCGGCCAAAATTATCCTCAACATACCTTGTCTGTGTTCAGCATTGATCCAACAGATGCCTGAAGAGCCGATGCCATCAATTACTTGACAGAATCGGCTCGGGGGGCACATAGATGGATGAGATACGAGGATACGGAGCTGGGAACGGATGTCAAATGTCCAGCAGAGCAGCTCAAGTATGGGGGCCGATACGTAAACAAATCGGCCGCAAAAAATCGAAAATACAGAAATTTTTGAGCACAGCCGATGCGTAGACATCGACTTAAGAATTCAAAGCCGATGCACGGCCATCGACTCAAGGGATACGACTGTTACAAGCAGAAGTCTAATGGATCATCACCAAAACCTTTCCGTGCTGGCTCCTTGAGCGTAAGCGTTCTTGCCTTGTTTTAATGAAAAGTGGAGTAGCTCTGGGGCAGCTCGCTCTGAAACATCGACGATCTGGAGAGCCGATTTTGTGGAATTCAGCTAACACGGCACTACGTTGGGAAGCAATGATGGCCCATTCGGCTGGTCCACTTTTATCCTCGCCTTGACTGAGGCTCGGGGGGCAGCTCGCCCTTAAGGTTCCTTGTTCTATGGAGCCGATTTGGTTGAAATCGGCTTGCTCTGCATCACAACTCGTTGAGAGATGGTGAATTATTGCAGAAGGGGAGTTGATGGGAGGAATTTGGAGAGGAAGCAACGATCGTTGATGGGCTCTGGACCAGTTGTGGCTGCAAAGAAATGAAGCATCACAAGGACAGTTGTGGGCGAATAGTGCTGTTCCTTAGATTAGCTTGTAGCGGAGTTGTTCTAACGACGGTCCTCTCTTGAAGGCAAAGAGGATGGAAGACGAGGATGCCGCTAAAGTCCAACATTCCGTTCGATTGGATCTACATTTGGGGTTTGCACGTTGTGGCTCGAGAAGGGAGTTGGATGGATCTACCTCGAATTTTTGAGAGTCCGATGCACTGCCATCGGCTCATTGAGCATGACCGAATCGACAATCGGCAGACTCAGTACGAAGGGCAATCGGCTAAATTATCATGAAGAAGGTCGGCAAAATCAAGTTGGGGAAATTCTTCATTGATAAACTAGATTTCTTACATAAAGAGCTGATTGCTCTCAAAAGGAGGTCTTAGGGGGTACATTGCCCCGTCTACTACTGCTGGCCCTAGGCTAAGATCCTATCTAGGGGCCGTTGCTGCCCTCGTCGTCGTCGTCATCATCGCCGTCTTCGGCACTGCTCCCAGCCGGCTCATCGTCGCTGCTATAGCGACCACCGGCAGGACCCGCGTTGTCCTCGTCCTCCTCGGCAGCGTCGTCGTCATCGCTGTCGAAGTCGCTGAGGTTCCCGGGCCAGGGGCAGTGGCGCTTGGCCGGCGGCTCGTCGGAGGAGCTGTCATCTTCTCCTCCTCTTCCTTCTCCTCCTCGGAGGAGGGGGCCCCGTCCCAGGGAAGGTGGTCGTCGTCGCTTTCCTCCACCGCTTCCTCATTGGCGAGGAAGCGGAGGTCGCTCTCCCCGTCGGTCAGGGACTGGTCGTCCTCTGACCAGATGGAGAAGTTGTGGCTCGGCTCGTCCCCGGCCTCGATGGCGCGGCGGATGTTGGCCGCATGGGCCTCCTGTGGGTCCCATTCAGGCGTCGGCTCGCGGGAGGTGGAGGATTGGGTGGAAAGACCCGATGAGGGAGAAGACGAAGAGGAAGACATGGCGGCAGAGGAGGGTTTTTGGAAGTGCTGATGCAGAGGGAGGAAGAGGAGAACTGTTCGATGTGGCCAAATAAAAGGGGGAATATATGGTTTAATGCCTAAGCAGTTCCCGAGGACGTGGTGCCAGAACCGTCAAGTCGTGCAGAGAAGTTGAAAAGGCGAGACGTCATCATGAAGAAAACTGCGACGGTTCTGCCACGACATGACCCTTCGAAGGAGACAGATGGTTTTGCAATTATCATTATCAAAACCAGGGGGCATGTGTTACCACCCGATTTTGGCCAAATCAGGAGATGGGCCGTAAGTGAAGATGGGCTTGAAGGACGTACACGTGGAGCATCTTCGAAGCGGCCTTGCGCTAAGAGTTTGGGCTAAGTGGCCCGTGTATCTGTAAATATAGTAGATCGCATTGTAATTTAGATTAAAAGATAGAGTCTGGCCCGTGCACGGTTAGGTGCACGCCTCAATTAGAAAGTCCCTTGGACTATAAATATGTATCTAGGGTTATCGGAAAAGGAGGACAATCATCGTTCAACCAACACAAATCAGGCGCATCGCCACCCCTTTCTTCGAGGGTTTCTCCCGGGTAAGCACCATGCTAGCGATCTAGGCAGTATACGTTTATTCGTCAACCTTGTACTGCTCGTGCTGAAGCCTTGTTGATGGCGAGCAGTACTATTTATCCTTAGGTGTTTAGGGGCTTGCATTGATGCTTTCACGTGCATATCTGCGTGGCAATGCCGTCCCTCGACACCTAGCTGCCCTTACGTCTATCCAGACGTAAGGGCAGCATCTTGCTTGTTCGTTACTTAGTAGATCCGATCCGTTATAGTTGCTCCTTGCTCCGCAAGGATTAGTTTAATATCTGCATAGTTAGGCCTTATGCTGGGGTCGGAGGATCCGGTAGTGCGCTAGATGTTGTTCATCGTCCCTGCGAGGGATGTTCCGGGAATCGACGTTATGTTGGTTTTTAGGCCTCTCGTAGGGGTGGTTTGCATCGTCTTCCGTAGCTGCTAGGCCCGATCACACGTAGGACGTTCCGATTATGCGGTGAAAACCCTAAACTGTCGTGGATCGTTTTAGCTTTGTCCTGATCAAGCAGGATCCCCATGCCATTGTAAATCCAACGTGAAACATGGGGCGATCGGCTCCTTGAGCCGATCCACAGGGAAACCTGAGAGCCGATAGGGCTCGTATTTAATGTTTACGTGTCTACCATGCAGGAACAATCGAAGCACTAACACCCTCCTGATCGGGTCTAGGTCAGGTGGCACGCCCTAGCAACCGCCAGGACGTTGGCCAGAAGATTTGCGGGACGACGCGAGGTGCCAGGGATCCACTAAGCGGCCCTGGGAGCTTCCCGGCTCTTCGTGTTGCTTAACCAACGCCCGTCGGTGGGTTTTGGAGGGTAACAGGTCTATAAATACCCCCACGCGCGGTAACTTTGCATTCTTTCACCGCATTACCCACTTCATCTTCCTCCTTCGACCGCGCCGCCGTTCGGATCTTAACTCCGGCGAACTCATCCGCGGAAGCTTCGTCCACCGCCGTTCCAAGGCTCCTCTCACGCCAAGATCATCACGTTTGAACGGGAAATCTCCCCCGTCGCCGATCCGTGGTCAAGCGGGAGATTTGCAGCAAGTTCGGCGACCTTCATCCTACCGGAGCATCGCCGGACCGCCGCGCCATTGACGGTACGTGCACCGGACTTGTAGAAGAAGAAGTAGAATAGAATAGTTTCCGGTTACTCAAACTTAGTTTGCATGGGTGCAGCCGGAAGCATGCCGATCGACTCACACTGTACTGGTAGTTCTCCGAATAGCCCGGATCCCAGTTCATTAGAGCCAATCTGTCCGGATCCCATAGCATATCTACCACCATATGTTTCCGACATTAGACTTGCTCAACCATTCTCCGCCTCTTCCAGTACCAAACTAGGCCGGATTCCAACCGCACAAGAGCTCGAAGAAGAACTCCAAGGTCAAGAGAATGGCAGCAAGGTGCAAGAGACGGAAAATAAGAAGGCTTCCAAGGCTCGGATCCGCGAAGGAGAGCGGGGTCAATGGTGGCCCTGCGAAACCACTGATACGGAGCTCAGAGAGCTTCAGAACGAGGGTATGATCTCCGCTCACTGGAGCTTCATACGCGACACCGTCGTCCCCAAGCCCGGAGCCGGAGAAGTTGTCATGACCAAGGCTTGGGTGGAACGCGGATTATCGCTCCCCTGTTCGGAATTCTTTCTCTCCATCCTCAACACATACGGGCTTCAGCCCCACAACATCTGCCCCAACTCATACCTTCTGCTCTCCAACTTCGCGACACTTTGCGAAGGGCATCTCGGAATCCGACCAGATGTCAAGTTATGGCAGTTTTTCTTCCGAGTGAAGAAGGAAACGAAGGACAAAGCTATGCTGAACTGCGGGAGCATGACGTTCATGCTCCGACCTGGCCGCATGTATCCACCTCACGACTCGCACGAATCCGTCCGGTACTGGAACGCCGGATGGTTCTACGAGAAGAACGCGTCAGTTGATGACCCACAAGTATAGGGGATCGCAACAGTCTTCGAGGGAAGTATTACCCAATTTATTGATTCGACACAAGGGGAGACAAAGAATACTTGTAAGCCTTAACAGCAGAGTTGTCAATTCAGCTGCACCTGGAAACAGACTTGCTCGCAAGAGTTTATCGTAGTAACAGTTTTATGGCAGTAGGAATAGTGAAATAACAACGGTGGTGAAATAAAGACAAGGTGGTGATTATAGTAAACAGCAGGATTAAAATACTGTAGGCACAGGACGGATTTAACGGGCATTGCATGGATGAGATAAACTCATGTAACAATCAAAGCAGGGCATTTGCAGATAATAATAAAACGGTATCCAAGTACTAATCAATCAATAGGCATGTGTTCCATATATAGTCGTACGTGCTCGCAATGAGAAACTTGCACAACATCTTTTGTCCTACCAGCCGGTGGCAGCCGGGCCTCTAGGGAAACTACTGGAAATTAAGGTACTCCTTTTAATAGAGTACCGGAGCAAAGCATTAACACTCCGTGAACACATGTGATCCTCACATCACTACCATCCCCTCCGGTTGTCCCGATTTCTGTCACTTCGGGGCCATTGGTTCCGGACAGCGACATGTGTATACAACTTGCAGGTAAGATCATAAACAACGAATATCTTCATGAATCAATAACATGTTCAGATCTGAGATCATGGCACTCGGGCCCTAGTGACAAGCATTAAGCATAACAAGTTGCAACAATATCATAAAAGTGACATCTACGGATACTAGGCACTATGCCCTAACAATCTTATGACTATTACATGACCAATCTCATCCAATCCCTACCATCCCCTTCAGCCTACAGCGGGGGAATTACTCACACATGGATGGGGGAAACATGGCTGGTCGATGGAGAGGCATTGGCGGTGATGGCGGTGAAGATCTCCTCCAATTCCCCGTCCCGGCGGAGTGCCAGAACGGAGACTTCTGGCTCCCGCGACGGAGTTTCGCGATGTGGCGGCTCTCTGGAGGGTTTCTCGACTTCTCCCCGTGCGTTTTTAGGTCGAACCCGATAAGTAGTCCGAAGGGGGGCGTCGGAGGCCAGCCGAGGGGGCCACACCATAGGGCCGCGCGGGCCCCCCTAGGCCGCGCCGCCTTATGGTGTGGGGCCCTCGGGCCTCCACCTCTCTTGCCCTTCTGGCTCCGTCAGTATTCTGGTAAAATAGGGCCTTCTGCATAAATTCCGAGGATTTTCCCGAAAGTTGGATTTCTGCACAAAAACGAGACACCAGAGCAGTTCTGCTGAAAACAGCGTTAGTCCGTGTTAGTTGTATCCAAAATACACAAATTAGAGGCAAAACAATAGAAAAAGTGTTCGGGAAAGTAGATACGTTTTGGACGTATCAACTCCCCCAAGCTTAGCTTATTGCTTGTCCTCAAGCAATTCAGTTAACAACTGAGCGATAAAAGAACTTTCACGAACACATTTGCTCATATGATGTATATATTCTCATGCTATGGCTAATACTTAAGCAGTTCATAATGAGATACATGCAAATAAGATCATCCAACAGCTATGTCAATCATGGAGAGGTACCAACAATTAATAATAAGCACCATGAATCATGTATATAAGCAGGATTGCAATGTTCATAAGAGAATATGATAAAGTGGTATCTCGCTTGCCGTATTTGATCGGCAAAACATAAATGCCGAGGCACCTCTGGAGTTCATAGAAAGACTAGAAGTAGTGATTGTCAAAGATAAAAGCATCAAAGTTATACCACAATCAATCATATTTTGAGACAAGCATATTATACTAAGAATGACAGTTGTGCTCTCAAGATAGTGCTCAAAGAAAGAATGGAGACACAACATAAAAGTAAAAGATTGACCCTTCGCAGAGGGAAGCAGGGATTAACATGCGCTAGAGCTTTTCATTTTTAAAACAGGAGTAAAATTATTTTGAGAGGTGCTTGTTGTTGTCAACGAATGGTAATGGGTACACTAACTACCTCATCAACCGGACTCCCAAGAGCGGCTCCCATGAATTATTTGTATGTTTATGTGGCACTCCTTCCAACCTTTCTTACACAAACCATGGCTAACCGAATCCTCGGGTGCCTGCCAACAATCACATACCATGAAGGAGTGCCTTTTTATTTAAGTTTTATTATGATGATGACACTCCCCCAACCTTTGCTTACACAAGCCATGGCTAACCGAATCCTTCGGGTGCCGTCCAACAATCACAAACCATGGAGGAGTGTCTATTTAAGTTAATTAATTTGGGACTGGGAATCCCATTGCCAGCTCTTTTTGCAAAATTATTGGATAAGCGGATGTGCCACTAGTCCATATGAGAGTCCGTCAAAAGTAAATGACAAGGTTGAAAGCTAAACACCACATACTTCCTCATGAGCTATGAAACATTAACACAAATTGAGAAGCATTTTGAAAGTTTTAAAGGTAGCGCATGAGAATTTACTTGGAATGGTTTGAAATGCCATGCATAGGTATTTATGGTGGACACTTTGGAACAACTTGGTTTTCAGGTGTTTGGAAGCACGAGCGGCGTTCCCGCTCAGTACAAGTGAAGGCTAGCAAAAGACTAGGGAGCGACAAATCAAGAGAGCAGTAACTGTCATAATCATGCTTGCGGCAAAATAAATTAACGGAGGCATAAAAGTGATACAATAACTCTGAAGCAATATAAATCATCGAGGCTTAATTGACTTTTTGTTCAGTCATATGCATGCGTGAGCATGTGCCAAGTCGATATAAATGAATTATTCAGAGGAGGATACCACAATGCCATACTTACTTATGAATAAAACAATGCAAGCAAACATCCATGACATGCTACTCATATTAATAAATTGGAGCTAAACATGAGAGATCATGAACTACTAGACTTTCTCAAATAACATATACCTCACATGAACCAACTAAGCATGCTCATATGGATGAGTATATGTACAAAAATGAAAACAAATAGAGTTCATACCAGCCTCTCACCACAATCAGATTGTCGTAGATCGTCATTATTGCCTTTTCACTTGTGTAGCTTGGATAATATGAAATGAAAACCACGCTCCAGCCACCGAAGACCATTGAACTCATGATGAACTTTACAAACCAAAGAAGAACAGCAAATATTTTTGGTGTTTTCGAATTGGAAACAAGAACGAAAGAAAACAAGCAAACAAAGCAAAATCTTTTTGGGTTTTCTCATAGCAAACCAACGATAGCAAATAAAATAAACTAAGAGCAAAGAACCAAATAAACAAATGGTGAAGAGAAACAACAGAAATATTTTTGGTCTTTTTGTGTTTTAGGAAAGAAACAAAGCAAAAACAAAAGAATGCAAACTAACAGAAACACAGAAAAGCAGGATGACAGAAATCTGCCAAATCCTGACAGCAGTACAGAAATCGAAATTAACAAAAATCTTCCATTGCTCAGACCAAAAAGTGTTCAACTAATGAAAGTTAGATAACAACCTGGGGCACATGCTCAAAAATTGGCAACTCAAAATAACGTTCTGGCTGTGCGCACGAATTTTTTTGGTAACAGCCCAGAATCTGTTTTTGGACAGCACTTCCCCAAATATCATCTCCCTCTCATTAGAAAACCACTCTAGAGACTAAACAAGTATGTACAAGTATCCAGCAACCATAATATGCAAAGAATGAGTGATGCCGGTATACCTCCCCCAAGCTTAGGCTTTTGGCCTAAGTGGAGTTCATTCCCACGGTCCCCATGAAGTGGTGTCTCCGTAGTACGACGAAGAACGACCCGGTTCCAGGTATGTGCTGGAGGAAACATCGGGGTATGTGACGGTGCAGTCGTAGGAGGGCTCGGCGTTCTCGGAGTCATGTTGCTGGTGGAATTCTTGTATCTTCATATGTTCCTCCACCTCCTCCTTAGTGAGCGACCATGATTGCCTGTCAATATTGAACAAACCTGGCTGGGGAAGAGGGATTTCCTTCTCATTCCCATCAGCAAACAACATTCTATAGACCATATTATCTATAGTGGAGTCAGTAGTAACAAAATGATGGCTCTTCATAGCAGCAATATCTAGTCTCCTAGGGGTTAATGGCACATCATTAGAATCAAGAGGAATCTTTAGATGTGTTAAAATGCGCAGTGCAATAGTTCCTCCAAAAATAGGCCCCCTGCTAGACAGGCGGCGAGCAATAAGAGAACCAAGATGATAAGATGTCTCTCCAGTAAGTGCAGCATTCAAGAAAGCAAGATGGTAGCTAGAGATATTGCTAGTATTTTCTCTACCCAAAATGCTAGTAGCAATGTAATATGCAAAATATTTAATAGCGGGGAGTTGAATGTTTCTTATCTTCCCTCGCTGGATGGTGCGGCAATCATCCTCGGTGATCCCTCGGTAGAGCTCCAACAGGTCCCGGGGGTTGTCATCAATCCTCCTTGCTGTACCTACAGGGGCAATATCCAATGCACGACAAAATTCTTCCAATTCCATAGTAACAGGAATATCATAGATCTTGAATGCAACTGTCGGCTCATATTGCGTGTTGTGGAACTTGAAGCTCTCAACGAAAATTTTGGTGAGCATGTAGTATTGCTCCCTTTCATCTCCCACGTAGGTGGCTAAGCCTGCCCTGTTGACAAGGGTGAAGAAGTCATCCAATATCCCTGCATTTGTCAGAAAATCATAACATGGGAAGGATGAAGCATTAGGAGCCCCATTGTCCTCCTCGGGCGCGAAGCTAGGCGCGATGACATCCTCATTGTAGGATCGCCTAATCTGAGTGGATGCCCTCGAGGGCCTACCGGTGCTGGTTGTTCCTTTCTTGAACAATTCTCCAAATTTGAATTTCTTCATCTTCCTTTTCTGAAATTTTCAACAATCATTATAAAATTTGATTTCGAGGTATATAATTGAAGGGAACTACTATAGGAACTTGCTAGAGTACTAAACATGCATCAAAACTAGTTTCTTCCACTTAGAACAAGCATGCAAGCTCACTAAACATGTTATCTACAGCAGCAAAATATTCAAGATATACTCAACCAAACAAAATTCTAATTGGACAATCAAAGGAGTCACATACCAAGGAGTAAATGTGCCAAATTTCAAACAGAAATCTGGGCTGAGCAAGGAGATCGAAAAATCGCGAGTTCTTGAGCAGAAACACGAGTGAGAGGAACTTGGTACGAGTTTTTTCGGGAGAGAGAAGATGCTGGGAGGAAGAGATGAAGTAGTGGGGCAAGGAGGGGCCCACACCACAGGGTGGCGCGCCCACCTCCTTGGCCGCGCCGGCCTGTGGTGTGGCACCCTCTGGTGCCCCACAGGTCATCCTCTGGTACTCCCAGGTGCCTCGTCGAAAAATAGGACCAACGGTATAATTTTTGTAATTTTTAGAGAACTTCGAAAAATGCACATTTCTGGGTATTAAATTAATGATTACTGCGCAGGAAAATGATTTCTAAAATCTTAAATGACTAAAGCATATTGCAAAACAAAAGGTGCTACAGCAAGTAAAATAAGTGGAGGGAGAAAGAAAGAAAGAAATGTTGTTTAGCTCTCTTATGCATTAAAATATACTTGTTAACAAGGTTGATCAAGTCTTGCTACCAAATAAATTTTATATGACATAAGAAGAAATAAACCTCAAATCAATCATGTTACCTTATATTGAATTGATATGGATCCAATCACAAGAGTTTGATATTCTTCTTTAGGCTCATATATAGGACAATCAATGGATCCCACTTTGATAGTTTTCACATTAAAAATTGTATTAACTCCACATACTTTATCAATCCTCTTGGGAAAATAGACAGTGTGTTCCTTATCATCAACATTGAAAGTAACCATGCCTTTATTGCAATCAATAACAGCCCCTGCAGTATTAAGAAAGGGTCTTCCAAGAATAATGGACATATTATCATCTTCAGGCATTTCCAACACAACAAAATCAGTTAATATCAAGCAATGCTGAGTAACTTGAACAGGAACATTTTCACATAAACCAACAGGAATAGCAGTAGATTTATCAGCCATTTGCAAAGATATATCAGTTGGTATCAATTTATCTAAATCAAGTCTCTTATAAAGAGAAAAAGGCATTACACTAACTCCTGCTCCCAAATCACATAGAGCAGTTCTAACATAATTATTCTTGATGGAACAAGGAATAGTCGGTATACCTGGGTCTCCCAACTTCTTTGGAATCTTACCATTGAAGGAGTAATTAGCGAGCATAGTGGAAATTTCCTCATTGGGGATTTTCCTTTTGTTAGTAACAATATCTTTCATATACTTTGAATAAGGAGGCAATTTAATAGCATCAGTCAAAGGGATTTGCAAAAATAAAGGTTTCATCCAATCACAAAATTTATTATAATGTTCCTCCTCCTTTGATTTTAGTTTCTTAACAGGAAAAGGCATTTGCTTTTGAACCCAAGGTTCTCTTTCATTACCATGTTTCTCAGTAATAAAATCTTCTTTAGTGTACTTTTTATTTTTAGCAGGCTTTTCAGGTTCTTTTTCAATTTCTTCTTTATCAGGAGTATCATCCTTATCATTATCTTTATCATGTTCATTACCACTTTCAGTTTCAGCATCAGAAATAGAAATACTATTAGGATCATTAACAGGTTCAGAGGATTCTACAACATTCTTATGTTTCTTTTTCTTTTTCTTAGATGGAGCACTAGTTTTAATTAGTTGAGAATCTTGTTCAACTCTTTTGGGATGCCCTTCAGGATATAGAGGATCCTGGGTAGAAACACCACCTCTAGTTGTTACTTCATAAGCATGTTTTTCTTTAGAATTATTTCCCAACAAGTCATTTTGCACTTTAGTAAGTTGATCAATTTGAGTTTGAACCATTTGAAAATGTTTAACAAGTATCTTAACATCATTGGAGGTTCTCTCCACAATACCATGCAATTCACTAATAGCTCGAGAATTTTCCATTAAATGATTCTCTACTCTCATATTAAAGTTTTCTTGCTTAACAATATAATTATCAAACTCATCTAAGCATTGAGCAGGAGGTTTTGAATACGGAATATCTTCCCTAGTAAAGCGTTGAAGAGAGTGTACCTCAATCATGGATGAAGGGGGAGTTATCTCACATAAATCTTCTATAGGAGGTAAATTCTTCACATCTTCAGGTTTAATACCCTTCTCTTTAAGAGACTTCTTGGCTTCCCTCATATCTTCATCATTTAATTTAATCATACCCCTCTTCTTCAATATCGGTGTCGGGGTTGGTTCAGGTGTAGACCAATCATCATGATTCCGGCCTATTTTAGCCAATAATTCTTCAGCGTCGTCTGGAGTTCTTTTCCTGAAAACACAACCAGCACAACTATCCAGGTATGCCCTAGACTCAATAGTTAGTCCACTATAAAATATATCAAGTAAATCATGCTTTTCCAAATCATGGTCAGGCTGAGCTCTAATAAGAGAGCAAAATCTCGCCCAAGCCTCAGGCAATTTCTCTCCATCTTCCTGGTCAAAATTATAAATTCTCTGCAAAGCAGCATGTTGAGCACTAGCAGGAAAGTATTTACGGAAGAAAACATCAAGCAATTCTTTTGGACTTTTAATAGAACCAGGAGGCAAATTATTATACCAAGTTTTAGCATCATCCTTTAATGAGAAAGGAAAAATTTTAGCGACAAAATAAGTACGCATCTTAATATCATCAGAAAACAAGCCACTAAGAGTAGATAACTCAGTCATGTGTTCAACAACACTTTCTTTTTCAGTACCACAAAAGGGTGTTTTCTCAACAATAGCTATATGAGATAAATCAAGAGAAAAATCATAATCTTTATCCCTAATGTTTATAGGAGATGTGGCAAATTTAGGATCAGGAGATAGTTTATATCTAACAGCATGTTCTGCAAGCAACTTTTTAATTTTTCTTGCATCAGTAGTAGCATTGCATTTTTCAATAAAATCATCATCAAGCTCTACATAATCTTCATCAAGATCATCACTAGAATATTCAACAGACTCAGGTGAATTAACAGGTGTAGCAGCATTTTCATTAGGAGTTTCAGTATTTTCAATTTGTCTAGACTTAGCAATTGTAGCATCTAGAAAAGATCCTAACGAACCATCATTATCAAGCACAGCAGAAGCATCATCACAATTATGAGAGGAATTTTCAGATTCAGTAGAAGTACCAGCATTTGAAGTTTGTGGTGGTGAAACAAGTTTACTTATCACAGATGGTGAATCAAGAGCAGCAGAGGTACTAAGAGTTGTACCTTTTCTTGTAGTGGATGGTAATATGGCGATCTTAGTATCGCGAGGTTTACCCATGATGGAGAATTTGCAGCGAACAATATCAATCCAAGTGAACTTCCAAATAAAGCTATGCTCCCCGGCAACGGCGCCAGAAAATAGTCTTGATGATCTACGGGAGCTTCTATTCTTGTAGACAGTGTTGGGCCTCCAAGAGAGAGGAACACAGCAAGTTTCCCTTAAGTGGATCACCCAAGGTTTATCGAACTCGGGGAGGAAGAGGTCAAAGATATCCCTCTCAAGCAACCTGTAATCACAAAGCAAGAAGTCTCTTGTGTCCCCAACACACCTAATAGGTGCACTAGTTCAAGAGATTTCTTGCTTTGTGGTTGCAGGGTTGCATGAGAGGGATATCTTTGACCTCTTCCTCCCGAGTTCGATAAACCTTGGGTAATCCACTTAAGGGAAACTTGCTGCTGTTCTACAAATGCTCTTGGAGGCCCAACACTGTCTACAAGAATAGAAGCACCCGTAGACATCAAGCACTTTTCTGGCGCCGTTGCCGGGGAGGAAAGGTAAAAGGCACTCATACTTCGGTTCCAGGTAACAGTACTTTTCCGGCGCCATTGTGTGTGTGCTCGAAGCTATTTCCTTTAGACTCTGCAATTGCGACATTTGGTTTCTTGTTTACACTAGTTAGGCATAATGGACAACAATGACCTTTTTATTCTATTTCCTGATTTAAGACATGGATGGTTTGATGCAAAAATTAAAAAACCCATGGAACATATTAATATGAATGCTTTGAACACTATTGTTGCTAATGCTATGGAAAATTCTAAGCTTGGGGAAGCTGGTTTTGATGAGCATGATATTTTTAGTCCCCCAAGCATTGAGGAGAAAATTTACTTTGATGATACTTTGCCTCCCATTTATGATGATTATAATGATAGTAGTCTTTTGTTACCACCTGTTATGGAGGATAAATTTGATTATGATTACAATATACCTCCTATATTTGATAGCTACTTTGTTGAATTTGCTCCCACTACAATTAATAAGAATGACTATGCTTATGTTGGGAGTAGTAATTATTTTATGCATGAGACTCATGATAAGAATGCTTTATGTGATAGTTATATTGTTGATTTTGCTCATGTTGCTACTGAAAGTTATTATGAGAGAGGAAAATATGGTTGTAAAAAATTTCATGTTACTAAAACACCTCTCTATGTGCTGAAATTTTTGAAGCTACACTTGTTTTATCTTCCTATGCTTGTTACTTTGCTCTTCATGAACTTGTTTATTTACAAGATTCCTATGCATAGGAAGCATGTTAGACTTAAATGTGTTTTGAATTTGCCTCTTGATGCTCTCTTTTGCTTCAACTACTATTTCTTGCAAGTGCATCATTAAAACTGCTGAGCCCATCTTAATGGCTATAAAGAAAGAACTTCTTGGGAGATAACCCATGTGTTTATTTTACTACAACAATTTTTGTTTTGTTGAGTCTTGGAAGTTGTTTACTACTGTAGCAACCTCTCCTTATCATGTTTTTGTGCCAAGTAAAGTTTCTATGTCAAAGTTGATGTTATATTTGGGATCGCTGCGCAGAAACAGCATTGCTGTCTGTCACGAATCTGGGCACAGGCCTCTGTAGAAAATTCGAAAAAATCTGCCAATTTACGAGCGTGATCCTCAGATATGTACGCAACTTTCATTAGTTTTGAGTTTTTCCATTTGAGCAATTCTGGTGCCAGCTTTAAATTCGTCTTTACGGACTGTTCTGTTTTTGACAGATTCTGCCTTTTATTTCGCATTGCCTCTTTTGCTATGTTGGATTTATTTCTTTGATCCATTAATGTTCAGTAGCTTTATGCAATGTCCAGAAGTGTAAAGAATGTTTGTGTCACCTCTGAACATGTGAATTATTAATTGTGCACTAACCCTCTAATGAGTTTGCTTGAAGTTTGGTGTGAAGGAAGTTTTCAAGGGTCAAGAGAAGAGGATGATATACTACGATCAAGAAGAATGAAAAGTCTAAGCTTGGGGATGCCCCGGTGGTTCATCCCTGCATATTTCAAGAAGACCCAAGCATCTAAGCTTGGGGATGCCCAAGGCATCCCCTTCTTCATCGACAAAGTATCAGGTTCCTCCCTTGAAACTATATTTTTATCACATCTTATGTACTTTACTTGGAGCGTCTGTGTGCTTTTATTTTTGTTTTGTTATCTTAGTTCTCTGAATAAGTTCATCCTTGTGTGGGAGAGAGACACGCTCCGCTGGTTCGTATGAACACATGTGTTCTTAGCTCATAATATTCATGGCGAAGTTTCCTCTTCGTTAAATTGTTATATGGTTGGAATTGAAAAATGCTACATGTAGTAATTGGTAAAATGTCTTGGATAATGTGATACTTGGCAATTGTGGTGCTCATGTTTAAGCTCTTGCATCATATACTTTGCACCTATTAGTGAAGAAATACATAGAGCATGCTAAAATTTGGTTTGCATAATTGGTCTCTCTAAGGTCTAGATAATTTCTAGTATTGAGTTTGAACAACAAGGAAGACGGTGTAGAGTCTTATAATGTTTACAATATGTCTTTTATGTGAGTTTTGCTGCACCGGTTCATCCTTGTGTTTGTTTCAAATAACCTTGCTAGCCTAAACCTTGTATCGAGAGGGAATACTTCTCATGCATCCAAAATCCTTGAGCCAACCACTATGCCATTTGTGTCCACCATACCTACCTACTACATGGTATTTCTCCGCCATTCCAAAGTAAATTGCTTGAGTGCTACCTTTAAATAATTCAAAATTTATCACCTCTTATTTGTGTCAATGTTTTATAGCTCATGAGGAAGTATGTGGTGTTTTATCTTTCGATCTTGTCATTTACTTTTGACAGACTTTCACAATGGACTAGTGGCTTCATCCGCTTATCCAATAATTTTGCAAAAAGAGCTGGCAATGAGGTTCCCAGCCTCAATTAATTAACTTTCATTAATAATTCTCTTCACATGTTTTGCTCTGATTCATCAGTAAGCAACTTAATTTTGCAAATAGACACTCCTCCATGGTATGTGAATGTTGGAAGGCACCCGAGGATTCGGTTAGCCATGGCTTGTGTAAGCAAAAGGTTGGGAGGAGTGTCATCCATAAATAAAGAAAAACTAAACTAAAGTACATGTGTAAACAAAAGAGAAGAGGGATGATCTACCTTGCTGGTAGAGATAACGTCCTTCATGGGAGCCGCTCTTGAAAGTCTGGTTGATGAGGTAGTTAGAGTGCCCACTACCATTCGTTGACAACAACAAACACCTCTCAAAATTTTACTTTTATGCTCTCTTTATGTTTTCAAAACCAAAGCTCTAGCACAAATATAGCAATCGATGCTTTCCTCTTTGAAGGACCTTTCTTTTACTTTTATTGTTGAGTCAGTTTACCTATCTCTCTCCACCTTAAGAAGCAAACACTTGTGTGAACTGTGCATTGATTCCTACATACTTGCATATTGCACTTGTTATATTACTTTGCATTGACAATTATCCATGAGATATACATGTTACAAGTTGAAAGCAACCGCTGAAACTTAATCTTCCATTGTGTTGTTTCAATGCCTCTACTTTGAATTATTGCTTTATGAGTTAACTCTTATGCAAGACTTATTGATGCTTGTCTTGAAGTACTATTCATGAAAAGTCTTTGCTTTATGATTCACTTGTTTACTCATGTCATTACCATTGTTTTGATCGCTGCATTCATTACATATGTTTACAAATAGTATGATCAAGATTATGATGGCATGTCACTTCAGAAATTATCTTTGTTATCGTTTTACCTGCTCGGGACGAGCAGAACTAAGCTTGGGGATGCTGATACGTCTCCAACGTATCGATAATTTCTTATGTTCCATGCTACTTTATTGATGATACCTACATGTTTTATGCACACTTTATGTCATATTCGTGCATTTTCGGAACTAACCTATTAACAAGATGCCGAAGTGCCGTTCCTTCGCTGTTTTTGGTTTCAGAAATTCTAGTAACGAAATATTCTCGGAATCGGACGAAATCAACGCCAGGTTCCTATTTTGCCCGGAAGCATCCAGAACACCCGAGAGCTGCCAGAGAAGGGCCCTGGTGGGCCCAGATGATAGGGCGGCGCGGCCAGGGCTGGGCCCGCGCCCCCCTAGTGTGTCGTCGCCTCTTCGACCTTCTGACGCTGCCCTTTCGCCTATATAAAGCCCCTGCATCGAAAACCCTTACGGAAGAAGCCACGGTACGCGAAACCTTCCAGAGCCGCCGCCATCGCGAAGCCAAGATCTGGGGGACAGGAGTCTCTGTTCCGGCACCTGCCGGACGGGGAAGTGCCCCCGGAAGGCTTCTCCATCGACACCGCTGCCATCTCCACCGCCATCTTCATCACCGCTGCTGCTCCCATGAGGAGGGAGTAGTTCTCCATCGAGGCTCGGGGCTGTACCGGTAGCTATGTGGTTCATCTCTCTCCTATGTAATTCAATACAATAATCTCATGAGCTGCCTTACATGATTGAGATTCATATGAGTTTTGTATCACTATTCATCTATGTGCTACTCTAGTGATGTTATTAAAGTACTCTATTCCTCCTCCACGTGTGTAATGGTGACAGTGTGTGCACCGTGTGAGTACTTGGCGTAGGCTATGATTATGATCTCTTGTAGATTATGAAGTTAATTATTGCTATGATAATATTGATGTGATCTATTCCTCCTACATATGCATGAAGGTGACAGTGTGCATGCTATGCTAGTACTTGGTTTAGTCTTTTGATCTATCTTACACTAAAGGTTACTAAAATATGAGCATTATTGTGGAGCTTGTTAACTCCGGCATTGAGGGTTCGTGTAATCCTACGCAATGTGTTCATCATCCAACAAAAGTGTAGAGTATGCATTTATCTATTCTGTTATGTGATCAATGTTGAGAGTGTCCACTAGTGAAAGTCTATTCCCTATGCCTTGTTCCTAAATACTGCTATCACTGCCTTGTTTTACTGTGTTACTGCGTGCGTTACTACTGCATGTTTACTTCCCGCAATATTACTACCATCAACTGCACGCAGCAAGCTATTTCTGGCGCCGTACTACTGCTCATATTCATTCATACCACTTGTATTTCACTATCTCTTCGCCGAACTAGTGCACCTATTAGGTGTGTTCGGGACACAAGAGACTTCTTGCTTTGTGGTTGCAGGGTTGCATGAGAGGGATATCTTTGACCTCTTCCTCCCTGAGTTCGATAAACCTTGGGTAATCCACTTAAGGGAAACTTGCTGCTGTTCTACAAACCTCTGCTCTTGGAGGCCCAACACTGTTTACAAGAATAGAAGCACCCGTAGACATCAGGATCATACTTTCACTAGTGGACACTCTCAACATTGATCGCATAATAAATACTTCTTCTCATATGCGCTACATACACTCTTGTTTGATAATGAACACATTGCGTAGGATTACACGAACCCTCAATGCCGGAGTTAACAAGCTCCACAATTCAATGTTCATATTTAAATAACCTTAGAGCATAATAGATCATTGCAAAATAAACCAAGAACTAACATAGCGCACACACTGTCCACATTACACTATGAAGGAGGAATAGATCACATCAATACTATCATAATGACAATTAACTCCACGATCTACAAGAGATCATGATCATAGCCTACGACAAGAACCACCCGGTGCACACACTAATCACCTTTACACCATGCAGGAGGAATAGACTACTTTAATAACATCACATGAGTAGCACATAACTAGTAGCGATACAAAGCTCATCATATGGATCTCAATCATGTAAAGCAGCTCATGAGATCATTGTATTGGAGTACAGAGAGAGAGATTAACCACATAGCTACGGTAGAGCCCTCAGCCCCGGGGGTGAATTACTCCCTCCTCATCATGGAGACAGCGATGGCGGTGAAGATGGCGGTGGAGACGGCGGTGGAGATGACTCCGGGGGCAATAGGGTGCCGGAACAGAGACTTCTGTCCCCCGAATCTTGATTTCGCGATGGCGGCGGCTCTGGAAGGTTTTCTCGGGTCTCATCTTCTCTGTCGGTGTTTTTAGGTCAGAGACGATTAAATAGGCGAAGAGAGGGAGTCGGAGGGGCCACGGGCTGCCCACACCACAGGGGGGCGCCCCCCGGGCCGCGCCGTGGTGTGGGGCCCCCTGGCTCCCCTCTCGTCCTTCTCCGGTGCTCTGGAAGCTTCCGGGAATTATAAGATCCTCGGTCTTTATTTCGTCCGATTCCGAAAATATTTCTTTACTAGGATTTCTGAAACCAAAAACAGCAGAAAACAGCAAATGGCCTTTCATCTCGTCAATAGGTTAGTTCCGGAAAACGCATGAATATGACATATAATGTGTATAAAACATGTAGATATCATCAATAAAGTAGCATGGAACATAAGAAATTATAGATACGTTTGGGACGTATCAAGCATCCCCAAGCTTAGTTCCTACTCGCCCTCGAGTAGGTAAACGATAACAATGATAATTTCTTAAGTGACATGCCATCATAACCTTGATCATACTATTGTAAAGCACATGAGATGAATGCAGAGATTCGAAGCAATGATGAAGATAATGAGTAAACAAATGAATCATATAACAAAGACTTTTCATGAATAATACTTTCAAGACAAGCATCAATAAGTCTTGCATAAGAGTTAACTCATAAGCAATAAATTCTTAGTAGAAAGCTTTGAAACAACACCAAGGAAGATATAAGTTTCAGCGGTTGCTTTCAACTTTAACATGTATATCTCGTGGATAATTGTCAACACAAAGTAATATAACAAGTGCAATAGGTAAACATGTAAGAATCAATGCACACAGTTCACACAAGTGTTTGCTTCTAAGATAGAAAGAATAGGTAAACTGACTCAACAATAAAGTAAAAGAATGGTCCTTCAAAGAGGAAAGCATCGATTGCTATATTTGTGCTAGAGCTTTGATTTTGAAAACATATAGAGAGCATAAAAGTAAAGTTTTGAGAGGTGTTTGTTGTTGTCAACGAATGGTAGCGGGTACTCTAACTACCTTGCAAACATTCAAAGAGCGGCTCCCATTTTATTTTATTTTTGGGTGGCACTCCTTCCAACCTTTCTTTCACAAACCATGGCTAACCGAATCCTCGGGTGCCTGCCAACAATCTCATACCATGAAGGAGTGCCTTTTTATTTTAGTTTTATTATGATGACACTCCTCCCCACCTTTGCTTTCTCAAGCCATGGCTAACCGAATACTTCGGGTGCCGTCCAACAATCACATACCATGGAGGAGTGTCTATTTTTGTTAATTAATTTGGGACTGGGAATCCCATTGCCAGCTCTTTTTGCAAAATTATTAGATAAGCGGATGAAGCCACTAGTCCATTGGTGAAAGTTGCCCAACAAGATCGAAAGATAAACACCACATACTTCTTCATGAGCTATAAAACATTGACACAAATAAGAGGTAATAACTTTTGAATTGTTTAAAGGTAGCACTCAAGCAATTTACTTTGGAATGGCGGAGAAATACCATGTAGTAGGTAGGTATGGTGGACACAAATGGCATGAATATTGGCTCAAGTATTTGGATGCATGAGAAGTATTCCCTCTCGATACAAGGTTTAGGCTAGCAAGGTTATTTGAAGCAAACTCAAGGATGAAACGGTGCAGCAAGACTCACATATAAACATATTGTAAGCATTATAAGACTTTACATCGTCTCCTTGTTGTTCAAACACCTCAACCAGAAAATATCTAGACTTAGAGAGACCAATCATGCAAACCAAATTTTAACAAGCTCTATGTAATTATTCATTAATGGGTACTAGGTACATGATGCAAGAGCTTAAACAAGATCTATATGAGCACAACAATTGCCAAGTATCACATTATTCAAGACATTATACCAATTACTACATGTAGCATTTCCCGTTTCCAACCATATAACAATTAACGAAGCAGTTTCAACCTTCGCCATGAAAATTAAAAGCTAAGAACACATGTGTTCATACGAACCAGCGGAGCGTGTCTCTCTCCCAAACAATCATTTATTCAAACAAAAACAAAAACATACAGACGCTCCAAGTAAAGTACATAAGATGTGACCGAATAAAAATATAGTTTCAAGAGAAGGAACCTGATACTTTGTCGATGAAGAAGGGGATGCCTTGGGCATCCCCAAGCTTAGATGCTTGAGTCTTCTTGAAATATGCAGGGATGAACCACCGGGGCATCCCCAAGCTTAGACTTTTCATTCTTCTTGATCGTAGTATATCATCCTCCTCTCTTGACCCTTGAAAACTTCCTTCACACCAAACTTCAAGCAAACTCATTAGAGAGTTAGTGCATAATCAAAAATTCACATGTTCAGAGGTGACACAAACATTCTTTTCACTTCTGGACATTGCATAAAGCTACTGGACATTAATGGATCAAAGAAATGAATCCAACATAGCAAAAGAGGCAATGCGAAATAAAAGGCAGAATCCAAAAACAGAACAGTCCGTAAAGACGAATTTAAAGCTGGCACCCGACTTGCTCAAATGGAAAAACTCAAAACTAAAGAAAGTTGCGTACATATCTGAGGATCACGCTCGTAAATTGGCAGATTTTTTCGAATTTTCTACAGAGAACTGTGCCCAGATTCGTGACAGACAGCAATGCTGTTTCTGCGCAGCGATCCCAAATATAATATCAACTTTAGCATAGAAACTTTACTTGGCACAAAAACATGATAAGAAGAGGTTGCTACAGTAGTAAACAACTTCCAAGACACAAATATAAAACAAAGATTGCTGTAGTAAAATAAACACATGGGTTATCTCCCAAGAAGTTCTTTCTTTATAGCCATTAAGATGGGCTCAGCAGTTTTAATGATGCACTCGCAAGAAATAGTATTTGAAGCAAAAGAGAGCTTCAAGAGGCAATTCAAAACACATTTGAGCCTAACATGCTTCCTATGCAGAAGAATCTTATACACAAATGAATTCATGAAGAACAAAGTGACAAGCATAAGAGGATAAAACACGAGTAACTTCAAGATTCTCAACATAAAGAGGGGAAACTTAATATTATTAAGATGAATATAACCATGTTTCCCTCTCTCATAATAACTTTCAGTAGCATCATTGATGAAATCCACAATATAACCATCACTTAAAACATTCTTATCATGGTTCATATGCATAAAGGTATCATTATTTTTGTCATAAGAAAAACTCTTCTCATTAATAGTAATTGGAGCAGGATCATTATCAAGAATTTGAACATGGTAAACAAGTTGCATACTAAGGGAATGGTTTTTGGCAAGCCCATCATAACTATGACAAGTTTCATAAGGATAATTGTAACATGTGTCATATACATCTCTATAGCAATTATCTAAACCAGAATATGTAATATCATCATTTTCACTAAAAGTAGAGGTCTCAAATACAGGATCTTCAAGCACAACATCCCCAAGCTTAGAGCTTTCAATATCATCGTTTAAGGGGACATGAATAATGCTATCATCATTACTTTCATAATCAGTACCAAAGAGATTTTCAATATCAAAGGCAGTGTGCTCATCCAAATCATGATCACTAATATGGGTAAAGGGTATAGGAAGATCATCGTACTCAGATTCATTATCATAATAATCATTAGGCGCAACATACTTACAGTTACCTATTGTTACCTCATACACGCGGGGATATGCCATTGCCTCTTTCTCTTTATTCTTCTTCTTCTTCTTCTTCCCTTCTTCTTCTTCTTCTTCTCTTCCTTCTCCTCGTTCCCTTCTTTAGGAGGAAGAGGCTTGAAGGGTGGCTTGTCCGCATAACCTGATTTACTTTTAGAAACAATAGAAGAAACTTGGGAGGATCCCTCCTTTTCATTAATTAATTGAAAACACACAGCGGTCCTATCATATTTTGGCAAGGTGTCATCTTCTAAAATATTCTGTATGTAAGTATTTGTATGGCAATTATTAATGCAGTAAGAAAAACACCCATGCAGGACATCATCAATATCAAGATCGTTAATATTTAACAAAGAAATTTTTCTTGATAACTCTTCACATTTCAAAAATAAGGTAAGTTCATCATGCTGATTAGGAATAATTTCATCATCACAATACAAATTTGCAGCACTCATGGGGTTCGAATTATCATTGGAGGAGCATTGAAAATTAAAATGACCAACTCTATGGCAAAGTTCACAAATAAAAGGATAGAGGGCACACACTTTTTCTCCAAGATCATCTAGAGCTCTAGACCACTTTCTAGTTTTTTCATTTCTGTGATGGATACAATATTCATCTTCTATTTGATTAATTCCACAAGGTCTATGTATTCCACAAAAATTAACATGCTTATAGGAAATAGCATTCTTAGGAGTTTGAGCACGCTTATTGCAATCATTAACAACAATTTCATTCTTCATGCAAGCGTCTTTAAAAGGTTCATGATACTTATCAAAATTCTTCCTAGGCAATTCAATGTGAGAAGCAAAAGCTTTATAAAGATTTGCAGCAACTTGAGAGTCAAGACCATAAGTAGCACTCATATTTCGAAATTTACCACTATCCATGAAAGTTTCAATGCATTCATAATCATAATTTATACCTGACTCTTTACCTTTGTCGTTCTCCCAATCTTCAGCGTTCTCCTTAATCCGATCAAGAAGGTCCCTTTTAAACTCTTCTTTATTGCTCGTGAATGATCCAGAACAAGTAGTATCCAGCAAGGTCTTATCTTGAAAAGAAAGTCTTGCATAGAAATTATCAATGATGATATTACCTGGAAGCTCATGATTGGGGCATTTGAGCATTAAAGTCTTCAATCTCTCCCATGCTTGGGCAATACTCTCTCCATCATGAGGCCAAAAATTATATATATGGTTTCGATCTTTGTGAATTTCACTTGGAGGATAGAACTTGGAATAAAATAGAGGCACAATATCCTTCCAATCAAGAGAGCGCCCGTCCTTCAATAGTTTATACCAATGCGCCGCTTCACCAGATAGCGACATAACAAATAATTTCTTTCTAACTTCATCCATTGAAATACCTGCACACTTGAATAACCCGCATAATTCATGCAAAAACAGTAAATGATTCCTAGGATGGACAGTTCCATCCCCTTCATAGCGGTTATCCATAACACGTTCAATAATTTCCATAGGTATTTTATACGGAATACTTTCAGCAGGTGGATTTAAAATATCAGAAGCATCATTAGAGTTATCGCATATGGGAGATAAAGCATCATCAGAGCAAAATATTTCTTCTAAAGCGGAGGAGCAAAAAAGATTATTTTTATGTAAACTAGCTTCCCCAAGCTTAGACTTCTTCATAGCATTAGCAGTAATTGCATTCATACTAATAACATTGCTATTATCATGTAAATAAGGTTCCATAGGTTTTTTAATTTTTGTATCAAACAATTCTAAATCAGGAAAAAGATTAAAAAGCTCACTAATTTTTTTGTTGTTTTCCATTATGCCTAACTAGTGAAAATAAAAACAAGAAACAAAAAGATGTAATTGCAGAGTCTAAAGGAAATAGCTTCGAGCACACACACAATGGCGCCAGAAAAGTACTGTTACCTGGAACCGAAGTATGAGAGCCTTTTACCTTTCCTCCCCGGCAACTAGAAAAGTGCTTGATGTCTACGAGAGCTTCTATTCTTGTAGACAGTGTTGGGCCTCCAAGAGCAGAGGTTTGTAGAACAGCAGCAAGTTTCCCTTAAGTGGATCACCCAAGGTTTATCGAACTCAGGGAGGAAGAGGTCAAAGATATCCCTCTCAAGCAACCCTGTAATCACAAAGCAAGAAGTCTCTTGTGTCCCCAACACACCAAATACACTTGTCAGGTGTATAGGTGTACTAGTTCGGCGAAGAGATAGTGAAATACAAGTAATATGGATGTATATGAGTGGTAATAGCAATCTGAATAAAATATGGCAGCGAGTAAACATGCAACAGAACAGTAAGTAAACGGTGTTTTCAGTATTGGAAACAAGGCCTAGGGATCATACTTTCACTAGTGGACACTCTCAACATTGATCGCATAATAAATACTTCTTCTCATATGCGCTACATACACTCTTGTTTGATAATGAACACATTGCGTAGGATTACACGAACCCTCAATGCCGGAGTTAACAAGCTCCACAATTCAATGTTCATATTTAAATAACCTTAGAGCATAATAGATCATTGCAAAATAAACCAAGAACTAACATAGCGCACGCACTGTCCACATTACACTATGAAGGAGGAATAGATCACATCAATACTATCATAATGACAATTAACTCCACGATCTACAAGAGATCATGATCATAGCCTACGACAAGAACCACCCGGTGCACACACTAATCACCTTTACACCATGCAGGAGGAATAGACTACTTTAATAACATCACATGAGTAGCACATAACTAGTAGCGATACAAAGCTCATCATATGGATCTCAATCATGTAAAGCAGCTCATGAGATCATTGTATTGGAGTACAGAGAGAGAGATTAACCACATAGCTACGGTAGAGCCCTCAGCCCAGGGGTGAATTACTCCCTCCTCATCATGGAGACAGTGATGGCGGTGAAGATGGCGGTGGAGACGGCGGTGGAGATGACTCCGGGGGAAATTCCCCGTCCGGCAGGGTGCCGGAACAGAGACTTCTGTCCCCCGAATCTTGATTTCGCGATGGCGGCGGCTCTGGAAGGTTTTCTCGGGTCTCGTCTTCTCCGTCGGTGTTTTTAGGTCAGAGACGATTAAATAGGCGAAGAGAGGGAGTCGGAGGGGCCACGGGCTGCCCACACCACAGGGGGGCGCCCCCTGGGCCGCGCCGGGGTGTGGTGTGGGGCCCCCTGGCTCCCCTCTCGTCCTTCTCCGGTGCTCTGGAAGCTATCCTCGGTCTTTATTTCGTCCGATTCCGAAAATATTTCTTTACTAGGATTTCTGAAACCAAAAACAGCAGAAAAAAGCAACTGGCCTTTCGGCATCTCGTCAATAGGTTAGTTCCGGAAAACGCACGAATATGACATATAATGTGTATAAAACATGTAGATATCATCAATAAAGTAGCATGGAACATAAGAAATTATAGATACGTTTGGGATGTATCAATGACCCACAAGTATAGGGGATCGCAACAGTCTTCGAGGGAAGTATTACCCAATTTATTGATTCGACACAAGGGAGACAAAGAATACTTGTAAGCCTTAACAGCGGAGTTGTCAATTCAGCTGCACCTGGAAACAGACTTGCTCGCAAGAGTTTATCAGTAGTAACAGTTTTATGGCAGTAGGAATAGTGAAATAACAGCAGTGGTGAAATAAAGACAGCAGTGGTGATTATAGTAAACAGCAGGATTAAAATACTGTAGGCATAGGGACGGATTTAACGGGCGTTGCATGGATGAGAGAAACTCATGTAACAATCAAAGCAGGGGCATTTGCAGATAATAATAAAACGGTATCCAAGTACTAATCAATCAATAGGCATGTGTTCCATATATAGTCGTACGTGCTCGCAATGAGAAACTTGCACAACATCTTTTGTCCTACCAGCCGGTGGCAGCCGGGCCTCTAGGGAAACTACTGGAAATTAAGGTACTCCTTTTAATAGAGTACCGGAGCAAAGCATTAACACTCCGTGAACACATGTGATCCTCACATCACTACCATCCCCTCCGGTTGTCCCGATTTCTGTCACTTCGGGGCCATTGGTTCCGGACAGCGACATGTGTATACAACTTGCAGGTAAGATCATAAACAACGAATATCTTCATGAATCAATAACATGTTCAGATCTGAGATCATGGCACTCGGGCCCTAGTGACAAGCATTAAGCATAACAAGTTGCAACAATATCATAAAAGTGACATCTACGGATACTAGGCACTATGCCCTAACAATCTTATGACTATTACATGACCAATCTCATCCAATCCCTACCATCCCCTTCAGCCTACAGCGGGGGAATTACTCACACATGGATGGGGGAAACATGGCTGGTCGATGGAGAGGCGTTGGCGGTGATGGCGGTGAAGATCTCCTCCAATTCCCCGTCCCGGCGGAGTGCCAGAACGGAGACTTCTGGCTCCACGACGACGGTTCTGGAGGGTTTCTGGCGACTTCGACTCCTCCCCGTGCGTTTTTAGGTCTAACCCGATAAGTAGTCCGAAGGGGGGCGTCGGAGGCCAGCCGAGGGGGCCACACCATAGGGCCGCGCCGCCTTATGGTGTGGGGCCCTCGGGCCTCCACCTCTCTTGCCCTTCTGGCTCCGTCGTATTCGGTAAAATAGGGCCTTCGCATAAATTCCGAGGATTTTCCCGAAAGTTGGATTTCTGCACAAGAACGAGACACCAGAGCAGTTCCTGAAAACAGCGTTAGTCCGTGTTAAAATACACAAATTAGAGGCAAAACAATAGCAAAACGTTCGGGAAAGTAGATACGTTTTGGAAGAACGTTTCAGTTCCGGAGATCCACGACGGTCTGCCCAAATTCAACAACGAGCCTCCGGAAGAACTCGCGAGCTGGAGCTTCGTCCCTTCGCTCGCCCTAACTCCCATCTTGGAGAAGGCAGCGCGGAGAATCTCCTGGCTAGTCCATGACGGGCTAACCGGAACCCAGCTCACACTTAGCTGGTTCACCCGGCGGATCCAGCCACTACGGTACAATGCACGGTTAATCTGCGCATACACCGGGGCGGACGACCAGCTCCGAGCTACCCGCCACGACCTTCCGGCTGATTCTCTCAAGAGGAGATTCAAGACGCTCGTGAAGATAGGCCGGGGTCAACCGATCCCGGAATTGATCAAGGATATTTATACAAACAACCAGTGTCCTCCGGTAAGCTCTGATCCCTTCGTTACTTCAAACTTCACAAGTTTTTGGATGTTGACTAACTTATAGTAGCTTTTCTTCCAGCTCGATACTTTGGCGGAGGAAAACTTTCGCACCATACTTCGTGTCCCCGTTAGCGGCGACGCGGCGGAGGAGGTTCCGGATGACGAAGAGGAGGAAGAGGAGCAGGCACCCCGCAAGGCAGCCCCCCGACCTTCGAAGCGTCCCCGCGCCAAAGCTCCCGGCTCTGAAGCCGGAGCCAGCGGCGAGGCCTCCGCCAAGAAGCCCAAGACCATCAAGCCCCCTCCGCTAGACTCAAGGAAAGCGGAGCGGGAACGTTTGAAGATGCTTGCCACAGCAGGCAAACGCTCGCGCCCCATCATCCCCGGCGCCCCGTAAGTTTCCGAGTATGGCACGTCTTTACTTTGATGTAATTGTTTCTTATGCGATCTTCTTTTACTTGTTCGCAGAATTCCGACTACCGCTGCCACCCGGACCACCAGCCAAGAGCCCATCACAAAATACATGAAAAAGTCTCCGGCTGTTGGTCCTCCGACTCCAGCTCCGCCAAGCACTTCCCACACTGCTCCACCGCCGTCTCCTCCTCAGGCGGATCAATCTCCCCCTCCTGCCGCAAATACTCCTCCGGAAGTAATTCCAGTTAGCAGCGAGAAAGTGGGCGGAGAGGATCCTAAGGCCAAAGGCCCTGCCCAAGAAGAAACAGAAGTTCAAGGCCAAGGAGAGGCTGAGGTTACTTCTTCCGAGAAGGTCGGAGCCGGCGCTGGCGACGTCGTCGTTTTTCCGAAAAACTTTGGAGATCCGGCTGACCTCACTTCCACCCCCAAGGCATATGCTACCAAGTTTTTCAACAAGCTGACTGAGGCGGAGAAATGGGAGCTTGAACAAGATCTGCTCAACGCCATGCTGAACAATGCCTGGGGGAAGCCGGATGCCGCGACGTCGGAGATCCAAGACTTCAAGAAGGACGTCGGCCAGTTCTTCGACAAGCTTATCTGCAAGCAAAAGGTACTCCCCAGTAGCCCCCAAGCATGTAGGCGGAAACTAGATACTAGTTAGCGCTTAGATGCTTTAGAATAAAGTCTCTGGAGAGATTTTTAAATTGTCGCAGTAGCCCCCAAGCATGATGTCGGAAGGATTCCGGCAATGATGCTTCAAAGGACCCTACTATAGTAGGCGGAATTTTTACTCCTGCACTGATCTTATTTTACAGGAACAGCAGGCGCTGCACTATGAGCTGCACAAGAACATTGCCCTTCAGCGCCGCGTTACCTTGGGTCAAGCGGAAAGTATCCGGACCCTGAAGAGTAAAAATGCAGAACTGAACAAACAACTGGCGGACGCCCAAGGTTGGTTTCCGCCCTTTCTTGTTATTAATTCACGTTCCGACTTTGAACTTGTTTTTGACTTGAATCCTTATAGGCGCATCTTCTTCCCTGGCTACGACCTCCTCCGAACTTGAGAACCTGCGCTCCTCATACCAAGAATTGGAGACGAAACTGATGGAGGCGGAGCAAAAGAAGGAGCAGGCCGAGAAGCAACTGGCGGAGAAAAACTCCGAGCTCATCAGGGAGAAGGGCGAATTCTTGTTAAAGCGCAATGCTGATAGCGAGACCATCAAGAGGCAGCAGAAAGAACTCAACGGACTCCGGAAATACATGGAGACCGCGGAGCACCATTGGGACTTGCTGACCGAAAACATCCTGGGTACTTGTACTCGGAGTTTCTTATCTTGATGTATAATTTCTTGTGCTCAACTTGAATATTTATTCTTGTATTTTTGTGCAGAGCCGCTTGGATACCCTGAAAAACGCCGGAATAAATTTCCCCGGGACGATCTCCTTTCTCTCGCTGGCGATGATTGCAAGGATCTCATCTCCGCCTCCCGGAAAATATGCCACAATTTGTCGCTGAAGAAGAGCCGCACCTGCGGTCTGCGCAAACTTGTTAAGAAAATGGATATTCTTCCGGAGCTGGTGACGGATCTGCAAGCTTCATCAGCCCGAGGCGCAGCTGCAATGACCTTGACTATGTGCTTGGCGCATAACCCGGAGATGGATCTTGACCGGGTAACTACTGGTGTTCCTCCGACAGCAGATGTCGGTGCGCTTTTAGACGCAGTAAGTGGCTATGATACCCGCATCGCGCGGAGGATCCGTCACGAAGAATTCTACGACAAGGTGGTTCTTCCTGCGGACGAGCCCCTTGAAGCCGAACTTCAGAAAGAGCGCGACGCGGAAACCCGACCTGCGGAATCCGGGACTCAGTTTACCTGGACCAGCTCCAAGGATGCTCCCCAAGAGGAACCCAAGGACAGCGCTGCAGCTTCCGACGAAGACGAAGAAAGTGAAGAGGATGTCTCGTCTCCGGCCGAGGGCGCCAAGGAGAAAGATCCAGAGGGCAATGCTTCTCCGTCCAAGGAGGAGTGAAAACTTTTATGTCCTGCGGGAAAAAACAATGCATCATTTTGGCCCCAGCGAGGGTTTGTAATATAACTTAAATTCTTAAGTAGTTAGGGACGAAACAATCATGCATGCGTGGGCGGAAAAAACTTATCCTGCTATCCGTTTTAAGATTATTTGCATGTGTTGTTTCTTGAAAGCAAGTGCTGGCTTTATAGTTTCCGGCTTGCCCACTTGACCTTCCACGAGCCGGAAAACCCGTGCCGGAAACGCTCGCCAGCGGCGACGAAGCCCAATGGCGATCCGTCAATAACCGCGGAAACAAGCCCCCAGCCCAAGTGCCGGAAGTCGCTACCAGGAATCCATGGGTTTGCAACAGAAAAAATTTCCGCCAGAAAACTTAAGCTTACGTCCTAAAGGACGATTTTGAAAATCACAACTTTCATACACGCCTAGGCGGAAAGATCCAGCTCTGCGGTTTTAGTCGGAAAAAACGTACACGATCCAGAAATGAAAAATTAAAGGAGGTAAAAGACTCTAAGAGTGAACCAAAAGCTTTATTTCATTGATCATGTATCATAGATATTACAAGGTATGTAATGCGTAAAGCGCTAAGTGTGGAAAGGACGTAGCTGTGCTATGTTCCAGGGACGATCTGTTTCATCATATATGTCACCCGGTGACATAGGCATCCCAAATGGGCCTGCCGAAGATAGTACCCGGGGTTTACTGAAGGCCCACTACCCGAAGAATAAGAAGATTCGGAAGCCCAAGATATATTAAGGAAAGTTAGAGTTGTAATAGGAAGTGTTATTTGTAATCTGGCGGGATGAGTTAGAAACCGTCCCGGACTCTGTAACTTGTACAAAACGAAACCCTCGGCTCCACCTCCTATATAAGGGGGGGTCGAGGGACAAAGAAAGGATCGAATCTACTGTCAACATAACCCTAGTTTTCATAATCGTCGAGTACTTTTCGCCTAAACCTTCGAGATCTACTTGCCCTCTACTTCTAGCAAAACCCTAGTCTACAATCTGTAGGCATTGACAAGTTAATCCTTTGTCAATTGGCGCCGTCCGTGGGGATTAGAGGTTGCAAGGAGCTGATCTCGATGGCACGTTCAAGATCTTCGACTTCATCAACAGCAAGCAACGCGATGGATCGAGGTAACAAGGGAAAAACTGATCTATTCAATTTTATTCCTCACCCGCCCTCCCGTATGGATGCATGTGCCTATCTGGAGGAGCCCATCGTCATGACGTTCGGAGAATTCCGATTTGGCGTCAACAAAGAAGGATCCTACCGTCTCGAAGTTCCGATCTCGTCGGAATTCTCAGCGGTCGATTCTAACTTTTCGTCGAGTGACGAGGAGTTTTCGTCGCCATACTTCGTCGACAACAAGGCAAGCGGAAAGCTCGCCAAGATCTTCAGCAACACATCCTTCGAGTCGTCTGCGGACTCCTTTATAAGCAGCGACTCCGACAGCGTCGACAGCTTCACTTCATCGACAAGTCTGCTTCCATCGGAAAAGTCTTCACCACTCTATATGGTGGTGTCACCAATCCTGATAAAAATCAATGCGCAAAATATCATCAGATCTATGTGATAGAAGGGGCAGGCCGATCAGAGCCAGAAACGTCGGAGGCTTTCGACGAATTGGGAAATCCATACGTCGATCCCGCTGATCTCAGACATGGCTTAGGCACTAAATATGTCGGGTCCTCACCTCGAGAAAGAGTACAGCTCCCGCAAGAAGCGTGGGATAGGGCTGCAAAGGCCATGGATGGTTCAGAACCTATGACCACCACTGCTACTGCACAAGAACTTCAAGCATATCAATATAGACTTGCTCGAGTAAGTAGAGAGTTGGAAAAACAGACAGCATCACTAAATAGAAGAAAGGAGGCAGCTTCTGCATCAAGCAGACGCCGAGCAGATTTAAGTCGACAATCAAGAACCTCGGGAGACAGTCACAGAGAAGCTCGGAGGAGAGCAATGTCTCGGTTGCAAAACATACCCGAAGCAGAGAGAGGAAACATAATCCAAAATCTCGACATGTCCTTTATGTCGATCGATGAAAGGGGAAATATCATCCCAAAAACGCCAGAGGCAGGTTACATGGCAACACAAGCATACATCTTGGCGTCCAGACCACCTCCTGGGGACCCGAGAGAACCATTGTTCAATATGGCGATGGCTGGAGTAGGAGTCATGGGAACAGCGTTTGTAACAACGCCTCCCGAAGAAAATCCTAGGCAAAATAGTCCACGACCCACCGCAGCAGTTCAAGACCCCCCAAGAACAAGTGGAGCAAGAGACACAGCGGTCCAAGTAAGGGTAGATAGAGCGCGACAAGAAAGAAGGGAGCGTCAGCACTCACCAGAGCTTGCCGACGAAGATATGTGTGGGCTCCCGTGCTTTACGAGAAGAGTTCGAAAAACTCGAGTACCGAAAGGGTTCAAGTTACCCGAGAATTTCAAGAAGTTCGACGGCCTGCAAGATCCCGAGGATTGGCTCGTGGATTATCTCGAGATGGTAAAGCTGGTAGGAGGAACCAGAGCAACAGCTATGCAAAGTATCCAAGTTCACTGAGCGGTGCCGCGAGATCTTGGATAAAGAAACTCCCCCTAAATTCCATCGACAGCTGGGATAACTTTGAGGACATCTTCGTGAAAAACTTCCGATCCACCTGCAAGAAACCTGCGTCGTTGGAAGAGCTAAGGGCGTGTCGACAAAAACACGACGAGTCGATGAGAAAATATATACAGCGGTGGAACATCATAAAGAACTCGGCGGAAGATATATCTGATGAGAGGGCAATAGATGCGTTCGTGGCAGGAGTTCGCCGAGCAGATTTCATCGAGGACTTAGGGAGAACTAACCCTAAGACCATATCAGCACTCATGGAGATAGCCAACAAATGGGCAGATGGTGAAGACGCAATATACAACAAGCGACACAGGTCGCCAGAAGAGGATCGTGGTCGAAATTATCAAAATAGAAGGCGATTTTCTCGCCAGTTCTACAACAACGATGCTCCCGGCCATATATCGGCTGGTTTTCGAGGAAATCCTGGAGGAAATAGTCGAGATGATTATCAAAGAAGTAATGAGCAACAAGGCGACAATAGAGGTGATTTTCGTGGCAACAGGCAAAATAGTGGACCAAGGATTCAAAGACCTTATGTGTCTCCCGAGGAGATGATGAACGGTCCGTGTCAAATGCACTTTTACCTCGACAACAATGGAAAGAGGCAGTCAGGACATCTCCAGAAAGACTGCCGAAATTTTCAGGCAATGTTGCGAGCCGCAGGAATTGCAAATGCCCAAGCAAATAACAGAAATCCTCGGGAGCCAAGGAGCGAAATCCACCTTCCACCTCCTCCCGCAATCACCGACGAAAATCGACACCAGCTTAGAATTGCGGCAGCACCACATCCACCTCCATATGTTGACCCCAACTCTAACGGTGCGGTCTCGATGATTCAGAAAGCTAGGCCGTCCAACAGGGCGCAGAAGGTAATCTCTCGACAAGTGTTCATGGCAGAGAAGATGCCTCCACCAACAGTCGAGTACCTAAATTGGTCGGGGCAAGACATCGGCTTCACAATCGCAGACCATCCGCAGCAAGTTCCTCGACCAGGACAATCAGCACTCATCTTACCCGCAGTAATCGCTGGTTTCGACGTGTCAAGAGTTTTCATAGATGGCGGCAGCAGCTTAAACCTCATGTATGCAGATACATTGAGGAAGATGAACATATCCCCGCAAACTTGAAACCAACTGACACACGTTTCCACGGGATCACACCAGAGAAGCCAAGTTACCCATTGGGCAAAATCAACCTCGACGTTCAGTTTGGAACCCGAGAAAACTACAGGATAGAGAATTTGGAGTTCGAAGTTGTGGATTTCCCGTCGCAATACCACGCTTTGTTGGGACGACCAGCGTATGCCAGGTTCATGGCAGTGCCGCATTATACATATCTGTTGTGGAGGTTGCCTGGACCCAAGGGACCTATCACAATCAAAGGAAGTTTCGCGCTATCCGATAAATGCGACAAAGATTTTCATCGACTATCAGAAACTTTCGGGATGCAAGCAGAATATGCGGCGCCAAGGTTCACTGATTATGACGTGCTGCCAGAGGTAGGGAGATCTTCTAAGGAGCCAACTTTCAATACAACTAAGGATTCAAAAGAGGTACAGATCCACCCGACAGATCCAAAGAAAACGACGTCCATTGCCGCAAACATGGATGTCGCATAGGAAAGCGCGCTCGTCGAGTTCCTCCGTGAACACTGGAAATCTTCGCATGGTGCCCAGCTGACATGCCAGGAGTACCCAGGGAACTTGCCGAGCACCACCTCAATTTGGATCCTCTCGCAAGACCAGTAAAGCAACCTTTGCGGCGTTTCTCGGAGCCTAGCCGCAAAGCCATGTTATCTGAAATAGATCGACTCAAAGATGCTGGTTTCATCAGAGAAATATCTACCGAAGCCACGTGGGTAGCTAACCCAGTGATGGTGCCGAAAAAACACACAATAGTCCTTCGCATGTGCGTCGACTTCACGTGTCTCAACAAACATTGTCCCAAGGATCACTTTCCCCTCCCAAGGATCGATCAAATCATCGACTCTACGGCAGGATGCGAACGTCTTTCCTTCCTGGACGCATATTCTGGTTATAACCAGATAAGATTAAAAGAAGAAGATGAAGCCAAGACAGCGTTCATCACACCTTACGGCGTGTTTTGCTACAAAACAATGCCCTTTGGTCTGAAAAACGCGGGAGCAACATATCAGCGGATGATGCAGAAGTGCCTAGCAACACAGATCGGAAAAAATGTACAAGTTTACATTGACGATGTCGTAATAACATCAAAGAAAGGGTCGACTCTGATCGAAGACTTGAAGGAAACCTTCGATAACCTCGACAAATTCTGCCTCAAGCTAAACCCGACAAAGTGCTCTTTTGGGGTTCCTGCAGGAGAACTTCTCGGGTTCCTAGTATCAGCAAGGGGGATTGAAGCTAATCCCGAAAAAATACAGGCCATCGTCACTATGAGAAAGCCAACAAAGCTGAAAGAGATACAACATTAACGGGGCGAGTCGCAGCTTTAAGCAGATTCGTCGCCAGGCTAGGAGAGAGGGCGCTGCCGTTTTATGCGTTGATCAAACAAGGGGAAAAATTTCAATGGAACGAGGAAGCAGACAGAGCCTTCGAGAACCTCAAGCGAGCAATTTCGACACCACCGATATTGGTGGCGCCAAAAGAAAGAACCTCTCCTCTTATACATTGCAGCCACACCTCAGGTGGTCAGCACGGCCCTAGTAGTCGAGAGAGAAGAAGAAGGCAAGCTTCATGGAGTTCAGAGGCCAGTATATTTCATCAGCGAAGTACTGTCGCCCTCAAAACAGCGGTACCCGCAATATCAGAAACTGGCATATGGAGTATTCACGACAGCAAGAAAATTGCGACATTATTTTTCGGCGCACCCGATAATAGTGGTCAACGAGGCTCCCTTGTCAAATATACTGAACAACCCAGAAGCTACTGGTCGCGTCTCCCTTTGGGGAATAGAACTTTCTCCTCGGGACATCACGTATGAAAAAAGAAAAGCAATAAAATCGCAGGTCTTACCAGATTTCATTGCAGAATGGATGGAGCTACAAAATACGGGACCCCCAGATTTATCGAGAACTTGGACCATGAACTTCGACGGGTCCAAAAGACTGGAAGGTGCTGGAGCAGGCGTGATATTGGTATCACCTGAAGGCGACAAGCTGAAGTACGTTTTGCGGATGACGTTCCCAAACGCGTCTAATAATGAAGCAGAATATGAAGCTCTCATACACGGGATGAAGATGGCGAAAGCGGTGCAACCCGACTGAAAATTTTCGGCGACTCACAATTGGTGGCACAGCAAGTCATGAACCAATGTGACGCAGTCAATGAAAGTATGATAGCATACAAAGAGGTGTACAATGAGCTGGAGAAATTATTCGACGGTTGTGAGGTAAACCACATCAGCAGGATGAGCAACGATGAAGCCGACGTTCTCGCAAACATCGGGTCACAGTGCCTCGCGATACCTCCAGGCGTGTTTTGGGAAGAAATAAGCGAAAGATCAACAAAGCCAGCAAAAACAAAGGAGAAGAAAGAGAAACCCTCGAGTATCACCAAAGACATAGCAGAAGAAGAAGAAGAGCAAGAGCTAGTCATGATGGTGCAAATTCCATGGATGCAGGCTTACATATCATATATTCTAAGGAAAACAATACCCGACGATCCAGTTGAAGCAAGGCGAATAATCAGGAGATCAAAAGCTTTCACTGTGGTAAAAGGCGAGTTGTACAAACGAAGTATTTCGGGCGTGTTACAAGATGCGTTACACCCGAAGAAGGAAGAATCATCCTGAAAGATGTGCACGAGGGAATATGCGGGCACCACGCGAGCAGCCGAGCTATCGCGGCTAAGGTTTTCAGAGCAGGATTCTATTGGCTAACAGCAATTGAGGACGCAAAGGAAATAGTGAGAACTTGCGACGCGTGCCAAAGATTTGCCGCCAGACCTCACTCTCCTGCAGCAGAACTTATGCCAATCCCATTATCTTGGCCCTTTGCTCAATGGGGTCTCGACATGGTGGGAAAGCTACACAAAGCCTCGCCAGGAGGTTACGAGTATATGCTAGTCGCTGTCGACAAATTTACAAAATGGGTAGAAGCAAAGCCGATAAATTCACCAGATGGCGCGTCGGCGATTAAGTTCGTGAAAAGCATCGTCTTCAGATTTGGAGTCCCTCACAGCATCGTCACAGACAACGGCAGCAACTTCACGTCCAAGGAGTTCAAAGCATGGCAGAAGTGGGCATCAAATTGAGCTTTCTGTCGCACATCCACAGACCAACGGTCAAGTCGAGAAAGCCAACGGCATTATCTGCAATAAAAAACGCCTGCTAGGACCATTGGAAAAAGCACGACATACTTGGCCGGAGGAGCTGCCAAGTGTATTGTGGAGCATCCGAACAACACCAAATACGGCGACACAGGAAACACCGTTTTTTCTGGTCCATGGCGCCGAAGCAGTCCTGCCGATAGAAATAGAGCACGATTCTCCAAGAGTCACAGAATATAATGAAGAAACCTCGAGAGAAGCCTTGGAGGACGATGTCGATGCACTTGACGAAGCTCGAGACGAAGTACTGTCACGAGTCGCCAAATATCAACAGGACTTGAAGAACTACCACAGTCGACGACTGCGCCCAAGGTCTTTTCAAGTTGGTGACTTAGTTCTGCGACTCAACCAAAAAAGTCACGAAAAGCTCGAGTCACCATGGCTTGGACCCTACATCGTCACAGAGGTAATCGAAGGAGGAGCATACAGAATCAAAGACAAGAAGACAGGGATTGCCGAGCCAAATCCCTGGAATGTGGCACAGCTCAGGCGTTTTTACGCTTAGATGCCGAAATATAGTCTACTTTGTAAACATACAATGTACTGAAACACCCGCGAGTTTTCAGACGCACTCTTTTCCTTTTTCGGGGCACCGAGTGGGGCCGGAGAAGGTTTTTAATGAGGCGGGCTCGCGGTGCTGCAATATAATAAAGATAGTAACAATATAACTTTCTCTTTATCGACATGATCAAAGGCTTGACCCGACGAATGCCAATATAGTTGCTCGAAAAAAAGAAAAGCCTCGCCCTAGTATTAACATACAAAAACAGTACCCAACAAAGCAGCTCGGGGGCTGATATTAGCCAAAACAACATATTGAATAAATGCTTTGGTTTAAAACCTCGCATTATACAAATACAGCGAATAGCCACCGAAAATACTCGGGGGCTAGACAAATATAGAAATATGATATATGCTTCACAACATAATCATAATCATGATTTACAAGAAAAAATTATCTACCAGAGGAAAATAACTAGTCCTGATTCAATATATCATCAAGGGTAACTCTGTTTTCTTCAGGAGCAGCGCCAAGAAAATCAGCATAATGACCGTCTGCAAAAAAGTCGGCATCCATCCGAAGAAGGTCTTCAATCATTTCTTCGGCTATAGGTGAAACCTTCGTGTTAATACGATCGATACCAACTTTTCGGCGCCGTACCTTCTCGTGAACTTTCTCAACAACTTGGGTCAGATCAAGCTTCGAGTGGCAGATCTGAAGCATGATAAGGGCAAATCTGGCGCCAGCCACCAGTTGAGCTCTGACAAAATTATGGATCCTATGGGCATCTTTAAACTTCTCCATTAACTCGGGAAGAGTTTTTGGTTGAATGTTCCGAGGAAACATAGAGTTATAAACCATAGACAGGGTCTTGGTACAGAAGACAAGGTAGTCGCGCACTTGGCAAGCACGGTCTTGGAACCTGACAATTTGCTGAGTTCGTTCAGGAGTGGCCCAAAATAAAGAGCCATGGTTAAGGGAAAGATTGACAAGAAGATTTGTCCTCTCATTCACTCTTTGATCCTCGGCGGCAGCATCAAGAACCGAGCCTATTAGACAGCAAAGCAAGAAATTTGGAGGCAGCACAGAAAAATAAAGAAAAAGCACCATAAAGTTGGAGGCACATACCTAACATATCAGTACTAGCTTCCATCATCAGCTCGAGCATGCTATTTTCTCGAGTAGCAGCTCCCTTTGCTTCCAATACAGCAGCATCTTTGGCAGCTACAGCCTCTTTAGCTTGTCGAAGAGCAAGTTCTTCTTGTTCAGATGCTTTCCGAGTTTTTTCCATCATCGCCAAAGTTTGCTTCTTCACGGATTGAAGTTGTCCTCGAAGTTCTTTCAATTCTTCTGCCAGCCCCTTACTCGCAGAATCATCAACAAAATTAACAGGGACAGAGAACTTCTTCGGAAAGGACGAAGGAGAAACTTCGGAAGAATCAGGGATGGACGTATAGTTGTCAAAAATCAACTGAAAAAATAGAAAAACGTCGACATCAATCATTGAGATAGATAGATTTCCATTGATTTTCATAATATACACATGTCTGTTACAAAAGAAGGATCCCTAGAAGACCTAAACACCGCCAGGAGGACTAAGGCGCTAGCATCAAAAGATAGAAGTAAAAAAAAGACAAGGTGGTCTACTTGACCTCCGGCTTTGATGCACTTGGAGCAGGCGCTGGTTTAACACCAAGGAAGGAGAGGATGGGTCTTGCAGAAGGTTTGGCAGCTCTAATTAGAGATTGCCATTTCTTTGTTTCCATCTCCCCTATGTTGCCAACCTTGGACCAGTCGACGTCTTGTTGGCTATTAGCAGTCAGCGCAATGGTGCCTTCAACGCCAATTTTCAGGCCTTCTTGGCGAAGTTTCAGCCCAAGATCTTCGGGTCCATTGAAGGTTTTTGCGAGCTCTACAAAGGTAGCGGGAGTCTCTTTCTTCGGAAAGAAATAAGGAAAAAGCTTCAGCAAGCCAGCTTCAGCATTTTCAAGCCCGTCACGCGCTTCATCCCCATGAATTTCGGAAAGGGTCAGCGCGTCGAGAAGCTCATCACCCACAGGACCGTCAACCTCATATTCTTGATGCGTCCGCCCTACAAACAATCAGACAGATGTATAAAAATAAAGACTACAGGTGAAACGCAAGATAATCAAAGGAAAATCAAAAACTCGAGAACTTACTCACAAAACGCCGACACTGCGATTCCAAGCGGGAAAGAATGTCTGCCTCTCGAGCTGCTTGCTGAGTTATGTTATCACTCAACGTAGTTTCAGCTTTGTGAAGCCTCTCTCGAAGATCTTGAACGGTGGCAGCATCCTTTTCAGCTTTTTGGCGGTTTTCTTCGCTCTGCTTCAACTTAACAGCAAGAGCGTCCGCACGTTTGTTGCTTTCCGCCAGATCTCCTGGAAAAATGGCGGCAGATAAATACTATGATAGAATCATGGTATACATGCAGCAACAGAACAAGACAATAATACCTTCGAGCTTCTTGGTGTAGTCACGATACCCGACAAATTGGGTACCAAGGCGAATAAATTCCTTCATCAAAGGCTGGAAAAACAATCAAGGAGGAAAACGAAGTCAATATAACCAGTATATATACGGAGAACATTCAGTACGATTAAAGTATTGAAAGATTTAAGGTTTACATCATCCAATGAAGGTGTCGAAGATCCACCAGGGAATTGGATAGAACCTCTCGATGGTTCCGTTCTCGCTCCCTTTAATGGAGAGGCTCGGGGGCTCTTCACTGGCGATGGTGGTACGATGTCTTGTTGGGGAGGAGAAGATTCATCCCCATCATGATGAGCTTCCGACACAATCAAAGTACGCGATGTACTCGTTCGTGCAGTAGCATCAACAGCTTGTTCTTCCTCCTCATCACTACAATAAAATGGCGGCAGTATAAGAAGCAATAGACAAAAAACATCAAAACAGGGATAGTAAAAAGCAAGGAGTAACTCACGAGCTGACGAGGGCATCAGTATATGGGTTGAAAGCTGCCTTCTTATGAGAAGGCTCAGCTTCTTCGGCTTTGGAGGTGCCGGAATCTTTTACGTCGTCTCTCTTCCTCTTTGAAGTATGAGGAAGAGAGTGTGTCGAGGCAGTGGCCTCTGATTCAGCAGAAGCCGCGGATTTGTGAGAACCCGCGATTTCAGTGGCAGGGCGAGTGGTGCTTTGGTTGTCATCGTCGACAACGGCACGTTCTTCCACGTCTCCACCTTCAGGAAGAGGAGGAAGAGAAGAAAGAACAGGGTGGCCCTGAGGAAAGAAAAAGTGTCGAGAAAAAGGTGTTAACAAAATAGTAATCGACAAAATAACAAAGCTCGAGGAAACAAATATGGTTACAAAAAAATTACCTCGGGGAGAGGATTGGTGCTACTAAATGGCGCGACACGGCAAGAAGTAGGAATTGAATCCTTCTTGTTCAGCGATGAGATTTTGCGGATAAGTTTCTCAAAGTCCTTCAAGGGAAGATCCTTCGAGAGCCTGTCAGCATCTTCTTCGCCAGTGTATTTCCAGAAGGGGTTTTTGCGAGCCTGGAGAGGCTGCACTCTAGTCCTAAGGAAATAGGCGGTAATCTCAATACCCGAAAGTTCTTTCCCGCGGGTGTTCTGTAGCTCATGAATGCGAGTCATCAGCGCCTCTGTCGCCAATTTCTCCGCTTCAGTAGCTTCAGCATCCCAAGAACGGCGGCGAAAGATTTTGGCTTCTCCGTCAAAAGGAGCGATGTTCTCTTCCGCCGGGTCGGAGCTTTCCTCATGAATGTACAGCCACTTTTTCCGCCAGCCTTGAACGGAGTCGGGAAATTTGACATCAAAATAGTCGACTTCCGACCGAACGCAGATAACAACGCCGCCAATATTATAGGCGACGTTGTGGTGGCTATTGCGGCGAATGCAAAGATGCGTTTCCACAGGGCCCAATTGGGTTGGACCCCGAGAAAGCATTCACAAAGTGTGATGAAAATCGAAATGTGGAGAAGAGAGTTGGGCGTCAGATGGTGCAACTGCAGGCCATAGACAAACAGGAGACCACGCAGAAATTCGTGGATTGGGGGAGAAAGTCCTCGGATGAGGTGGTCAACAAAACTGACCCGATAGTTGATTGGAGGCTTTGGGTAGCTCTCCTCCTTGGGGAACTGGAGCGCGTTCTCCTTCTTGCTGAATCCCATCCTCTTCAGCATGTTGATGTCTTGGTTTGAGATCTTGGATCTCTCCCACTCACTTCCCAGATCTGTGGATGTCATCTTCGATTCTGGTGTGCTATGTCTAGTCAAGCGAGCGCGCGGCGGCATCAACGAGCTGGAGAAAGGAGAAAGGTGCTTGCGCGCGAGAGCTAATGGAAGCAAGGGGCGTTGCAGCGGAGAAGCAGAGGTGCGGCGTGAGCGAAAGTGCTCAAGGAGGAAGACGATGGCTTTATATAGCGTGTACCAGATCATCACAACCGTTCGATTGACAAAAGAAAGGCGCAGATGACAACCACGTGTACAAGGGGTAAAAGGGTATTTTTACCGAGAAGTGAACAGGCAGGAGTTACAGTAATGGTGCCAGAAAAAGCGGAGGACGTGTGTCCCCCACTTGCACGACGTGTCAACTGGATAGGAAAAAGGGACCCACATGACAGTGACACATAGTGGTTTTCGCGTGTTTCCAACACAGAAATCGTGGCTATCATTAGCAACTACGTCATCACGGTAAAAGAAAGTTCGACTATGAAGCTCGAAAAAATTTATCGACTATGCAAGATTATTTCGGGAGCATTTGATCAAACACAAGTTCTTGCCCAAATGCTCGGGGGCTACTTTGGAAAAATAGAAAATTCCGAGTATGACAAGATAGAAATGGCGAGAGCCTATGATCAAATACAAGCATTTGTTCATAGCCTCGGCTACTCCCATCGGGAGCGCTGGTCGCGCACCCGATAAATATAAAACTGTCGAGAAAGATTATAAATATAGTGGCAACGGATACTAATCCATGGAGCCTACACCCAAGCACAAGTCCTTGGCTGTAGCCTCGGGGGCTACTCCCATCGGGAACGCTGTTCGCGTGCCCGATGAATTTTATCAAAATAAAGAAATAGAAGTGAGTATATTTCGAGTTACACAGATAACTCTACATATACTCCCATCGGGAAGACAAAATAAGTCATCAAATATGACTCGATAAAATGTGCTATTCCACAGGCGAAAAGCACTCGACAATATATTCTCAGAACGCCAAAGTTGCGATCAATTTCTGAATGCCGCAAATTTGCGAAGGTAAGACCCCAGATCCGTTACAGGCGTGGCATCGCCAAAGACTGCGCTCTGCTACTTTTATCCGTATCAACAGATACGAAGAAAATCCTAACGGACGCGTTAGGTACTCGATAAATTTGACTGGGACTCGACAGAATGGTAAGACCTTAAGCGGCACTGTCGAAGTTTGCACCAGTATCCCGAGATCATGTCCGGGGACGTGATCTTGAAGTAGTTTTTGCGGATTGCCACTAGAGCAGTTAACTAGTACCTGATCCGTCAGATGAACTAGCCCCAACTACCATTATCCCTGTACAATATAGAATTTTATGTGAAGAAGTATAAAAGCTCTCGAATAAAAATAAGATTTCCCTTGACTCTACGATTCAAGCAAAATCTCGGGCTACTGACATAGGCATCCCAAATGGGCTGCCGAAGATAGTACCCGGGGTTTCTTGAAGGCCCACTACCGAAGAATAAGAAGATTCGGAAGCCCAAGATATATTAAGGAAAGTTAGAGTTGTAATAGGAAGTGTTATTTGTAATCTGGCGGGATGAGTTAGAAACCGTCCCGGACTCTGTAACTTGTACAAAACGAAACCCTCGGCTCCACCTCCTATATAGGGGGGGTCGAGGGACAAAAAAAGGATCGAATCTCTGTCAACATAACCCTAGTTTTCATAATCGTCGAGTACTTTTCGCCTAAACCTTCGAGATTTACTTGCCCTCTACTTCTAGCAAAACCCTAGTCTACAATCTGTAGGCATTGACAAGTTAATCCTTTGTCACCCGGATCCTCCCTTTTTCGTTTCCGGTGCCAGTTGGCAGGTCTATCTTTGAATTCCCGGAAATCAACGAGGTAGTAGGATCCGTTGTGTAGTACTTTGCTGATGATAAAAGGTCCTTCCCATGGAGATTGCAACTTGTGATCTTTCACCTGGCGGAGGACTAAGTCTCCGACCATGAACGAGCGGTTCCGAACTCGACGGCTATGTAGCGTCGGAGCTTCTGCTGATGAATGGTGGAGCGTTGGTCAGCTAAATTCCGAGCTCCTTCGATCAGGTCCACAGATAGCTGTCGAGCCTCGTCAGCAGTTTCTTCATTGTGGCGGAAACTCGCGGTGAATCATGGATGATGTCGGTGGGAGCACGGCAGATCCGTATACCGGGAAGAAAGGAGTAAATCCTGTTGACTGTTAGGGGTAGTTCGTAAACTCCACGAACGAGTCTAGCTCATCAGCCCAAGCTCCGCTGCGCGGCGCAGCGTTCTTCAAGGCGAGGTTTGATTCCGGCTAGTATAAGGCCATTGGCTCGTTCGACCTGACCATTAGATTGTGGATGGGCCGATTGGGACGATGGAGAGCTTGACGGGGTTTGACCTAGCCGGAATCCAGAATTCGTCCGGAGGGACGATCGGAAAATTCCCGGCGTAGAGTACACGCCCCACGGCGATCGAGTCGTCGTAGCTTCCCATGGCGGAGCCCTCCCGGTTCCGGCCTCCAGACGCCTCAGGCCCCACGGTGGCGCCAACTCGTTGCCTAATCGACAATACCTCGGAGGAGGGATCCTCACGAGGGAGGAGAAGTAGGGGCCATGGGCGGAGTGCACACGGGACGGTGGTACGCGAGTTACCCAGCCGGAACACTGCACGATGACAAGGCCTCTGCTGTATGCAGGTATCTGGGCGCTTGCGCGTTGTTACAATGGTTGTGGTCGTGCCTCTAGGGCTCCCGGGATCCGGCTTATATAGACGCACGGATCTAGGGTTTACATGGAGAGTCCTAGCCGGAATACAAGTTGCCTAACTACGGTACAATATCTTGCCGTGCACGTCAAGGATCCGCCTTCCTCATGGTCGTGCTGGATCCGGATACTTTATGGGCCTCCACGGATCCGGCCTCCTTCGTAGGTCGGTTGGGATCGGCTCCTCATTCTGGGCTGGATTTCATCCTTCACGATTAACAGCTGGGTCGCCCGATGGGCCATATGCCACCATCACCATCTGGGGCCACCCGGGCTTGCCGGATCCAGACCATGTCGTTGATATACCCATAAAGTATACCCACAACAGCCTCCATCGCGGTGACGTCCTCCGGGAACTGCCGCGCGCACTCGAGGCGGAGGCGCTTGTCGCGCTCCGCGATGATGAGCCGCTGCTGTTTGCGTGTGACGGCCGGCGTAGGCAGCGCGAGCGCCTCCGCCTGCTCCCGCGTCCACACATCGTCGAAATTCATGGTGCGGCGGGAGCGGCCGAGGCGCCAGGCGACGGAGTTGTAGGCGCGCGCCGCCTCGTGCGCCGTCTCGAATGTGTCGAGGCGGATGCGCTGCTCGCCGGAGCGAATCTCGGCGTCGAAGTGGCCGCTTGGCCGCGCGCGGACGCCGGAGGAGGAGCGACGACGGGGCGGCATCGTGTCGGCGGAGGCGTGGGCGCGACGTGGGAGGCAGAGCGATGTGGGAGACGGTGGAGCGCGTGGCGAATGAATCTTCCAGGCGATTGGCGTGCGCGCGAGGGTAGCGTTTATAGCGCGAGCGACAACTTTCGCGCGCGGGATGCGCAAACGCGCGGTCCTGGCAAAACATTTACCGCGCGTGGCGTTTTGACGCGCCCGCTGGAGGTCCGCGCCGGCTCCCGCGATTCATCAAATCGGCGGTTTTTTAGTGGCCGCGCCTTTTACCGCGTCTGTTGGAGATTCTCTAATAAACCCGGCATGATTTGTTGACACGTGGGCCCAGATACTGTATCAGGGTGATCCCAGCAGAGAACGACCTAGTACTCGCAAGCACTGCAATCCGGAACCAGCCGCCCCCTGTCCCTGGTCGAGGGCCCCACCCAACCTGGGCTTAACGTCACCACACCACTTTTGCGGCGGCCACCGCCCAAACCGAAAGCGTCGGGCGGAGTGGCGTCCCCGTCGCCTTCACTGCCCCACGCCCTTTCCTCCACCTTCCCGACGGCGACGCCGTGATAGGCACGCGCGCGCGGGCTGTGGCGGGATATATACTCGCACCGACTTCCAGCCGCGCGCCACCTCCAGGGCGCTCACCGGCGAGCGGCAGCAGGAGCAGGTGGTGCGGCCGCGATCTCTCGCTCCCCCGCGCGGGCGCGGCGGTCGGGGAAGGCGGCGATGGGGAGCGCGGAGGGCCTCGTCGAGATCCGGCCCCGCGAGCTCCAGTTCCTCTGTAAGCACCCGTTGCAAACCCTCCCTCCTCCTCCTCCTCCTCCTCCTCCTCGTCCTGACCCTCCGCGGCCGCGGCCGTGGCCGTAGCGTGTAATCCGGTGGTGGTTTCGGTGTGTGTGAGGCGCTTGCAGTCGCGACACGGTGCCTCGCTTCGCTTCGCTCATGGCGCGGTGTGCCATGGCCGCCTCATATGTCGCGAGCCATTGGGAAATGGGAGAACCAACATTAACCCCCGCACACACAAAAAAAAACGCCCGCCCCTCCTCCAAGTCTGCAACAGCCATCCCCGCCGCTCGCCACTGCCTCCACCCGCGCCGGCGTCGCCTCGCTGCTCCAGGCTCCATGCGCGGCCTTCCGTCCGACGGCGCGTCGCCTCCAGATTTGCACTAGCGGCAATCCGATTCATGAGGCACGCGGCGCGGAAACCTGCGGCTGCGCTGCTATCCCCGCCGACTCTCTCCCGCTCGTCTCCCTCCTCCGCGCCGATCCTCCAGCCCCTTCGCGCAACACTACCCCAAGGAGGATCGGTCCTGATTCTCCGCCAGCCCCTGTCCCTTCTGCCCAACCGCCTCGTCAGAGGCCACCACTTCCACGATGCACGCAGGGCGCTCGACGAAACGCCCAATCGGACCGCGTCCGCATGGACATCGGCCATCGCAGCCTGCGCGCGCGGGGGGCGGCACGGGGACGGCCTGGCCACGTTCACCGACATGCTCGCGCAAGGCGGCGGACTCCCACCGAACAAGTTCGTCCTCGCCGCCGTCCTCAAATGCTGCGCCGGGCTCGGCTCCGCCGAACCAGGCAGGCGAATCCACGGCTGGATGCTGAGGACCGGGGTACCCATGGACAGGGTTCTCAGCAACGCGCTCCTCGACATGTACGCCAAGTGCGGCGACTACAACCGGACCCGGCGGGCGTTCACAGCGATGCCCCATCCAGACGCCGTGTCCTGGAACATCGTGATCGGCGCGTGCCTGCAGAGCGGCGACGTCCTCGGGTCGCTGCGGCTCTTCGATGCGTCGCCGGTGCGGGACGCTTCGAGCTGGAACACGATCATCAGCGGCTTGATGCGGAGCAGCCGCCCCGCCGAGGCGCTGGGCCGCCTGCATCGTATGGCGTGGGCCGGGGTGGCGTTTAACCATTACACGTACTCCACGGCGCTGGCCTTGGCTGGCACGCTCTGCTTGCCGCGCCTTGGGCGGCAGCTCCATGGCCGCGTGCTGACGGCTGCGACGGAGGCCGACGCGTTCGTTCGGAGCTCTCTCATGGACATGTACTGCAAGTGCGGCGCGATGGACTCTGCTCTGTCAATCTTCGATAGATGCGAGCGTCTTACCGGCGACGTCAACTTTGCATGGAGCACGATGGTCGCGGGGTACATCCAGAATGGCAGGGAGGAGGAAGCTCTCGAGTTCTTCCGTTTGATGCTGCGTCGAGGGGTGGCAGCGGACCGGTTCACCCTCACCAGTGCGGTTGCGGCGTGCGCAAATGCAGGGATGGTTGAGCAAGGCAGGCAGGTTCACGGATGCGTCGAGAAGCTAGGGCACAGCATTGATGCCCCGTTGGCATCTGCCATCGTCGACATGTATGCCAAGTGCGGCAACCTTGACGATGCTTGCAGGATGTTCAGCAGAGCTCGCACCAAGAACGTTGCTCTCTGGACTTCGATGCTCTGCTCCTACGCGTCGCACGGGAAAAGCAGGATGGCTATAGAGCTCTTCAACGCGATGACTGCAGAGAAGATTACACCCAATGAGGTTACTCTCGTAGGTGTTCTATCTGCCTGTAGCCATGGCAGGTTGGTGACTGAAGGAGACCGCTTCTTTAAGCTTATGCAAGAAGCGTATGGAATTGTTCCAAGCATTGAGCACTACAATTGCATGGTTGATCTTTATGGTCGAGCTGGACTGCTCGACAAGGCAAATAACTTCATCATGGAAAACAAGATTAAGCACGAAGCCATTGTTTGGAAGACGTTACTGTCAGCTTGTCGGGTTCACAAGGACATGGAGCACGCAAAGCTTGCTTCCGGAAATTTGATTCAGCTGGAACAATGTGATGCAGGATCATATGTTATGATGTCAAACATGTATGCCACTCACAGCAAATGGCTTGACACTTTGAAGCTCAGAAGTTCCATGCGGGAAAAGAGGGTCTGGAAGAAACCCGGACGATCTTGGATCCATCTGAAGAACATTGTGCATACATTTGTCGCAGGGGACATAGCGCACCCAAGATCAACTGAAATCTATGATTACTTGGAGAAGTTGATGGAGAGACTCAAGGAACTGGGGTACACAAGTAGAACTGATCTTGTTGCTCATGATGTAGAGGAGGAACAGAGGGAAACAGCTCTGAAGTTCCATAGTGAGAAGCTTGCCATTGCTTTTGGTATCATCAGCACTCCGAGTGGAACTCCACTTAGGATCTTCAAGAATCTCCGTGTTTGTGTGGACTGCCATGAAGCTATCAAGTACGTAAGCCGAGCCACAGATAGAGAGATTGTTGTGCGAGATTTGTACCGGTTTCACCATTTCAAGGATGGAAAGTGTTCTTGTGAGGATTTCTGGTGAAACCTTTACCTTAACAATTTCTGGGGACAAATTTATCTATCAAAAGTAGCTGGGATATTGCTCTACATTGATGCGTTTGAACAAGAAGATTGTTTAGGTACATGCTCCAGTCCGAGTGTGAAAGCATGAGAGAGGGAAAGGAGCCGCAGACAACTATTTCCATTAGTGACTTGGATGGGTACATATGCTGTACATGGTGATTTACATATCAACCAACTAGATCGGTTAGGTACAAGTGCAGTCGGTATCCACAATGACAGTGATGTTAAGGTTATCGTTCAACAGCGTGGATGCCTCAGATGCTCTTGCACCTAGCGCAGCATCCCACTTTTTAAGATGACCTTTGACATCAAATGCATGCAGGGTAAACAAAATACAGATCCCACTAAACCCTCTAATAGCTCCAGTGTTTCCAATGGTGGTGCCAAAAGCATAGAAAAAGTTTAGGAGTTAGTTCATTGATGAAATCTGTTTATGTTAGTGTTTTGATGCTCAAGGATGACGTGAAAACAGCTCAAGATGGTCATGAAGCTGCAATGCAGGTGATAAAACGGCTCGCTCCGCCCCACCGCTGGAACCCTTCAACAGCTCGCCTCGAGATTGCACAACACAATTTCTACTGTCGGCCAACAGCAGCTGAACAGAGATGTTCAGTTAACTGAATTGGCAATATAGACATCGTACCAACACAATAAAACGCATCAATCTCATAATACTTCTTTGCTTTTATTTCAGACAATTCTAGTAGATAAGTGCTAGCATTATACATGCAAATAGAGTAGCGGGGTACGACTAGTAGCAAATCACATTTTGCTCCTGTGAGCATGGGATGGCCTGGGCGATGATTTCTTCATGTTGCCTAAAACGGAGTGCCTGCCTTTGGCGAAGACATTGCTGGTGTCTGCGTTGGTGAGCAGGACACACGTGCCAGAGTAGGCGTCCTTGACTCCTTGTGGCCGAGCGCCCTTGCCGGGATGTTTAGGTTATCCCCTGTGCGTGCCTGGGACAGGTTGGGGAAGGCGACGGACATGTCAACGGAGACCTTAGGTTCTGGGAGTCAGATGGCGGTTGCGGAGCCAATTTCGTCAATCAGGGCCACGACGGCTGGCGCTAGCAGTAGACTCCCGTGATTTTTTCCCTATCTGTGAACTTGGAGGTGCTATTTGGGGTGTCAGCTAGTCCGTAGTCAGTTAGCTGGTCATGTATAATTCTGAAAAAAGAATTTCTGATTCGTTTGCTGTTCTATCTCGCTTCTGTTGGGTTGGGATTTGAAGGAGACTGGGTTGCTGCGAGGGTTTAATCAGCCTTGAAATCAGAATGTGGTGTGACCATGTAATGCAGCGGTGTGTCTGTTAGTTTTTTTTTTGAAATTTTCTTTCCCTGTGTTGTATTGTAATGTTAATAATTGCTTAGCTTCTGGGAATTAGTTAATTCTCCCGAAAAACATTTTCAACAGTATTACATTTTTTTTATTCCAGTTGAAACAGTTGTCACTAGAGATTATGTTAGTTTTATTGGGACAAATTTCAGGGACTAACTGTGGCCTGTGGGTATTAACGTTTTTGTAATTTGATACTTAAATTATGGATTTTGAGGTTTAATTCTTCCCATGAAGTTGTTACTTCAGCGGTGGTGGTTGCCTGGTTGGTTCACAGTTGTGATTTGTGAACTGGTAGTTTCTGTAGCATCAGTGGTTCTCAAGTTGTGGCATATGTTGTGCATTTGGGGAATTGAGTTTTCTACATTCCTGGCTTGTTAGTTCACTGGTCTCCACTTGGTCAGCTGTGTTCAGTTACATCGGATTTAGCTTTCACCGGGGGCCAGTGGCGGCAAGGGACCAGGCGAGCTTATTTCCGTATTTATACCAAACAGGGTATATTGGTGATGCTGTTAGATTGTGGAAGATGATAGTTGTCTTTTCTGTACTTATGACAGCATATGATGGCTCTTTGGCAGAATGGGAATGCAATGTATTTTATTTTTACCTTTTTATAAGAATTGTGAGTTGGGACTGTGTGTTCAGCTATCCAAAATTATATGTCGTGTGCGCAGTGGTGACCATTTTAACCTAAATTTGAACTTCTGTTACCATTGATCTGTTGCATGTATGGTACAATGTTATTGTGTTAGTGTTTTGCTCTGGATGTTAGAAAATTGCAAGTAGTTTTTTCATATGATCTTAGATCACATTTGATAATACTTATTAGCAATCTAAATGTGTTTTTTTCATAATTTTTTGATTGTATATCTTATTTTCTTGTTGACAGTTGAGGTGAAGAAGCAAAGTTCATGTTCTATCCATCTTGTGAACAAGACAGATGAATATGTTGCATTCAAGGTTGGTATGCAATTTGAACTTACATTCAAGTTTATGCGTGGTATACTTGAGTGTTTTCTCATAATGTAATGGTAACATTCGGTGCACAAATATACTGGACATATATCGCCTAGCTTTTACACTTTCGTTGCGTAGATATACATTCATCAATGCATGTGGGTATTAATTGATACAATGAAGATATAATACTTCATATCTACTACTTATCGAGCATTTTTACCAGGTTAAAACAACTTCTCCATTAAGATACTCTCTTCAACCGAACACTGGAGTTATTCTTATGATAGCTTTTGCACTTAGTTATTGTATATATATAGTTATATACAATCATCAATGAATTTTTTTGTTTCTTGACACAATGAAGATAGATTAGTACTTCATTTCTATTACTGATTGACATTTTGACCAGGTTAAAACTACTTCTCCAAAAAGATACTGCGTTCGACCGAACATTGGAGTTATTCTTCCAAGGGCAACTTGTGTTTTTACAGGTAGTGTAGTCTTCCACTGGCTGATGATGATATACTGAATACTGATAATGGCAATTTGCCTAACTGTAATGAAATGTTCTTCTGTTAGCGTGTCCTCATTTTTGTAATTGACATGAGTGGACCTCGCTAAAATCAATATTCTGCTCCCTTTCTTGTGAAAGCAGTTGATAACGTAGACACTAAAAATTACATTTATTTCTTCTCTTCACCAATTCTCTTGTCCACTCATGTGATCTATTCATGATAAGCTGAGTCCTCCTGTATTCTTCTTGTATTGATCCAGTGGGTGGAGATAAGCTTGCTTTCAGATTTCATTGGTTTGTTTTAGGTCTTTGGGCTTAAATCTTACTTCCATTTAATTATATGTTATGTTAACTTTGGTGCTAACTGTATTACAGTTACTATGCAAGCACAAAAGACTGCCCCACCAGATCTGCAAATTAAAGACAAGTTTCTTGTGCAAACCACGGCTATTCCTGCTGGTATAACTGATGAAGGCACTATTCCTGCTTTTGTAAGTTCGCACTACACAGTAATTCATGTTCCGTTTGTGATGTTGTTTGCATCTTTCATCCCGAGTTTTAATCTGCCTGATATCCTCTTGTAGTTCTCCAAAGAAACCAGAAGATATGTTGAAGAGAATAAGCTGAGAGTTGTCCTTGTCAGTGCAACTCAGCCTGAAGCAGAGCAGCTCATCAGTGGACTGCCCAATGTTAAGACCGCCATTGAGGTTCCTGTGGCAAAAGAGACATTGAATAATATGAATGAAGTACCTAATGTGGTGAACCAAGTCCCTTATTCCCTGAAAGCAAGCTTTCCCTCCCTAAGAGAATCTCCAGCTATTTTGAGTGAAATTCCTTTCCCTGTAAATGAAATTCCTACTGTTCAGGGAGATTTCCCAGTCCCGTTAAAAGAAGCTCAAGCAACTTCAGTAAAATCTGCTATCCATTTGAAAGGAAGTCCTACCGTTTCTGTTGAAACTCAATTTTCTTCAATAGAAACAAATATGAGCTTAAAAGAAACTCCTACTGTTCTGAGAGATTTCCCAGTCCTGTTAAAAGAAGCTCCAACTACTTCAGCAGAATCTGCTATTCGTTTGAAAGGAAGTCCTACTGTTTCTGTAGAAACTCAGTTTTCTTCAACAGAAATGAATAGGACCTTAAAAAACACTCGTGACCTGAGAGATTTCCGAGTCCCCTTAAACGAAGCCCCAGCTACTTCTGCAGAATCTGCTATCCATTTGAAAGAAACTCAATATTCTACAACAGAAATGAGAAGTGATATATGTGTCAACACAGAGAATCTTCATTCATGTCGTGTACGTGTAGGTTTCTAATTCTGAATTACGTTGCATGTCCTTCTGCCCTTTCTTATCTTATTATAAAAGCTATTCTTACAGGCTACTGCTTCCCTACAAAACTGTATTTTATCTTTATCTGTGTGTTTACTTTGCAGTCTGCTGGTTAACTTATTCGTTACTCGTACCAGGTTGAGGATGTTCAGAATATGAAGTCAGAGCTTATTAATCTTGAAGGCAAACTAGAAGAGGTAGAAATTCTGTAATGAATCATGTGAAACAATTTGCTGGACGGCTTCAGAATCATTTTGTTTGTTGCATTCACCTTTTCTTACAGGCTGAAAATTTGATCATGAAACTGAGGGAAGAGGCCAGAATTACCATCCAGGAACGTGATAAGTTGCGGCATGAAATGGTAAGATATTAACTTCATTATTAATGTACAGTTTTCTCAGATAAAATTTTCTCCTTTGTCATACATTTATTTTAACACAAAGCTTCAAGGATAAATTGAAATGTTCATATCCTGTGGCAAAGGGCTGCCATCGTTAAACTTTCCAGTGATTCTTAACTGTAACCTTCACTAGTACATCTATTTCTGACATCCAATAAATTGAGATCATGCAAAATTTGTAAGTGAAATAAAAAATCTACTATTAACAATTGGCATCATTGTTTGGTATTGAATGATTATTTCTAGTAGCATCTGAACTGCAGAGAACTTGCATGGTATTTTATCAGGATCTGTCCTTGTACTTAAGTAATGTTCAGTTTCTTTTCTGCCGCATGGCTGCCATCATGACTCCATTTATACAGATATACTCTCTTCATATTTATCTAATAATATAGGCCTTGCCTCATAGTGGTTTTACCTTGAATCATTAGACTTTTCATTTCTACCATGACAACCCTTTCCTGGACTTCTGTTCAGAATGCAAGTCTTCAATGTACTATGTCTGTTCATTTCCTGCAGACACATCACACATGTTTACAGGAACTGACATACCATGGCCTGCTCGCTTCTATAACCATGCCAATTCACGCCTTAGTTTTTTTTTTCTGCACGCGTGCTAGATGAAACTTCTGTTTGTGCAGTTGATAATAGTTTCGCTTTTTCAGTGTTTTGTTTTTCTTGACCAAATCTGGAGGGGAGCCCCCCACCCTCCCCCAACCCCCTACCGAAATACTTCATTGCAAAGATTACTGTATGCAGTGTCATCTGCCAGTTGTTACAAACTGAACGTGTTTTCTCTGTTCATGAGCCTAGCAGCTCCGTAATTTTCTCTAATGGTTTGCACGTCTTAATTATGTAGATCTTCAGAAGGAAGGGTGGTCCACGGAAACAAGCGGGCTTCCCGCCGCTGTTCGTGGCCTACATAGCGATTCTTGGGGTGTCGCTGGGTTACCTGTTGCACCTGTGAGCCTGATTCGTGTGGTTGGAGATATCGATGAAAATCCTACTTGTACTGTAGACGAGCTTTCTAAAAGAAGCAGAGTTGAATACTGGAAGGGTAGGTATTCAGAGAGGAGTCCTTGTCTGAGATGATCGCCATCCATAGACTTCAGATGTCCTTCATTACTCGCTTCCTGCTTGAGCCAGGAATCACTGGAGTGCATAGTCATAGGCCAGCTTAATTCTTGGATTGTGTATATAGAGGTTGATAATTGATAAAGATATATTCGCCGTGGAGGCTACAGATGCTACGTTGGAGATGTTCTTGTCAGCAGAGAACCAAACAGAAAACTTGATGCATGGAGTTAGTCACCTGGACAAAAAATCGTTGGGATCTATGATTAATTTGTTGCCACGAACACAAACTTGTTTACACACGTCCAATTGCCAGCCAATCGCAGTGGAACGCAAAACATTTTGGCACGCAAACGACAAGCTGGTGGCAACTAAACTACCAGAAATCCGGCAAGCCGTGCCGGCCGGCGGAGTTTCTCAAAGGCTGGCAAAGTGGCAAACGATGGGTCGTCGCTCGTCAGCCGTTACAAAGCTTAGGATGGAAATGAAAACTTGTCGTGCCTGTTCATGCCCCGGGCTCGACTTTCCCGTGCACGCACATTGCACGTAGGACGTAGCGATGCCGATCGTGGGTTGCTATAAAAGCGGCCTTGCCACCGCGGCATCTCCTCGCCTCCACTAATCCTTCCTGGGAGCCCGATCGCCCGACGGTTCCTCTCCTCCGCAGAGGCTCCTCCCTGCTTTCTCTCTCCGGCCCTCTCCACCTCCTCCGTCGTCGGCGTCCGCCAGCGCCGGGCGCCATGGGTTGCGGTGGCTCCAAAGAGGACGTGGCCACCGGCAACACCACCGCCGCCAACGGCGCCGGCCGCGGCACCAAGCTCTTCCGGAGGAAGTCCACCATGTCCGCCAGCCACCGGTCCTCCCAGGCCTCCTCGTCCTCGTCGGACGGCACCTCCGTCGCCATCAAGGACGTCGTCAAGGAGCCGGCGGCCGGCGTGCCCAAGGCCGCCGACGTCGAAGTGGCGTCGGACGAGAAGCCCGTCGCCGCGGTCGTCCAGGAGAAGAAAGAGGAGGAGGTGGCGGTCAAGAAGGATGTCGCCGCCCCCGGCGTTGCTGCCGCGGTGGTGACCAAGGAGGCGGCGCAGCCTTCTGTGGCGCAGCCTTCTGTGAAGGAGGAGGATGAGCTGCCCAAGTCCACCATGGCCGACGAGGCGCCGGCGGTGGACGAGGCTAAGGTCGACGAAGCGAAGGAAGCAGGAGTGGCCGACGAGGCCAAAGAGGAATCTCCTGCTTACACAAATGAGGGTGGTAAGTCACGCAGTAATCTGAATTAGCATCGGAAATCTTCGTTACAGTCTTACGGAAGAGCCAACATTTTTTTTATGTTTAACACACCGAAGAAGAGAATGCAATGCAAACCTCTTTTTTGGGTTTTGCTGTTGCATGTAGCCATTTTTTGATTTTGTAAACTGTAGTCATCTCAAACTGCACCTTTCTAAGTCTGAAAACGCATTCTTCAGAAGGTGCCCATTTTTTTGTAGTTAGAAAAACGTTGTTGCACATATATATCTGTCTTGCTTAGATGGCCATCCTCTCCGGTCTCCAATAACTGTATTGAACTCACATTTTTATCTGTCTTTTCAGTTCTACTATGTCAGGCTTAATTAATCAACCATTCGAATTCCATACGAATCGAGAAGATGGGATATGAAGAGGATAGCCCATAGTTATAGACTTATAGTACTCCCTCTGTCCATAAACCTGCCACAAGTATTTGGGGCCGGAGGAAGTAGTATTTCTTTGGTGTCGAGATAAGAAAAAGATGTGAAATATATGCAAATGACTTTGCAGGGAAATCGGTTGGGCAGAGCACCACAGAACCCATGGAGGCCAAGCCAGTCGACGAGAACAAGGCAGAGGTTGCTGCCTCCCTACCGGAGTCGTCGTCGCAGGGGAAGACCGCCGGCGCCGCTGATGTAGCCCCAAGCAAATCGGCGGCGAACTAATCAAGTGAAGACGGTGAGGGAGGCATATGCATGGTCGTTGCGAGCACGCATTCAGACACAGGTGAGCGAAGACGAGGCATGCATGTAGCCATGGCGGTGTACGTTTTTTATGTGAGACTGAGCCGTCTGTGTCGTGGGATCGATCGATCTGTCCAGTTCATTCTTTGGTGGATGTGCATTTGCTTTGAAGTATATATGTGCCACGCTTCGTGCATCCCTTTGTGAACATGCTTGGACTTGTCTGGTTCGACTGATACACTGGCCGTAGCTCGTAAGCAAGCTCATGGCGTGCCGGCCAGCCGGCCGGCTATATCATACGGATGGTTTCTTTAGTTATACGCTTTTGAAACGCTGCGATAGGGAAAACGTATGATTGATATGGCAGTCAACTGAATTTTGCATAAATCGAAAACAACATGAATCTACAATATAGAATTAACCTGTGTTTTCCGCAAAAAAGAAGAAGAAAGAATAAACCCGTTTGGGTGCGTGCAGAAAAAATGCAGAAAATTCAATGAGGAAATGGGTGCATAACATACAGTTCGCACCGAAACAAATGAAAATTCTGAAGAGTAATCTGGTGATATATTTCTATGAAATTACATGAAAAATATAATGAGAAATTTTCAATCCTTTTCTTCTTCAACATAGAACACTCGTATTTCATTAAGACATAATCTGATAGCCACAAAATTTGTTCACCTACACCTACACCCAAATCCATGTGCTGGCTTATTACAAGATCGGGGTGCATACACCACACTAGCATCAATAAAGCTCATAGGGAGCTGATACCTCAAATTTCAATCCTTTTCAATAAGCCAAAGATACTCTATACAAAAATTTCGGAAGCAATATAATCTTCCAAAATTTCTATCAAATTTCTTTAAACCAAAGGTTGTTACTGTTTTCTGACTATCTAACGGGAGTAAGGGCATCTCCAGCGGTGCGACCCAAAACGATGACCCATTTGGTCTGTTTGGATCGCACCACGGACAGAAAATGGGTCATGGTTCGGCTTTCCAGGGCAGTGCCCTTAGCAGTGCGACCCATTCAGCCCGGGATGGCCATTTGGCCCGTTGGCTAAAGACAACAAACTATTGAAATTCAAATAAAAATTAAAAGTGTGTGAAATTTTGAAAACCTTTCATTTTTACTAAACCTAGCTACATCTTCTGCCCCGTGCGGGCGTCAACGACTCCACCACCTACTCGTCTTCGTCGTCCTCGGTGAGGTTGACTAACGGGGGTGGTGCCCATGGCCCCTGCTACGCACATGCAGGGTACTTCAGCGCTCCATGCGATGGCGGACGAGATGGCCATGCTGCGTGATACGTCTCCTACGTATCTACAATTTCTTATGTTCCATGCTAGTTTTATGACAATACCTACATGTTTTGTTCACACTTTATATCATATTATGGCATTTATTGGACTAACCTATTAACAAGATGCCACAGTGCCAGTTTCTGTTTATTATGTCTGTTTATTGCAGAAAAGGCCCAAAAACCAAAGTGCTCGGAAAAATCCAGAAAAATTACAGAAATTCTATTTCGCCAGAAGACAGAGCGGAGAAGGGCCAGGCCAGAGGAGGCCCACGGCCTCCTTCCCATCCACCGACGCGGCCAGGAGGGGGGCGGCGCCGCCAGGTGGGGTGGGCCCCTCGGGACTCCACCGACGCCGCCCTTTCGCCTATATATTCCTTCCGTCGCGAAAACCCTAAAGAAAATCTATCATACTCCAGAAAGACTCTCGGAGCGCCGCCGCCATCGCGAAACCTAGTTTCGGGGGTCAGAAGTTCCTGTTTCGGCACCCTGCCGGGACGGGGTCGACCCCAGAGCCTTCTCCATCGACGCCACCGCCTCCATCATGCTCCGTGAGTAGTTCCCCCATGGACTACGGGTTCTAGTAGCTAGTTGGTACTCTCTCTCCCATGTACTTCAATACAATGATCTCATGAGCTGCCTTACATGATTGAGATCCATCGATGTAATCGGTGTTGTGTTTGTTGGGATCTGATGAATTGTTACATTATGATCGGTCTATCTATAAAGTTTGTGAAGTTATTGTTGCTGCAATCTTGTTGTGTTTAATGCTTGTCACTAGTGCACGAGTGGCATGATCTTAGATTTAAGCTCTATAATTATTGCTTAGATTGTATCTACAAGTTGTTTGCACATGTCTATGTCCGGAACCCGAGGCCCCAGAGTGACAGCAACTGGGATAACTGGAGGGGATGGCTTAGATATGAGGATCACATGTTTTCACCAAGTGTTAATGCTTTGCTCCGGTGCTCTATTAAAAGGAGTACCTTAATTACCAGTAGATTCTCTTGAGGCCCGGCTGCCACCGGCTGGTAGGACAAAAGATGTTATGCAAGTTTCTCATTGCGAGCACGTATGACTATATATGGAAAACATGCCTACAATAAACTGGATGTTCTGTCTTAATGCTATAAAAATTATGTCAATTGCCCAACTGTAATTTGTTCACCCAACACTTGTTATTGGAGAGTTACCACTAGTGTAGATAGCTGGGAACCCCGGTCCATCTTTCATCATCAAATACTCACTCGATCCTATATGCCATTAGAAGTAGTATCAACTATTTTACTGGTGCCATTGCCTACGTATTCTTGCTACGCTCTTTGTTTCAGTTACTATTGCTCTCATATTGAAGCTTTCACATCACCCTGTTACTAGTGCTTTTCAGTGCCTGAATTGACAACTCAGTTGTTAAGGCTTATAAGTATTTGTCTCCCCTTGTGTCGAATCAATAAATTTGGGTTTACTTCCCTCGAAGACTGTTGCGATCCCCTATACTTGTGGGTTATCAAGACTATTTTCGGCGCCGTTGCCGGGGAGCATAGCTCTACTCATAAGTTCACTGAGGAGTACACTCTACCTCTCTCTCTGTTTTATTTTATTTTGTTTTGCTTAGTTTACTTTTCTCTAGTTTATTTGTGCTTAGTTTATTTGTCTAGTATTATTTTTAGTTTACTTTTGTCTAGTTTGTTTTTGTCTAGTTTTATTTTTCTTATATACCCGAAATCCATAAAAATTTGAAAAGAAAAATTAAAAACTGTTGTTATGGAAGAACCCATAACTGTATGGAGCTTATAGAATTATATATGAATTATAGAGAATCAAGAAAGGGTAAAGTAATGAGTGCCGTGTTAGAAAAATTGAATACAATTGCTAAAATCTTGCTTAAACGCCATGATATAAACTGTTGCTCTAAACAGGATACTAAACATCTTAAATTCCAATGTGGCTTTAGTGAAGAAGTTTTAATTGTGAACTATCATTGGAATAACTATATTCATCTTGGGTTCGAAGAAGTAGAACAATTTTTTATTTATGGGAGCTTCTGAAATAGAATCATTCATGTCTAAAAATTATGAAACTGTGTTGCTTGTAATGATCTTAAAGATTATGTCTCTTCTATCCTTGATTATTGCATAGAACATTACAACAATAATCCTTATATCATTGATTATAAAGAGAGACTCATTCATGCACAAGAATGCACTCACAATTTGCAGGAACCTGTGAAAGAAGAAATTGATGAACCTGAAAGCTCATTGGATGAAAAAGAGGAGGAGAGTGATGAACAAAAGGAGGAAGAATGGATTAGCTACCCATGCCAACCTTCTAATGAGAGTAACTCTTTATCTCTTACACTATTTGATTGTCCTCCATGCTTACCAAAGGAGATGAATGTTATGTTCCTGTGGATTCTCTTGAAATATTCCCTATGAGTAAAACTTGTGAGAATAATTATGCTACTGTTATCTATGATAATCCATGCTATTTTGATAAATCTTATGATAATGCTTTGTTTGTGCCTGATATCGAAATGCATGGTACTAAAGAGTTTTCTTAGCAAATGTTTATGATAAAGCTCTAGATGATGGTCCTATGTTACTTGATAATATTAATTGTACTACTAATGGAAATGGGATTGGAGAGGTCTTGAATTTATCTAGGAGTCCCATATCTCTTGAGAATGATCAATCATCTTGTTATAGATTTTTAAAAAGTGGGTTTGAAAGTTTTGATCCCACTATTTTTGAGCTTGATAAAAATTATGTGTTTGTAGATCATGAAAAGCATGCTGTATGTGATAGTTATATTGTTGAGTTTGTTTATGATGCTACTGGAAATTATTATGAGAGAGGAAAATATGGTTGTAAAAATTTTCATGGTACTAAAACACCTCTCTACATGCTGAAAATTTTGAAGTTACTCGTGTCTTCCTATGCTTGTCACTTTGTTCTTCATGAATTTATTTGTGTACAAGATTCTTTGCATAGGAAGCGGGTTAGACTTAAATGTGTTTTAATTTGCTTCTTGATGCTCCTTTTGCTTCATTTTCTATTTTCATGTGAGCATCATTAAAATCTTCTGCGCCTAGGGCGTTAAAAAAAGCGCTTATGGGAGACAACCCATCGTTTTCTGTTATTTTTGCTTTTCTTTTTGTTTTGAGTCAAGGTGCTTGTTACTTCTGTAGCAATACCTTTGTATCTTTATTTTCTTGCATTGTTGTGCCAAGTAAAGTCTCTAATAGAAAGTTGATACTAGATTTGGATTTCTGCGCAGAAACAGATTTTTAGCTGTCACGGTTTTGAGCATTTCTCTCTGCAGAAAAATGGAAACATTCTGAAAAATTTCATGCGTTATCCTCAGATATGTACGCAACTTTCATTAGTTTTGAGTTTTCTGATTTGAGCAATGGAAGTACCTTGAAAAAATTCATGTTTACTGGCTGTTCTGTTTTGGATTCTGTCTCTTTTTTGCATTGTCTCTTGTGGACTTTAAGTAAGGCTTTCTAGACGTGGAGAGCTGTAGCTAATATTTTATTGAGTTCTTGCAATGTGTCACTACAGAACTAAAGTGGATTAAAGTTTTTGAGTACTAACCCCTCTAATGAAGTTTATGAGAAGTTTGGTGTGGAAGTTTTCAAGGGTCAAGAGAGAAGGGTGATATAATGTGATCAAGAAGAGTGAAGAGCCCAAGCTTGGGGATGCCCCCATGGGTCACCCAAGCATATTTCAAGAAGACTCAAGCGTCTAAGCTTGGGGATGCCCAAGGCATCCCCTTCTTCATCAACAACTTATCAGGTCATCTCTAGTGAAACTATATTTTAATTCTTCCACATCATATGTGCTTTACTTGGAGCATCTGTGTGCTTTTATTTTTGTTTGTGTTTTAATAAATTCGGATCCTAGAAATCCTTGTGTGGGAGAGAGACACGCTCCGCTTTTTCATTTGAACACTTGTGTTCTTCGCTTTACTTTAATAGTCATGGCGAAAGCTGAAAGCCTCAGCATTGATTGTTATTTGGTTGGAAACAGAAAATGCTTCATGTGGTAATTGGTATACTGTCTTGAATAATTTGATACTTGGCAATTGTTTTGAGCTCTTAAATAGATCATGTTTAAGCTCTTGCATCATGTAGTTTAAACCTATTAGTGGAGAATTACCGTAGAGCTTGGTGAAATTTGGTTTGCATGATTGGTCTCTCTAAGGTCTAGATATTTTCTGGTAAAAGTGTTTGAGCAACAAGAAAGACAGTGTAGAGTCTTGTAATGTTTGCAATATGTTCTTATATAAGTTTTGCTGTACCGGTTTATACTTGTGTTTGTTTCAAACAACCTTGCTAGCCAAAGCCTTGTACTGAGAGGGAATGCTTCTCGTGCATCCAAAACCTTGAGCCAAAACCGATGCCATTTGTGCCCACCATAACTACCTACTATGTGGTATTTTTCTGCCATTCCAAGTAAATACTTCATGTGCTACCTTTAAACAATTCAAAAATTTATTACTCCTTATTTGTGTCAATGTTTTATAGCTCATGAGGAAGTATGTGGTGTTTTATCTTTCAATCTTGTTGGGCAGACTTTCACCAATGGACTAGTGGCATATACATCCGCTTATCCAATAATTTTGCAAAAAGAGCTGGCTGGTGCCCAGCCCTAATTAATTAACTTTCATTAATTCTCTTCACATGTTTTGCCTGATTTATCAGTAAGCAACTTAATTTTGCAATAGACACTCCTCCATGCTATGTGAAATGTTGGAAGGCACCGAGAATTCGGTTAGCCATGGCTTGTGAAAGCAAAAGGTTGGGAGGAGTGTCATCTATAAATAGAACTAAAATACATGTGTAAACAAAAGAGAAGAGGGATGATCTACCTTGCTGGTAGAGATAACGTCCTTCATGGGAGCAGCTCTTTGAAAGTCTGTTTGACAAGGGGGTTAGAATGCCCACTACCATTCGTTGACAACAACAAACACCTCTCAAAACTTTATTTTTATGCTCTCTATATGATTTCAAAACTTGAAAAGCTCTAGCACATGATTTAATCCTTGCTTCCCTCTGCGAAGGGCCTTTCTATTACTTTATGTTGAGTCAGTTTACCTACTTCTTTCCATCTTAGAAGCAAACACTTGTGTCAACTGTGTGCATTGATTCTTACATGCTTACTTATTGCACTCATCATATTACTTTGTGTTGACAATTATCCATGAGATATACATGTTAAAAGTTGAAAGCAATTGCTGAAACTTAAATCTTCCTTTGTGTTGCTTCAAAACCTTGTATTAAGAATCTATTGCTTTATGAGTTAAATCTTATGCAAGACTTTTTGATGCTTGTCTTGAAAGTACTATTCATGAAAAGTTTTGCTATATGATTCAGTTGTTTAGTCATTACCTATTTGTTAACAAACTATAGACCATTGCTTTGAGTCACTTCATTCATCTCATATGCTTTACAATAGTATGGATCAAGATTATGTTGGTAGCATGTCACTTGAGAAATTATTCTTTTATCGTTTACCTACTCGAGTAGGAACTAACTTGGGGATGCTTGATATGTCTCCAACGTATCTATAATTTCTTATGTTCCATGCTAGTTTTATGACAATACCTACATGTTTTGTTTTTATATCATATTATGGCATTTATTGGACTAACCTATTAACAAGATGCCACGGTGCAGTTCATTTGTCTGTTTATTGCAGAAAAGGCCCAAAAACCAAAGTGCTCGGAAAAATCCAGAAAAATTACAATTCTATTTCGCCGAGACCCACGGAGCGGAAGGGCCGGGGCGAGGGAGGCCCGGCCTCCTCCCATCCACCGCGTGGCCGGGAGGCGGTGCGCCCGAGTCGGGTGGGCCCCTCGGGACTCCACCGACGCTGCCCTTTCGCCTATATATTCCTTCTGTCGCGAAAACCCTAAAGAAAATCTGTCATACTCCAGAAAGACTCCCGGAGCGCCGCCGCCATCGCGAAACCTAGTTTCGGGGGTCAGAAGTTCTGTTTCGGCACCTATGGGACAGGGGATCGACCCGGAGCCTTCTCCATCGCGCCACCGCCTCCATCATGCTCCGTGAGTAGTTCCCCCATGGACTACGGGTTCTAGCAGTAGCTAGTTGGTACTCTCTCTCTCCCATGTACTTCAATACAATGATCTCATGAGCTGCCTTACATGATTGAGATCAATCTGATGTAATCGGTGTTGTGTTTGTTGGGATCTGATGAATTGTTACATTATGATCGGTCTATCTATAAAGTTTGTGAAGTTATTGTTGCTGCAATCTTGTTGTGTTTAATGCTTGTCACTAGTGCACGAGTGGCATGATCTTAGATTTAAGCTCTATAATTATTGCTTAGATTGTATCTACAAGTTGTTTGCACATGTCTATGTCCGGAACCCGAGGCGACAGCAACTGGGATAGCTGGAGGGGATGGCTTAGATATGAGGATCACATGTTTTCACCAAGTGTTAATGCTTTGCTCCGGTGCTCTATTAAAAGGAGTACCTTAATTACCAGTAGATTCCCTTGAGGCCCGGCTGCCACCGGCTGGTAGGACAAAAGATGTTATGCAAGTTTCTCGTTGCGAGCACGTATGACTATATATGGAAAACATGCCTACAATAAACTGGATGTTCTGTCTTAATGCTATAAAAATTATGTCAATTGCCCAACTGTAATTTGTTCACCCAACACTTGTTATTGGAGAGTTACCACTAGTGTAGATAGCTGGGAAACGGTCCATCTTTCATCATCAAATACTCACTCGATCCTATATGCCATTAGAAGTAGTATCAACTATTTTAGTGCCATTGCCTCATATACTGCTACTGCTTGTGTTTCTGTTACTATTGCTCTCCTTATTCTGCTTTCACATCACCCCTGTACTAGTGCTTTTCCAGTGCATCTGAATTGACAACTCAGTTGTTAAGGCTTATAAGTATTCTTTGTCTCCCCTTGTGTCGAATCAATAAATTTGGGTTTTACTTCCCTCGAAGACTGTTGCGTCCCTATACTTGTGGGATGAGCCAGAGGCGAGGAGACAGGGTATGCCGGTGGCATGTTTTGCTGCGGCAACGGAACTAGCTGCCCTTCCCACGTGGTCAGCGGCACGCGTGCGGTGGCAGTGGTGGCGGCGGTGGCAGCGAGTTGGTGTGATCCGCCACCATGGCTGTGAGCCGGACGACCTCGTCCAGGCCGTCCCACGACCATTTGGCCTCCTCAATGGTTGCGGCCTTGTCGTAGTCATCTGGCAGGAGCGCCTCTTGCTTCACCGCAGCGGGAGGCGCGTCGTCGTCCTCCTCCTCGTCGGTGGGCGTGGCAAGGTCATCGTAATCCTCGCAGGGTTGGAAGTCTCGCACTTCCTGTGTAGCTCGCCGCGCCTCGTATTCCCAGCCGAGGTAGGCCCACCAAAAGTTGGGCCATAGGTACGCGCGGTCTTACCGCGCCTGCGGGAGAAGATGGATGTGGGTGACGCATCTCCGCATCCAGTGTTGGCCCATCCGTCGATGCGGTTTAGGTGCCAACCGCCCCGCAGCGAGGTGTCGTGCTGCAGGCATGGGTCCGTTTGTCCCACCGACGCTGGCAGTCCAGCATGGGGACATAGTGTCAGGTCCGCTCCCGGGGTGGGGTGGCTGGTGGCGCGCCGCCGTCACTGTGGCTTGCAGCCCGAAGCTATATGTCACGGGCGACAAACTTCGCCTGCATGGAGGTGACCAGCGTGGCGGAGACGACTGGCAGCGGCAGCGGGATGAGGATCCTGCCTCGTGGTTGTTGGCCATCTTCTTCAGCCACGACAACATCTTCATCAGTGTTTGTGGCAGCGGCGGTTTGCTGGCAATGACGAGTAGCCCTGCCCATCAATGCCCGTGCAGGTTCCACCGCCATCGAATGTCGGTGCATGAGCTAAGGCGACGGTGGCAGTGGTCAGCGACGCCTTGGATGGCCATGACGGCTGCTGCGGCAAACCTTCTGCCGTTAGATTGCTGCCATGCAAGCCCGTGATACTTAAGGGAGGATATGCCCTGTCCGCAACGCGTCCGCGCAGACATATTGACTCCTTAAATATGGTGGACCGATGAATCACGCTGAACAGATTGATCTGTTTAAATCGCACCGCTGAAACATGCGAACCTGACCTTCCTGTCTACGCGAACCAATTGGATTGCTGCCATGCAAGGCCGTGATACTCCATTTAAGTCGCACCGCTGGAGATGTCGTAGAAGTTCTCTGACCAGACAATGCCTACCCAGATCCGACGCCCATGCCCAGGAAACGAGCCGCCGAATAGTCTAGCAAGTAGCAACAAGGGCTGGACAGACCGAATCCTCAAAAACAACGTGAGTAGCAACACGAAAGAGGCCATATATTTTGAAACAAACTCTATTTTCGATGAATTTGGGATTATTTTGAATATATCAGCAAGATCTAAATCCTCACACACAGAATGATAGAAACACCAAAAATAAACAAAAAAGGGAGATGAAAAATATATAAAGGTTTGAGATTTTTATGAACGACGTGATCAAGCTGCTTAACTGAAATCTCCTCTTGTACATAAAATCCTATAAGCCGGTGTCCAACCAAGCACCTTGATATAGGTTTTTTTTCTTTTCTTTTTGAAATGGGGATATAACCTTGGCTTCTGCATCATGATGATGCACATGGCCAGTTATTAAAACGATTCAAGTAGAGTATTGTTTTACAACTCAAGCATCGCCAAGAATAGATACAAAAATCAACCAGCGAAAAAGCACATACTCTGAGAACACATTAAAGTAGTCTCCTAGTATGACACCAGCCAATCTAGCACCAAATATCCTCAGCGACCATCTGGAACCGTGTGCATCCAGAAACCATGGCATCCCGCTATCCCTTCGGCGAAAGAAGGGCCCACAGTTGAACCCAATGTGACACCATATGGATAACCTGCAAGAAATGAAAATATTGTTTTTTTTATTAAAGATAATATCATTTCTGACCCGCCATATAGACCAACATAAAGCAGAAACCCCCAATCCGGATAAAAGCTTTAGATTATCTATCTACTCCATTCAACCAGTTACCAAACATATTAGTAGTATTGGTTGGAGGTGGAAAATCATACGTGAAATTAACTGTACCCCAAAGAGCCTAGCTAAAGGACACTCAAAGAAAAGGTGTTGAATAGATTCCTCGTCTCCACAAAAAACACACTTCGTGCACCCATTTTAGTGTCGTTTAGCTAGATTATCCGTAGTTAACAAAACCATGTTGCTCATAAACCACATGAATATCTTTATCTTGAGGGGAATTTTAACATTCCAAATATACTTTCTCAAACAAGGGGTATGGTCACTTATAAGGTCCTCATACATAGACTTAACCGTAAACAAGCCATTAGGTGTTAGACCCCAGACACAACGATCTTTTTCTTCATTCAAGTTTACCGTCATCAGTTTGCGACACAATTGTACCCATGTAGTCCATTTGTTAGCACTCAACACCCGTCGAAAACTAATATTGAGAGGGGTTTGAGCTAACACATGAGCTACTGTTACATTTTTGTGATGCACAATATTATACAAAAATGGATATTGCTGAGCTAAAGATACTTTTCCTAGCCATCTATCTTCCTAGAAACGGGTACCCATCCCATTACCTACTTTGAAAAAACCTCTAGCAAATAATTCTTCCTTAAGCCCAATCAATCCCTTCCAAAAGGGATAATTGGTAGGTTTAACCTGCACCTCAGATAAGGTCTTATGTCTTAAGTATTTAGTTTGTAGCAGTTCTTGCCACATCCCGTCTTCATTAAGAAGTTTAAAAAGCCATTTGCTCAATAAACATCTGTTCTTGATTTTGAGAACCTCAATACCTAAGCCCCCTTGATCTTTGGGTCGGCATACATTATTCCATTTTGTGAGTCTATATTTTTTTTTCTGTTCATCGGACTGCCAGAAGAACCTAGATCTATAGAAGTCCAACTGTATTCTTACCCCAACAGGTTTCTGTAGGAAGGACAACATAAACATCGGTAAACTAGTTAAAACTAAATTTATAAGGACTAGCCTATCACCATAGGATAGTAATTTCCCTTTCCAGCATCCCAACTTACTCGCAAATCGGGTTTCCACCGGATACCAATCAGAATTCCTGAGTTTTCTATAATGGATAGGAATACCCAAGTATCTAAAAGGAAGTGCACCAGCGTCACATCCAAAGATCTGTCTATATTGGTCCTCCTCATCCTTGGCCTTTCCAAAACAAAAAATATCACTTTTGTGAAAATTAATTTTAAGTCCTGAGAGCTCTTCAAAAAGGCATAGAATTAATTTCATGTTAACTGCTTTTTGTAAATCATGTTCTAAAAAAGGATCATATCATCGGCATATTGTAATATAGAGATGCCCCCCTCAACAAGATGATGGATAAGTGTAAGGGTATATTGCCCCTATGTGTGGTTTTGGTAATTAGTGACAACCCCTATGGACTAATGTTTTCATTGAGTTTATATGAAGGAATATTCCATAGGTACTACTTGTATTCCATGTGTTGGATTCAAGTATGGATGCCATGAAGATAAATATATACCTTGTGTATTGGCATCAAGATCATCGATTTGAAGATATATATGTGATATGATTAAAAAGAAGAAATGAAGATGGAGTTCTTATGAGGAACTCAATATTAGCCATGCTCTGGCTTATGTGATAAGCAATGAATGATCAAGATCTTGAGTGCTTGATTCCAAGTGAAGAATTGAAGTTATGGCTCTAAGTCGGTGTCATAGTCTCATAAGTTGAGCTATGGTTGACTAAGATTTAGAGCATGCAGACAAATGAAGAATTCTATATACACCTCAAGATAGTATGATAGAGCATGAGAATATACAAGGTTGACCAATACAAAGAGTGAAGAATAGACTCAAGTTTGGTCAACACATGAAGCATGATGAATGTGCCACGAGAAGTCATGTGGTATGGTAATCCGTTTCAATTATGCTTTATGAACTAACCCATCGTATATGTTCCCTTGTGTTGTCTATGTGGGTTAGGTATCTTTCCATGGGCATTCATCAAAAGTGAGATCTCATATAGCCCATGAGAAGATGACGTCAAATGGTGATCGTCATCAAGGTTGAGTTGGGCAAGTTTAAGTTGAGCATCTCAAGAGGATCATATGCTTGAAGCTTGCCGTCCATTTGGTGATAATGGACATGTGAAGATGTGCATAAATGGAGCTTTCCCATCATGATGTATGGGGGAGCATTTGTGAGTCTTCACGAAGCAAGAATGATCAAGTGAGTGATGTCTACGTGTGCTTCTATTCTTGTAGACAATGTTGGGCCTCCAAAAGCAGAGGTTTGTAGAACAGCAGCAAGTTTCCCTTAAGTGAATCACCCAAGTTTTATCGAACTCAGGGAGGTAGAGGTCAAAGATAGTCCTCTCAAGCAACCCTGCAATTAAGATACAAGAAGTCTCTTGTGTCCCCAACACACCTAATACACTTGTCAAATGTATAGGTGCACTAGTTCAGCGAAGAGATAGTAAAACACAGGTGGTATAGATGGTGGTAATATTGCAGGAAGTAAAGATGTAGTAAAACAGTTAAACAAGCGATGTTTGCAGTATTTGGAAACAAGGCCTAGGGATCATACTTTCACTAGTGGACACTCTCAACATTGATCACATAATAAATAAATAACTTCTCCTCACTTGTGCTACATACACTCTCTTGTTTGATAACAAACACCATTCATTGTGTAGGGCTACAAGAGCTCCCTCAAGCCGGAGTAAACAAGCTCCACAAAATTCGGAGTTCATATTTAAGTAACCTCTAGAGCATAATAGACCGTTGCAATTTAGACCGAGTACTAACATAGCATACACACTGTCACCTTTAAGCTATGAAAGGGGGAATAGATCACATCAATACTATCATAGTAATAGTTAACTCCATAATCTACAAGAGATTACAATCATAACCTACGCCAAGTACTACATGATGCACACACCGTCACCTTTACATCATGAAGGAGGAATAGACTACTTTAATAACATCACTAGAGTAGCACATAGATTAATAGTGATACAAAGCTCATCATATGGATCTCAATCATGTAAGGCAGCTCATGAGATCATTGTATTGAGGTACATGAGAGAGAGATTAACCACATAGCTACCGGTAGAGCCCTCAGCCTCGAGGGAGAACTACCTCCTCATCATGGGAGACAGCACGGCGATGAAGATGGCGGTGGCGTCGATGGAGATGGATTCGGGGCAATCCCGTCCGGCGGTGTGCAGGAACGAGACTGTCCCCGATCTTGACTTCGCGATGGCGGCGGCTGCGTAAGTTTTCTCGTCCCGTGGCTTATGTTTTTAGGGTTTTCAAGTCGGAGAGACTTTATAGACAGAAGGGCAGCCTCGGAGGGGACCTGAGGGTCCCACACCATAGGGGGGCGCGCCCCCCCCTTGGCCGCGCCGCCATGTGGGGTGGGGCCCCATGGGCTCCCCTCTGGTCTCTCTCTGGCTCTCTGGAAGCTTCCGTGGAAAATAAGGTCTTGGGATTTTGTTTCGTCCAATTCCGAGAATATTTCCTGTGTAGGATTTCTGGAACCAACAGCGAGAAAACGAGGCGGCAAGGCATCTTGTTAATAGGTTAGTTAGGAAAATGCATAAAAAGGATATAAAGTGTGAACAAACATGTAGGTATTGTCATAAAACTAGGATGGAACATCAGAAATTATAGATACGTTGGAGACGTATCAAGCATCCCCAAGCTTTGTTCCTACTCGCCTCGAGTAGGTAAACGATAAAAAGAATAATTTCTGAAGTGACATGCTACCAACATAATCTTGATCAACAATATTGTAAAGCATATGAGATGAATAAAGTGATTCAAAGCAATGGTAAAGATGATGATTAAACAACTAAATCATATAGCAAAGACTTTTCATGAATAGTACTTTCAAGACAAGCATCAAAAAGACTTGCATAAAAGCTAACTCATAAAGAAATAAATTCTTAATAAGAGGTTTTGAAGCAACACAAAGGATGATTAAGTTTCAGCAATTGCTTTCAACTTGTAACATGTATATCTCATGGATAATTGTCAACATAAAGTAATATAACAAGTGCAATAAGTAAACATGTAAGAATCAATGCACACAAGTTGACACAAGTGTTTGCTTCTAAGATGAAAGAAGTAGGTAAACTGACTCAACATAAAGTAAAGAAAGGCCCTTCGCAGAGGGAAGCATGGATTACTATTTTCGTGCTAGAGCTTTTATTTTGAAAACATAGAAACAATTTTGTCAACGGTAGTAATAATTCATATGTGTTATGCATAAAACTTCCTACAAGTTGCAAGCCTCATGCATCGAATACCAATAGTGCCCGCACCTTGTCCTAATTAGCTTGGATTTACATGGATTATCATTGCATAACATATGTTTCAACCAAGTGTCACGAAGGGGTACCTCTATGCCGCTTGTACAAAGGTCCAAGGAGATAAATCGCATTTGATTTCTCGTTTTTGATAGATCTCAACTTGTGGACATCCATACCGGGACAACATAGAAAACAGATAATGGACTCCTCTTTAATGCATAAGCATTTCAACAACAGATAATATTCTCATAAGAGATTGAGGATTAATGTCCAAACTGAAAACTTCCACCATGATACATGGCTTTGGTTAGCGGCCCAATGTTCTTCTCTAACAATATGCTACTCAAACCATTTAATCATGATAAATCACCATACTTCAGACAAGACGAACATGCATGGCAACTCACATGATATTCAACAAAGTAAAAGTTGATGGCGTCCCCAGAAACATGGTTAGCGCTCAACAAGCAACTTATAAGAACTAAGATACATAGAAACATATTCATCACCACAATAGTTTTTAAGCTATTTTCCCATGAGCTATGTATTGTAAAGACAAAGGAATGAAATTTTAAAGGTAGCACTCAAGTAATTTACTTTGGAATGGCAGAAAAATACCACATATAGGTAGTTATGGTGGACACAAATGGCATGGGTTTTGGCTCAAGGTGTTTGGATGCACGAGAAGCATTTCCTCTCAGTACAAGGCTTTGGCTAGCAAGGTTGTTTGAAGCAAACACAAGTATGAACAGGTACAACAAAACTTACACAAGAACATATTGCAAGCATTATAAGACTCTACACTATATTCCTTGTTGTTCAGACACTTTTTGCCAGAAAATATCTAGACCTTAGAGAGACCAATCATGCAAACCAAATTTCAACAAGCTCTACGGTAGTTCTTCACTAATAGATTATACTACATGATGCAAGAGCTTAAACATGATCTATGAGAGCTCAAAACAATTGCCAAGTATCAAATTATTCAAGATAATATACCATTTACCACATGAAGCATTTTCTGTTTCCAACAAAATAACAATAAGTGAAGCGATCAACTTTCGCCATTGAACATTAAAAGTAAAAACGAAGAACACTAGTGTTCATATGAAAAAGCGGAGCGTGTCTCTCTCCCACACATGGATTGCTAGGATCCTATTTTATTCAGAGAATGAAAATAACAAAACTAAAATAAAAACACAGACGCTCCAAGTAAAGTACATAAGATGTGACGGAATAAAAATATAGTTTCACTAGAAGTGACACGATAAGTTGTCGATGAAGAAGGGGATGCCTTGGGCATCCCCAAGCTAAACGCTTGAGTCTTATTGAAATATGCTGGGATGAACCAGGGGCATCCCAAGCTTAGACTTTTCACTCTTCTTGATCATATTGTATCATCCTCTTCCCTTGACCCTTGAAAACTTCCTCCACACCAAACTTAAAGCAAACTCATTAGAGGGTTAGTGCATAATCAAAAATTCACATATTCAGAGGTGACATAATCATTCTTAACACTTCTGGACATTGCACAAAGCTACGAAAGTTAATGGAACAAAGAAATCCATTCAACATAGCAAAAAGGCAATGCGAAATAAAAGGCAGAATCTGTCAAAAAAGAACAGTCCGTAAAGACAAATTTTTCTGAGGCACTTAACTTGCTCAGATGGAAAAACTCAAAACTAATGAAAGTTGCGTACATATCTGAGGATCATGCATGATTTTTCGATGATTTTTTTGATTCTTTTACAGAGAGAAGGACGCGAATTTGTGACAGACAGTAAATCTGTTTCTACTCAGAAATCCAAATCTAGTATCAACCTTCTATTAAAGACTTTACTTGGCACAACAATGGAATAAAGTAAAGATAAGGAGAGGTTGCTACAGTAGTAACAACTTCCAAGACTCAACAAAACAGTAGTAAAAATAAAACACATGGGTTATCCCAAGAAGTGCTTTCTTTATAGCCATTAAGATGGGCTCAGTAATTTCAATGATACTCTCGCAAGAAATAAGAGTTGAAGCAAAAGAGAACATCAAGAAGCAAATTCAAAACACATTTAAGCCTAACCCGCTTCCTATGAAAAGGAATCTTGTACACAAATAAATTCATGAAGAACAAAGTGACAAGCATAGGAAGATAAAACACGAGTAACTTCAAAATTCTCAACATAAAGAGGGAAACTTAATATTATTAAGATGCATATAACCATGTTCCCTCTCTCATAATAACTTTCAGTAGCATCATGAACAAACTCAACAATATAACTATCACATACAGCATTCTTGTCATGAGCTACATGCATAAAATTATTACTCTCCACATAAGCATAATCAATTTTATTAGTTGTAGTGGGAGCAAATTCAATAAAATAGCTTTCATTATTATTCTCATCACCATAATCATCATATATAGGAGGCATATTGTAATCATAATTAATTTTCTCCTCAATAGTAGGTGGACTGAAAATATCATATTCATTATTGTAAACATCATATATAGGAGGTAAAGTATCATCAAAGTAAATTTTCTCCTCCATGCTTGGGGGACTATAAGTATCACAACCAGCTTCCCCAAGCTTAAATTCTCCCATAGCATTAGCAATAATAATGTTCAAAGAGTTCATGCTAATAACATTGCTACAACTATTTTGCAAACAAAGTTCCATGGGTTTTTTAATTTTCTCTTCAAACACCCCATGTCCTAATTCAAGATAAAGTTCATAAAGATCTCTAATTTTTTTTGTTGTTTTCCATTAAGCCTAACTAGTGAAAATAAAAACAAGAAACAAAAAGATATAATTGCAGAATCTAAAGGAGATACCTTCGAGCACTCACACACCACCAACAGTGCTAGGAAATAGCTTAGTAGTCGGAGGATGTGAATCCCTTTTACCTTACCTCCCCGGCAACGGCGCTAGAAAATAGCTTGATGTCTATGTGTGCTTCTATTCTTGTAGATAGTGTTGGGCCTCCAAGAGTAGAGGTTTGTAGAACGGCAGCAAGTTTCCCTTAAGTGAATCACCCAAGGTTTATCGAACTCAGGGAGGTAGAGGTCAAAGATAGTCCTCTCAAGCAACCCTGCAATTAAGATACAAGAAGTCTCTTGTGTCCCCAACACACCTAAAACACTTGTCAGATGTATAGGTGCACTAGTTGAAGAGATAGTAAAACACAGGTGGTATAGATGGTGGTAATATTGCAGGAAGTAAAGATGCAGTAAAACAGTAAACAAGCGATGTTTGCAGTATTTGGACACAAGGCCTAGGGATCATACTTTCACTAGTGGACACTCTCAACATTGATCACATAATAAATAAATAACTTCTCCTCACTTGTGTTACATACACTCTCTTGTTTGATAACAAACACCACTCATTGTGTAGGGCTACAAGAGCTCCCTCAAGCCGGAGTAAACAAGCTCCACAACATTCGGAGTTCATATTTAAGTAACCTCTAGATCATAATAGACCGTTGCAATTTAGACCAAGTACTAACATAGCATACACACTATCACCTTTAAGCTATGAAAGGGGGAATAGATCACATCAATACTATCATAGTAATAGTTAACTCCATAATCTACAAGAGATTACAATCATAACCTACGCCAAGTACTACATGATGCACACAGTCACCTTTACATCATGAAGGAGGAATAGACTACTTTAATAACATCACTAGAGTAGCACATAGATTAATAGTGATACAAAGCTCATCATATGGATCTCAATCATGTAAGGCAGCTCATGAGATCATTGTATTGAGGTACATGAGAGAGATTAACCACATAGCTACGGTGAGCCCTCAGCCTCGAGGAGAACTACTCCCTCCTCATCATGGGAGACGCAACAGCGATGAAGATGGCGGTGGCGTCGATGGAGATGGATTCGGGGGCAATTCCCCGTCCGGCGTGCCGGAACAGAGACATCTGTCCCCCGAACTTGACTTCGCGATGGCGGCGGCTGCGTAACTTTTCTCGTCACGTGGCTTATGTTTTTAGGGTTTTCGAGTCGGAGAGACTTTATAGGTGGAAGGGCAGCCTCAGAGGGGACCTGAGGGTCCCACACCATAGGGGGCGCCCCCACAGCGCCGCCATGTGGGGTGGGGCCCCCAGGCTCCTCTTGGTCCCTCTGGCTCTCTGGAAGCTACCGTGGAAAATAAGGTCTTGGGCATTGTTTCGTCCAATTAAGAATATTTCTGTAGGATTTCTGGAACCAAAAACAGAAAATAGGAGCGGCACTTCGGCATCTTGTTAATAGGTTAGTTCGGAAAATGCATAAAATGGATATAAAGTGTGAACAAAACATGTAGGTATTGTCATAAAACTAGCACGGAACATCAGAAATTATAGATACGTTGGAGACGTATCAGTGAGGCATTCCGGCTTGAGTGGACCTTGAAGAGTTGTCATCAAGATCAAGCGGGATGCGCAAGACAAAGGTATGGCCTTGCTAGGTTTCCCTTTTACTGGTCTCAAGGTGGTTCTTGGTAGACCGGGTTATAGGATACATAGCCGCACCATCAAGAGGGGCTTTCGGTTGGGTAACTTGACCACATCGTCTTAGGGAGCTCAACCCTTTGCATGCTTTGCATTACATAAATCTTGTTGCTTCTTGGTGTTTCTCTGTGTGAGGTTCTTGAGCTTGTTGCTAGCTTTACAACAAGCCCAAGTTCATCGAAAATGGAATCCATATCCATCTTCTATTGCGTTTTTGAGCTTGGAGGTTTTACCGGTGTCTCTTTTATAGATAGGTCAAAACATTCATCTTGTGGTTTTTTACTCCGTGGGTGGACAATGATGTTTCTATGCATAAAGTTGTAGGGCTTGTTGTTCTGATTCCAACAAGCCCAAGATCATCGAAATCGGAGTCCGGACGCAAAAGTTATCATGGTTTTTGTAAAACATGTTTTCATGTTTGGCCCGGCGGCGTAGCCTGTCTCACCGGCTTGTCCGGCACAGACCGGCTCCCACACTGGTGCCAACCGGACGGTTTCCAGGGGGCTCTCAGGGCCGCCTGGTCCCTGGCCCGGTCTGACTGGCTCTCCCGCCAGACGGCCCGGTCCCTGGCCCTGTTTGGCCCGGTTTGCCAGGCCACACGAAAAAAACTCCTAGATCTGCCCCCAACGGTTATATTTTACCTGCGGCTAAAAAAGGGGCTTCTTCCCCAACAGTTTTCTAGGGTTATTTAGCACGTTTTTGACCACCATTGTTGAACCTCTTGAGCTTGCTTCCTCTTCCTTCCCTCCTATGATTCTTGCATATTCTTGGTGGATTTGAAAGAGTAGATCTAGATCTAGAACCTCCACCAATCCATTTCTCATCTAAGTGAGGGGAACTCTTGAGATCTAGATCTTGGAGTCATTTGTTGATTTCCTCCATTGTTCTTCCTCTCTAATCTCATCCTAGCATTTGTTGCTTTAGTGGGATTTGAGTGTGAAGGATTTGAACACCTCTAGTGTTCTTGCTTTGCATCATTGCATAGTGTTGAGCTCTCCACCATGATTTGTTCGAGTGAGAGACCGTGAGCTTGTTACTCTTGGAGGGTGACCTCCTAGTTGGCTTGGTTGGTGTCCCGGTGACCTCTTCGTGGAAGATTGTGAAGGGGCCTGGGTTTCTCCTTCGTGGAGCTTGCCATCTCCGGAGTGGAGGAAAAGCTAGCCATAAGGAAAGGGCTATTCCTTTGTGGGATAGGCTCGGAGAATAGGGCGAGCCTTCGCGGCGTTGGGGAATCCTTCGTGGGACCTCCACCCCTCCAAACGTGACGTGCCTTCTTGCAAAGGAAGGGAACACGGGAATACATCTTCGTCTCCGCGTGCCTCGGTTATTTCTATACCCGAGCTTACTTTCCTTGTGATAGCCATCGTGTTTGAAGTACATATATCTTGCTATCACTTGTGCTACATATATCTTGCCTATCTTGCTTAGCTCTAGTTGTTGTAGTTGCACTTAGGTGAGCCTAGCATATTTAGGGTTTGTGTTGTAAAATAAACGTTTAATTCGCATTCTTACAAGCCATCCGTAAGAGTTTTTAAGATGCCCCCCTCAACTCGTCATTTCAATAAGCCCTCCTACTTGACCATCCTCTTTTGCCCATTCAATTAAGATGGCAAGCATGTCAACTACAATATTAAAAAGCATTGGAGACAAAAGGATCCACTTGCCGCAACCCTTTTTTGTCTGAAAATAGTGACCAATATCATCATTAACCTTTACACCCACACTTCCCCTTGAACAAACTGTTGGACTAGTCTACTCCACTCTGGAGCAAAACCCTTCATCCTCAATGTTTGTTGCAAAAAGGGCCATTTCACTTTATCATAAGCTCTTTCGAAATTAATTTTAAACAAAACCCCATCCATTTTCTTACTGTGTAACTCATGAATTGTTTCATGAATAATGACCACCCCTACTAAAATATTTCTACCCAGCATAAAGGCTGATTGTCTTGGTTTTATAATTCTTGGGGCAATCCCCGTTATTCGATTAGTACCAGCGTTAGTAAATATATTAAAGCATACATTTAACAAACATATAGGTCTATATTGTTGTATTTGGACTGCATCCTCTTTCTTGGGTAGTAATGTGATTACGCCGAAATTAAGTTTGTGGAGAGGCAAATCCCCTTTACTAAACTGATTGAACAACGCCATCAAGTCGTCCTTTATTACTTCCCAATTTTTTTGATAAAACTCAGCCGGAAAACCATCCGATCCAGGAGCTTTATTAAGTTCCATCTGTGAGATTGCCTCATAAACTTCCTCTTCCGAAAAAGGAGCTATTAAAATCTCATTTCCAGCCGATGAAATTTGCGGTATATCTTGTAGTACCATATCCTGAACTAAAGAGATATTACTTGGTGCCGGCGCACCAAACAATTCTTTACAGAATTCAGTGATATAGACCTTTAAATTATCTTCCCCGACGATAGTTCCTTCTTGTTGATCTAACTGGAAGATTTTATTTTTTCGATGTTTACCATTTGCTATCAAATAAAAGTATCTCATATTATTCCCTCCCTCCTGAATATGTTTAACTTTTGCTCGTTGCGCCCATTTAGAGTCCTCTTCCCTTCTTAATTTATTTAAGCTTTCATTTGCTTTTTTAAGATCTTCCCTTTCATTCAAATTCAATGGATTTGTTTCCCCTTTCAAATCCAACTGATCAATAATAGATAACAATTTATCTTTTTATTTTTTATTTTTCCACTTTGATTCTTTGCCCATCCTTTGAGAAATATCCTAATATGCCTTAACTTATTCAGCCAAACCTCCATGGGATTAGCTACCTCTAAAACCAATTTCCACTCTTTTACTATCATATCAAGAAAACCTTCTTGTCGCAACCAATGTAACTCAAAGGAGAATTTCGACTTATTACCCAAATGTGCTTTTATTCCCGAATCAATAAGTATCGGTGTGTGATCTGAATCCGTTCTTGTCAATGCTCGTATAGTGACAAGTGGAAATTTTTGTTCCCAAGATATGGATGCTAGAACTCTATCTAGCTTCTCATATGTAGGTTCATCTCGCCGACTTTCCCACGTAAATTGTCTCCCCGATAGAGCAATTTCACGTAGATTCAAATGCTCGATTAAAAACAAAAGGCCAACCAACATAGGTAATGTTTCAGCACCTTGATATAGGTAAAACAAAGAAAATCATGGAAAGGCATACCTTGTCCACACACATCCCACTTGAGCTTTGGTGACGATGTATAAGCTTGCCTCAAGCTCAAACAGTTCACTTGAACATTGTCTTTATGTGAAAACTCACAACAAATGAAAAGGGAGGGGGCCTCTAAGACCCCGAACATGCTAGTACATTAATTATAATTCTTACCCGTTAGATAAGATATTACAACGTAGTTCCAATCTTTAGCACAAAGGACCCTAGAAACTAGAGTGGAAAGGCAGTCAGATCCTTAAACTTTGCCGCCATTGCTGGAGCTCCACCGCCAGCCACTCTCACTGCCACCGGGGAACAAGGCACCTGGGGCAGTAAGTGCGATGAACACCCGACGATTCCCATGAAAAGGTGATACGTCGCAAACGTATCTATAATTTCTTATGTTCCATGCTACTTTTATTACAATACTTGAATGTTTTATACATACTTTACAGCATTATTATACATTTTCCGGCACTAACCTATTAACAAGATGCCGAAGTACCAGTTGCTGTTTTCTGCTGTTTTTGGTTTCGAAATCCTAGTAAGGAAATATTCTCGGAATTGGACGAAATCAACGCCAGCCTATTTTTACACGAAGCTTCGGAAGACCGAAAGGGAGACGAAGTGGGGCCACAAGGTGATCGGACACCGGGCGGCGTGGCCCAGGCCAAGCGCGCGGCCCTTGTCAGGCCCCTCGTGGACGCCCGACCTACCCTTCCGCCTACAAATAGCCTTCGTCGCGAAACCCCCACCAGGAGCCACGATACGGAAAACATTGCTGAGAGCCGCCGCCAGTCCCATCTCGGGGGATTCAGGAGATCGCCTCAGGCACCTGCGGAGAGGGAATCATCACCGGAGGGGCTCTACATCATCAGGCCCGCCCGGATTGATGCGTGAGTAGTTCATCCTTGGACTATGGGTCCATAGCGTAGCTAGATGGTTGTCTTCTCCGCTTGTGCTTTCATTGTTTAGATCTTGTGAGCTGCCTAACATGATCAAGATCATCTATTTGTAATGCTACATGTTGTGTTTGGCGGGATCCGATGAATAGAGAATACTATGTTAAGTTGATTATCAATCTATCATATATGTGTTGTTTATGTTCTTGCATGCTCTCCGTTGCTAGTAGAGGCTGCCAAGTTGATACTTGTAACTCCAAGAGGGAGTAATTATGCTCGATAGTGGGTTCATGCCTCCATTGAATCGGGACAGTGAGAAAGTTCTAAGGTTGTGGATGTCTTTGTTGCTACTAGGGATAAAACATTGATGCTTTGTCTAAGGATATTTGTGTTGATTACATTACGCACCATACTTAATGCAATTATCTGTTGTTTACAACTTAATACCGGAAGGGGTTCGGATGATAACTGAAGGTGGATTACTTAGGCATAGATGCATGTTTGGATAGCGGTCTATGTACTTTGTCGTAATGCCTGATTAAATCACATAGTAATCATCGTTGATATGTATTGAATCTTTATTTGTCAATTGCCCACTGTAATTTGTTCACCCAGCATGTTAGTTATCTTATTGGAGAGACACCACTAGTGAACCGTGGACCCCGGTCCATTCTTTTACATCTGAATACATTCTCTTTTGTTGTTCTTTGTAAACAAACACCATCTTCCACTCGATACGCTTAATCCTTTGTTTTCAGCAAGCCGGTGAGATTGACAACCTCACTGTTACGTTGGGGCAAAGTACTTTGATTGTGTTGTGCAGGTTCCACGTTGGCGCCGGTTTCACTGGTGTTGCGCCGCACTACATTCTTCCACCAACAACCTTCACGTGCTTCTTGGGTCCTACTGGTTCGATAACCATGGTTTCTTTCTGACTTGTTGCTGTGCGCATCACACCTTCCTCTTGGGGTTCCCAACGGACGTGTACATCTACGCGCATCAAGCACTTTTTCTCGCGCCGTTAGGGAGATCAAGACACGCAGGGGAGTCTCCACTTCCAATCTCTTTACTTTGTTTTTGTCTTGCTTTATTTTATTTACTACTTTGTTTGCTGCACTTAAACAAAACACACACAAAATTAGTTGCTAGCTTTACTTTATTTACTGTCTTGCTCTCTATATCAAAAACACAAAAAATTAGTTACTTGTCTTACTTTATTTGCCTAGTTTACTTTTTGTTTACTTCATCATGTTTCCTCCTAAGTTTACTCTGGAAAAGATACCGGTAGGACGAGGGTGTATCATTGGAAGAGATAATATAGAAGAATTTTTCACCCATGTTAGTATGGATGAAGATTTTGAAGATATACCATTATTAAAAACTGCTCCTACTTATGAAAGTGCTTCTGCCTGTTTAATACACATGTTGGAAACTAGATTTGTTAATCTCAATCCCATAATACAACATATGTTTCTTACACTTTCGGATATGGAGATGGGAGAAAAGAAGAATTTTGTTTTAAAAGTCCTTGTTAGGGAATTTGAAGATATAGCTAAAGAAGCTAGAAAAGTTTTTATCAAGCATAAGAGGCTTGGTTTCTTTCCTGATTTTAAACAAATACTTGAAAAGATGGATATGGATAGAATTAAGTATACTAATAATGTTAATGATGGTAGGGAAATTAAAGCGCCAATACCTAGTAAGCTACTAGGGATGCATGAAGCTTTGGAAAATAACTATGCTTGGCTTGTTCTTGAAAATTTGTTTGATGAGAATAGTAAGCCTAGGAGCAATGAGAGAGGAGTTACTTATATAGACCAGATACAATGCATTGTTGAGAAAACTCCCAACTCCCAAGGTAATGATGTTGATGCTTCTTCTCTTGAAAATACTTGATTTGCACTTTCTGCGCCTAGCTGAAAGGCGTTAAAGAAAAGCACTTCTTGGGAGATAACCCATGTTTTATTTTATTTACTGTATTGTTGAGTCTTGGAAGTTGTTTACTACTGTAGCAACCTCTCCTTATCATGTTTTTGTGCCAAGTAAAGTTTCTATGCTAAAGTTGATGCTATATTTGGGATCGCTGCGAAACAGCATTGCTGTCTGTCACGAATTCTCGCATAAGTCTGTAAAATTCAAAAAAATCTGCAAATTTACGAGCGTGATCCTCAGATATGTACAACTTTCATTAGTTTTGAGTTTTTCCATTTGAGCAAGTTAAGTGCCCCTTCCAGATGCATCTTTACGGACTGTTCTGTTTTTGACAGATTCTGTCTTTTATTTCGCATTGCCGCTTTGCTATGTTGAATGAGTTTCTTTGTTCCATTAACTTTGAAGCTTTGTGCAATGTCCAGAAGTGATAAGAATGACTGTGTCACCTCTGAATATGTGAATTTTGGTTATGCACTAACCCTCTAATGAGTTTGCTTGAAGTTTGTGTGAAGGAAGTTTTCAAGGGTCAAAAGAAGAGGATGATATACTATGATCAAGAAGAGTGAAAGGTCTAAGCTTGGGGATGCCCGTGGTTCATCCCTGCATATTTTAAGAAGACTCAAGCATCTAAGCTTGGGGATGCCCAAGGCATCCCCTTCTTCATCGACAACATTATCAGGTCACTTCTAGTGAAACTATATTTTTATTCCGTCACATTCTTATGTTCTTTACTTGGAGCGTCGGTTTGCTTTTATTTTTTGTTTTGGTTTGAATAAAGTTGGATCCCGTCATTCTTATATTGGAGATATTACGCTCCGCTTTTTCATATGGAACACTTGTGTTCTTAATTTTTTTTTGACATAAATACAGTGGGGAAGATCCCCACTGTGTCATTTTTCATTTTTCATATAATACATATGTACATCAGTTCTTGATACAAGGGTTTACAAATGATCTAGCCACTCCTGCAAGCCCTCCTTAAGACTAGGCTTAATTTTGTGTCGAATAGAACTAATACTAACTTTAAAGTGATCAAAACATGCTAAAAGATCTCTACTGTGATGCTCAAAGATGATATTATTTCTCTGTATCCAAATACTCCAGCAGCCTGCAATCAAAGCTTCCTTGAAATAAATATTATTTGATCTCCTCTGTCCATCTATCATCATGTTGATATGATCCATATCTTCATTCCATTCCATACCAATCTTCCACCAAAGATTTCTGCTAAAGTCACAATGGAAGAAGAGGTGTGCCATCGTTTCAATTGCTTGATCATCACATAATACACATTTATTGCATTGCACATAAAATGATTTCCTTTCCATCATATCTTTAGTGTTTAGTCTGTCATGAGCCAATAACCAGAAGAAGAATTTTTGCTTCGGCAGACAGGCAGATGTCCATATCCATTTGAATGGTAGGGGTGCCAAGGGATGATTACATAATGTATTATATACCTTCTTAACAGAGTATGACTTTTCATTCATCGTCAGCTTCCATTGATCACGGGAATTCATGTCATGACTGACTGACATAAGAATTTGACCAAATTCATTGCATTGTAGAGCGGCAATGCTTGACAGTGGAATATTAAATAGATCATATATATCTTCCATGGCTATATTTCTTGCATCTTTAACTGTTATCATCTTATCCTTAGAAAACGAGAACAGATGGGGAAATTTTTCCTTAAGTACCTGATCATACCACTTGTCATGCCATAAAAGGGTTGTCTGACCAGCCCCAATATTACAGATTATCATATCCTTGAATGTAGTAACCATTGAAGTACAGTCTTTCCACCAAAAGGACCCTTTCTGGTGATTTGCCTCAGGTAGTTTCCCATTCTGATAATATGCCGCCCAAACTAGATTGACCCATGGAATATCATGCTTGTTATAGAACTTATATAAATTTTTCATTTGTAATGCCTTGTTCTGCTGCCTCATGTCTAAAACACCAAGACCACCAGCTGTCTTGGGCATACAAACTTTCTCCCAACTAACCAGACATTTGCCAGATTTATGTATATCTTTCCCTTGCCATAAAAAAGTTCTACATGCTTTTTCAACATGATCAATATGAGTATAGTGGATCTTCATAGCACACATAGCATGATTCGGCATAGCAGCAATAACAGCTTTGATTGTAACCAACCTGGCACTATATGACATCATATTAGATAATCCAGATAGTCTTTTGTCAACTTTGCAGATCATAGGCATGAGATCATCTACTTTAGGTCTGGTAGTGCCCATCGGCAGACCAAGATATGTGAAAGGCATAGCTTCTATTTTACATCCAAATATTTGTGCAAGCTCCTGTGCCCTCTGTTGACTTGTATTAATAGGAACCATAGAGGATTTATGAAAATTTATTTTAAGGCCAGTACTAATGGTAAATTTCTCTAGAATTTCCTTCATAATGACAAGTTGAGTTGCTGTTGCAGGCATTATAAGCAATGTATCGTCTGCATATTGGATGACAGGATAGTCCTGACCATACGAGAAATCAAGTGGTAGCTCTAATATTCCTTCATGCCATGCTTGATTGATTATAATTTGTAACAGTTCAGCAGTAGTGACAAATAACAGTGGTGATAGGGGATCACCTTGCCTTACTCTCTAATACATTTAATGCTTTTTCCCGGGACACCATTAAGTAGAACTGATGTGGATGCACTTGTCAGAATATTCTTGATCCATGCTATAAATCTTTCTCCAAATCCAAGATGCTTGAGCATAAAAACAATAGCAGAATAATCCACCATATCAAATGCCTTTTCAAAGTCCAGTTTGATAATCACAATTTCCTTTTTTGATTTGTGGCAAAGATGTAAATATTCAAACGACCAATTTAAACAATCCTGTATGGTTTTATTTTTAATGAAACCATACTGGTTCTTGTGCAAAATAGGAATGATCACTTTCTGCACACGATTAGCCACTAATTTTGTGATGATCTTGATAGCCATGCTGACAAGTGATATTGGTCGAAAATCATTAGCAGACATAGGATTTGTAACCTTTGGTATTAAAGTGATATAAGCAGTATTGAGACTCTGAATATCCACTTCATTATTGTAAAATTTCCTACAGAGATCATAAATCTGTCCCTTGACAATATGCCAATATTTTTTCATAAATCTCCCATTAAAACCATCAGGCCCTGGCACTTTATCATTTGGCATGTGTTTGATAACTTCATCAATCTCTTCATTAGTAAATGGGGCTTCCAAGCATGATAGATAATTATTCGGGATCAAATCATTCAAATCAAACATCATGTTTGTGTTATTGATATTTCCCAATCTCTGCTTGAAAGCTTTCCATAAAATAGCTGCCTTTTGATAGTGATCTGTGACCAAGCTGCCATCTTCATCCATTAGGCTAGTGATATAGTTGTGTCTATAATTTCTGGTGGCTACTGTATGGAAAAATTTAGTATTTTCATCACCCAATTTTGCCCATCTAATATTTGCTTTCTTCCTCCAGTAAATCCTTTTAGCTTCAATAAGCTTTCCTTGATGCTTCTTTAATATTTTCCTGAAATTTGCTTCAGCTACAGATAATAGCCTTTGTTCCTCAAGTCCATCTAGCAGTGCAAGAACATAGCTGCAGTTGTTTATAGTGGTAGTCAATTGTGACAAATTTTTGCTCCATTTCTTAATCCCATATCTCAATGATTTGAATCTTGCAGTAATATCTTGAGCTGAATTCCTGTATAATCCATTATTGCGCCAAAATTCAGATACAACCTCATCAAGTCCTTCAAATTCAAGCCAAAAATCCTCAAATCTGAAGATATTTGATTTCGGGATATATGTGCCAACTTCAATCATGATAGGTAAATGGTCTGATCCAATATGTGCCATGGGAGTAGCCATGGTATTAGGGAATACAGTGGTCCACCTTGGTGATGTGAAAATCCAATCAAGCTTTTCTAGTAATGGAGATGACTGCATATTACTCCATGTGTATTGCCTCCCTTTTAGTGGTACTAGTACAAATGCCCGTGCGTTGCCACGGGTTTTTAAATTTTATTTCTCAATGCATATATATAATTCATAACTCACTATGAAAATTTAAAACGCAGCGAAATGATGAAATGGCATGCCACTATTGTTTCTCATAACATGTCAATACAATACATGCAGAACTTCAGGTGTTTGACAAAAGCCACAATATACTCCACAAACCAATAAGATTCTATCTCGTTTAAAGCATATTTCGACAACTCATATAATTGACATTATTTAAATATGAAATAAACATTCTACTAATACATTTGTATTAATAAGTATATCTACTCGTTAATACTCGATAGATATTTGTACACCTAGTATATTGATTCACAAAATCGTTAACATGGGGTATCTATCCAAGGTGACATCATTACAGAGAAGATTCATCGAAGCCATCAGGACACCAAATGAATCCAGGTAACAATCCATCCAAGGTCTAGCTATTCAGTAAAGCATCATCAACTCCTTGACTTTCGGGATAACAATCAACAAATGTTCCCCAAACACAATGAACAAAACCCAAATTCTCTGCAGATAGTTTCTCACCTTTTGCTTCACCTTATAAGTCAGGAAATGAAAAGTCATTCAATAATTGATCAGTTAGATAAATCCTAGGAAAAATGAAACATACGCAGTAGTGATAGAAAGTACTCTACTGGATAGGGTCGTATTAACAATGGACAATTCAGTGAGCTGCAATCGTGATATAAGAGCTGCGCATGGACATACATCATATTACTAATACTACAGAGTAGTTGAGAGCCAGCAGCACAAAGTCGATCCACAACAATCACAGGAGTGCTCAGTCCATGTTGTCTACTGTCCCAAGATGAAGGCCGGCAAGCACTAAATTTTTGATCCTCAAAAATTGTACTACTCTTCAGTATCATGGGCACCATGATCCCAATTCCCAAGCATGTTGGCATTGCAGATTAGCCAACAGCGCATGATTTGCGCAGATGAAAGAGGATACTAATGATGCATTGTGTCAGGACTGAAATCAGTCACAGTTGGCGACAGGCTCCGTGCCTCCTTCTGGGAGTCTTCATGGCTCCTTGCGCATCCCCTGCGCTTAGCTTTCCCCGCGCTATTTAAGCACTCCAAGAGAAAGAACCGAGCTGTCAAAACAGACTTATTGGAGAACACTTGGATAAAAAACCTCGGGCACAACCTCATTAATGATGCAATCTCTCCCTTATTCATGGCGTCTTGCTGATGCCAAATGTCCAGCAGCTCCCTTAAGAGAACCTTTGCGAGGTCCTCTGTCTTTGTATACTTTTACTTACCACACTTCATGGTCTTGTATTTCCCTCTGCTTAATATACAAAAGACAGCCAAGCTAATCTTTCAAAAAAAGATTTCCTGGATGCCTGGATTGACTCATTGGGTGTCGATCTTGAACACGTCATGCATCCATTCCAGTGGTTCCAGGCACTGGAATTTCCTTCCCCGACGTGCCCCACATCGCCGTTTCTGAATCCCCAAATTGGTTTGTACTACATGCCATCTGCTCCGACGCCCCACGTACAATTATGTAGGGTTCTTCAGCACGACGTGAAGGGAGTCCCTGATGCAACAATGTTCAGTTCCGGCTGCCCTACTGCCGACAGGTTGTCAACATCGTAGGCCAGCAGCCCAGCTTTGGTGACACGTAAGTGTAGTCTGGGGTAAGCGGGCAGAAGTACTCCCACTTGGCCAGGTTGTGGTAAACCTGCACCATCCTTTCCACTCGTGTCTGGGGTTTCTATTCCGCTTTCTGCACGAGATAAAATCATAAAACTGAGGCATGGTACTATGGTACGCATAAAGGTAAATAAATGCATTATAATATACGTGAGAATCGGTGATCCCCTAAAGATGTTTCCATGGAAGCCGGAAGGCTCATGCATATTTGAAGGCAAGATTCAACACATATGCTTTTGAAACACCTATGATATATTTTCCATCGTAACTATCATGGCTGGAGACAGTTTTAAGCATCCATATAAGGACGTCCAAGCAGAAACACTTACCAGCTGTTGTTCAATGTCACGTGAACAGAAGTAGTTCAAAGCAAGAGATTAGGATTAGTTTGGTGTAGTATTCATAAAATTTTAGAATGTTGGCAGCAGTAGTTAGAAGGTAGTGTGCATAGAACAAAGACTCCAAATATTGACAGTCTTGGCAAAGCAAAGAAAATTGTTTTTATCTAGGTTCAGCTATAATTCAAACATAAGGTCTAAAAGCAGAGCATAGTCAGACTGACCTGAAACAAAAGAAGCAGACCCCATAGACCAACAGGTGCAGCAGCAAGAAGATTGTCTGCATATCCAAATGCAACCGCTGTCCGTGCATTTTGACAATAGTGGACCGTTTAGAGATATTACTCTGCTAACAGATACCATATCTTCTTTAGTTGATGTTAAAGTCCATGCCAAGAGACCAATCGTAATCGATAGTCAGGGTTAGGAACACCTGTTCCTCTGTTGGTATTTGTCTTTCTCTCAAACAGCGAAGAAGGATGGAAGTCACCAAATTATGAAAATAGGCGATTGAAACAACGATTCACGTTACCAACAGAATATTTGTGAACCAACCACATGTACTACTTCTGGACTGAGACTGATCTATGCCAAGTTCCATCACTTCCGGTTGAACCCAAGAGTTGAGGTCAAATACAACTATCCATTCTCAACATCAATCACTGGAACATCTAACCATTCTCACCAGATGCCGCCAAACTTCCATCCTTGGAACCTAATAAAATATTGGCTCTACCAAATACATCACAAACTTCACCATAGGACTTCTCTTCCATGAGTATTAATGGCCAGAAACCCGTTCAGGAGTCCAAAGCTCTGACTCAAATTGGTGGCATGAGGCTTCCTAGCAGATGCACCATCTGTCTTCCACAACTCATATGTACCAGGTGTTTGACTACTGAAGATGCCCGATATCCTGGCTCCTAGGATTCCTTTATATAACGACATGCTGGTTCAGAACTCTGAATTTATTGTCACCTCCGTTCACCTCCGTTCATCCCAAACAAAAAGACAATAAAAAGGAAGACCAAAATATGATCAGATCCAGATCTGACGTGCTCCTCGATCATCTTCCAGGCACAGCCGAACCTAAAATCTAGCTGCAGATTAGCTGGATTCATATTTGTTCAGAGCAGAGAAGAACGAACAGGGCACGTCCCAGTGGCATGTCGTTGCACTGACCTGAGTTGGGCATCGAGGAAATGCTCGTGCTCCTCCGGGCACCAGCTCTCCCTTGGCCTGGAGAGCCTTCCTCACCTTCCATCTGGCCGCCCCTCTCTCCCCAGCACGGGCACGGGCGAGGATCTGCTGGACGGGGGGCTAAGAATAACAAGCCGGTGGCACCCCCTCTGGGCCCTCTCCCCAGTGGCACCACATCCTCCCACCTCCAACAGCGACGGCCCTTCTTCCCCTCTCCTTCGCGACCGACCTGAACACGATCCCGCCATTGACGCGATGCAGGTGGCGTCAGGATTTGGCCCAGGCTCCTCCGCCTCTTCTTTGATGCGTTAGGACATCAGACGGTGCAGGGGTGCCAGGGGCCCGGGGGAGACCATGCCGGCCATGGCGGCGCCAAAACCCTAGGCGTCCGCTCGGATCGACTTTTTTTTAGGGTGGCCTAGTGGGAGCATAGAGTAGGGGACAAGGGACGAACGATGGGAGGCTGGCAGTTTTAGTTCGGCCTGGCCCATATGGGCGCGTGCAGGAGTACGACGAGGACGACCAAAAGTTTGACGTATCGCTGTCTGGGGAGAGTATGAAATTGACTATTCGTATAGCTTACAAAGATAGAGTGAGTAGTGATATTACGATGATACAAAGAAGAGAGCGATGTGGTAGTGCAGAAAATCTATACTACACCAGAGAAAGGACAGTACATTATTTATGATAATTTAAGTAGTTTATGCATAGGGAAAAGGCAGTAAGTTAAGGTATAGCTATGTACTGATTTGTGCAGGAGTACCTCACGGTCAAGAACAATAAAGTCCAATTCCTGTGAGTTTTGCTGCCTCTTGATCCCTATATCCCTCGATGTGTGCAATTCTCACAAGAACTTCCCAGTAATTGCATCAGCGTAATACATCCTAGAGGCAAAATCTGCATATTTGTTCCTTCGACCTGCACACAAGTATAACTTCTTACTGTAGAGAAGAAAAGGTAAACATTGCAACGACAATAGAAAGCTGAACAATGCAACTCAGAGAAATATTTGATTTCTTATGAACATAATATATAATTTAGGGTGCAAGGAGAAGAAAAGCGGGATAGAGAAGGAAACAAAATGAAGTAAGAAGAAGAAGAAGACCCAATTAATGGTTAGACCTGCGATAATACTCCCTCTGTGGTTGTATCCTTGCAGTAATAATCATCATCAATTGGACTCCGCGAAAGAACTTAAAAGTGACAAACATCAATCATGTATCTGCACATTGCTATATTAATCTGCTATATTACAGTATGTACCCTATACCTCCGCCTATATTAATTAAGAGACAACCCTATACCTCCGCCTCCTAAGCATAATTAATCCAGACCTTCGTCCATGAGGTCAAGATATCATTACCTATTATATAAACAGAAATATCATTACGTAGTGAGAACCTTTGTCATCTACATGACTACATCTCAATTATCATCTCAAATACTCACTTGAGGGAATTATCCCGTTGGTCAACTGAATTGTCTGATTAGATCACTTCACTTCATCAACAAGTAATCTGCATATTTGTTCCTTTGACCTTCCCAAAAGTGAATAAACATTTGAAAAGCACATGGGAACCTCACATGATTTAGAAGCCTGACCTAATGCATTGTCCACCACCTACAAGCTACAATAAATCACAAGTCTGAAATAAGGACATGTCCATTACCTCACAGAAATTCCGTCGAACACATTGCATGTATCCATGTTGGGTTTCCAGTTGGTGTTGCAGACGTTTCTGTGAGAGAGAGTAGAGAGGCTGGTGCGTGTTGGGAGGGGTGGCCCGGCAAGGATGGGTAGAACGGCAGGGAGATCCGACCCCCTCCTCTCCCGCCTGACCATATCGTCGACCGCTCCTGCGCCGGTGCCGTGCTTGACGGCGAGAGCCGCCACCTGCTGCGAGGAACTCGAGCGCCAGCTAGAGTCGTGGCCGCCCTGGTCAAGGAAGAGACCTTCCTGCTAGGCGAAGCGAGGGAAGGGGAGCGCGAGGAGATGGGAAGGTGAGAGGCGGCAGAGCACACGGGGACGGGGCGGCGAAGACAGTCGAATGGAACGAGGGTATGAGTTTCTCTGGACTTGGTAGGAGATTTTGGTGCGGCCCACGTAGGTGATTGCGCGGAAGCGGCCCAGCTGCGGAAAGGGAGCACGACGACGACCAAATTTGTGTTTAGCGATCGACGTAGGCAGGTGGGACGACCAAAACTAAGAAACGTATTGGACAGAATAAGGAACCAGTTTAGTCTTTTTAAGTAGTAGAGATTTTCTCAAGATCATGCAACCGAATAAGGGAATTAAACAGCATCATAACATGATTGTTGCCACCTGGTCTGTTACGGTCTTCAGTACTACGAATCATGTTAAAGTCACCAAGTATCATCCATAGATCATATGGAACTGAATCAAGGTTTTGTAGCCAGTTAACAAAATTAGTTCTTCCATCAGTATGACAGGATGCATAGATATTGGTAATATACCAAGTTTCACCCGATAGGTTGCAAGTCAATTTGACTGTGATTTGAAATTCAGAGCAACTTATGATAGTTCCATTAAATGCATTGCCATTCCAAATGGTGATCAACCCCCAGAATTACCAACTGATGGTGAAAAAGCAAAATTGGTTCAATCGACGGGGACATAATTTTCTGATATAGGCATTGTCAAATACCTCTCTTTTTGTTTCTTGTAGGCACACAATATTACAGTTACTTTGAGAGATTTTATTTGAGAGATCATCCCATCTGTCCTGTGAATTCACTCCTCTAACGTTCCAATCTAAAATAGTCCAATGTCTGTATCTATCCATATAAACTAAATATAGATTGGTTATACATGGATATCAAATATTGCATCCAATAACGATGTGAAAGCAGAATAAAAGGTCGATCTGTGAACTTCAGTTCCCGGCCAAACCGGCCAGGAAACCAGTCTATCCTTTCTTTGAACCGATTTAACCAGCATAGCAATCGGAAAACTTGTCTGTCATCAATCAAGATATAAGAAGAGATATATCTATAATCCTGTATAGCATCACAAACTAGATACAACATAGGAAATATCATCATAGAAGCATCTGGCATAGCTGATAAAAAGGTGATGGAATAAATATTGTTCTGATCAAATCGGCCTAAAGTTCTGAAATCAAATGGGGGAATATAAATTGGTAGGGAGAATTCAGATGAACTAAAGATAAAGGTACAGATAAAAGCCCTGTACCAGGCCACAAATAGCTGACAATTACACACTATCATCAGAACCCTCTTCATCTAATATCTCTTTAGTTACCATAGCAGATGGCAACTTGCAATGACTTGTACCAATAGCTTGAATCGTCTCAATAGGGAGGTGTGGTGGTGGCGCTGCCTTGCTATTAATAACTTCTGCTTCAAAATGAGTTGCCAGGTTTATCTTGATTTCTCCATTAGGCCTAATGGCAGTCCCCTTATTAGTATTCACCGCAGATGTGCCCTCAGATTCTGCATGCATAACACTACTGTCCTCCTTCTGTTTGGCCTCTGCAGCACTTTTAGCATCATAAAAACCAAATTTTATACCAGCAATCCTGTCACTCCTCCTAACAGCAAGAACATCAACCGGTGCTTTATTTTTTCCTTTTTTCTGTTTCCTAGTATTAGCAGGTACCGTAGGAAAGTTCAGAGCAGGTGCAGTGTCTTCTGGGATGACAGTTGTTTCAGAGACCTCATGAACAGCATTAGGATTATTGACATCAACCTGCAGAAAACACCTTCTTTTACCCTCATTAGGCCCATCCAAATCTATAATATTGCAATTAGCCTCCATGATCTGATATCCATTCAGTCTAGGAATGATGTCAGCAGCATTGCCAACAATACTATTTATGAGCCCCTTTAAAGCAGAAACAGGCTCAACAGATTGAATGATTTCTATAATATCCTCTTTCGTGTTGTGATAAACCCCCTGTGGTGGAGTTATAGGCGCCACCTCAATGTTCTGTTCCTCAGCTGCTGGAGCAGCATGTCCATGCCCAGGTGCAGCAGGTGCAGCCTGACCAGCTTGATCATTTATCTCCATGTCCTCATTATGAACCATATGGTCTCCATGCCAGAAATCATCATGAACAATTGGAAGGGGATGTGGGTTTGCACCATCTGGTGGTAGAGGATCTTCATCACCTGCTACTGGCCCCAACATTCTTGTAGCAAGCAGAACCAAATGGCAAGTCCAAGAGTCTGCATTCCCATCCTCAGTGAGATTTCTAATGACAACCATGCTCATAGGAAGAGTATCCACATTGTAAGCCCTAATCTTGACTAGGATACGTGCTTTGTTTGATAGATCCTTGTTCCACACAAGAAATCTGCCATACGGCGAGACAGTTCTAACAATCATATCTAGATCCCAACACTCATGTGGATAGTTAAGCAACATAATCCAAACATCATGCGTGAGCACAGTAGATCTACGATTAATCCCTCTGTCCTGTTCTACAAATCTGAGAATACTATCACCCACTGGAATAGGGCTGAGACTAACAGCAGCATCACGATCCGTAACAGATGCAAATCGTACAAAAGCAGACCCCATAGCACAAGGAGACATAGACCTGGCTTCAAGCCCTAAAACTTGCAGCTGATGATAGATGGTTTGTGATATAATCTCAAAGTGATTTTGACCAACCTCAGGTACCAGAGAAGCAATGGCCCAATCGTCGCAGATGAGTGGAAAATCTCCACCTAGGACCACATATCCACGTTGAGTTCGCAGCGGTCCAGGGGGAAGTGCAGCCATGCCAGGAGGTACATGTGGGAACGGATCACATGCATAGTTGGTCATCGTCGTAGGCGACTTCTGCTCTGGTGGCGGCGGAGTACCACCGGACGGAGGTGTTTCAGATACGTGAGTTATGCTATGATTGCTGGCAGGGGAAGAGATATGGTGTCTATCTGATGTAGGAGGTGATTTGTTGGCGTAAATATTGATTGGCTTCCAAGAAAATCTCTTCTGCCGAATATGGTTGAAACACTTGCGCGCAATATGGCCATAGTTATAACAACTACGGCATCGTATCTGATTTGTACACTTATTTGCATAATGATCCAGGGAAAAACACCTATAGCAAGCGGGTTGTTGATCACACCGAATTGGATGGGACATATGATCATGGGGCGGCCTATCAGATGGGCTTTGTCTCGTAGAGGAATGAGCATGCAAATTATCGGGCCCAATTGGTAGAGAAGAATTCAAATTTGAATTCCCGCTATACGTGGGCGATCTACTCAGATTATTTCCACCATTGCAGCACAGATCAGATGAAACAGGTGAAACATGGTTACCTGGAGTTGGTACGGCGATGTCCATGGTCTCTTTCCGGCCATTTGTCCGATGCCTGGCATTTGCATTAGGTTTGATGCGATATTCTTTCCTGATGTATCCATGCACACGTCTTAGATCTGAACGTGTTCTTCTGCGATTCACGATGGTCCATTCTTTCTCTTGTTTATGTAACCAGATCTGTTCCTCCCTCCGCCAGTTTGGACCACCATTGCTCCAAAGATGGAAATAACAAACAAAATCCTTGCACTTATATGATCGAAGGTTACAGATCATAAAACCAACCGCCTTGGAGCAGACATCAAAGATGAAAACCCGATCACGAATTAAGCACACACGAAAAGAATTGTATGGATCACCCAAACATGCCGATAGAGCAAGTCCAACCGTAGTAGCATCAAGATTGATAAGGGGTGGCCCGATCTTCTCAGTAAGCAACGGTGGTGATGATGATCACGGGTGATGGCAGCGGAGATACACGAAGATGAAGTGGATGATAACTTGTATGACGCAACGAGATCTCTCGATTGGTCCCTGTCGCCAATGCAACAGCTCTCAACCTGCAAGATATTCGCAACTCCACACACTTGCGCACGTAGCCGCCGACCACGAAGCGGTAAGTTGCAACCGTCTAATTCCCAATGGAACAGCAGATCACACAAGACTTAAACAGGATCTACACAATATCCAAGCAATATGGTGTAGGGAATTCAATAGTTTTGCGAGCAAACAACTAAGAACTAGGGTTTATCTTAAACGTGGTCTAAAGCAGCTAGGGGGTCGTCCAAGGCACTTATATAGGCGTCCGGGACGAGTTCTGGTCGAAAAATACAAGGAAAAACCGACCCAGAATAGATCTGGTCGAGACAGACTCGGACGCGTCCGGTCTGGGATCGGTCAGGACGGTCGGCGTGTGGCGACCCAACTGGCGGACCGGACCGGACCGTCCGGTCGTGGTCCGGTCAACCGGGGGGACCGAGAAACTGCGAAGTTTCCGGTTTCGTCCGGTACGAGGGCTTCGTCCGGTCGTCGTCCGGTTAGCGGCCGGTCGACCAGCCAGGGACCGGCTGGCCGGTCGGGGCCGGTCTGACCGGGTTCGGACCGGCCTGGACGTCGTCTTCTCCTCTCGCGCATGCCTCCCGCTCCTCCCTCGCGCGTCCATGAGATATCTTCATGTCCAGCTCCATGTCCACTTCACGGCCATCTTGACGTCCGTCTTCATGTCCAGCTGCTCCTCTCCTCGTGCGATGCTCGTCTCCTCTTGATACCTGATGATACATAAGTAATAGGACTTAGGCAGTATAAAGTTCTCATCAATCAAAGTATCGTTTAGAAACAAGTTCACCTGTTGTTTAAGTAGCTTCGCACGAGCTCGTGTTATTGGTCCAATCCTAACTTCATTGGACTTGAGCTTCACAGCAGGTTCATCTTCAATTGGTAATGACGGAGGTAGTAGTGAGGTAGGGATGTCCTCATCATCTCCCCCCTTCAAAAGGCGTCGACCCCGACGCTCCAAGGTCTTCTCCGTCATATGGTGTCAAATCAGCAACATTGAAAGAATTACTGACACCAAACTCATCCTCGGAAGATCTATCGAGTATGCATTATCATTGATCTTGGCAAGCACTTTGTAAGGACCATCACCACGAGGCTTCAACTTAGACTTCCTCAGCTTTGGGAACCTATCCTTGCGAAAATGTACCCAGACCAAATCACCAGGCTTGAACAACATCTCTTTGCGCTTCTTATTCATCCTTGCAGCATTGCTCTTGCCTTTCTTCTCAATCAACTCTTTAGTCTTCTCATGAATCTTCTTCACATAATCTGCCCTCTTTGATGCCTCCATATTAACTCTCTCATGTATGGGCAAAGGCAACAAGTCAAGTGGAGTAATGGGTTTGAAACCATACACCACCTCAAAAGGACATAGCTCCGTGGTAGAATGTACCGCCCTGTTGTAAGCAAACTCCACATGCGGCAAACAATCTTCCCACTCCTTCAGGTTCTTCTTGATCATGGATCTCAACAGTTGTGACAATGTTCTATTCACCACTTCAGTTTGACCATCAGTTTGGGGATGACAAGTAGTGCTGAACAGCAGCTTCGTCCCTAGCTTTTTCCAAAGCGTCTTCCAGAAGTAGCTCATAAACTTCACGTCACGATCAGAAACAATAGTCTTCGGGACTCCATGTAGACGTACAATCTCCCTGAAAAACGGGTTAGCAATATGCGACGCATCGTCGCTCTTGTGGCAGGCAATAAAGTGGGACATCTTAGAGAATCTATCCACTACCACAAATATAGAATCATGGCCTCTCTTAGTACGCGGCAAACCCAACACAAAATCCATACTAATATCCTCCCATGGTGTAGTAGGTGCCGGTAAAGGAGTATACAAACCGTGAGGCTTCAGCTTGGACTTAGACTTGTTGCAAGTAATGCATCTTCGCACATATCTATCTACATCCCGCCTCATCTTTGGCCAATAAAAGTGGTCAGCTAGCATGAGTAGCGTCTTCTCACGCCCAAAGTGACCCATCAAACCTCCAGCATGTGATTCCTGCAATAAGAGCAAACGCACAGACGATTCTGGAACACATAGTTTGTTAGCCCTAAACAAGAACCCATCATGTATGTGATATTTGTCCCATGCTTTACCAAGAGCACATAAGCGATATGGTTCAGCAAAATCATGATCAGTGGCATACAAATCACATAGTATCTCTAAACCAGGAATTTTAACATCAAGTTGAGTTAATAGCATATTCTTCCTAGATAGAGCATCAGCAACAATATTATCTTTTCCCTTCTTATGCTTAATAATGTATGGAAAAGACTCAATGAACTCAACCCACTTAGCTAGACGCTTATGCAAAGTAGATTGGGCTTTCAGGTATTTCAAAGCTTCATGATCAGAATGTATGATAAACTCTTTTGGCCACAAGTAATGTTGCCAAACCTCAAGAACTCTAATTAAAGCATACAATTCTTTATCATATATAGGATAGTTCAACTTAGCACCAGAAAGTTTCTCAGAAAAATATGCAATTGGGCGACCCTCTTGCATCAACACACCACCAATTCCAATACCACTAGCATCACATTCAATCTCAAATTGCTTATTGAAATCGGGAAGTGCAAGCAACGGTGCAGAAGTTAACAATCGTTTCAGTTCATCAAATGCATGATCTTGGGCTGCGCCCCACTCAAAGACAACACCCTTTTTAGTCAAATCATTCAAAGGTGCAGCAATAGTAGAAAAATTGGGCACAAAACGGCGATAAAACCCAGCTAGACCATGAAAACTTCTAACTTGACTCACATTCATGGGAGTAGGCCAATTTTGAATAGCTTCAATTTTAGACACATCTACTTCTACTCCATGCTTAGAGACAACATAACCCAGAAATATGACCTTATCTTTGCAAAATGTGCACTTCTCAAGATTACCATAGAGTTGATTATCACGCAACACTTGCAAAACATGTCGAATATGTATAGTATGATCAGATTCATTGCGGCTGTAGATTAATATGTCATCAAAATACACAACCACAAATTTGCCAATAAATTCACGCAAAACATGGTTCATCAGTCTCATGAAAGTGCTAGGTGCATTAGTTAATCCAAAAGGCATTACTAACCACTCATATAAACCAAATTTTGTTTTAAAGGCAGTTTTCCACTCATCCCCTTCTTTCATCCTAATTTGATGATAACCACTACGCAAATCAATTTTAGAGAACACAACAGCACCACTCAATTCATCTAGCATATCCTCTAAACGGGGAATAGGATGACGATATCGAATAGTAATGTTGTTTATAGCTCTACAATCTACGCACATACGCCAAGTACCATCTTTCTTAGGAACTAGAATAACAGGAACAACACAAGGACTAAGGCTTATGCGAATATAACCTTTGTCGAGTAGCGCTTGTACTTGCTTCTTATCTCCTTTGTCTCTTCGGGATTAGTGCGATATGGCGCCCTATTGGGCAGCGATGCTCCGGGAATCAAGTCAATTTGATGCTCAATACCTCGCAATGGTGGTAGTCCTGCGGGTACCTCCTCCGGAAACACGTCGCCAAATTCCTGCAAAACATTAGAAACACCAAGAGGAAGAGGGGTCATGTCGTTAGAAACCAAAACCGTACCCCTGTACAAAAGCACAAGAGGCATGGCCGTAGGATCCTCACTAAATTCTCTCATGTCTTCTTTGGTGGCTAATGAGACTAAGGAATTCACTCTCTCACTTTTCGTTATATCACTCACGACATTACAATTCTCTCGCCTATCTAGAGGTGCATCCTCCAAATTCACTTCGATCTTCTGACGAGACTCATTGACAATTTGTTGCGGTGATACCAAGATGATAAGGGGTGGCCCGATCTTCTCAGTAAGCAACGGTGGTGATGATGATCACGGGTGATGGCAGCGGAGATACACGACGATGAAGTGGATGATAACTTGTATGACGCAACGAGATCTCTCGATTGGTCCCTGTCGAGATGCAACAGCTCTCAACCCTGCAAGATATTCGCAACTCCACACACTTGCGCACGTAGCCGCCGACCACGAAGCGGTAAGTTGCAACCGTCTAATTCCCAATGGAACAGCAGATCACACAAGACTTAAACAGGATCTACACAATATCCAAGCAATATGGTGTAGGGAATTCAATAGTTTTGCAGAGCAAACAACTAAGAACTAGGGTTTATCTTAAACGTGGTCTAAAGCAGCTAGGGGGTCGTCCAAGGCACTTATATAGGCGTCCGGGATGAGTTCTGGTCGAAAAATACAAGTAAAACCGACCCAGAATAGATCTGGTTGAGACAGACTCGGACAGGCGGTCGACCGGGCTGTGGTCCCGGCCGGGACCTGTTGGCGGCCTCAACCGGGCTGTGACCGGGGGTCCGGTCTGTGGTCCGGTCAACCGGGCGGGGGAAACTGCGAAGTTCCGGTTTCGTCCGGTACGATCGCTCCGTCCGGTCGTCGTCCGGTTGGCGGTCGGTCGACCGCCAGGGACCGGGCTGGCGGTCTGGGGGCCGGTCTGACCGGGTTCTGGACCGGCCTGGACTTCTTCTTCTCCTCTCGCGCATGCCTCCCGCTCCTCCCTCGCGCGTCCATGAGATATCTTCATGTCCAGCTCCATGTCCAGCTTCACGGCCATCTTGACGTCCGTCTTCATGTCCAGCTGCTCCTCTCCTCGTGCGATGCTCGTCTCCTCTTGATACCTGATGATACATAAGTAATAGGACTTAGGCAGTATAAAGTTCTCATCAATCAAAGTATCGTTTAGAAACAAGTTCACCTGTTGTTTAAGTAGCTTCGCACGAGCTCGTGTCATTGGTCCAATCCTAACTTCATTGGACTTGAGCTTCACAGCAGGTTCATCTTCAGTTGGTAATGACGGAGGTAGTAGTGAGGTAGGGATGTCCTCATCAAAGATTAAAACAAGCACGGCCAAAAGAGACCACTAGGGAAAAACCCGAGGTAGGTGAAGATGGGCAAACCGTAGATGAGAACTTATGTTGAACTTTGGATCTGAAAATGTCTCCTTCCGTGAGATCCAGCCGTAGGGCAAGAGGGATAGAACCATCATCCAGATCCATGGTGGGGTTGAGTGGAAATCGTCGGCTAGATAGGGTTTATTGGGTGATGGAGGTGGAATCGCCATGGGGATCGCCTGAGGGGTGGGAGGTGGGAGACGCCATTCTCAAACTCCACTTCCCTGTGTTTCTTTATGTGAAAATAGAACAACCTTCAATTGAGAACACAAAAGCAAAGAGCAAATCAAGACCGTAATAAGCAAGTTCTTGCGATCACACTTAGCCTGTTACGCAATAATCCAAATCGTTGTGTTCTTAATTGTGCTTTAACGTTCATGGCGAAAGCTAATTGCTTCGTTAAATTGCTATTTGGTTGGAATCGGAAAATGTTGCATATGGTTTGGTAAATTTGGCAATTGTTTGAGCTCTCATAGATCATGCTTAAGCTCTTGCATCATGTAGTTTAATCTATTAATTAAGAACTACTGTAGAGCTTGTTTAATTTGGTTTGCATGATTGGTCTCTCTAAGTCTAGATATTTTCGGGTAAAGTGTTTGAACAACAAGGAAGACAGTGTAGAGCCTTATAATGCTTGCAATATGTTCTTGTGTGAGTTTTGTTGTACCTGTTCATACTTGTGTTTGCTTCAAACAACCTTGCTAGCCCAAACCTTGTACTGAGAGGAAATGTTTCTCGTGCATCCAAACACCTTGAGCCAAACTCCATGCCATTTGTGTCCACCATATCTACCTATTATGTGGTATTTTTCTGCCATTCCAAAGTAAATTACTTGAGTGCTACCTTTAAAATTTCATTCCTCTACCTTTACAATATATAGCTCATGGGACAAATAGCTTAAAAACTATTGTGGTGATGAATATGTAGTTATGTGTCTTAATTCTTATAAGTTGCTTGTTGAGCGGTAACCATGTTTCTGGGGACGCCATCAACTTTATCTTTGTTGGATATCATGTGAGATGCTATGCATGTTCGTCTTGTCTGAAGTAAGTGGATTTCATGATCAAATGGTTTGAGTATGCATATGTTAGAAGAACATTGGGCCGCTAACTAAAGCCATGTATCATGGTGGAAGTTTCAGTTTGGACATACAACCTCAATCTCTTATGAGAATATTAACTGTTGTTGAATGCTTAAGCATTAAAAGAGGAGTCCATTATCTGTTGTCTATGTTGTCCCGGTATGGATGTCTAAGTTGAGAATAATCAAAAGCGAGAAATCCAATGCGTGCTTTCTCCTTAGACACTTGTACAGGCGGCATAGAGGTACCCCTTTGTGACACTTGGTTGAAGCATATGTCATGTGATGATAATCCGTGTTTCCGAGCTAAGTAGGACAAGGTGCAAGCACTATTAGTACTCTATGCATGAGACATGCAACTTGTAGGAAGTATTATGCATAGCACATATGAATTATTACTACCGTTGACAAAATTGTTTCTATGTTTTCAAAACAAAAGCTCTAGCACAAAAATAGTAATCAATGCTTCCCTCTGCGAAGGGCCATTCTTTTACTTTATGTTGAGTCAGTTTACCCACTTCTTTCTATCTTAGAAGCAAACACTTGTGTTAACTGTGTGCATTGATTCTTACATGTTTACTTATTGCACCTGTTATATTACTCTATGTTGACAAATATCCATGAGATATACATGTTACAAGTTGAAAGCAATTGCTGAAACTTAATCATCCTTTGTGTTGCTTCAATTCATTCTACTTTGAATTTATTGCTTATGAGTTAGCTCTTATGCAACTCTTATTGATACTTGTTTGAAAGTACTATTCATGAAAAGTTTTGCTATATGATTCATTTGCTTAGTCATTATCTTTGTTAGCAATCTTTTGTTCAGATCACTCCATTCATCTCATATGCTTTACAATAATGTTGATCAAGATTATGTTGGTAGCATGTCACTTCAGAAATTATTTGTGTTATCGTTTACCTACTCGAGGACGAGTAGGAACTAAGCTTGGGGATGCTTGATACGTCGCAAACGTATCTATAATTTCTTATGTTCCATGCTACTTTTATTACAATACTTGAATGTTTTATACATACTTTACAACATTATTATACATTTTCCGGCACTAACCTATTAACAAGATGCCGAAGTGCCAGTTGCTGTTTTCTTGTTTTTGGTTTCAGAAATCCTAGTAAGGAAATATTCTCGGAATTGGACGAAATCAACGCCCGGGGCCTATTTTTACACGAAGCTTCCAGAAGACCGAAAGGGAGCGAAGTGGGCCACGAGGTGGCAGGACACGGGCGGCGCGTCCCGAGGCCACGGCCGCGCGGCCTGTTGTCTGGGCCTGGCCCTGACCTACCCTTCCGCCTACAAATAGCCTTCATCGCGAACCCCTGTGAGAGCCACGATACGGAAAACATTCTTGAGAGGCCGCCGCCAATCCCATCTCGGGGGATTCAGGAGATCGCCTCCGGCACCTGTGGAATCATCACCGGAGGGCTCTACATCATCATGCCCGCCTCCGGATTGATGCGTGAGTAGTTCATCCTTGGACTATGGGTCCATAGCAGTAGCTAGATGGTTGTCTTCTCCGCTTGTGCTTTCATTGTTTAGATCTTGTGAGCTGCCTAACATGATCAAGATCATCTATTTGTAATGCTACATGTTGTGTTTGGCGGGATCCGATGAATAGAGAATACTATGTTAAGTTGATTATCAATCTATCATATATGTGTTGTTTATGTTCTTGCATGCTCTCCGTTGCTAGTAGAGGCTCTGGCCAAGTTGATACTTGTAACTCCAAGAGGGAGTAATTATGCTCGATAGTGGGTTCATGCCTCCATTGAATCTGGGACAGTGACAGAAAGTTCTAAGGTTGTGGATGTGCTGTTGCTACTAGGGATAAAACATTGATGCTTTGTCTAAGGATATTTGTGTTGATTACATTACGCACCATACTTAATGCAATTATCTGTTGTTTACAACTTAATACGGAAGGGGTTCGGATGATAACCTGAAGGTGGATTATTTAGGCATAGATGCATGTTGGATAGCGGTCTATGTACTTTGTCGTAATGCCCTGATTAAATCACATAGTAATCATCGTTGATATGTATTGAATCTTTATTTGTCAATTGCCTACCTGTAATTTGTTCACCCAGCATGTTAGTTATCTTATTGGAGAGACACCACTAGTGAACTGTGGACCCCGGTCCATTCTTTTACATCTGAATACATTCTACTGCTTTTACTGTTCTTTGCAAACAAACACCATCTTCCACTCGATACGCTTAATCCTTTGTTTCAGCAAGCCGGTGAGATTGACAACCTCACTGTTACGTTGGGGCAAAGTACTTTGATTGTGTTGTGCAGGTTCCACATTGGCGCCGGTTTCACTGGTGTTGCGCCGCACTACATTCCTCCACCAACAACCTTCACGTGCTTCTTGGCTCCTACTGGTTCGATAACCTTGGTTTCTTTCTGAGGGAAAACTTGCTGCTGTGCGCATCACACCTTCCTCTTGGGATTCCCAACGGACGTGTACATCTACGCGCATCAAAAGGCCTCTAAATCAGAGGTTGCAGTAATGCCAACACGAGCATCTGGAGAGGCCACTTGCATGACCACAGATCATGGCAGCAATAGCCAGCAACCATGGGTGCGTTTCGTAGGCTGCATGCCCTTGGCTCACATCGGGCCAGAAATTTTCGGCCCATTTGGTTACCTGGACCGACTCACGTTCTTCCACAAACCGGTTCTCAAAGCACCATCGGGCCAGGCCCTGGAAGAACGCCCGGCTTGACAGTTTCTAGCGGTGCAGGCAAATCTCCACGGCAGCTGATGCAAAATGGAATCTTCGACGCACGCGCGGAGACGAGAATGGAGATGGCGGGAGCTGCGGCGCGCATCGGCGAAAAGCGAAAAGGGGGTAGGAAGGATTCCGTCACCTCAAGCCGCGCCCCATGGCCTATTTCTACCCCCTCCTCCACTCTCCCCCAATTTTCGAGCTCCTCCTCTCGTCGGCAAGCAGGTAAGAGGCGCACGGATCTCTGGTCGGCCACGGTTGCAGCGGCGGCGGCCGCGAGTACATCTGGGCTGCTTCATCTACTTCCTGGTGCAGCGCATCTTCACCTCCGTCAATGACTGTAAGGCATCCCTTATCCCGGTACCGCGATAATGTTTAGATCTAGGTTAAGAGTTGCCAGATCTTGTCTAGGATTTGGTCTTGTAGCAGGGGTTAGTTTGGATTGTGGTGAGCTATCATGATCTTGCTAGGGTTCGACATTTCCGGTTTATTTTTTTGTCCCAAATGTGCTCACCTACCATGATCTTGCAAGGGTTTGTGCTATTCACATTTGCAATGAACTGCTTGTCTGATTTAGGATGATTGTTGGTATGGTTTGTGCTATTCACATGTCTTTGCTTCCAAGTAGATTCACGTTAATGTACTACGATGTGTGTATGACTCCTTCTGTGATGACTTTAGCCAGGTGCTTGTCTGCATCTGGGACTCTCAGATCCCTTCAGAAGTTCTCGATTCATAGCCTGCCTATGACTCCAAGGTGGCGGTCACCCCTCTGCCTGTGTCTGACCTGGTGGCTAAGGTAGCGGCAGAGGTCGCGGCTAGGTTGGCCACCACAAAGAAGAACAAGAACCGCAGGGAAGCGGACATGGCCTTGAAGTCCGGGCAAAAAGGGACTGGCACCATGAAATGGCTTCCATTCATGTCCACCTTCGTGTTGGAGAAGATGTGCGGCTTGATCCAGACGGAGTGAGCCGACAAGGATTCAAGGAAGTCCATCTGACTATTGTGGCGAAGGGCCTGTTTGACCAATGTGGTGTCTCTGTGTGCTCCACTCAGGTGTACAAACCTGAGGAAGTGGAGGCAGAGGTGGCTCATCATTAGCAGGCTCCGCGATCTAAGCGGGACTCAGTGGTGCGAGGATACCAAATGCATCATCCTTGAGGGTGAGCACTACTGCGGGCACGTCGCGGTGAGCACACTCAGTCCACCTCACTAACTCTTTTCATCAGCCACTAGCAGAACTAACATCATTGTCCCTTCGTATCGTAGGATCACCCAAAGGACGCAGAGTTCCTGTATGTGCCCATTGCCAACTACTACGAGATGCATACCATCTTCTCTTTCAGCCTCGCCAACGGCAAGTACGCCATGGGATCCAGTGAGCCCCTAGGCTCGGTTGCAGCAATTCCTGCACCTGAGGATGCTGAAACCCAGGAGTCCGACACGGTCAACCTCGATGGGCCACCTGTGAAGGCTAGCGACGCGCTTGAGAAGGTGACCGCCGGCAAGAGGAAGAGAGGCGCCTTCGCTGACGACGAGCTGGTGGCCTTCACAAACATGACTGTTGCTGTGAAGGACGTCGCACATGCCATCAGGGACAACAAGCCCACGAACATGCATCCTGACCTCTAGAATGCATTCATGGACATGCTTGGATTCGTCGAGGATGATCTCATGGCCACCCTGATCCACCTCGTCGACCACAAGGCCCAGGGTTCCAGCTTCGTGGGCATGATGGAGCCACGCCGTGTCCTCTGGCTAAGGAACTACCTTGGCAAGTACCACTCAAAGGTGTAGTGGTGCCCTTGAGGGGGTGGTTCAGGGGATGCATGCGTGGAGCTGGTGATGATGATGATGATGTACATTCTGGCAGTAGCTAGGGATGAAAAATATTTGATGGCCCCCTTAACTATGAAGAGGTGGTATATACTAACCCCTCAGGTGATGGTGAACTTTCGGTGTTAGGATGACACCCACTTTTGTTGTGGTGGTAGGATGACACCATGGTAGTGTAGGATGAACTTGTGATCCACTTTTGGAATGATCATGCATGCCCCTGTTAGTTTATCATTTGTTTGTCAACACTTGTGTGATGGGGTTCGTTGCATAGAAAACAAAAAATTTCCTACCGCAAGACGAATAAAACCAACAGATCTAATCTATGGAACACCCAAGATCTAATCTACAAGATCGAAGCAACGAGATGGAGATGAGACTAACCCTCGAAGATTCCAAAGCCTACGAGATTAATCTCGTTGTTGGTGTAGACGATCGTCCCCGGTGCTGCAATCCGGCAGCACTTCCGTACTCGGTCGCGCGTACGGTGTCGATGAAGCTCCTTCCTCTCCCGTTCCAGCGGGCAGCGGAGGTGTGGTAGATCTCCTCCAACTTCCAGCAGCACGACGGCGTGGTGGTGGTGGTGGAGGAAGAAAACTGCAGGGCTTCGCCTAAGCCGGAGCAGCGTATGGTGGAGGATAGAGGCGGCCAGAGGAGGAGGCAATGGATGGGGTGGTGTGGCCGGCCACCCTCCCCTCTTTATATAGGGGGCTGGCCGGCCAAGGTGGCCCCCTTCCCATCTAGGGTTGGGGGCGGCCAAGAGGGGGGAGAGGGCTTTCCCCTCCCCCAAGTTGATCCCCCCAGGGAAACCCTAGGGGGTTGGCCGGCCTGGGCCTTGGGGCCATGTGCCCCTGGCCCATTAGGCCAGGGAGCATCCCCTCGGACCACGGTGGGCCTCCTAGGTCGTGGGCCCTTCCGGAACCTTCTAGAACCTTCCAGTCAACCACCGGAAAAATCCCGAACATTTCCGAAACCCAGAAATCAACTTCCCTTATATGAATCTTATTCTCCGGACTATTCCGGACCTCCTCGTGACATCCTGGATCACATCCGAGACTCCGAACAAACTTCGTCTCCATACCATATTCAAATCTACTTATGCGACATCGAACCTTAAGCGCGTCACCCTACGGTTCGCGAACTATGCAGACATGGTCGAGACTCCTCTCCGAGCAATAACCAATAGCGGGATCTGGAGATCCATAATGGCTCCCACATATTCAACGATGACTTAGTGATCGATTGAACCATTTACATACGATGCCAATTCCCTTTGTCTCACGATATTTTACTTGTCCGAGGTTTGATCATCGGTATCTCCATACCTTGTTCAACCTCGTTACCGACAAGTACTCTTTACTCGTACCGTGGTATGTGATCTCTTATGAACTATTCATATGCTTGCAAGCTAATCAGATGACATTCCACCGAGAGGGCCCAGAGTATATCTATCCGTCATCGGGATGGACAAATCCCACTATTGATCCATATGCCTCAACTCACACTTTCCAAATACTTAATCCCATCTTTATTGCCACCCATTTACGCAATGGCGTTTGATGTAATCAAAGTACCCTTTCGGTATAAGTGATTTACATGATCTCATGGTCAAAGGACTAAGGCAACTATGTATCGAAAGCTTATAGCAAATTGAACTTAATGACTTGATCTTATGCTACGCTCATTTGGGTGTGTGTCCATTATATCATTCAACTAATGACATAACCTTGTTATTAATAACATCCAATGTTCATGATCACGAAACCATGATCATCTATTAATCAACAAGCTAGTTATACAAGAGGCTTACTAGGGACTCCTTGTTGTTTACATAACACACATGTATCAATGTTTCGGTTAATACAATTATAGCATGATATATAAACATTTATCATAAACACAAAGATATTATAATAACCACTTTATTATTGCCTCTTGGGCATATCTCCAACAGTCTCCCACTTGCACTAGAGTCAATAATCTAGATTACATTGTAAGGTACCTAACACCCATGGCATTTTGGTGTTGGTCATGCTTTGCCCTAGGGAGAGCTTTAGTCAACGGATCTGCAACATTCAGATCTGTGTGTACTTTGCAAATCTCTACTTCACCATCTTCGATGTACTCGCGAATCGAATGAAAACGCAGCTTGATATGCTTTAGCTTCTTGTGTGACCTTGGTTCCTTTGCATTGGCGATGGCACCCGTGTTGTCACAATAAATGACTAGCGGGTCCAATGCACTAGGAACCACACCAAGCTCAACAATGAACCTCTTCATCCATACCGCTTCTGATGAAGCCTCTGAAGCCGCTATATATTCAGATTCTGTTGAAGATTTCGCCACCGTGCACTGCTTGGAACTGCTCCAGCTTACTGCCGCACCATTCAATATAAACACGTACCCAGACTGAGACTTAGAGTCATCAGGATCGGTGTTCCAACTTGCATCGGTGTAACTGGTTACAACGAGCTCTTGGTCACCGCCATAACAAAGAAACATATCCTTAGTCCTTTTCAAGTACTTCAGGATATTCTTGACCGCTGTCCAGTGTTCCATTCCTGGATCACTTTGATATCTGCTAGTCAAACTAACAACATGTGCGATATCCGGTCTAGTACACAGCATGGCGTACATGATAGAGCCTACTGCCGAAGCATAGGGGATCTTGCTCATCCTCTCTCTTTCATCTGCCGTAGCCGGACCTTGAGTCTTACTCAAGACCTTACCTGGCAACATAGGTAAGAACCCTTTCTTGCTTTCATCCATTCTAAACTTCTTTAGAATCTTGTCCAGGTATGTACTCTGTGAAAGGCCTATTAGGCGTCTTGATCTATCTCTATAAATCTTGATGCCTAAAATGTATGCTGCTTCACCAAGGTCTTTCATTGAAAAAGACTTATTCAAATAACCTTTAACGCTGCTTAATAGTTCTATATCATTCCCAATCAATAATATGTCATCTACATATAATATCAGGAACGCTACAGAGCTCCCACTCACTTTCTTGTAAATACAGGCCTCACCATGAGTCCGTATAAAACCGAAGTCTTTGATCACTCTATCAAAGCGTAGGTTCCAACTCCGGGATGCTTGCTTCAGTCCATAAATGGAACGCTGAAGTTTGCATACCTTGTTAGCATTTTCAGGATCGACAAAACCTTTGGGTTGTACCATATACAACTCTTCCTCAATATCTCCATTAAGGAACGCCGTTTTGACATCCATCTGCCAAATCTCATAATCGAAAAATGCAGCTATTGCTAACAAAATCCTCACAGATTTTAGCTTCGCTACAGGTGAGAAAGTCTCATCGTAGTCAACTCCTTGAATTTGTCGGAAACCCTTTGCGACAAGTCGAGCTTTATAGACAGTAATATTACCATCAGCATCTGTTTTTCTCTTGAAGATCCATTTATTCTCGACAGCCTTGCGGCTATCAGGTAAGTCTACCAAAGTCCATACTTTGTTATCATACATGGATCCCATTTCGGATTTCATGGCTTCTTGCCATTTGTTGGAATCTGGGCTCATCATCGCTTCTTCATACGTCGCAGGGTCTTCATCATTGTTGTCCACAATCATGACATTTAGACAGGGATCATACCAATCAGGAGTGGTACGTTCCCTCGTCGATCTGCGAGGTTCAGTAGCTTCCTCGTTCGAAGTTTCATGATCATCATCATTTGCTTCCTCTCCTATCGGTGCAGGCTGCACAGGAACTTCTTCCGGCACTGCGCTACTCTGATCTATGAGAGAAGGTTCATCAACCTCGTCGAGTTCTACTTTTCTTCCAGTCACTTCTTTAGTGAGAAACTCCTTCTCAAGAAAGGATCCGTTCTTGGCAACAAAGATTTTGCCTTCGGATCTGTGATAGAAAGTATACCCAATTGTTTCTTTAGGGTATCCTATGAAGACGCATTTCTCCGCTTTGGGTTCTAGCTTGTCGGTTGTAACTTCTTTACATAAGCATCGCAACCCCAAACTTTAAGGAACGACAGCTTAGGTTTCTTCCCAAACCATAATTCATACGGTGTCGTTTCAACGGATTTAGATGGTGCCCTATTTAAAGTGAATGCGGCTGTCTCTAATGCATAACTCCAAAACGATAATGGCAAATCGGTAAGAGACATCATAGAACGAACCATATCTAAGAGAGTTCGATTACGACGTTCGGACACACCATTGCGCTGTGGTGTTCCCGGCGGTGTCAACTGTGAAAGTATTCCGCATTTCTTTAAATGCATGCCAAACTCATAACTCAGATATTCTCCTGATCCGAAACTTAATCTTCTTGTTACGTTGATTTTCTACTTCACTTTGGAATTCCTTGAACTTCTCAAAAGTCTCGGACTTGTGTTTCATAAAGTAAATATACCCATATCTACTCAGATCATCCGTGAAGGTTAGAACATAACGATAACCACCGCGCGATGCTACACTCATTGGTCCGCACACATCGGTATGTATGATTTCCAACAAGTCTGTAGCTCGCTCCATTGTACCAGAAAATGGAGTCTTAGTCATTTTTCCCATTAGACATGCTTCGCATCTGTCAAGTGACTCAAAGTCAAGTGACTCAAGAAGTCCATCGGAATGGAGTTTCTTCATGCGCTTCACTCCAATATGACCAAGACGACAGTGCCACATATAAGTAGAATTATCATTCAATTTAATTCGCTTAGCATCAATGTTATGAACATGTGTATCACTACTATCGAGATTTAACAAGAATAAACCATTCATCTCAGGTGCATGGCCATAAAAGACATTACTCATATAAATCGAACAACCATTATTCTCAGACTTAAACGAATAACCGTCTTGCATCAAACAAGATCCAGATATAATGTTCATGCTCAACGCAGGTACCAAATAACAATTATTAAGGTTTAAAACTAATCCCGAAGGTAGATGTAGAGGGAGCGTGCCGACGGCGATCACATCGACCTTGGATCCATTTCCAACGCGCATCGTCACCTCGTCCCTCGCCAGGCTTCGTTTATTCCGCAGTTCCTGTTTCGAGTTACAAATGTGAGCAACCGAACCAGTATCAAATACCCAGGCACTACTACGAGAACCAGTAAGATAGACATCAATAACATGTATATCAAATATACCTTTCTTCTTGACGTGGCCGCTCTTCAGATCGGCCAAGTATTTGGAGCAATTACGCTTCCAGTGCCCCTTCCCCTGGCAGTAGTAACACACAGTCTCAGGTTTAGGGCCAGCCTTAGGCTTCTCAGGGGCGTGCAACTTTCTTGCCGCCCTTCTTGAAGTTACCCTTGTTAGGCTTGCCCTGCTTTTTGAAACTGGTGATCGTCCAACGTATCGATAATTTCTTATGTTCCATTTATTGATGATATACACATTTATGCACATTATATGTCATATTTATGCATGTTCGGAACTAACCTATTAACAAGATGCCGAAGAAGTTGCTGTTTTCTGCTGTTTTTGGTTTCAGAAATCCTAGTAAAGAAATATTCTCGGGTGGAAACTTTGCCAGGGTCCTTTTTGCACGAAGCTTCCAGAAGACCGAAGAGATAACGAAGTGGGGCCACGAGGCGGCCAGAGGGAGGCCGGCGCGGCCCAGGCCCTGGCCGCGCCGACCTACCCCCTGGGCCCCTCGTGTGGCCCCCCGCGTTGACCCTCCGCCTACTTAAAGCCTCCGTCGCGAAACCCCCAACCTTCCAGAGCCGCCGCCATCGCGAAATCAAGATTCGGGGGACAGAAGTCTCTGTTCCGGCACCCTGCCGGACGGGGAATTGCCCCCGGAGTCGTCTCCACCGCCGTCTCCACCGCCATCTTCACCGCCATCGCTGCCTCCATGATGAGGAGGGAGTAATTCACCCCCGGGGCTGAGGGCTCCGCTGTAGCTATGTGGTTCATCTCTCTCTTTATGTGATCTAGTTGAATATCGTCTATGTGCTACTCTAGTGATGTTATTAAAGTACTCTATTCCTCCTCCACGTGTGTAATGGTGATAGTGTGTGCACCGTGTGAGTACTTGGCGTAGGCTATGATTATGATCTCTTGTAGATTATGAAGTTAATTATTGCTATGATGGTATTGATGTGTATTATTCCTCCTACATATGCATGATGGTGATAGTGTGCATGCTATGTTAGTTCTTGGTGTAATTATGTTGATCTATCTTGCACTCTAAGGTTATTTAAATATGAACATTGCATTGTGGAGCTTGTTAACTCCGGCATTGAGGGTTCGTGTAATCCTACGCAATGTGTTCATCATCCAACAAAAGGGTGTAGAGTAGTCCTATTATGTGATCATTGTTGAGAGTGTCCACTAGTGAAAGCAGGATCCCTAGGCCTTGCTTCCAAGCATCGAATCTCCGTTTGTTTACTGTTTTGTTGCATGTTTACTCGCTGCCATATTTTATTCAGATTGCTATTACCACTCATATACATCCATATTACTTGTATTTCACTATCTCTTCGCCGAACTAGTGCACCTATACACCTGACAAGTGTATTTGGTGTGTTGGGGACACAAGAGACTTCTTGCTTTGTGTTGCAGGGTTGCTTGAGAGGGATATCTTTGACCTCTTCCTCCCTGAGTTCGATAAACCTTGGGTAATCCACTTAAGGGAAACTTGCTGCTGTTCTACAAACCTCTGCTCTTGGAGGCCCAACACTGTCTACAAGAATAGAAGCACCCGTAGACATCAAGCACTTTTCTGGCGCCGTTGCCGGGGAGGAAAGGTAAAAGGTACTCACACTCCGGTTCCAGGTAACAGTACTTTTCTGGCGCCATTGTGTGTGTACTCGAAGCTATTTCCTTTAGACTCTGCAATTACATCTTTTTGTTTCTTGTTTACACTAGTTAGGCATAATGGACAACAAAGAGCTTCTTATTCTATTTCCTGATTTAAGACATGGATGGTTTGATGCGAAAATTAAAAAACCTATGGAACCTTATTTACATGATAGTAGCAATGTTATTAGTATGAATGCAATTACTGCTAATGCTATGAAGAAGTCTAAGCTTGGGGAAGCTAGTTTACATAAAAATAATCTTTTTAGCTCCTCCGCTTTGGAAGAAATATTTTGCTCTGATAATGCTTTATCTCCCATATGCGATAACTCTAATGATGCTTCTGATATTTTAAATCCACCTGCTGAAAGTATTCCGTATAAAATACCTATGGAAATTATTGAACGTGTTATGGATAACCGCTATGAAGGGGATGGAACTGTCCATCCTAGGAATCATTTATTGTTTTTGCATGAATTATGCGGGTTATTCAAGTGTGCAGGTATTTCAATGGATGAAGTTAGAAAGAAATTATTTGTTATGTCGCTATCTGGTGAAGCGGCGCATTGGTATAAACTATTGAAGGACGGGCGCTCTCTTGATTGGAAGGATATTGTGCCTCTATTTTATTCCAAGTTCTATCCTCCAAGTGAAATTCACAAAGATCGAAACCATATATATAATTTTTGGCCTCATGATGGAGAGAGTATTGCCCAAGCATGGGAGAGATTGAAGACTTTAATGCTCAAATGCCCCAATCATGAGCTTCCAGGTAATATCATCATTGATAATTTCTATGCAAGACTTTCTTTTCAAGATAAGACCTTGCTGGATACTACTTGTTCTGGATCATTCACGAGCAATAAAGAAGAGTTTAAAAGGGACCTTCTTGATCGGATTAAGGAGAACGCTGAAGATTGGGAGAACGACAAAGGTAAAGAGTCAGGTATAAACTATGATTATGAATGCATTGAAACTTTTATGAATACTGATAAATTTCGAAATATGAGTGCTACTTATGGTCTTGACTCTCAAGTTGCTGCAAATCTTTATAAAGCCTTTGCTTCTCATTTAGAATTGCCTAAAAAGAATTTTGATAAGTATCATGAACCTTTTAAAGAGGCTTGCATGAAGAATGAAATTGTTGTTAATAATTGCAATAAGCGTGCTCAAACTCCTAAGAATGCTATTTCCTATAAGCATGTTAATTTTTGTGGAATACATAGACCTTGTGGAATTAATCAAATAGAAGATGAATATTGTATCCATCACAGAAATGAAAAAACTAGAAAGTGGTCTAGAGCTCTAGATGATCTTGGAGAAAAAGTGTGTGCCCTCTATCCTTTTATTTGTGAACTTTGCCATAGAGTTGGTCATTTTAATTTTCAATGTTCCTCCAATGATAATTCAAACCCCATGAGTGCTGCAAATTTGTATTGTGATGATGAAATTACTCCTAATCAGCATGATGAACTTACCTTATTTTTGAAGTGTGAAGAGTTATCAAGAAAAATTTCTTTGTTAAATATTAACGATCTTGATATTGATGATGTCCTGCATGGTTGTCTTTCTTATTGCATTGATAATAGCCATACAAATACTTACATACAAAATATTTTAGAAGATGACACCTTGCCAAAATATGATAGGACCGCTGTGTGTTTTCAACTAATTAATGAAAAGGAGGGATCCTCCCAAGTTTCTTCTATTGTTTCTAAAAGTAAATCAGGTTATGCGGACAAGCCACCCTTCAAGCCTCTTCCTCCTAAAGAAGGGAATGAGAAGAAGAAGAAGAAGGGAACGAAGAAGAAGAAGAAGAAGGAGAATAAAAAGAAAGAGGTAACGGCGTATCCCCGCGTGAATGAGATAACGCTAGGTAACCGTAAGTATGTTGCTCCTAATGATTATTATGATAATGAATCTGAGTACGATGATCTTCCTATACCCTTTACCCATATTAGTGATCATGATTTGGATGAGCACGCTGCCTTTGATATTGAAAATCTCTTTGGTACTGATTATGAAATTAATGATGATAGCATTATTCATGTCCCCTTAAACGATGATATTGAAAGCTCTAAGCTTGGGGATGTTGTGCTTGAAGATCCTATATTTGAGACTTCTACTTTTAGTGAAAATGATGATATTACATATTCTGGTTTAGATAATTGCTATAGAGATGTATATGACACATGTTACAATTATCCTTATGAAACTTGTCATAGTTATGATGGGCTTGCCAAAAACAATTCTTTTAATATGCAACTTGTTTACCATGTTCAAATTCTTGATAATAATCTTGCTCCAATTACTATTAATGAGAATAACTCTTCTTATGCCAAAATTAATGATACTTCTATGCATATGAACCATGATAAGAATGTTTTAAGTGACGGGTATATTGTGGATTTCATCAATGATGCTACTGAAAGTTATTATGAGAGAGGGAAATATGGTTATATGCATCTTAATAATATTAAGTTTCCCCTCTTTATGTTGAGAATCTTTAAGTTACTCGTGTTTTATCCTCTTATGCTTGCCACTTTGCTCTTCATGAATTCATTTGTGTATAAGATTCTTTTGCATAGGAAGCATGTTAGGCTCAAATGTGTTTTGAATTGCCTCTTGAAGCTCTCTTTTGCTTCAAATACTATTTCTTGCGGGTGCATCACCAAAATTGCTGAGCCCATCTTAATGGCTATAAAGAAAGAACTTCTTGGGAGATAACCCATGTGTTATTTTGCTACAGTACTTTGTTTTATATTTGTGTCTTGGAAGTTGTTTACTACTGTAGCAACCTCTCCTTATCATGTTTTTGTGCCAAGTAAAGTTTCTATGTTAAAGTTGATGTTATATTTGGGATCGCTGCGCAGAAACAGCATTGCTGTCTGTCACGAATCTGGGCACAGTCCTCTGTAGAAAATTCGAAAAAATCTGCCAATTTACGAGCGTGATCCTCAGATATGTATGCAACTTTCATTAGTTTTGAGTTTTTCCATTTGAGCAAGTCTGGTGCCAGCTTTAAATTCGTCTTTACGGACTGTTCTGTTTTTGACAGATTCTGCCTTTTATTTCGCATTGCCTCTTTTGCTATGTTGGATTTATTTCTTTGATCCACTAATGTCCAGTAGCATTATGCAATGTCCAGAAGTGAAAATAATGATTGTGTCACCTCTGAATGAGTGAATTATTAATGATGCACTAACCCTCTAATGAGTTTGCTTGAAGTTTGGTGTGAAGGAAGTTTTCAAGGGTCAAGAGAGGAGAATGATATACTATGATCAAGAGGAGTGAAAGCTCTAAGCTTGGGGATGCCCCCGTGGTTCACCCCTGCATATTTTAAGAAGACTCAAGCGTCTAAGCTTGGGGATGCCCAAGGCATCCCCTTCTTCATCGACAAAATCATCAGGTTCCTCCCCTGAAACTATATTTTTATTCAATCACATCTTGTGTTCTTTACTTGGAGCGTCGGTTTGTTTTGTTTTTGTTTTTGTTTGAATAAAATGGATCCTAGCATTCACTTTGTGGGAGAGAGACACGCTCCGCTGTTGCATATGGACACATGTGTCCTTAGGCTTTACTCATAATGTTCAAGGCGAAGTTTCTTCTTCGTTAAATTGTTATATGGTTGGAATTGGAAAATGCTACATGTAGTAATTCTAAAATGTCTTGGATAATGTGATACTTGGCAATTGTTGTGCTCATGTTTAAGCTCTTGCATCATATGCTTTGCACCCATTAATGAAGAAATACATAGAGCTTGCTAAAATTTGATTTGCATATTTGGTTTCTCTAAGGTCTAGATAATATCTAGTATCGAGTTTTGAACAACAAGGAAGACGGTGTAGAGTCTTATAATGTTTACAATATGTCTTTTATGTGAGTTTTGCTGCACTTGTTCATCCTTGAGTTTGCTTCAAATAACCTTGCTAGCCTAAACCTTGTATCGAGAGGGAATACTTCTCATGCATCCAAAATCCTTGAGCCAACTACTATGCCATTTGTGTCCACCATACCTACCTACTACATGGTATTTCTCCGCCATTCCAAAGTAAATTGCTTGAGTGCTACCTTTAAAATTCCATTATTCACCTTTGCAATATATAGCTCATGGGACAAAATAGCCTTAAAAACTATCGTAGTATTGAATATGTACTTATGCACTTTATATTTTATTAAGTTGCTTGTTGTGCGATAACCATGCTTCTGGGGAACGCCATCAACTATTGTTGAATATCATGTGAGTTGCTATGCATGTCCGTCTTGTCTGAAGGATCTATCATTTTAGTGGTTGGAGCATGCAAAATTGTTAGAGAAGAACATTGGGCCGCTAACTAAAGCCATGAACCATGGTTGAAGTTTCAGTTTTGGACATATATCCTCAATCTCATATGAGAATAATAATCATTGCTACATGCTTATGCATTTAAGAGGAGTCCATTATCTGTTGTCCATGTTGTCCCGGTATGGATGTCTAAGTTGAGAATAATCAAAAGCGAGAAATCCAAAATGCGAGCATTCTCCTTAGACCTTTGTACAGGCGGCATGGAGGTACCCCTTTGTGACACTTGGTTGAAACATGGCATGCAAAGATCCGGTAGTCCAAGCTAAGTAGGACGAGGTGCGGACACTATTAGTATACTATGCATGAGGCTTGCAACTTGTAAGATATAATTTACATAACTCATATGCTTTATTACTACCGTTGACAAAATTGTTTCATGTTTTCAAAATAAAAGCTCTAGCACAAATACAGCAATCGATGCTTTCCTCTTGAAGGACCATTCTTTTACTTTTATTGTTGAGTCAGTTTACCTATCTCCTTCCACCTTAAGAAGCAAACACTTGTGTGAACTGTGCATTGATTCCTACATACTTGCATATTGCACTTGTTATATTACTCTATGTTGACAATATCCATGAGATATACATGTTATAAGTTGAAAGCAACCGCTGAAACTTAATCTTCCTATGTGTTGCTTCAACACCTTTACTTTGATTTATTGCTTTATGAGTTAACTCTTATGCAAGACTTATTGATGCTTGTCTTGAAGTACTATTCATGAAAAGTCTTTGTCATATGATTCATTTGTTTACTCATGTCATTACCTTTGCTTTGATCGCTGCATTCATTACATATGTTTACAAATAGTATGATCAAGATTATGATGGCATGTCACTTCAGAAATTATCTTTGTTATCGTTTTACCTGCTCGGGACGAGCAGAACTAAGCTTGGGGATGCTGATACGTCTCCAACGTATCGATAATTTCTTATGTTCCATGCCACTTTATTGATGATACCTACATGTTTTATGCACATTATATGTCATATTTATGCATTTTCTGGAACTAACCTATTAACAAGATGCCGAAGAGCAGTTCTTGTTTTCTGCTGTTTTTGGTTTCAGAAATCCTAGTAAAGAAATATTCTCGGAATTGGACGAAACTTTCGCCCAGGGTCCTATTTTTGCACGAAGCTTCCAGAAGACCGAAGAGATAACGAAGTGGGGCCACGAGGCGGCCGAGGGGAGGCCGGCGCGGCCCAAGCCCTGGCCGCGCCGACCTACCCCCTGGGCCCCCGTGGCCCCCCGCGTTGACCTCTCCGCCTATTAAAGCCTCCGACCTAAAAACCCAGTACCAGAGCCACGATACGGAGAAAACCTTCCAGAGCCGCCGCCATCGCGAAATCAAGATTCGGGGGACAGAAGTCTCTGTTCCGGCACCCTGCCGGACGGGGAATTGCCCCCGGAGTCGTCTCCACCGCCGTCTCCACCGCCATCTTCACCGCCATCGCTGCCTCCATGATGAGGAGGGAGTAATTCACCCCCGGGGCTGAGGGCTCCGCTGTAGCTATGTGGTTCATCTCTCTCTTTATGTGATCTAGTTGAATATCGTCTATGTGCTACTCTAGTGATGTTATTAAAGTACTCTATTCCTCCTCCACGTGTGTAATGGTGATAGTGTGTGCACCGTGTGAGTACTTGGCGTAGGCTATGATTATGATCTCTTGTAGATTATGAAGTTAATTATTGCTATGATGGTATTGATGTGTATTATTCCTCCTACATATGCATGATGGTGATAGTGTGCATGCTATGTTAGTTCTTGGTGTAATTATGTTGATCTATCTTGCACTCTAAGGTTATTTAAATATGAACATTGCATTGTGGAGCTTGTTAACTCCGGCATTGAGGGTTCGTGTAATCCTACGCAATGTGTTCATCATCCAACAAAAGGGTGTAGAGTAGTCCTATTATGTGATCATTGTTGAGAGTGTCCACTAGTGAAAGCAGGATCCCTAGGCCTTGCTTCCAAGCATCGAATCTCCGTTTGTTTACTGTTTTGTTGCATGTTTACTCGCTGCCATATTTTATTCAGATTGCTATTACCACTCATATACATCCATATTACTTGTATTTCACTATCTCTTCGCCGAACTAGTGCACCTATACACCTGACAAGTGTATTTGGTGTGTTGGGGACACAAGAGACTTCTTGCTTTGTGATTGCAGGGTTGCTTGAGAGGGATATCTTTGACCTCTTCCTCCCTGAGTTCGATAAACCTTGGGTAATCCACTTAAGGGAAACTTGCTGTTGTTCTACAAACCTCTGCTCTTGGAGGCCCAACACTGTCTACAAGAATAGAAGCACCCGTAGACATCAGTGGTCTTGTTGACCATCACACTTGATTCTCCTTCTTAATCTCAACTTCAGCAGATTTCAGCATGGAAAAGAGTTCAGGTAAATCTTTATTCATGTTCTGCATGTTGTAGTTCATCACGAAGTTCTTGTAACTTGGTGGCAGTGATTGAAGGACACGATGAATACCCAGCTGGTTAGGGATCATCATCCCCATGTCACTGAGCTTCTTCGCATGTCCGGACATGGCGAACATGTGCTCACTAACGGAGCTGCCCTCTTCCATCATGCAGCCAAAGAACTGCTTCGAGGCCTCATAGCTCTCCACGGCCGCATGAGTTTCAAAGATAAGTTTGAGCTCACGCATCATATCACAAGGGTCGTGGTGCTCAAAACGCTTTTGGAGCTCTGCCTCTAGGCTACACAGGATGGCACACTGAACTTCGGAGTACCGAGTTACCCGAGTCTCATAAACATTCTTTATGTCCTCGGATACTGCAGGAGGTGGTGGGGGACCTAGCGGTGCATCGAGCACATATTGCAGGCTTCCACCAGTGAGGAAAATCCTCACATGACGGAACCAGTCAGTGAAGTTGCTACCATTGCCCTTAAGCTTTTCTTTCTCTAGGAACTGGTTAAAATTGATGGAGGGGGGCGCCATGATCTACAACATATTTGCAAAGAGTTTAGACTAAGTTTATGATAAATTGAGTTCAATTTTAATTCTTAAATTAACTAGGTGAACTCCCACTCAAAACAACATCCCTCGCATTGTCTTAGTGATTACACGAACCAAATCCACTACACCAAGTCCGATCTTCACGAGAAAAGATGTAGCTTCAAAGGCGAACACTCAAAGTGTTCATCATATCATTCATATGACTCATGCTCTACCTTTCGGTATCCCGTGTTCCGAGACCATGTCTGTACATGCTAGGCTCGTCAAGGCAACCTTAGTATCCGCGTGTGCAAATCTGGCTTGCACCCGTTGTATGCACATGTAGAGTCTATCACACCCGATCATCACGAGATGCTTCGAAACGACAAGTCTTAGCAACGGTGAAGTTCTGATAGACAACGTCCCAAAATCGTCAACTAAGGGGCATTTTTCGTCGCCTATGGGCCTAACCCGACGATATGGGTTCCGTTGTCGAAACTGCGTCAGGCAAAGTCCAACGACGATTTTTTCGGTCCGTCGCGCTTGGGCGCCCTTCCGCCACGGAAAATCGGACCGTTGCGGAAGTGTTTTCGGGAGCCCGTTGACTGCTGACGTCATGCAAACTGACACGTGGCAGACGCCGTTAACTGCCAGTTAACGGCGTTAACCGGCTGAAACCCCGTGGTAGATGGTAGGCCCACACGAGGCCTGCCACGTCTTAAGCGGGCCGGGCCAGATGACATAGTTTGACCGGTCAACTATATAGCTGGGCTGGTCCATTAGTTACGTGGGCCGGGCCTAACCTCTAAGGTTGACTGGTCAAAACTTAAATGGGCCGGCCCATTTAACATGTGGGGTCCACCTTACAGCAACTGGGCCGGCCCAAGAAGCAAGTGGGCGGGCCAAAAACACAGGTGGGTCCCACTTTCCTGTTAAAGGCCGGCCCATTTAGTTTGTGGGGTCCACCGTATAGCAAGTGGGCCGGCCCAACAAGCTAGTGGGTGGGCCAAAAACACGGTGGGTCCCACTTTCTGTTAAAAGGCCGGCCCATTTAGTTTGTGTGGTCCATAGTATAGCAAGTGGTGAAACAAGCTAGTGGTAGGGCCAAAACACAGTGGGTCCCACTTTCCGGTTAAAGGATCGGCCCATTTAGTTTGTGGGGTCCACCCTATAGCAAGTGGGCGGCCCAACAAGATAGTGGGCCGGGCCAAAAACAGTGGGTCCTTTCTGTTAAAGGCCCATTTAGTATGTGGGGCCCACCATATAGCAAGTGGGCGGCCACCAAGATAGTGGGCCGGGCCAAAACACAGTGGGTCCCACATTCGTAATGGCGGCCCATTTGGTATGTGGGGTCCACCATACAAAAGATGCCCAACAAAATAGTGGGCCGGGCCAAAAACCCAGGTGGGCCCACCTTCCACTTAAAGGCCGGCCCATTTACCATGTGGGACCACCATAGAGCAAGTGGGCCGGCCCAACAAGATAGTGGGCGGCCCAATGTGGGCCCACTTTCTGTTAAAGGGCCGGCCCAACTAGTATGTGGGGTCCACCATATAGCAAGTGGGCCGGCCCAACAAGATAGTGGGCCGGGCCAAAAACACAGGTGGGTCCCACTTTCCTCTTAAAGGGCCGGCCCATTTATTATGTGGGGTCCTCCAAAAAAGCAAATGGGCTGGCCCAACTAATTAGTGGGCCGGCCCAGTAGTTGGTGGGGTCCACCTTAAAGCAAGTGGGCCAGCCCAATTAGTGTGTGGGGTCCACCGTAAATCAAATGGGCTGGCCCAAGAAGTAAGTGGGCCAGCCCGTTTAGTTGCTGTTTATATGCCGGCATAATATGCGCTTTAGGATTTTGCGGGCAGGCACATATGTGATTTCGCTTAATTGGGCCGTTTAAGGGATGGGAATTCGTGATTTAGATACTGAGAATATTTACGCAGCATTGATTTCTGTCGGATAGCCTCACTTACCACAAGCACCAAAGAAAAAATGCGCGAAAGAACTATAAAAACTAACTAAATATTACATCAGCTGCAAGGCATTGAAAAAAATATTACAGAACCCAGAGAAATTGAATGGTAATTAAACCTAGCAATACAATGAAGGGATCCGGCAATCTTTTAAGTTGTCCATGCAGCACCTATATCTGAAACAAAGACATTACAAGTTAAGACAACAACAATGGAAAGGCAAAGACACTACAATATTGTTTGGCAAAGAATTTGGAACTCATCATTTCGTCGTTATAACAAGATCATTGTAATGCGCACAATAAGCAAACAAAGAGTGCATGCCGCATACCAACAGCCAATATAACAGAGCATGTTAGAATGAAACAACAGACTTACTACTGTCGAGTCCCATGCAAACCAACATGTTCAGGGAGTACAAAATTGGCATGAACAACATAGTAGCAGGCTATAAATTTTGTAACAACGACTGAGCAAGATGAAGTTATGATGGCTACATCTACAGAGCAGGGAATGTAAACCAAAAATAGAAGTTACGATGGCAAAAGCTAAAGAGGAGGGAATGTGAACCAACATGTGCCAAGTGCAATTACTTCATTTTGGCCGTGAACTAAATAATACTCCTGAACTTATAGTGAAGGGGATGCAAATCAAGATGTTTCGGGATATAAACTTGTAATGAGCAACACATGGAGGATAGTTAATGCTGGAGCTTAGGATGGACCAGATACAGAATATAGTGGGATCACCTGTGAACTTGTATAAGAGGGAATGCAAACCAATATGTTCAGCTTTCCATATGTGAGCGTCATGCCAAGTCAGAGAAACAAGTCAATAATGCAGCTTTTGAAGAACAAGATGGCACGCAAAATTATTATCTAGTAGTATGACAAGTTTATTTGTACTACAGGCTAGATAGCAGAGTGATAGCATGCCAAACTAAGTCCTTACTTTGTTAGCTTACAATGAACTAGATACAAAACAATGGCATCACCTGTAGTACAGGGAATGCAAGCCAACATGTTCATGGAGTAAAAAATTGGCACAAACAACATAGTAGCAGGCCATAATTTTTGTAACAACGACTGAGCAAGATAAAGTTATGATGGCTAGATCTACAGAGCAGGGAATGTAAACCAAATATAGAAGTTACGATGCCAAAAGCTATAGAGCAGGGAATGCGAACCAACATGTGCAATTACTTAAAATTGGCCATGAACTAAATAATAGCAGGATGTTACTATAATACCTACAGTATAATTTTTGTAACAACGACTGAGCAAGATAGAAGTTATGATGGCTACATCTACAGAGCAGGGAATGCAAACCAAAATGTTCAATCGCTTAAAGTTAGCAATGAAGTAGAAAATAGCAACGTGTTACGGTCATAGCTAGGAATGAACTAAAAGAGCTTCAGACAAACAAGCATCTGAACCCAGAACATGGCGCTAAAACAAGGGACTTACATTAGGAGAAGCACTCTGTGGGAGTCACAGCAGATCTTCCTGGGGTTGATAGATCCGGTGATGAAGTACGCTACATGTGCTACTTGGGGTTGGAGAGACGGCCATTACACTTCATGATTACTCATCTCATCTGCAAAAACGTAACGGCGCGTCGTTAGCACAAACAGGTTCCCCCAAGATTAAACAAGAACTTGCAGGCAAGCAATAGAAAAGCGACAGTAGAAGAGTTTAGATCATGCACGGCGCCGGTGAAGCAGATCCGGTTCATGCACAGCGGTGTCGGTGAGCAAGATCCGATGCGGTGGACGACGGATCCGGCGAAGCGGCTCCGGTGGGGTGGACGATGCCGCAGCTGAAGCGACTGCGGTAGACTGCTGGATGAGCATATATGGTTTCGAGGTTCGGCGGGGATGATCCGGTCCGGTTGATGACGGCGTCGATGAAGCGGCTCCGGCAGGCAGCCGGATGACGAGGATCGCGAGGGCTCGGGTAGGCCAGGGAAGTCCGGCGGGGATGTTCCGGTGCGGTGGTCGTGGAGGTGGTAGAGAGAGGGACTTGAGAAGTTCCGGTGGGTGGTCTCAGATGAGAGACTGAGGGAAATGAATTTTTTTTGGGAGGGTATCCGGGGCTAGGGAGGTGGTGATCCAAAAAATGACGGCCAGACCCCCCCACCAACCGACTTTGCTGTCATCTCCACAGGGGTAGAATCGGAATTTGGAAGCGTGTGAAATTTTTGTATTTTGTGGGCGGGAAGTTTTGCCGCTATGAGATTTTGAATTTCGCTAAGGTACAAGTATAATGATAAAAAATTGTGAGACCGTACTAGTACCTCTGTTCAAGGCCGACTGTAAAATCAAATCATCATCAAGTTGAACATCGGTTACTACCATGATCATCATCGGACACAGATCTGGTGACATGCACCTGAAATTGGTGCATTCGTTGCAAAGTATAATGCTAAAAAAATTAGTGACCGTACTAGTACTTCTGTTCAAGCCCGAGTGCAACATCAAATCATCATCACGTTGAAAATTTGTTACCATGATCATGATCTATCTCTAAATTTGGCGCATCCGCTAAATCTGGCAAACTATAATGATAAAGAAATTGTGAGACAGTAGTAGTACTTCTGTTCATGGTCGAGTGCAACATCAAATCATCATCACGTTTAAAATTTGTTACCATGATCATGATCTACCTCTGAAAATGGGCGCATCCTCTAAAACTTGCAAAGTATAATGATACAAAATTGTGAGACCGTACTAGGACTTATGTTCAAGGTCGAGTGCAACATCAAATCATCATTACATTGAAAAGTGTGTTACCATGATCATGATCTATCTCTGAATTTGGCGCATCCGCTAAATCTCGCAAAGTATAATGATAAAAAATTGTGAGAATGTACTAGTACTTATGTTCAAGGCCGAGTGCAGGATCAAATCATCATCACGTTGAAATTCGTTACAACGATCATGACATATCTCTAAAATTGGTGCATCCGCTAAATCTCGCAAAGTATAATGATAAAAAAAATTGTGAGACTGTACTAGTACTTGTGTTCAAGGCCGAGTGCAGGATCAAATCATCATCACGGTGAAATTTGTTACAACGATCATGACATATCTCTTAAATTGGCGCATCCGCTAAATCTTGCATGTGGCGCATCTCAGTGCGGAGCAACAGGCCGGTGCTATCAAGGTTGAGGCGTCGGTAGCGTCATCGGGCTCTCCTTTTTTGATAGATCTTCTACATGGCGCGGCGCACCGCCCGTCGAGAAGCAGTCACATGTGATACCGAGGTGGAGACGTCGCCGGCATCCTCGAGGCGCGGCCGCCCTTCTATGAGCCAGCGTCGACTCAAGGTATATATGAATCCATGCGTTGTCGCGCCCCTTCTTCCGATGAAGTGGGGTGCCTTAGATTTATTGTTCTTCTCTTACGATTATTTCGAGCCGAACATGTGTGCTCTTTCTCTGAATATATTGCTTGAAAAGCTAACCAAGTTAATTAAATTCACTTCGTTCTTAATCTTGCGTGCTAATTCTGTTATTTTTGCTGACAGTGGTGCGCGCAAGGAGATTTATTTGTGGGTGTGCTGAGCTGTTAGGCCTAAGTCGAAATCCTCAGCTAAACGAGGCCTCAGCTTAACACATAAAAAGGTGTTCAATCTCGCCCACAATGTCCTTTTCTTTCCTCTTCCTTTATTGGAACTTGTTTTGCAGACAAGGAAAGTGGCACGTGTAATGTGAGTAAAACCCTCTTAGCCAAAATCAGCTACAAGCAAGATTTTCTGTATTGTAGATGCCCCAATTGACTCTAATCCCCAATGTAGTCTTTTTTTATGTCAGTATAGACTTCTTTACATGGCATGCATTTGCCTAATGAGCAGCATTGTATTGCCATTCTAGCCAACCTGATCGATATGTCAAGCTTCATGCACGAGATGCCATGTTTAATTTACTCCCTCACTCCGATCCATATTTCTTGGTGTAAAATGAATGTGAATCGAAGGGAGTACTTTTCTTAGATACTAGTAGTACTATACCATTTCAAAAAAAAATACTAGTACTACTACATCACAAATGCATCAAAAGAGTACTACCATCACAAGACCACCACGGTTGTACTAGTAGAGTTTAATACTGAACTTCCAAAGGGAATAAGATTACACATATGAACTTTAAACAGGACCAGGAGCATAAACATGGCATCTCGTGCATGAAGCTTGACAGATTGATCGGGTTGGCTAGAACGGCTAAACAATGCTGCTCATTAGGCAAATGCATGCCATGTACGATAGTATACATCCAGTAAAGAAGTCTATACTGACATAAAAAAGACTACATTGGGGATGAGAGTCAATTGGGGCATCTACAATACAGAAAATCTTGCTCGTAGCTGATTTTGGCTAAGAGGGTTTTGTGCCCATATTTGTATCTTGGTATAATCCTAGGTTTGACAATGATTTAAACAAGTTTAAAATATGAAAATGAAAAGGTAAGCATGGATACTTCTTAGTCACTCTAAAATGAAGCTTTTGGGAGGTTTTTGATATTTCCATGTTTGAAACCAAGAACCACTTCTCTTCATGCTTGGCTTCATAAGATAAAGTTTAGGGGTTAGGGGGTAGATACATGATTTGTTTGGTTTGAATATGTCTAGACCTTGTTTATCAGCTTGAATGCTTACTATATGACATAAGAAGACTATGTACTTTGGTTTTTCATTTTTTTTAAATTTTATGCCCATTTGAATCTTGGTCAAATACACTAGCTATGACCAAGATGTAAACAAGTTTAAAACATGAAAATGAAAAGGTAAGCATGGATCCTTCTTAGTCACTCTAAAATGAAGCTTTTGGGGGGTTCTTGAAATTTCCAAGTTTGAAACCCAAAACCACTTCTCTTCATGCTTGACTTCATAAGACAGAGTTTAGGGTTAGGGGGTAAATACATGATTTGTCTAGTTTGTTGTTTAGACCTTGTTTACCAACTACTAGTTCGATTTTGGGCTACTAATATAAAATTAAAATAAGTTGAACTAGTATTCCTCTAAAAAATCATTTTGGTATGCATTGTTTGATACTTTTCATAGCTATAGTGCATCACAAATTTATGATTTCATGCTTTGCTTTGCCAATTTCGATTTTTTCTAACCACCTTCTCTTTGATTTCAAATTTAGGTCAAACTATCGATGCCTACTATGTGTTCTACTTGAATTGGATGCAGCGTGCGCACATGTTTTGCCATTGTTCTGGGCTTCCACACATCTTTGGGGCATCCAAGTATTTAAGTTACCTTGTTTTTTTTGAATTGTAATTCATACCCTTCCTCCCAATTTTTATGCACATTTGAATCTTGGTCAAATCCTAAGTTTGACCAAGATTTGAACAAGTTTAAAACATGAAAATGAAAAGGTAAGCCTGAATCCTTCTTAGTCACTCAAAAATGAGAAGCTTTTGGGAGTTTTTTGAAATTTCCATGTTTGAAACCCAAAACCACTTCTCTTCATGCTTGACTTCATAAGACAGAGTTTAGGGTTAGGGGGTAGATACATGATTTGTCTAGTTTGTTGTTTAGACCTTGTTTATCAACTTGAATGCTTACTATATGACATAATAATACTATGTGCTTTGGTTTTCATTTTTTTTTGATTTTTTCTGAATTTTTATGCCCATTTGATCTTGGTCAAATCCTAGGCTTAACCAATATTTAAACAAGTTTAAAACATGAAAATGAAAAGGTAAGCCTGTATCCTTCTTAGTCACTCCAAAATGAAGCTTTTGGGAAGGTTTTTGAAATTTCCATGTTTGAAATCCAAAACGACTTCTCTTCGTGCTTGACTTCATAAGACAAAGTTTAGGGCTAGGGGTAGAAACATGATTTTTCTGGTTTGAATATGTCTAGACCTTGTTTACCAACTTGAGTGCTTACTATATGACATAAGAAGGCTATATGCTTTGGTTTTTCATTTTTTTTGAAATTTTATGCCCATTTGAATCTTGATCAAATCCTAGGTACAGTTTGACCAAGATTTGAACAATTTTAAAACATGAAAATAAAAGGTAAGCCCGACCTGGATCCTTTAGTCACTCTAAAATGAAGCTTTTGGGGGGTTCTTGAAATTTCCAAGTTTGAAACCCAAAACCACTTCTCTTCATGCTTGACTACATAAGATAGAGTTTAGGGTTAGGGGTAGATACATGATTTTTCTTGTTTGAATATATCTAGACCTTGTTTATATCAACTTTAATGCTAACTATATATGACATAAGAAAACTATGTGCTTTGGTTTTTAATTTTTCTGATTTTTTTATTTTGATAGATGCACATTTGAATCTTTGTCAAATCCTAGGTTTGACCAAGATTTAAACAAGTATAAAACATGAAAATGAAAAGGGAAGCCTGTATCCTTTCTTAGTCACTCTAAAATGAAGTTTTTGGGATGTTCTTGAAATTTTCATGTTTGAAACCCAAAACCACTTCTCTTCATGCTTGACTTCATAAGATAGAGTTTAGGGGCTAGGGGATAGATACATGATTTGCCTAGGTTTGAATATGCATGTCCAAACCTTGTTTATCAACTTGAATGCTTACTATATGACATAAGAAGACTATATGCTTTTGTTTTTCATTTTTCTGATTTTTTTAAAATTTTATGCCCATTTGAATCTTTTGGTCAAATCCTTGGTTTAATTTGACACGGATTTAAACAAGTTTAAAATATGAAAATGAAAAGGTGGTAAGCAGGCATGGATCCTTCTTATATATATTAGTCACTCTAAAATGAAGCTTTTGGGAGGTTTTTGAAATTTCCATGTTTGAAACCCAAAACCACTTCTCTTCATGTTGTTGACTTCATAAGATAGAGTTTAGGGGTTAGGGGTATAGATACATGACTTGTCTTGTTTGAATATGTGTCTAGACCTTGTTTATCAACTTTAATGCTTACTATATGACATAAGAACACTATGCGCTTTAATTTGGTTTTTAATTTTTTTAAATTTTGATGCACATTTTGAATCTTGGTCAAATCCTAGGTTTGACCGAGATTTGAACAAGTTTAAAACAAGAAAATAAAAGGTAAGCCCGCCAGACTGGATCCTTTCTTAGTCACTCTATAATGAAGCTTTTAGGGGGGTTGTTGAAAATGTAAGCATGTATCCTTCTTAGTACGTCACACCACAATGAAGCTTTTGGGAGGGTTTTTGAAATGTCCATGTTTGAAACCCAAAACGACTTCTCTTCGTGCTTGACTTCATAATTAAGACAAAGTTTAGGGTTAGGGGTATATAGATACATGATTTTTCTGGTTTGAATATGTCTAGACTTTGTTTATCAACTAGCTTGAGTGCTTACTATATGGCATATATAAGAAGCTAGGCTATGTGCTTTGGTTTTTCATTTTTTTTGAATTTTTATGCCCATTTGAATCTTGGTCAAATCCTAGGTACGTACGGTTTGACCAAGATTTGAACATGTTTAAAACATGAAAATAAAAGGTAAGCATGGATCCTTCTTAGTCACTCTAAAATGAAGCTTTTGGGAGGTTTTTGAAATTTCCATGTTTGAAACCCAAAACCACTTCTCTTCATGCTTGGCTTCGTAAGATAGAGTTTAGGGTTTGGGGTAGATACGTACATGATTTTTCTAAGTATTTTTACGCCCATTTGAATCTTCGTCAAATCCTAAGTTTGACCAAGATTTGAACAAGTTTAAAAACATGAAAATGAAAAGGGTAAGCCTGGATCCTTGTTTAGGGTTAGGGGGTAGATACATGATTTTTGTGGTTTGAATATGGCAGACCTTGTTTATCACCTTGATATATGACATAGGAAGACGGTGTGCTTTTGTTTTTCTTTTTTTTGAATTTTTATGCCCATTTGAATCTTGGTCAAGTCATAGGTTTGACCAAGATTTAAACATGTTTAAAACATGAAAATGAAAAAGTAAGCCTGGATCCTTCTTAGTCACTCCAAAATGTACCAATTGATAAATGAGTTAACTTGGCTTCATGGAAAAAATAATGTCATGTAAATGATTTAACTTGGCTTTCGTACCCTTGAATCCATAGGAAACTTTGTATAAATGTAGTAGTATAATAATCAACCGAGTTTTTACATCAACAGGTCTGTCACTTACGTGTGGTGCCCATGCGTGAGGTCCCACACTTCAGTGAGCACAAGTCACGTGCAATAGGTACGCAAACTCCCAGCCATTTTCTTTGTCAAGAGAAGACGCATCAGGATGCGTATTGGAAGTATGTGGGTCCTTCTGGATCCTTCGGTTGTCCCTCTCACAAAAAAAAACAAATCTCTCTCATTCTCGGCCTCGCTCGACTCGCTCGCTCGCTCGCTCCTGCTCACTGACAAACCCTGCACAAAAGTCAACATCATCACCCGAAAAAGGGGAGACACCATAATTCTCTCCCTTCTTCTCTCCTTCCGAGTGATCCCTCTTCCTCCGAGTTTCACTCGACGGGCAAACACACATGTGCTGCATAGTAATAATAAAAAAGTAGAAAAATCGACCTACGAATCTATGATTAAATAGGTTAAACTAGGGTTTTGCCCACTACTACAGATCAAGTTCAGAAATATCCAACTACTAGTTCGATTTTGGGCTACTAATATAAAATTAAAATAAGTTGAACTAGTATTCCTCTAAAAAATCATTTTGGTATGCATTGTTTGATACTTTTCATAGCTATAGTGCATCACAAATTTATGATTTCATGCTTTGCTTTGCCAATTTCGATTTTTTCTAACCACCTTCTCTTTGATTTCAAATTTAGGTCAAACTATCGATGCCTACTATGTGTTCTACTTGAATTGGATGCAGCGTGCGCACATGTTTTGCCATTGTTCTGGGCTTCCACACATCTTTGGGGCATCCAAGTATTTAAGTTACCTTGTTTTTTTGAATTGTAATTCATACCCTTCCTCCCAATTTTTATGCACATTTGAATCTTGGTCAAATCCTAAGTTTGACCAAGATTTGAACAAGTTTAAAACATGAAAATGAAAAGGTAAGCCTGAATCCTTCTTAGTCACTCAAAAATGAGAAGCTTTTGGGAGTTTTTTGAAATTTCCATGTTTGAAACCCAAAACCACTTCTCTTCATGCTTGACTTCATAAGACAGAGTTTAGGGTTAGGGGTAGATACATGATTTGTCTAGTTTGTTGTTTAGACCTTGTTTATCAACTTGAATGCTTACTATATGACATAATAATACTATGTGCTTTGGTTTTCATTTTTTTGATTTTTTCTGAATTTTTATGCCCATTTGATCTTGGTCAAATCCTAGGCTTAACCAATATTTAAACAAGTTTAAAACATGAAAATGAAAAGGTAAGCCTGTATCCTTCTTAGTCACTCCAAAATGAAGCTTTTGGGAAGGTTTTTGAAATTTCCATGTTTGAAATCCAAAACGACTTCTCTTCGTGCTTGACTTCATAAGACAAAGTTTAGGGCTAGGGGTAGAAACATGATTTTTCTGGTTTGAATATGTCTAGACCTTGTTTACCAACTTGAGTGCTTACTATATGACATAAGAAGGCTATATGCTTTGGTTTTTCATTTTTTTTGAAATTTTATGCCCATTTGAATCTTGATCAAATCCTAGGTACAGTTTGACCAAGATTTGAACAATTTTAAAACATGAAAATAAAAGGTAAGCCCGACCTGGATCCTTTAGTCACTCTAAAATGAAGCTTTTGGGGGGTTCTTGAAATTTCCAAGTTTGAAACCCAAAACCACTTCTCTTCATGCTTGACTACATAAGACAGAGTTTAGGGTTAGGGGTAGATACATGATTTTTCTTGTTTGAATATATCTAGACCTTGTTTATATCAACTTTAATGCTAACTATATATGACATAAGAAAACTATGTGCTTTGGTTTTTAATTTTTCTGATTTTTTTATTTTGATAGATGCACATTTGAATCTTTGTCAAATCCTAGGTTTGACCAAGATTTAAACAAGTATAAAACATGAAAATGAAAAGGGGAAGCCTGTATCCTTTCTTAGTCACTCTAAAATGAAGTTTTTGGGATGTTCTTGAAATTTTCATGTTTGAAACCCAAAACCACTTCTCTTCATGCTTGACTTCATAAGATAGAGTTTAGGGGCTAGGGGATAGATACATGATTTGCCTAGGTTTGAATATGCATGTCCAAACCTTGTTTATCAACTTGAATGCTTACTATATGACATAAGAAGACTATATGCTTTTGTTTTTCATTTTTCTGATTTTTTTAAAATTTTATGCCCATTTGAATCTTTTGGTCAAATCCTTGGTTTAATTTGACACGGATTTAAACAAGTTTAAAATATGAAAATGAAAAGGTGGTAAGCAGGCATGGATCCTTCTTATATATATTAGTCACTCTAAAATGAAGCTTTTGGGAGGTTTTTGAAATTTCCATGTTTGAAACCCAAAACCACTTCTCTTCATGTTGTTGACTTCATAAGATAGAGTTTAGGGGTTAGGGGTATAGATACATGACTTGTCTTGTTTGAATATGTGTCTAGACCTTGTTTATCAACTTTAATGCTTACTATATGACATAAGAACACTATGCGCTTTAATTTGGTTTTTAATTTTTTTAAATTTTGATGCACATTTTGAATCTTGGTCAAATCCTAGGTTTGACCGAGATTTGAACAAGTTTAAAACAAGAAAATAAAAGGTAAGCCCGCCAGACTGGATCCTTTCTTAGTCACTCTATAATGAAGCTTTTAGGGGGGTTGTTGAAAATGTAAGCATGTATCCTTCTTAGTACGTCACACCACAATGAAGCTTTTGGGAGGGTTTTTGAAATGTCCATGTTTGAAACCCAAAACGACTTCTCTTCGTGCTTGACTTCATAATTAAGACAAAGTTTAGGGTTAGGGGTATATAGATACATGATTTTTCTGGTTTGAATATGTCTAGACTTTGTTTATCAACTAGCTTGAGTGCTTACTATATGGCATATATAAGAAGCTAGGCTATGTGCTTTGGTTTTTCATTTTTTTGAATTTTTATGCCCATTTGAATCTTGGTCAAATCCTAGGTACGTACGGTTTGACCAAGATTTGAACATGTTTAAAACATGAAAATAAAAGGTAAGCATGGATCCTTCTTAGTCACTCTAAAATGAAGCTTTTGGGAGGTTTTTGAAATTTCCATGTTTGAAACCCAAAACCACTTCTCTTCATGCTTGGCTTCGTAAGATAGAGTTTAGGGTTTGGGGTAGATACGTACATGATTTTTCTAAGTATTTTTACGCCCATTTGAATCTTCGTCAAATCCTAAGTTTGACCAAGATTTGAACAAGTTTAAAAACATGAAAATGAAAAGGGTAAGCCTGGATCCTTGTTTAGGGTTAGGGGGTAGATACATGATTTTTGTGGTTTGAATATGGCAGACCTTGTTTATCACCTTGATATATGACATAGGAAGACGGTGTGCTTTTGTTTTTCTTTTTTTTGAATTTTTATGCCCATTTGAATCTTGGTCAAGTCATAGGTTTGACCAAGATTTAAACATGTTTAAAACATGAAAATGAAAAAGTAAGCCTGGATCCTTCTTAGTCACTCCAAAATGTACCAATTGATAAATGAGTTAACTTGGCTTCATGGAAAAAATAATGTCATGTAAATGATTTAACTTGGCTTTCGTACCCTTGAATCCATAGGAAACTTTGTATAAATGTAGTAGTATAATAATCAACCGAGTTTTTACATCAACAGGTCTGTCACTTACGTGTGGTGCCCATGCGTGAGGTCCCACACTTCAGTGAGCACAAGTCACGTGCAATAGGTACGCAAACTCCCAGCCATTTTCTTTGTCAAGAGAAGACGCATCAGGATGCGTATTGGAAGTATGTGGGTCCTTCTGGATCCTTCGGTTGTCCCTCTCACAAAAAAAACAAATCTCTCTCATTCTCGGCCTCGCTCGACTCGCTCGCTCGCTCGCTCCTGCTCACTGACAAACCCTGCACAAAAGTCAACATCATCACCCGAAAAAGGGGAGACACCATAATTCTCTCCCTTCTTCTCTCCTTCCGAGTGATCCCTTCTTCCTCCGAGTTTCACTCGACGGGCAAACACACATGTGCTGCATAGTAATAATAAAAAAGTAGAAAAATCGACCTACGAATCTATGATTAAATAGGTTAAACTAGGGTTTTGCCCACTACTACAGATCAAGTTCAGAAATATCCAACTACTAGTTCGATTTTGGGCTACTAATATAAAATTAAAATAAGTTGAACTAGTATTCCTCTAAAAAATCATTTTGGTATGCATTGTTTGATACTTTTCATAGCTATAGTGCATCACAAATTTATGATTTCATGCTTTGCTTTGCCAATTTCGATTTTTTCTAACCACCTTCTCTTTGATTTCAAATTTAGGTCAAACTATCGATGCCTACTATGTGTTCTACTTGAATTGGATGCAGCGTGCGCACATGTTTTGCCATTGTTCTGGGCTTCCACACATCTTTGGGGCATCCAAGTATTTAAGTTACCTTGTTTTTTTGAATTGTAATTCATACCCTTCCTCCCAATTTTTATGCACATTTGAATCTTGGTCAAATCCTAAGTTTGACCAAGATTTGAACAAGTTTAAAACATGAAAATGAAAAGGTAAGCCTGAATCCTTCTTAGTCACTCAAAAATGAGAAGCTTTTGGGAGTTTTTTGAAATTTCCATGTTTGAAACCCAAAACCACTTCTCTTCATGCTTGACTTCATAAGACAGAGTTTAGGGTTAGGGGGTAGATACATGATTTGTCTAGTTTGTTGTTTAGACCTTGTTTATCAACTTGAATGCTTACTATATGACATAATAATACTATGTGCTTTGGTTTTCATTTTTTTTGATTTTTTCTGAATTTTTATGCCCATTTGATCTTGGTCAAATCCTAGGCTTAACCAATATTTAAACAAGTTTAAAACATGAAAATGAAAAGGTAAGCCTGTATCCTTCTTAGTCACTCCAAAATGAAGCTTTTGGGAAGGTTTTTGAAATTTCCATGTTTGAAATCCAAAACGACTTCTCTTCGTGCTTGACTTCATAAGACAAAGTTTAGGGCTAGGGGTAGAAACATGATTTTTCTGGTTTGAATATGTCTAGACCTTGTTTACCAACTTGAGTGCTTACTATATGACATAAGAAGGCTATATGCTTTGGTTTTTCATTTTTTTTGAAATTTTATGCCCATTTGAATCTTGATCAAATCCTAGGTACAGTTTGACCAAGATTTGAACAATTTTAAAACATGAAAATAAAAGGTAAGCCCGACCTGGATCCTTTAGTCACTCTAAAATGAAGCTTTTGGGGGGTTCTTGAAATTTCCAAGTTTGAAACCCAAAACCACTTCTCTTCATGCTTGACTACATAAGACAGAGTTTAGGGTTAGGGGTAGATACATGATTTTTCTTGTTTGAATATATCTAGACCTTGTTTATATCAACTTTAATGCTAACTATATATGACATAAGAAAACTATGTGCTTTGGTTTTTAATTTTTCTGATTTTTTTATTTTGATAGATGCACATTTGAATCTTTGTCAAATCCTAGGTTTGACCAAGATTTAAACAAGTATAAAACATGAAAATGAAAAGGGGAAGCCTGTATCCTTTCTTAGTCACTCTAAAATGAAGTTTTTGGGATGTTCTTGAAATTTTCATGTTTGAAACCCAAAACCACTTCTCTTCATGCTTGACTTCATAAGATAGAGTTTAGGGGCTAGGGGATAGATACATGATTTGCCTAGGTTTGAATATGCATGTCCAAACCTTGTTTATCAACTTGAATGCTTACTATATGACATAAGAAGACTATATGCTTTTGTTTTTCATTTTTCTGATTTTTTTAAAATTTTATGCCCATTTGAATCTTTTGGTCAAATCCTTGGTTTAATTTGACACGGATTTAAACAAGTTTAAAATATGAAAATGAAAAGGTGGTAAGCAGGCATGTATCCTTCTTATATATATTAGTCACTCTAAAATGAAGCTTTTGGGAGGTTTTTGAAATTTCCATGTTTGAAACCCAAAACCACTTCTCTTCATGTTGTTGACTTCATAAGATAGAGTTTAGGGGTTAGGGGTATAGATACATGACTTGTCTTGTTTGAATATGTGTCTAGACCTTGTTTATCAACTTTAATGCTTACTATATGACATAAGAACACTATGCGCTTTAATTTGGTTTTTAATTTTTTTAAATTTTGATGCACATTTTGAATCTTGGTCAAATCCTAGGTTTGACCGAGATTTGAACAAGTTTAAAACAAGAAAATAAAAGGTAAGCCCGCCAGACTGGATCCTTTCTTAGTCACTCTATAATGAAGCTTTTAGGGGGGTTGTTGAAAATGTAAGCATGTATCCTTCTTAGTACGTCACACCACAATGAAGCTTTTGGGAGGGTTTTTGAAATGTCCATGTTTGAAACCCAAAACGACTTCTCTTCGTGCTTGACTTCATAATTAAGACAAAGTTTAGGGTTAGGGGTATATAGATACATGATTTTTCTGGTTTGAATATGTCTAGACTTTGTTTATCAACTAGCTTGAGTGCTTACTATATGGCATATATAAGAAGCTAGGCTATGTGCTTTGGTTTTTCATTTTTTTTTGAATTTTTATGCCCATTTGAATCTTGGTCAAATCCTAGGTACGTACGGTTTGACCAAGATTTGAACATGTTTAAAACATGAAAATAAAAGGTAAGCATGGATCCTTCTTAGTCACTCTAAAATGAAGCTTTTGGGAGGTTTTTGAAATTTCCATGTTTGAAACCCAAAACCACTTCTCTTCATGCTTGGCTTCGTAAGATAGAGTTTAGGGTTTGGGGTAGATACGTACATGATTTTTCTAAGTATTTTTACGCCCATTTGAATCTTCGTCAAATCCTAAGTTTGACCAAGATTTGAACAAGTTTAAAAACATGAAAATGAAAAGGGTAAGCCTGGATCCTTGTTTAGGGTTAGGGGGTAGATACATGATTTTTGTGGTTTGAATATGGCAGACCTTGTTTATCACCTTGATATATGACATAGGAAGACGGTGTGCTTTTGTTTTTCTTTTTTTTGAATTTTTATGCCCATTTGAATCTTGGTCAAGTCATAGGTTTGACCAAGATTTAAACATGTTTAAAACATGAAAATGAAAAAGTAAGCCTGGATCCTTCTTAGTCACTCCAAAATGTACCAATTGATAAATGAGTTAACTTGGCTTCATGGAAAAAATAATGTCATGTAAATGATTTAACTTGGCTTTCGTACCCTTGAATCCATAGGAAACTTTGTATAAATGTAGTAGTATAATAATCAACCGAGTTTTTACATCAACAGGTCTGTCACTTACGTGTGGTGCCCATGCGTGAGGTCCCACACTTCAGTGAGCACAAGTCACGTGCAATAGGTACGCAAACTCCCAGCCATTTTCTTTGTCAAGAGAAGACGCATCAGGATGCGTATTGGAAGTATGTGGGTCCTTCTGGATCCTTCGGTTGTCCCTCTCACAAAAAAAAACAAATCTCTCTCATTCTCGGCCTCGCTCGACTCGCTCGCTCGCTCGCTCCTGCTCACTGACAAACCCTGCACAAAAGTCAACATCATCACCCGAAAAAGGGGAGACACCATAATTCTCTCCCTTCTTCTCTCCTTCCGAGTGATCCCTCTTCCTCCGAGTTTCACTCGACGGGCAAACACACATGTGCTGCATAGTAATAATAAAAAAGTAGAAAAATCGACCTACGAATCTATGATTAAATAGGTTAAACTAGGGTTTTGCCCACTACTACAGATCAAGTTCAGAAATATCCAACTACTAGTTCGATTTTGGGCTACTAATATAAAATTAAAATAAGTTGAACTAGTATTCCTCTAAAAAATCATTTTGGTATGCATTGTTTGATACTTTTCATAGCTATAGTGCATCACAAATTTATGATTTCATGCTTTGCTTTGCCAATTTCGATTTTTTCTAACCACCTTCTCTTTGATTTCAAATTTAGGTCAAACTATCGATGCCTACTATGTGTTCTACTTGAATTGGATGCAGCGTGCGCACATGTTTTGCCATTGTTCTGGGCTTCCACACATCTTTGGGGCATCCAAGTATTTAAGTTACCTTGTTTTTTTGAATTGTAATTCATACCCTTCCTCCCAATTTTTATGCACATTTGAATCTTGGTCAAATCCTAAGTTTGACCAAGATTTGAACAAGTTTAAAACATGAAAATGAAAAGGTAAGCCTGAATCCTTCTTAGTCACTCAAAAATGAGAAGCTTTTGGGAGTTTTTTGAAATTTCCATGTTTGAAACCCAAAACCACTTCTCTTCATGCTTGACTTCATAAGACAGAGTTTAGGGTTAGGGGGTAGATACATGATTTGTCTAGTTTGTTGTTTAGACCTTGTTTATCAACTTGAATGCTTACTATATGACATAATAATACTATGTGCTTTGGTTTTCATTTTTTTGATTTTTTCTGAATTTTTATGCCCATTTGATCTTGGTCAAATCCTAGGCTTAACCAATATTTAAACAAGTTTAAAACATGAAAATGAAAAGGTAAGCCTGTATCCTTCTTAGTCACTCCAAAATGAAGCTTTTGGGAAGGTTTTTGAAATTTCCATGTTTGAAATCCAAAACGACTTCTCTTCGTGCTTGACTTCATAAGACAAAGTTTAGGGCTAGGGGTAGAAACATGATTTTTCTGGTTTGAATATGTCTAGACCTTGTTTACCAACTTGAGTGCTTACTATATGACATAAGAAGGCTATATGCTTTGGTTTTTCATTTTTTTTGAAATTTTATGCCCATTTGAATCTTGATCAAATCCTAGGTACAGTTTGACCAAGATTTGAACAATTTTAAAACATGAAAATAAAAGGTAAGCCCGACCTGGATCCTTTAGTCACTCTAAAATGAAGCTTTTGGGGGGTTCTTGAAATTTCCAAGTTTGAAACCCAAAACCACTTCTCTTCATGCTTGACTACATAAGACAGAGTTTAGGGTTAGGGGTAGATACATGATTTTTCTTGTTTGAATATATCTAGACCTTGTTTATATCAACTTTAATGCTAACTATATATGACATAAGAAAACTATGTGCTTTGGTTTTTAATTTTTCTGATTTTTTTATTTTGATAGATGCACATTTGAATCTTTGTCAAATCCTAGGTTTGACCAAGATTTAAACAAGTATAAAACATGAAAATGAAAAGGGGAAGCCTGTATCCTTTCTTAGTCACTCTAAAATGAAGTTTTTGGGATGTTCTTGAAATTTTCATGTTTGAAACCCAAAACCACTTCTCTTCATGCTTGACTTCATAAGATAGAGTTTAGGGGCTAGGGGATAGATACATGATTTGCCTAGGTTTGAATATGCATGTCCAAACCTTGTTTATCAACTTGAATGCTTACTATATGACATAAGAAGACTATATGCTTTTGTTTTTCATTTTTCTGATTTTTTTTAAAATTTTATGCCCATTTGAATCTTTTGGTCAAATCCTTGGTTTAATTTGACACGGATTTAAACAAGTTTAAAATATGAAAATGAAAAGGTGGTAAGCAGGCATGTATCCTTCTTATATATATTAGTCACTCTAAAATGAAGCTTTTGGGAGGTTTTTGAAATTTCCATGTTTGAAACCCAAAACCACTTCTCTTCATGTTGTTGACTTCATAAGATAGAGTTTAGGGGTTAGGGGTATAGATACATGACTTGTCTTGTTTGAATATGTGTCTAGACCTTGTTTATCAACTTTAATGCTTACTATATGACATAAGAACACTATGCGCTTTAATTTGGTTTTTAATTTTTTTAAATTTTGATGCACATTTTGAATCTTGGTCAAATCCTAGGTTTGACCGAGATTTGAACAAGTTTAAAACAAGAAAATAAAAGGTAAGCCCGCCAGACTGGATCCTTTCTTAGTCACTCTATAATGAAGCTTTTAGGGGGGTTGTTGAAAATGTAAGCATGTATCCTTCTTAGTACGTCACACCACAATGAAGCTTTTGGGAGGGTTTTTGAAATGTCCATGTTTGAAACCCAAAACGACTTCTCTTCGTGCTTGACTTCATAATTAAGACAAAGTTTAGGGTTAGGGGTATATAGATACATGATTTTTCTGGTTTGAATATGTCTAGACTTTGTTTATCAACTAGCTTGAGTGCTTACTATATGGCATATATAAGAAGCTAGGCTATGTGCTTTGGTTTTTCATTTTTTTTTGAATTTTTATGCCCATTTGAATCTTGGTCAAATCCTAGGTACGTACGGTTTGACCAAGATTTGAACATGTTTAAAACATGAAAATAAAAGGTAAGCATGGATCCTTCTTAGTCACTCTAAAATGAAGCTTTTGGGAGGTTTTTGAAATTTCCATGTTTGAAACCCAAAACCACTTCTCTTCATGCTTGGCTTCGTAAGATAGAGTTTAGGGTTTGGGGTAGATACGTACATGATTTTTCTAAGTATTTTTACGCCCATTTGAATCTTCGTCAAATCCTAAGTTTGACCAAGATTTGAACAAGTTTAAAAACATGAAAATGAAAAGGGTAAGCCTGGATCCTTGTTTAGGGTTAGGGGGTAGATACATGATTTTTGTGGTTTGAATATGGCAGACCTTGTTTATCACCTTGATATATGACATAGGAAGACGGTGTGCTTTTGTTTTTCTTTTTTTTGAATTTTTATGCCCATTTGAATCTTGGTCAAGTCATAGGTTTGACCAAGATTTAAACATGTTTAAAACATGAAAATGAAAAAGTAAGCCTGGATCCTTCTTAGTCACTCCAAAATGTACCAATTGATAAATGAGTTAACTTGGCTTCATGGAAAAAATAATGTCATGTAAATGATTTAACTTGGCTTTCGTACCCTTGAATCCATAGGAAACTTTGTATAAATGTAGTAGTATAATAATCAACCGAGTTTTTACATCAACAGGTCTGTCACTTACGTGTGGTGCCCATGCGTGAGGTCCCACACTTCAGTGAGCACAAGTCACGTGCAATAGGTACGCAAACTCCCAGCCATTTTCTTTGTCAAGAGAAGACGCATCAGGATGCGTATTGGAAGTATGTGGGTCCTTCTGGATCCTTCGGTTGTCCCTCTCACAAAAAAAACAAATCTCTCTCATTCTCGGCCTCGCTCGACTCGCTCGCTCGCTCGCTCGCTCCTGCTCACTGACAAACCCTGCACAAAAGTCAACATCATCACCCGAAAAAGGGGAGACACCATAATTCTCTCCCTTCTTCTCTCCTTCCGAGTGATCCCTTCTTCCTCCGAGTTTCACTCGACGGGCAAACACACATGTGCTGCATAGTAATAATAAAAAAGTAGAAAAATCGACCTACGAATCTATGATTAAATAGGTTAAACTAGGGTTTTGCCCACTACTACAGATCAAGTTCAGAAATATCCAACTACTAGTTCGATTTTGGGCTACTAATATAAAATTAAAATAAGTTGAACTAGTATTCCTCTAAAAAATCATTTTGGTATGCATTGTTTGATACTTTTCATAGCTATAGTGCATCACAAATTTATGATTTCATGCTTTGCTTTGCCAATTTCGATTTTTTCTAACCACCTTCTCTTTGATTTCAAATTTAGGTCAAACTATCGATGCCTACTATGTGTTCTACTTGAATTGGATGCAGCGTGCGCACATGTTTTGCCATTGTTCTGGGCTTCCACACATCTTTGGGGCATCCAAGTATTTAAGTTACCTTGTTTTTTTGAATTGTAATTCATACCCTTCCTCCCAATTTTTATGCACATTTGAATCTTGGTCAAATCCTAAGTTTGACCAAGATTTGAACAAGTTTAAAACATGAAAATGAAAAGGTAAGCCTGAATCCTTCTTAGTCACTCAAAAATGAGAAGCTTTTGGGAGTTTTTTGAAATTTCCATGTTTGAAACCCAAAACCACTTCTCTTCATGCTTGACTTCATAAGACAGAGTTTAGGGTTAGGGGGTAGATACATGATTTGTCTAGTTTGTTGTTTAGACCTTGTTTATCAACTTGAATGCTTACTATATGACATAATAATACTATGTGCTTTGGTTTTCATTTTTTTTGATTTTTTCTGAATTTTTATGCCCATTTGATCTTGGTCAAATCCTAGGCTTAACCAATATTTAAACAAGTTTAAAACATGAAAATGAAAAGGTAAGCCTGTATCCTTCTTAGTCACTCCAAAATGAAGCTTTTGGGAAGGTTTTTGAAATTTCCATGTTTGAAATCCAAAACGACTTCTCTTCGTGCTTGACTTCATAAGACAAAGTTTAGGGCTAGGGGTAGAAACATGATTTTTCTGGTTTGAATATGTCTAGACCTTGTTTACCAACTTGAGTGCTTACTATATGACATAAGAAGGCTATATGCTTTGGTTTTTCATTTTTTTTGAAATTTTATGCCCATTTGAATCTTGATCAAATCCTAGGTACAGTTTGACCAAGATTTGAACAATTTTAAAACATGAAAATAAAAGGTAAGCCCGACCTGGATCCTTTAGTCACTCTAAAATGAAGCTTTTGGGGGGTTCTTGAAATTTCCAAGTTTGAAACCCAAAACCACTTCTCTTCATGCTTGACTACATAAGATAGAGTTTAGGGTTAGGGGTAGATACATGATTTTTCTTGTTTGAATATATCTAGACCTTGTTTATATCAACTTTAATGCTAACTATATATGACATAAGAAAACTATGTGCTTTGGTTTTTAATTTTTCTGATTTTTTTATTTTGATAGATGCACATTTGAATCTTTGTCAAATCCTAGGTTTGGCCAAGATTTAAACAAGTATAAAACATGAAAATGAAAAGGGGAAGCCTGTATCCTTTCTTAGTCACTCTAAAATGAAGTTTTTGGGATGTTCTTGAAATTTTCATGTTTGAAACCCAAAACCACTTCTCTTCATGCTTGACTTCATAAGATAGAGTTTAGGGGCTAGGGGATAGATACATGATTTGCCTAGGTTTGAATATGCATGTCCAAACCTTGTTTATCAACTTGAATGCTTACTATATGACATAAGAAGACTATATGCTTTTGTTTTTCATTTTTCTGATTTTTTTTAAAATTTTATGCCCATTTGAATCTTTTGGTCAAATCCTTGGTTTAATTTGACACGGATTTAAACAAGTTTAAAATATGAAAATGAAAAGGTGGTAAGCAGGCATGTATCCTTCTTATATATATTAGTCACTCTAAAATGAAGCTTTTGGGAGGTTTTTGAAATTTCCATGTTTGAAACCCAAAACCACTTCTCTTCATGTTGTTGACTTCATAAGATAGAGTTTAGGGGTTAGGGGTATAGATACATGACTTGTCTTGTTTGAATATGTGTCTAGACCTTGTTTATCAACTTTAATGCTTACTATATGACATAAGAACACTATGCGCTTTAATTTGGTTTTTAATTTTTTTAAATTTTGATGCACATTTTGAATCTTGGTCAAATCCTAGGTTTGACCGAGATTTGAACAAGTTTAAAACAAGAAAATAAAAGGTAAGCCCGCCAGACTGGATCCTTTCTTAGTCACTCTATAATGAAGCTTTTAGGGGGGTTGTTGAAAATGTAAGCATGTATCCTTCTTAGTACGTCACACCACAATGAAGCTTTTGGGAGGGTTTTTGAAATGTCCATGTTTGAAACCCAAAACGACTTCTCTTCGTGCTTGACTTCATAATTAAGACAAAGTTTAGGGTTAGGGGTATATAGATACATGATTTTTCTGGTTTGAATATGTCTAGACTTTGTTTATCAACTAGCTTGAGTGCTTACTATATGGCATATATAAGAAGCTAGGCTATGTGCTTTGGTTTTTCATTTTTTTTGAATTTTTATGCCCATTTGAATCTTGGTCAAATCCTAGGTACGTACGGTTTGACCAAGATTTGAACATGTTTAAAACATGAAAATAAAAGGTAAGCATGGATCCTTCTTAGTCACTCTAAAATGAAGCTTTTGGGAGGTTTTTGAAATTTCCATGTTTGAAACCCAAAACCACTTCTCTTCATGCTTGGCTTCGTAAGATAGAGTTTAGGGTTTGGGGTAGATACGTACATGATTTTTCTAAGTATTTTTACGCCCATTTGAATCTTCGTCAAATCCTAAGTTTGACCAAGATTTGAACAAGTTTAAAAACATGAAAATGAAAAGGGTAAGCCTGGATCCTTGTTTAGGGTTAGGGGGTAGATACATGATTTTTGTGGTTTGAATATGGCAGACCTTGTTTATCACCTTGATATATGACATAGGAAGACGGTGTGCTTTTGTTTTTCTTTTTTTTGAATTTTTATGCCCATTTGAATCTTGGTCAAGTCATAGGTTTGACCAAGATTTAAACATGTTTAAAACATGAAAATGAAAAAGTAAGCCTGGATCCTTCTTAGTCACTCCAAAATGTACCAATTGATAAATGAGTTAACTTGGCTTCATGGAAAAAATAATGTCATGTAAATGATTTAACTTGGCTTTCGTACCCTTGAATCCATAGGAAACTTTGTATAAATGTAGTAGTATAATAATCAACCGAGTTTTTACATCAACAGGTCTGTCACTTACGTGTGGTGCCCATGCGTGAGGTCCCACACTTCAGTGAGCACAAGTCACGTGCAATAGGTACGCAAACTCCCAGCCATTTTCTTTGTCAAGAGAAGACGCATCAGGATGCGTATTGGAAGTATGTGGGTCCTTCTGGATCCTTCGGTTGTCCCTCTCACAAAAAAACAAATCTCTCTCATTCTCGGCCTCGCTCGACTCGCTCGCTCGCTCGCTCCTGCTCACTGACAAACCCTGCACAAAAGTCAACATCATCACCCGAAAAAGGGGAGACACCATAATTCTCTCCCTTCTTCTCTCCTTCCGAGTGATCCCTCTTCCTCCGAGTTTCACTCGACGGGCAAACACACATGTGCTGCATAGTAATAATAAAAAAGTAGAAAAATCGACCTACGAATCTATGATTAAATAGGTTAAACTAGGGTTTTGCCCACTACTACAGATCAAGTTCAGAAATATCCAACTACTAGTTCGATTTTGGGCTACTAATATAAAATTAAAATAAGTTGAACTAGTATTCCTCTAAAAAATCATTTTGGTATGCATTGTTTGATACTTTTCATAGCTATAGTGCATCACAAATTTATGATTTCATGCTTTGCTTTGCCAATTTCGATTTTTTCTAACCACCTTCTCTTTGATTTCAAATTTAGGTCAAACTATCGATGCCTACTATGTGTTCTACTTGAATTGGATGCAGCGTGCGCACATGTTTTGCCATTGTTCTGGGCTTCCACACATCTTTGGGGCATCCAAGTATTTAAGTTACCTTGTTTTTTTTTTTTTTTTCATACCCTTCCTCCCAATTTTTATGCACATTTGAATCTTGGTCAAATCCTAAGTTTGACCAAGATTTGAACAAGTTTAAAACATGAAAATGAAAAGGTACCTGTATCCTTCTTAGTCACTCCAAAATGAAGCTTTTGGGAAGGTTTTTGAAATTTCCATGTTTGAAATCCAAAACGACTTCTCTTCGTGCTTGACTTCATAAGACAAAGTTTAGGGCTAGGGGTAGAAACATGATTTTTCTGGTTTGAATATGTCTAGACCTTGTTTACCAACTTGAGTGCTTACTATATGACATAAGAAGGCTATATGCTTTGGTTTTTCATTTTTTTGAAATTTTATGCCCATTTGAATCTTGATCAAATCCTAGGTACAGTTTGACCAAGATTTGAACAATTTTAAAACATGAAAATAAAAGGTAAGCCCGACCTGGATCCTTTAGTCACTCTAAAATGAAGCTTTTGGGGGTTCTTGAAATTTCCAAGTTTGAAACCCAAAACCACTTCTCTTCATGCTTGACTACATAAGACAGAGTTTAGGGTTAGGGGTAGATACATGATTTTTCTTGTTTGAATATATCTAGACCTTGTTTATATCAACTTTAATGCTAACTATATGACATAAGAAAACTATGTGCTTTGGTTTTTAATTTTTCTGATTTTTTTATTTTGATAGATGCACATTTGAATCTTTGTCAAATCCTAGGTTTGACCAAGATTTAAACAAGTATAAAACATGAAAATGAAAAGGGAAGCCTGTATCCTTTCTTAGTCACTCTAAAATGAAGTTTTTGGGATGTTCTTGAAATTTTCATGTTTGAAACCCAAAACCACTTCTCTTCATGCTTGACTTCATAAGATAGAGTTTAGGGGCTAGGGGATAGATACATGATTTGCCTAGGTTTGAATATGCATGTCCAAACCTTGTTTATCAACTTGAATGCTTACTATATGACATAAGAAGACTATATGCTTTTGTTTTTCATTTTTCTGATTTTTTTTTTAAAATTTTATGCCCATTTGAATCTTTTGGTCAAATCCTTGGTTTAATTTGACACGGATTTAAACAAGTTTAAAATATGAAAATGAAAAGGTGGTAAGCAGGCATGGATCCTTCTTATATATATTAGTCACTCTAAAATGAAGCTTTTGGGAGGTTTTTGAAATTTCCATGTTTGAAACCCAAAACCACTTCTCTTCATGTTGTTGACTTCATAAGATAGAGTTTAGGGGTTAGGGGTATAGATACATGACTTGTCTTGTTTGAATATGTGTCTAGACCTTGTTTATCAACTTTAATGCTTACTATATGACATAAGAACACTATGTGCTTTAATTTGGTTTTTAATTTTTTTAAATTTTGATGCACATTTTGAATCTTGGTCAAATCCTAGGTTTGACCGAGATTTGAACAAGTTTAAAACAAGAAAATAAAAGGTAAGCCCGCCAGACTGGATCCTTTCTTAGTCACTCTATAATGAAGCTTTTAGGGGGGTTGTTGAAAATGTAAGCATGTATCCTTCTTAGTACGTCACACCACAATGAAGCTTTTGGGAGGGTTTTTGAAATGTCCATGTTTGAAACCCAAAACGACTTCTCTTCGTGCTTGACTTCATAATTAAGACAAAGTTTAGGGTTAGGGGTATATAGATACATGATTTTTCTGGTTTGAATATGTCTAGACTTTGTTTATCAACTAGCTTGAGTGCTTACTATATGGCATATATAAGAAGCTAGGCTATGTGCTTTGGTTTTTCATTTTTTTTTTTGAATTTTTATGCCCATTTGAATCTTGGTCAAATCCTAGGTACGTACGGTTTGACCAAGATTTGAACATGTTTAAAACATGAAAATAAAAGGTAAGCATGGATCCTTCTTAGTCACTCTAAAATGAAGCTTTTGGGAGGTTTTTGAAATTTCCATGTTTGAAACCCAAAACCACTTCTCTTCATGCTTGGCTTCGTAAGATAGAGTTTAGGGTTTGGGGTAGATACGTACATGATTTTTCTAAGTATTTTTACGCCCATTTGAATCTTCGTCAAATCCTAAGTTTGACCAAGATTTGAACAAGTTTAAAAACATGAAAATGAAAAGGGTAAGCCTGGATCCTTGTTTAGGGTTAGGGGGTAGATACATGATTTTTGTGGTTTGAATATGGCAGACCTTGTTTATCACCTTGATATATGACATAGGAAGACGGTGTGCTTTTGTTTTTTTTTGAATTTTTATGCCCATTTGAATCTTGGTCAAGTCATAGGTTTGACCAAGATTTAAACATGTTTAAAACATGAAAATGAAAAAGTAAGCCTGGATCCTTCTTAGTCACTCCAAAATGTACCAATTGATAAATGAGTTAACTTGGCTTCATGGAAAAAATAATGTCATGTAAATGATTTAACTTGGCTTTCGTACCCTTGAATCCATAGGAAACTTTGTATAAATGTAGTAGTATAATAATCAACCGAGTTTTTACATCAACAGGTCTGTCACTTACGTGTGGTGCCCATGCGTGAGGTCCCACACTTCAGTGAGCACAAGTCACGTGCAATAGGTACGCAAACTCCCAGCCATTTTCTTTGTCAAGAGAAGACGCATCAGGATGCGTATTGGAAGTATGTGGGTCCTTCTGGATCCTTCGGTTGTCCCTCTCACAAAAAAAAACAAATCTCTCTCATTCTCGGCCTCGCTCGACTCGCTCGCTCGCTCGCTCGCTCCTGCTCACTGACAAACCCTGCACAAAAGTCAACATCATCACACGAAAAAGGGGAGACACCATAATTCTCTCCCTTCTTCTCTCCTTCCGAGTGATCCCTTCTTCCTCCGAGTTTCACTCGACGGGCAAACACACATGTGCTGCATAGTAATAATAAAAAGGTAGAAAAATCGACCTACGAATCTATAATTAAATAGGTTAAACTAGGGTTTTGCCCACTACTACAGATCAAGTTCAGAAATATCCAACTACTAGTTCGATTTTGGGCTACTAATATAAAATTAAAATAAGTTGAACTAGTATTCCTCTAAAAAATCATTTTGGTATGCATTGTTTGATACTTTTCATAGCTATAGTGCATCACAAATTTATGATTTCATGCTTTGCTTTGCCAATTTCGATTTTTTCTAACCACCTTCTCTTTGATTTCAAATTTAGGTCAAACTATCGATGCCTACTATGTGTTCTACTTGAATTGGATGCAGCGTGCGCACATGTTTTGCCATTGTTCTGGGCTTCCACACATCTTTGGGGCATCCAAGTATTTAAGTTACCTTGTTTTTTTTGAATTGTAATTCATACCCTTCCTCCCAATTTTTATGCACATTTGAATCTTGGTCAAATCCTAAGTTTGACCAAGATTTGAACAAGTTTAAAACATGAAAATGAAAAGGTAAGCCTGAATCCTTCTTAGTCACTCTCAAAAATGAGAAGCTTTTGGGAGTTTTTGAAATTTCCATGTTTGAAACCCAAAACCACTTCTCTTCATCATGACTATAAAATGCAGAGTTTAGGGTTAGGGGTAGATACATGATTTGTCTAGTTTGTTGTTTAGACCTTGTTTATCAACTTGAATGCTTACTATATGACATAATAATACTATGTGCTTTGGTTTTCATTTTTTTTTTGATTTTTTCTGAATTTTTATGCCCATTTGATCTTGGTCAAATCCTAGGCTTAACCAATATTTAAACAAGTTTAAAACATGAAAATGAAAAGGTAAGCCTGTATCCTTCTTAGTCACTCCAAAATGAAGCTTTTGGGAAGGTTTTTGAAATTTCCATGTTTGAAATCCAAAACGACTTCTCTTCGTGCTTGACTTCATAAGACAAAGTTTAGGGCTAGGGGTAGAAACATGATTTTTCTGGTTTGAATATGTCTAGACCTTGTTTACCAACTTGAGTGCTTACTATATGACATAAGAAGGCTATATGCTTTGGTTTTTCATTTTTTTGAAATTTTATGCCCATTTGAATCTTGATCAAATCCTAGGTACAGTTTGACCAAGATTTGAACAATTTTAAAACATGAAAATAAAAGGTAAGCCCAACCTGGATCCTTTAGTCACTCTAAAATGAAGCTTTTGGGGGGTTCTTGAAATTTCCAAGTTTGAAACCCAAAACCACTTCTCTTCATGCTTGACTACATAAGATAGAGTTTAGGGTTAGGGGTAGATACATGATTTTTCTTGTTTGAATATATCTAGACCTTGTTTATATCAACTTTAATGCTAACTATATATGACATAAGAAAACTATGTGCTTTGGTTTTTAATTTTTCTGATTTTTTTATTTTGATAGATGCACATTTGAATCTTTGTCAAATCCTAGGTTTGACCAAGATTTAAACAAGTATAAAACATGAAAATGAAAAGGGGAAGCATGTATCCTTTCTTAGTCACTCTAAAATGAAGTTTTTGGGATGTTCTTGAAATTTTCATGTTTGAAACCCAAAACCACTTCTCTTCATGCTTGACTTCATAAGATAGAGTTTAGGGGCTAGGGGATAGATACATGATTTTCCTAGGTTTGAATATGCATGTCCAAACCTTGTTTATCAACTTGAATGCTTACTATATGACATAAGAAGACTATATGCTTTTGTTTTTCATTTTTCTGATTTTTTTAAAATTTTATGCCCATTTGAATCTTTTGGTCAAATCCTTGGTTTAATTTGACACGGATTTAAACAAGTTTAAAATATGAAAATGAAAAGGTGGTAAGCAGGCATGGATCCTTCTTATATATATTAGTCACTCTAAAATGAAGCTTTTGGGAGGTTTTTGAAATTTCCATGTTTGAAACCCAAAACCACTTCTCTTCATGTTGTTGACTTCATAAGATAGAGTTTAGGGGTTAGGGGTATAGATACATGACTTGTCTTGTTTGAATATGTGTCTAGACCTTGTTTATCAACTTTAATGCTTACTATATGACATAAGAACACTATGCGCTTTAATTTGGTTTTTAATTTTTTTAAATTTTGATGCACATTTTGAATCTTGGTCAAATCCTAGGTTTGACCGAGATTTGAACAAGTTTAAAACAAGAAAATAAAAGGTAAGCCCGCCAGACTGGATCCTTTCTTAGTCACTCTATAATGAAGCTTTTAGGGGGGTTGTTGAAAATGTAAGCATGTATCCTTCTTAGTACGTCACACCACAATGCTTTTGGGAGGGTTTTTGAAATGTCCATGTTTGAAACCCAAAACGACTTCTCTTCGTGCTTGACTTCATAATTAAGACAAAGTTTAGGGTTAGGGGTATATAGATACATGATTTTTCTGGTTTGAATATGTCTAGACTTTGTTTATCAACTAGCTTGAGTGCTTACTATATGGCATATATAAGAAGCTAGGCTATGTGCTTTGGTTTTTCATTTTTTTTGAATTTTTATGCCCATTTGAATCTTGGTCAAATCCTAGGTACGTACGGTTTGACCAAGATTTGAACATGTTTAAAACATGAAAATAAAAGGTAAGCATGGATCCTTCTTAGTCACTCTAAAATGAAGCTTTTGGGAGGTTTTTGAAATTTCCATGTTTGAAACCCAAAACCACTTCTCTTCATGCTTGGCTTCGTAAGATAGAGTTTAGGGTTTGGGGTAGATACGTACATGATTTTTCTAAGTATTTTTACGCCCATTTGAATCTTCGTCAAATCCTAAGTTTGACCAAGATTTGAACAAGTTTAAAAACATGAAAATGAAAAGGGTAAGCCTGGATCCTTGTTTAGGGTTAGGGGGTAGATACATGATTTTTGTGGTTTGAATATGGCAGACCTTGTTTATCACCTTGATATATGACATAGGAAGACGGTGTGCTTTTGTTTTTCTTTTTTTTGAATTTTTATGCCCATTTGAATCTTGGTCAAGTCATAGGTTTGACCAAGATTTAAACATGTTTAAAACATGAAAATGAAAAAGTAAGCCTGGATCCTTCTTAGTCACTCCAAAATGTACCAATTGATAAATGAGTTAACTTGGCTTCATGGAAAAAATAATGTCATGTAAATGATTTAACTTGGCTTTCGTACCCTTGAATCCATAGGAAACTTTGTATAAATGTAGTAGTATAATAATCAACCGAGTTTTTACATCAACAGGTCTGTCACTTACGTGTGGTGCCCATGCGTGAGGTCCCACACTTCAGTGAGCACAAGTCACGTGCAATAGGTACGCAAACTCCCAGCCATTTTCTTTGTCAAGAGAAAGACGCATCAGGATGCGTATTGGAAGTGTGGGTCCTTCTGGATCCTTCGGTTGTCCCTCTCACAAAAAAAAAACAAATCTCTCTCATTCTCGGCCTCGCTCGACTCGCTCGCTCGCTCGCTCGCTCCTGCTCACTGACAAACCCTGCACAAAAGTCAACATCATCACCCGAAAAAGGGGAGACACCATAATTCTCTCCCTTCTTCTCTCCTTCCGAGTGATCCCTTCTTCCTCCGAGTTTCACTCGACGGGCAAACACACATGTGCTGCATAGTAATAATAAAAAAGTAGAAAAATCGACCTACGAATCTATGATTAAATAGGTTAAACTAGGGTTTTGCCCACTACTACAGATCAAGTTCAGAAATATCCAACTACTAGTTCGATTTTGGGCTACTAATATAAAATTAAAATAAGTTGAACTAGTATTCCTCTAAAAAATCATTTTGGTATGCATTGTTTGATACTTTTCATAGCTATAGTGCATCACAAATTTATGATTTCATGCTTTGCTTTGCCAATTTCGATTTTTTCTAACCACCTTCTCTTTGATTTCAAATTTAGGTCAAACTATCGATGCCTACTATGTGTTCTACTTGAATTGGATGCAGCGTGCGCACATGTTTTGCCATTGTTCTGGGCTTCCACACATCTTTGGGGCATCCAAGTATTTAAGTTACCTTGTTTTTTTGAATTGTAATTCATACCCTTCCTCCCAATTTTTATGCACATTTGAATCTTGGTCAAATCCTAAGTTTGACCAAGATTTGAACAAGTTTAAAACATGAAAATGAAAAGGTAAGCCTGAATCCTTCTTAGTCACTCAAAAATGAGAAGCTTTTGGGAGTTTTTTGAAATTTCCATGTTTGAAACCCAAAACCACTTCTCTTCATGCTTGACTTCATAAGACAGAGTTTAGGGTTAGGGGGTAGATACATGATTTGTCTAGTTTGTTGTTTAGACCTTGTTTATCAACTTGAATGCTTACTATATGACATAATAATACTATGTGCTTCGGTTTTCATTTTTTTTGATTTTTTTTTTTTTTTTATGCCCATTTGATCTTGGTCAAATCCTAGGCTTAACCAATATTTAAACAAGTTTAAAACATGAAAATGAAAAGGTAAGCCTGTATCCTTCTTAGTCACTCCAAAATGAAGCTTTTGGGAAGGTTTTTGAAATTTCCATGTTTGAAATCCAAAACGACTTCTCTTCGTGCTTGACTTCATAAGACAAAGTTTAGGGCTAGGGGTAGAAACATGATTTTTCTGGTTTGAATATGTCTAGACCTTGTTTACCAACTTGAGTGCTTACTATATGACATACATAAGAAGGCTATATGCTTTGGTTTTTCATTTTTTTTGAAATTTTATGCCCATTTGAATCTTGATCAAATCCTAGGTACGGTTTGACCAAGATTTGAACAATTTTAAAACATGAAAATAAAAGGTAAGCCCAACCTGGATCCTTTAGTCACTCTAAAATGAAGCTTTTGGGGGGTTCTTGAAATTTCCAAGTTTGAAACCCAAAACCACTTCTCTTCATGCTTGACTACATAAGACAGAGTTTAGGGTTAGGGGTAGATACATGATTTTTCTTGTTTGAATATATCTAGACCTTGTTTATATCAACTTTAATGCTAACTATATATGACATAAGAAAACTATGTGCTTTGGTTTTTAATTTTTCTGATTTTTTTATTTTGATAGATGCACATTTGAATCTTTGTCAAATCCTAGGTTTGACCAAGATTTAAACAAGTATAAAACATGAAAATGAAAAGGGAAGCCTGTATCCTTTCTTAGTCACTCTAAAATGAAGTTTTTGGGATGTTCTTGAAATTTTCATGTTTGAAACCCAAAACCACTTCTCTTCATGCTTGACTTCATAAGATAGAGTTTAGGGGCTAGGGGATAGATACATGATTTGCCTAGGTTTGAATATGCATGTCCAAACCTTGTTTATCAACTTGAATGCTTACTATATGACATAAGAAGACTATATGCTTTTGTTTTTCATTTTTCTGATTTTTTTTAAAATTTTATGCCCATTTGAATCTTTTGGTCAAATCCTTGGTTTAATTTGACACGGATTTAAACAAGTTTAAAATATGAAAATGAAAAGGTGGTAAGCAGGCATGGATCCTTCTTATATATATTAGTCACTCTAAAATGAAGCTTTTGGGAGGTTTTTGAAATTTCCATGTTTGAAACCCAAAACCACTTCTCTTCATGTTGTTGACTTCATAAGATAGAGTTTAGGGGTTAGGGGTATAGATACATGACTTGTCTTGTTTGAATATGTGTCTAGACCTTGTTTATCAACTTTAATGCTTACTATATGACATAAGAACACTATGCGCTTTAATTTGGTTTTTAATTTTTTTAAATTTTGATGCACATTTTGAATCTTGGTCAAATCCTAGGTTTGACCGAGATTTGAACAAGTTTAAAACAAGAAAATAAAAGGTAAGCCCGCCAGACTGGATCCTTTCTTAGTCACTCTATAATGAAGCTTTTAGGGGGGTTGTTGAAAATGTAAGCATGTATCCTTCTTAGTACGTCACACCACAATGAAGCTTTTGGGAGGGTTTTTGAAATGTCCATGTTTGAAACCCAAAACGACTTCTCTTCGTGCTTGACTTCATAATTAAGACAAAGTTTAGGGTTAGGGGTAGATACATGATTTTTCTGGTTTGAATATGTCTAGACTTTGTTTATCAACTAGCTTGAGTGCTTACTATATGGCATATATAAGAAGCTAGGCTATGTGCTTTGGTTTTTCATTTTTTTTGAATTTTTATGCCCATTTGAATCTTGGTCAAATCCTAGGTACGTACGGTTTGACCAAGATTTGAACATGTTTAAAACAAATTAAAAGGTAAGCATGGATCCTTCTTAGTCACTCTAAAATGAAGCTTTTGGGAGGTTTTTGAAATTTCCATGTTTGAAACCCAAAACCACTTCTCTTCATGCTTGGCTTCGTAAGATAGAGTTTAGGGTTTGGGGTAGATACGTACATGATTTTTCTAAGTATTTTTACGCCCATTTGAATCTTCGTCAAATCCTAAGTTTGACCAAGATTTGAACAAGTTTAAAAACATGAAAATGAAAAGGGTAAGCCTGGATCCTTGTTTAGGGTTAGGGGGTAGATACATGATTTTTGTGGTTTGAATATGGCAGACCTTGTTTATCACCTTGATATATGACATAGGAAGACGGTGTGCTTTTGTTTTTCTT